>JALGBA010004230.1:1200000-1800000 GCA_023970755.1 Azemiops feae | reverse complement strand
TAAGGCACCAGGCTAGAAACTGGGAGGTTGTGGGTTCTAATCCCATTTTAAGGACAAAGCCAGCTGGATGGCCTTCAGCCAGTCACTCTCTCTCTTAGCCCTAGGAAGGAAGGAAGGAAGGAAGAGCAAACCACTTCCAAACTACTGCAAGGATGAGATCAGGCAATTGCCAGAGTCAAAAACTAACTTAACAGCACAAAAATAAATAAAAAACCATATTTATATTGTCTGTTTTCTCAATACGTTTGCACTATCAAATGGACATATTAAGAGGTCACAGAGTAAACAGAACAGAAATAAAAGTAAGAATATAAGATATTCTGCATTGCCATACCTGTACATTAATTGCCCTCTTTCTCTTGCATTCATCTTTCCCCATTCACCGTATTCAAAGGCATCCTTTGCTGCTGCCACTGCTTTGTCAACATCACTCACTGTAGCCAGTGACACTTTAGCAATCACCTTACATAAAGATAAGAAGTTGCTAACTTAAAAACAACAACAGCTTTATTTTACTAATTCAACTACAAACCTCCCATTTTTTCCATTCATTCCATTGTGTGTCTCCTTCCATCTTTGGTTTTTTAGACTGATAGTACACGAAGTATAAATGTTTGGTTACAATTTTTATGGGAAAGGGACAAAAGTAAAAAGAAGAGGAAAAAGAAAATGAGAGCAAAAAATAAAAATAAAAAATAGATAAAACTGGTAGATAGCAATTCACTGATCATGTTAAACCACTCATTAGAATTCTGGCTTAATCCTAAATGTAAGACATGTGGATCTGTGCTGTTGGATTATTCCCGCTTGGCTTCTCCATCTTGTAGGAGCATTTATATAAACTCCAGGGTTTGTTTAGCAGTGAGTGTGTGTGTGTGTGTGTGTGTGTGTGTGTGTGTGTGTGTGAGAGAGAGAGAGAGAGAGAGAGAGAGAGAGAGAGAGAGAGAGAGAGAGAGAGAGAGAGAGAACTACGAAATCTGCCTATTTTTCTCAGAGGAATCAAAAGTCTGAGGTTGCAGGTAGCTCTAAATAAACCAAGGAAAATACAGGTAATATTTGTTTAATTGCTCTTGATTGCAAAGGGAAACTAAGTCAAAGCATGTTGAGTTCTATGGTTAAGCCAAAATTTTCAAGAAATTAAATATGACATCTGAACAGAGCTGCTGGCTTGTTTTGTTCAGTTCATACGGCCAGAGTTCTCTTATTCTATAACAATATTTTTTTGTAAAAATTATGCAAAAATCTGCTTTATACTTTTAACACAGGCTACAATTTCCTAGACTGGCCAGTATTAGGATGACTTGAATTAATTAACCTTGATCTTTAAAATACAATCAAGTAAACTAAAGGGTGTTGAATATTTGTTACTTCTTCCTATAAAATATTATTAGGCCTTCAATTAATCTCTCAAAACAGGCTGAGCACGCAATTTCTGGATACTAACTATTATTAGTTGCAATGATACATATCAAGTTTTTCCAGCCGGCTCTTACGATATGCTAGGATATCAATTATCAACACATGTATTTGGAAACTCTGGCAGTGTAATATCAAGAACTGGAAGATACGAGAGCCATTTTCAGATGATCATTTTTTTCCCCTCTTGCCAAAATCTTCATCATGGTCCAAGCCATCATCAGACTATTTGCTCTGTTTTAAGATTACAGGATTCTATGGGAAAAGTACATTTACTTGGTGGTGAGCTTGCATTCCTGGCAATCAGTAATCAATCAGCTTGTCCTTCATGACCGATTGATGGGCACAAAAATTCTCAACCGAGATGTGCTCACCTGTTGTCAGCAAACAGTTGAGCCTTACTCTACTCCCCTCCCCACCCCCAGTTTCATAATGGGAAAAACCTCCTTCTACCACGTATTTCTTATGCTTCTGATGGTGACAGGTTGTCAATCTGATTTTGCATAGTGTATCCATAGGAGGGAGATGAAATGTCACTACAACATCAGTATGCAGAGTTGTCCCTTACATACTTGCAGGCAACATTGTAATATACATTTTGGCATTATCTTCATTAGAAAAAGATGGTTATTTTGCAAGTTATTATATTTTGGATCTGTTGTTCTGTCATACCCTCTAAAGCACAGGTGTCAAACTCAATCAAGTCACGTGACGTATCGTAACGTGTTGTGACATTTTTTGCCTTTGCAGAGCCAGGGTGGGCGTGGCCTACACGTGACGCATCCAGCCCACGGGCCACCAGTTTGACACCCTGCTCTAAAGGCCACAAGAAAGGCCCAACGCAATGCAATTCACCAAAATGCTGATACTTTTAAAGCAACATTTGCTTGCTTATATTCTGCTTTTGAAAAAAAAATGAAGCTAGAACTGAACACATTGGTAAACCCATCAACAGCATGCTATGATTGCTACAAATATGAGTGGTTCTGGGGGGGAAAAGTGTTACTGTACTGAGGTTTACTCACTGATCCATCTGTTGGATTTATAGAGTCATATGTGTTTCCACCTTCAGCATTTACAAATTTCCCATTGATAAAGCACTGACATGGCATCTTTATAGTCATATGGTTAATATATTTTGAAACCTAGGACCAAAACAAACAATTTTGTTCAGCAACGTATCATAGAAACAATGCTTTCCTACAGAAAACATGATGTATAACAAGCATATGTCCTGAAGATCCTCCAACTGATTATAGCCCAAGTCTTTGTATTGAAGGCAATCTTCAGATTCCATCTCAAGGCAAATAATAAATACTAATTTATTGTATTGTACTGTATGCAAATATCAATGAACCAATTTGTAGTGGTTAAAGCATCAAGCTAGAAACCAGGAGACCAGAAGTTCTAGTCCTGCCTTAGGCATAAAGCCAGTTGGGTGACCTTGGGCCAGACATTCTCTCTCAGCCCTAGGAAGCAAACAATGGCAAATCATTTTTGAAAACTTATTAAGAAAGCTATAGGGCCTTCACCAGAAAGTCACCAAGGGTCAAACTGATTCAAAGGTATGCACATGCGCATATGCATGCACTCACACACAAATATCTGATGGCTTAATATTAAAACACATTTCAACCA
The DNA here is from genome assembly GCA_023970755.1 of Azemiops feae. Classification (NCBI taxonomy): domain Eukaryota; kingdom Metazoa; phylum Chordata; class Lepidosauria; order Squamata; family Viperidae; genus Azemiops; species Azemiops feae. The sequence continues at coordinate 1,796,946 of JALGBA010004230.1, read as the reverse complement.
CTGAACAAATATGTACAGTACATAAGTGGAAAGTACTGTGATTTTGCTTATGAGGAAATTATTTAGAGTGTTCAGTATTTATTACCAATCTGCTGCATAGAATTTACCCAAATGTACATAACTATAACAATTTAGAAACCAGCTCACATAATCTATCACTAATTCTTCTTCCTTGTCTTCTCCTCTGTGCTTTCTGACTACCATTTGAACAAAATCACCAAATTTGGGGGCCATGTAAATATCTTCATTCTGAAGTTCAAGTCCAGCACATTTTTGCTTGATCTCTTCAATCACCCTTAAGATATAAAGACATTGAAAAAGGAACAACTGGTCAAGTGCAGAAATGGACAGAGTCAAAGAATCATAGAGTGAGAATGGAATAATTCTGCAAGCATCCAAATTAAAGAATCTTTAATAGATGATTGTCTAACATTGACCTGGCAGAAAACTTTGTGGGATGATAATGTATACCGAGGTTTTCCCACCCCTTCCCCTTTTTCTCCACAGCACTCTGGAACATTACTGTTTTAAATAAAAACATTAACAGATTAATCAGAATTAACAAACAATTCTGCTTGTTCTGAGTGATAAAATTGCTTACTGGGAACACAACATCCAGGGCTAACAGGCAATACAGGAGTTTCTGGCTCAAGTCATCTGATTCATTTTGCTCAGGTTAAAAATACTGGCCACTGTAGTACACTGTAGCCAAGATATCACTATCTCTCTTCCACAAGGTATAATATGAAAAGTAAATTTTGCTCTATGAGATGCTCATATGCTCTTCAGTGTCTTAGAGAACAGTGAATTACCTAACCACATCCATCGATGTTGCTCCAGCTTTAAAGAAGTCAGTGGTGTCCTCAATTACAGCCACGTTGCTCAAAATTCCCTTCCAAATGGACTGCAAAAGATGAAAATTCCCCGAGACAATGACACAAATAACCCAAGTTACTAATAAGACACATGGCCTTAAGATTAGCATCAAAGAACCTTGATCTCCCTATTTTGCATTACAGTACCTACACTCCTCACCATGAAGCTGGAGGAGCATGAAGATGAAAAACAGGCTTGGACTGATGATTCATAACTATATGCCAGGCCAAGGATGTGATGTCTGAACAAATTAAAAAAAAAACTTTGAAAAGTAATCCTGAACTTCTTTGGTATGGAGAAAAGAACATTTTTCTTCACACAGCACAAATAACTGTGAAATATACTATCAAAAGATATGGTGCTTGCAATTATCTCCAATTATTTTTTTAATCCAACTAGAATATATTATTATAGTTACTAGGGTTGAACTAGTATCTATCTATACTAGGGTATATATAGATTTGATCTCCCAGACTTGATGTAATAATATCTCTCTCCAACTGCATCTTAAGGCAGCTGCACAATCCCAGGAAAAGACACACACTTCCTTAAAGTGTTGGAGACAGGTACTACATCTATGTTCTTGCAGACTTCAAAGCATTTTGGGGGGGATAAAATCTGAGGTGCTGCAAATTCCTAACAAATTGATTTATTTGGAAAGCAACGTTTTTTCTAGGTATTCTACAATGATTAAAACCCTGAGAGAATGTATTATCCCAAGAAAGTTCCTCTCAGGTGGAAAATCATTTTTTATTAATCAGGTTCTTCTATGTTGTCACCTCCTCTTTGGAAGACCATTTCCTTAAAGTATGTGCCGATATGTTTCCTAACTAGCTCTATGGTTCATTGTATTTTAAAATATTTACTTTCTTATATTTATAATCCAGCCTGAATGGTTGCCAACTTGCATATAAATCTATACTGTTTACAAGAATTCAAAACAAATGATATTTATTTTATTAATTTTTTATGCCGCCCATCTTCCCTACAAGATGACTCTGGGTGGCTTATTAAATAATATGATATATAATATTTATATTATATTATATATATAATATCTATATCATACACAATAAAAGCCAATCATGCCAGAGGAATGTTCATACACAGCCCCAGTCCAAATGCCAATAGAAAGAGTTGTGGCTTCATGAGTCTTCAGAAGGACAGCAGAACTGGCACCATTCAGACCTCAAGGGGAGACAGTTCCAGAGGGCAGGTGTGAAAACAGCAAGATTACCTTTCCTGGGTCCTAAAATAATAATATCTGACAGATGAGATACAAAGTATGCCAATACTATCAGATCTTATGACTTAAGTTGTATATCACCCAGAGTCACCTTATAGAGGAGACAACTAGCATAAAAAATTAATAAATAAATAAAATAAACACTTTATTTATTTATTAAAAATATTTGTATAGCTGTCCATCCTAAATTGCAACCCTGAATGCAATGTACAACACTAAAAATGGAGCATATTTTAATGTGCAGCATCCAGTGATGCTTAGCATAAACGAATGTAGTCCCTCACTACAGGCTTAAAATAAATTGATATCAATTTTAAAATAGCTTTCACTTTCTTGTATTTTTCTCCCATCAAATCTTTACCTTAATATTTTCTGCCACCTTCTTCTCCTCTTCAGTAAGTTCTATTGCGGCTACCTCATTGGTAGAGAAATATTTAGATGCTGGGATCATTTTTCCATCTTCAAACTGAAGATTCTTTACTAGCAACTACAGAATAAGTAACAGAAAAGGCAATGAACATAGTGGAAAAAATGAGGGCTACTGCTTCATTTCAATACTTTCAGCATAATTTCTTATCATGAACTTAGTCGAGGCTTTGGCCCTATCCAAGAGGCCCATAGAAATTGTGTACAGAAACATTCTATAAGAAAATCTTTATAGAGTTAGTTAGTTTGGATCTTTCATTTCAGTTCAATAGTACTGTATCTTTAAAAGCTTACCGTCTTTCCATCATTGCCAAATAGAACCAGACCTTTGTCAGTTACCAGACCAGGTTTTGCAGCACCTTTTATGTCCAGCTCTTCACCTGGAGATGTTAAGCCATCAAGAATGGATGAGCCATAGAAAGTAACCATCTATAAAGAAGATAATCTTTATTATGCATGGTTTAGCAAACAGTAGGAGCAATGAATAGCTTTGTGCAAGTGAAAGGATTCGATAGAAGTAAAATATTTGTTCTTTCCTTCAGTTGGAACGGAAAGGCGACTTTAAATTGTTACTGAAGGTGCACATTAAAAAGCCAATTACATCTTAAATGAAAGTCCTATAGAAGAAAGTTTGATTCCAGAGAAAAGGCATACTATTGACTTTTTTTTGGTCATCAGCATATTTTACTACTAAAATTTATCTCGTTATATTATCAAATTATTCTTCATTTTCTAGTAATTTCTTTTTGAGTTTGTGCAATGAAATCTGATCAGAAGCCCACCGTCAGGAATGTGACCTTGAGACAGTCATTCTTTCACTAAATCAATCACAAAGGGCTGTTGCTCCTGAAGAAATGCAGCATGCATCTAACAAACAATACTACTAACAATAACAGTAGTAAGATGATGAATTTCTGATCATTATTTGATATAACTAGGGCTCATGACCTTTAATTATCACTAAGGTAAATAAAGTAAGTTTATAATTTGCAATGTTTTACCTGGCCATTGATTTCTGCCCAGGCTCCAGGTACTTTATCATGTCCTCTGATCCAGTTATGCAAAGATAAAGCTGATTGATCCCAAGAAATCTAGGAAATCAAGAGGCAAAGTTGGTCTCTTCCTATTTATATATATAAGTGGCTTTTAGAGCACAAACAAAACAAGACAGAACAACCTCCACCCCCCCCTTCCCTCCCCCTCACAAAGATCATTTCTATGCTTGTCTGAAAGACAAATCCTGGCTTATGATTGGGAGTTGGGTGACATATGAATTTAATATGTTATTGTTATTATTACAACAAATTATTAATTCAAACAATGCATTAGGTGCCAGTGCATCTTATAATTTGTTTATAATAATCTGCTTTCAAACCATTGTTTAAAGTTGGTTGATTACAACAAACCATAGCTAACACCAATCACTATTTACATTCATCTGAAATACTGAACTTTTGCCAATTTAATTTTTACACTGTGGACAGCAATAATACTTTATACCCACAAGGGTCTGGATTTCTTCATCCAAGATTGCTTATGAACCATTTACATTTGGAAAAGTTATCTACAAATCAAAAGCATATAATATGGAAAGTTTCATACAGCATCATTATAAAAAAATTTCCCTGCAATGTGCATCCAAAATATATATGACAGAAAAAATACAGGCAGAAACAAATGCAGAATTTCAGTTTTTGAATACACAGAAAATTGGATGGTAATGAATGATAAATACATTGATACAGGCAGGATGTAAATTAATAGTTCCTTTATTAAAATGTGATCATTTGAAGCAAATGTGCCATAATGTTTACATTATTACTGATATGCAGGTTTAAAAATTCATATGAAGATATGTTGAAATAAAATTTTATATTCGTTGTGCAGCTGATCCTTGTTATAGGAAAGATATGCTATTTTATAGAAATTGATCCTACATTGGAAATGCTAAGCAAGTCACTATGCTTCACTCAAAAACATGAATAAAAAAACAAAACATTTTCTCTGTATAATAAATAATTACTATTACAGTTAAAAACCAGTAGAGAAATCATGGACAAACTGGTATTTCACCTTAATACAAATAGATGGATTTTTTTTTTAAATGAAAACTCTTGTTTGTATTGATTTGAGAATTCTGAGGACTTGAACTTGAAGTCCACACATCTTCAAGTTGGAAAAGTTGAAAAACACTACTCTTATTGATTGGATGATTCTAGGATTTGAAGTCCACACTTCTTTAAATTGCTAAGGTTGAGAAACATTGCTCTAGAGGGATAACCATGTTAGTCTGTTGGAAGACAAATAACCTACATCCCAGTAAACCAACATGTGATTCGTTTGGGGGCTTGGAATGCTGTACAAAACCAAACACTGCAGATTAACATATTCTGCCAATCATGGCTTGTTCAATAGAGAAAACTTAGTGCAAAGCATTAAACCAGCCAGTGTGTTGTAGCTCATTCCTCCTTCACGAGATGCCTGGCTTTTAAAGAACAGTGTTCTGCTGCTCAACATACCTTGGCATTTTCTTTCTTCTGGATGCCTTCATATGTAGCACCCTCTTCAGGCTGAGGTATTCGAGGAGCTTGGCCATCAGCAATTAGCTGCACAGCTTCTATCTAAACAGCAACAATGAAAAAGCAGCTTTGATTGATCCAGGAAAGCAAACATTTTCTTAACTATTTAACTGGTCAGAAGAAGTGCTGACATTAGGTGAGCTCTTGAATCCTGTAGAATTTTTGGAAATACACAACTCTAGGATATGACTGGCCATACAATCTGCATATCCATCCACAAGCACTGTCAGCCCCCCTCCCTTTACTGGCTTAACCCTGACTGCAGCTTCCCTATAGGTTGTCCTCGACTTACAGCAGTTCATTTAGTGACCCTTCAAAGTTACACCATCATTGAAAGAAGTGTCTTATGACCATTTTTCACATTTAGAACTGTTGCAGCATTCCCAAGGTCATGTGATCAAATTCAGATGCTTGACAACTGATTCATACTTATGATGGTTGCAGTGTCCTGGGGTCATGTGATCACCTTTTGTGACATTCTGACAAGCAAAGTCAATGAGGAAGTCAGATTCACTTAGCAAACAACTACAGTGATTCACTTAACAGCTGTGGCAAGAAAAGTCGTAAAGTGGGGCAAAACTCACTTAACAAATGTCTTACTTAGCAACAGAAATGTTGGGCTCAATTGAGGTCGTAAGTCGAGGACTACCTGTATTAGCCATATGGTATGGTTAATAAAGAATCTTTATTCTTTATTAGGAAAGAAGCCTTTATAAACAGTGGATTACCCCTAACAGGATTCTTATATCCTTCAAGTTTACAATCGACTATGCTTTCTCCTGCCGCAGCTTACTGGAAACGTTGCTTTGCAGTTCTTATACATGGTGTCCGTGGTAGCTATTTATTGACATATTCAACATTCCTCGCCTTAGAAACTCTAGCTCCCAACACAGCTTCCCCACACATGGGATTGCTGGAAAGGGAGGGAGACTTTATTCACATCCCAGTCTTTGCCAAACACCTTTTCCTCTTTTCATATGCCATACAGATGCTCGTTTATCTAAATGTCTGTGGAGATTCTCAGTCATCCAGGTCATGGTTGTCCTAAAGGTGCTTTTTCAAAAGGCAACTAGGCTTTGTTTTTCCTATTAATTGGTTTAGGTACAGAACAACTGTTGAAAGGCTACAATGTCATAAGAACAGGGTCGAGTGGTATTCCAAGATTCATGCCCATGTTTCTATAAATGGACTCTAAGAAATCTCATATTCAGTTGTCAGTTTAACCTTCAATATATTTTACAGGATTAAACAATTACTTTAGTTCCAGACTCAGAACTGAGGCCTCTAGTGCAGTTTTCCCCAACTAAATGCCTTCCAGATGTGCTAAAGCACACGTTTCATGATTACTTGACATTACTATGACCAATTGCACTTATGATAGTGATGAAAAAGTAATTTTGCAACCAATGGCTGCATTTGCAACCTTTGTAGTATCTCTCTCTCTCTGTCATATGTTCACCATTACAGTCAATTAGCACATTATCCTTTTTTTTCTTTTGTTCCCTCCTCACACAGCAGAGAGATTGTTTAAATAAGCTCTCACTTCCTGAGCTGCTTTTAGCTATTTATGATTAGTCCAGATGTCTCACCATAGCTTTGATTCCTTCTGGGAAAAGAAAACGATTATATAGGTCATCAACGGTTTCATTTGGGCCAACATCGCATTCCCTCTGCAGAAGAATTGGTCCTGTGTCCAAACCTTCATCTGCCCAAAAAACTGAAAATCCAGCCTTCTTATCTCCTTGGATTAAAGTCCTGAAAATAAGTAAAACATGACATAATAAAAAAAATTCAGCTTTCTTCATTACTTTGGTCAACTTTGCCTAATTTCAGAGATTAATCAGGGGCTGCCTTAATCTGGATTAAGATCTGGATTCTAGGACTGTAGACTAGACAGAGCAATCAAACCCAAAAAAAGGCAATTCAAGGCATGCCCATAAATTTGACAAATAAAACTACATGGATATAGTCATTGTGAGATGAACCTGACTTAGTGAGTCTTTACCTTTATAAAACAAATGTATTAGCTTTGCAAATTTGGCAAAAGATTTGAATCTTTTGAACAATTAATTTTGTTTTTCATGCTTGTATTAAATGATCCATTTGAAAATACTGCAGTGTTTATTCCTTACTACATGCAGTGCTTTTTTTGTAAAAAAAAAAACAAGGTGCCGGAACTCACACACGTCATACAACCCGCCTTGCCTATCCTACAAGGTTCCATCCAAAAAAGGTGCTGGAACTCCGTTCTGAGCATTCTATGAGAAAAAAGCCCTGACTACATGTGTATATTACTTGGGGGGGGGGGGGAACCATTGAATTTTCCTAGCTAGATCACTTGCACTACTATTAATCAACAACTGTCATGTTTTTCCTTTAATAGATGGAAAGTGGGAAAAGTTACAAATGAAAAGATGAAACCTGGAGAACTTCTTCCCCATAAAATTCCATTAACAAGGCAAAATAATTACAGAGGAAAACCTTTGTCAGGAAACTTTATTGGAGTTGAGCATAGTTATTTTCACCCAGGTCACAACATTGGCCTTACTGCTAGGTAATGTGGACTGTGGACATCTCAGACACTACCTCTCTCTGATCTTCCATCTGTCAGATAAATTATAATTAAGCCTGCTTACCAATTGATTGCAGATGCTCCTCGGTGGCGAGGAAGGATTGACGGATGGTAAATAATAGAGCCATGCTTTGGACTGTCAATAACCTCCATTGGAATGAACTGTGTGCAGAATGGAAGGACATTCAGTTCCGCACCAACTGAATTATAGGCTTCAAGAACTTCTTGGATAGGTTTGCCCTTAACTCTCCACCTTGGGAATTTGAACACTGGAGTCCCATCCCTTTCTGCAGCTGATGCTGGGGGAAAAAAGGCTTGTCAGTATTTTTCTTGATTTCAGAACCAAAATATAACGTGCAGCATGGAATTGAAACGACTGTCATAAAAGCCATTTAACAAATTTGTGTATGTGTCTATGTGTATTTTGAAGTTTGTGTTGACTCCTGACAATTGCCTGAACAAATTTCTGCAGTTTTCTTGGCAATGTTTTTCAGAAGAGGTTTGCCGTTACTGGTAGTCCTCAAGTTACGACCACAATCCGGACCAACATTTCTACTGCTAAACAAGGTTGTTCAGTGAGTCATGCCCGATTTTACAACTTTTGGGCCATGGTTATTAAGTGAATTACTGCAGTTATCATGTGGTTATTAAGTGAATACAGCTTTCTTCCTTTGACTTTGTTGACAACTGGGAAGGTCACAAATGGCAATCACATGACCCTGGGATGCTGCAATCATTGTACATACATGCTGGTTGCCAAGCACCCAAATTTTGATCACATGGCAGTGGGGATGCTGCGATGGTTGTTAACTGCTATAAGTCACTTTTTTTCAGGGCTGTTGTTACTTTGAATGTTTGCTAAACAAACAGTTGTAAGTCAAGGACTACTTGTATCTCCTTTCTAGGGCTGAGAGGGAATGACTGGTCCAAGGTTACCCAGATGGCTTTGTGCCTAGAATTCATGGTCTCCTTGCTTCTAGCTTAATGCCTTAACTCCTGCAGCAATAAATTCTCAACCGAGTAAATAGATGTAAGTAACATATGTAGGAACATATCAGGAACCCATTCAGATATTACAGTAGCACTATAGCCAAGAAAGCTTGCACTCTCACCATCTTATTTTAACACCACAATGGCCTTTCCTGTCGGATATCTAAGCCACATGGGTTCAGGCATAGTTGATGAGGTTGGTTTGAGAACATAAAGTAGAACTTAAGAAAAGTACAATTGATTCTGCATTCAAATGCTACCTGGTCCATACTGTAGCCATTAGAGTTTATCTACTTACCCAAAGGATCAGCTTTTCCATTTCTGTCTGGGACTGTGAACACTCCAACCACTTTGTGCCCTTCTTTTTGCAAATGCTTGTAGACTTCTTGTCCAAACAGACTCTGGCCTATTAAAGCTAGCTTTAGTTTATTTTGATAGTAGTCCTATTGACAAAAGCAAAACAAATTCAGTTAAAAAAAAACCCTCCAAAGATCAGCTAATTTCCCTATAACCATTCTGTTCCAGTTACAGCAGTTCTTATAGAATAACAGAGTTGGAAGGGACCTTGTAGATCATCTAGTCCAAACCCCTGCTCAAGCAGGGGACCCTATACCATTTCTGACAAGTGGCTGTCCAGTTGTCTCATGGACATGGTCAATAAATTCTTTCAGGACAAGCAAATGCCTATACAGTACACATAGCAAATGCATTAACCCTGCATAGTAAAAACAACAACAACAACAAAACCTGGAACTCAGGTCCCTAATCATAAATGAGCTCTTACCTTGTGAGTGTAGTTAGCTTGTGTTTGCGTCTCTTGACCCTGATTTCATTATGTTACAGCAGTGTTCTTCAGACTTGACAACTTTAGTATGTGTTGCTTTCAACTCCCAGAATTCCTAAGCTAGCATGCTGAATTCTGGGAGATGAAGTCCACATTTCTTAAAACTGCCAAGTTTGAAAAATACTGTGCTAGACCAATGGTGTTTGTCATTTGCTTTACTGTCATTTGCTTTAACTGCCTTAATGATCTGCCTGTCTTGAAATTATTTCTACATGGGTTTACCAGACAAGTTGCATCAAAAACCTGCCTGTCAGATCCATGTGACAACAATGCCACAGTCCAAAGTAGCCAATAGAAACTGGACATATCTCAGCCAATTACATTATCAGCATGTCTACATATTGTGCATACAGCAAGGCTGAAGATGATGAAAGGCACCATTTCCACATTAGGTCAAAAAAAAACCTACCCCTAGTTAAACTTAGCCTTGGGCCAAGGATGAGGGAAAGGCTACAGGTATGTCCTTAGAGGATGACTCACAAGGAAGTTGTGGGGAGGTGTGGATTCAATGAACACCTTCTATTTTTGCTTTGTGGATTTATTTCTGGCCAATGACCATTCAATCATATGGATAAAGAGAAATAAGGTTTTTTTGGTTTGGGACTTGCAAATCATGGTTTATATCTTCAGATGATATTCATATGAACATAGCACTGCTAGTTTTTCAAGAAACTATAATTAAAACAATCACTGGCTTAGCACACCAAGTGAATACAATCAAAGAGGGTTTTTCTTTTATGAAAGTGAAATCAGTAAAACAAAACTATTGTGTACAAAACAAACCTGAAAGCCCTTTATTTCACTGCATGTGTATACAAGTGAATATATAAAGAAATGGCAAGGCATCTAGTCAGGAATCTAAATGGGTCTGGATGTGGGTCATATTTAATTTCCTTGTTGTCAATAAGGCAACCCACAAGAGGGGAAAAAAAGCAAACTAAGACTTTTTCTTTTGGACAGAAGTCTTAAGAAACCGAATCCAAGCACAAGGGTTTATACTGTGATTCTTGGAAGTAGAATTCCAGTGCATAGCTAAGTATATATAATTTTGGCTGCAATATATGGCTGCTTGGAAGAGTCTTTATGCGGTTAAAGCATCTGAAAAGAAGACATGTGATCGCTTCCACGTCTGCTGGCTTTTCTGCTTACAGCTGGAAAGCTCGTAAAGTCTATCCAGAGGCAACGTGCTGTCGTCAGTCATTCATTCTCATATTTAACATTGCTGATGCAATCCAGGCAGCTCATATGAAGCCTTCTTACTATATTCGTTCCTTAATGTGGATTTTTTTTTTTATTTAGGAGGCTGGCAGTTCACTAAACATTGTTGTCGAGCACATATGCAGATCCACTTCCAATAAAGCAAGAGATACTTGGCTGAGTTTGTGAATCTGGTAAGAAAAGAACTAAAGGGAATTTCAGTGTAAATCCCACAAGCAGACCAGAAGTTACATTTTAGGGCATCAGTCATGTCTCTACCATTGAATTTTCTGTGACAATATCATACTGTATGGTATGTCTCCAGAAGAAATAGTGATGGTAGAACTTCATCTCTCATGAACACACAATATTTAAAACATCTGGATCAAAGTGTTTTCTGTGCAAAAAACACTTGGAAAACGCTCAGGCTCCAACTAAAATGCTTTAACATGCTAAGAGAAAAATAGCATTCCAGAACAGTTAACTGCACAAGAAAATAGTACAATATAATATAACTTTTTCCAGTTTGAAAAGAGATCCATAATTCCCAGTCAGAAGGGGTCAAGACAATGTGGAATTGGGAGATTTCTAGTCCCCAGTGCTCTCTAGGGCCTCAAATTGCAGAAGATGGGAAATTATTAGAAAGGCAGATTTTACTATGAAACTCGTTGGCTGATAATGAACTGATCTCTTTCACGTGAGCCTACTATACAAGGCTGATGTGAAGGACCCTGTGCAATTTGAAGAAGAATGGTGGGGATACAATGTTATAAACAGCTTAAGGGAAACATTAAATGACCAATTAGACATAAAATGAACATCTCCGGTCTAAAGCAGGAATTCTCCTGAACATTTCCAGGAATTATGACACCTGTATGGGAATGGATTATTTGCTGCATGCATCTGCACGTGCGCGCAAACACACACACACACACACACACAACCCACAGAAAAAAAATCCAACCATCCCATCTTTCCCACGGAGTCTAAGGTAATGCCGTTTATCCCATGGATGGATTATCCTTAACAGTCATGATGCTGAGCTATTTTTTCAGACTGAGAGCATCCTACATAAGCAGAAACTTTCTGGCAATCCTTGGAAGAACACCAGCACCCAAATTGTGCTGAATTTCTTCTTTGTTAAAACAACACCAAGCAGCCAAACAAAACACTGTCTGTTCACGTTACAACAGTTCTCCTGCCTCACCTCCCATCCTTTGCCCTTTCCAATCCTCTGGCAAACCAAAATTCTGCCTCAATCCTGACCTGTCTGTCCCCAGAGACCCAATTTTGAGAAACATCTGCCCTCCCCCCTCCAGCCGGGCAGCAACGGGGAGAGGAGGGGAGGAAGGCGAGAGAGGAAGAGGAGTGGACAGCATCCTTCGTTTCTGTCCTTTAGACCGAAGCCCCCTGTCCACGTCCCCACCTTCCTACTCACCCTGGCTGTGGTCGAGAATTTCCTAAGCAAGTGGTTGCTTTTGGAAAGCATTTTGCAGGAGAGCAGCTCCGAGGACCAGCCGCCCAGCAGGAACGACCGATCACCTGAAGAGGGAGCGCAATCCTGAGCTGAAAGGCTGGGCGAGCAAGGGACGCAGCAGCGGCGGCGGCGGCAGCTAGTCTGATGCAACCCAAGCGGGCTGCCTTTGGCTCCGAGCCAGAGAAAAGCGAGCTTGGCGGGGACGCGCAAACGGGGGGCCAGCAATTCAGAGGCGGAGGCGCGCTTGGTGGCGGCCAGGCCTTTCTCCTAAAACCACCTGAATCTGAAACAGGGCGGGGAAGCGCTTGTCTGAACGCAGTCTTTTTAGAGCCGGGAGGCTGCCTCCGAACCTGGGTTAGGCTTGGGTGGGAATGAATCATGGAGCAGAATTTCAACAGGTGCAGATTTTACCAAGAGAGGGTTATGATGTAGCACAGTCTTGTTCACCTACTTCTGTCTAGGGGCGGGGGGGGGGGAAGAGCTTTCCCAGCTAGCATCCTCTTACTACGATAGATGACTGTCCCCATCTTCTTCATCCACTGGATCAGGCTGGCTGGGGGTGGTAGGAATTGTGTGCAAATGACACCCATCTGGAGGACAGCAAGCAGGCAACTCTGCTCTAAGGCCTGACTTTTCTTGCTCTGACGGTCCCAGTGCCTAAAATGCAGGAGAGAATGAGCTGTGATTAGATTTGCATAGTGCAGATTACTGGTGGGGAAGATCTATTTTTCTGCTAAAAAAAATTTTTACATCTGGATCTAGCTATGACAAAAGGAAGAAGTCAACATAGTCAAGAGTTAATTAGGGAGAACCTGGTTATCATGAATACGTTCCCTCTATTCCAGGGGTCTTCAGACTTGGTCCTTTGTATGACTTGTGGACTTCAACTCCCAGAATTCCTCAGCCAGGCACGCTGCCTGAGGAATTCTGGGAGTTGAAGTCCACAAGTCATAAAAGGGCCAAGTTTGAAGACCCCCTGCTCTATTACAATGGGGAGTCTTGGAGGAATGTGCAGATGTCACCTTGGTGTCTTTTTTGGTTATTATTTGAGAAATCACAGAGGATATCTTACTGCCAGAGGACTGGAGAAGGGCAGATGTTATTCCTGTCTTCAAAACAGAGAGGAAAAAAGTTTGCTTGGTCTTTATAGGAACAGTTAATTAAACAAACTGGTTAGCTCATTCCCAGTTTTGACCAAAAATGTTCCACACAATTCCTGCCTACCTTTGTCCTCTATTCTGGACAAGGAGGGCATAGATTCCAATGCAATTCCATACCAATTAATTAAATACATAAATATCCGGTCTAACCAAAGGCACCATGTAGCCTGTCCCTGTTTATCCCCAAAAAAACTTGAAGAGCAATTGTTGTCCCCAATTTGGGTCTGAGCCTGGTGCTAAGGCCGATGAAGAACACCAGACACGAGGTGCGAGTTTTATGTTCTTTTATTGAAGCACTCCAAGAAAAGAGATCCTGCCAAAATGCCAAGGAACCAAGAACCACAGAATTAAGAAAGCTTTATACATTTTCACTAAAGCAGAAGGTGGGATAAGGCGGGATATATATAGGAAATATCATCTAATAAACATTTCAGTAATAATCTAACAATTATTCTATTGGTCTCTAGCCATCCCTATTCCTAAACCTTGGCTAATGAATGCTTCAGGAGTTATTGAATACAGGGGTCCTCAACCTTGGCAACTTTAAGCAAAGCTGGTTGAGGAATTCTGGGAGTTGAAGTCCACAAGTCTTAAAGTTGCCAAGGTTGAGGACCCCTGATCTAATACACATCCTATTTGCTCCAGGCCATCTCTATTCCTAACTTTTAGCTGAGCTTGCAAGCTGCCTAAGTCTTTGTTACTTTTATCAGCTTTTTAACCACCCAGAATTGTTACAAGCTTTACACCTGCATATTCCCTGTGAATAAGCATTCTTTGTTCTTACCAGACAAACTCCTCAATTACAGACTTCCTGGACTCTTTTGAAGTGTATGCCTAATCTCATTTAGCACTGCCTCCTTTAGCAACTGTGTGAAAAATGGGTCATAAGTCATTTTTTTCAATGCTGTTGTAACTTCAAATGGTCACACAACAAATGGTTGTAAGTTGAGGACTACCTGTGGACTACCTGTGTAATGCAATATGTCTGGAATGTACCAGCTTGGAGAAAGCCGGGAATACTACAAGACATGGTGGTCCCCTGGAGAACATTTCTTTAGACCTATAGTGTGAATGCGATACCTCGCTTGCCTACTCTGTAAAACAGCTTACCACGATTTCTCGTTTATCTTCTGACAATCCACTATAATAGTATTTTTCCCACCATTGGGAGAAACCTTTTAAGCAAGTTTTCACAGGCAGCTTGTTTTTCTTGTTTTAATTCTGATTTATTTATTTTTGCTCTACTGGGTTATACAACAAAGAATATGCGCCCTCCCCCATTGTGGTAGTTTTTTTTATTACTTGATGAGATGTTTGGTATTATCTAGATTATTACTTGAATTAAAAACCACATTAATCTTTGTCTCATGCCAAGTTATTTTTATTACTTTAAACTTCTACTGCATGCTGAGGCAGAATTACCTACTGAATTGTATTACCCAGCTTTGGGTTCTAGTGTAAGAAGGGGTCTTAATAACAATTAAGATTCCTTTACACTGCTTAATATGAGATGTTTGAACTTTATTTTATATAAAAAAGCAAACTATAAACAGAAATTGTTTAGGGAAGTTGACTACCCTAAAGAATTCCACAATTCCTAGTTCTGTTAATTAAAAGGTGTGGTGCAGGTATTCTACTTTTATTTCCTAAACTATGTGAATGTGTATTTTGTTCCTAAGGAAAAAAATATCCAGGAAAAGCAGCTGTAATTGTAGGTGAATGACTGTTTTCAGATATCAGTAAAAATGCTTTGTTTCAAAGTCTAATTAGAAAATCTCATTTGGAATTAAGGCTCAGTCATCCACTATGGGTAAATCATTCTTCCCCCTTTAAAATAGGCAACATACCTGACACATATAAAAAGAAATGGGGATTTGTACATACAGTTGTAGTCACCATTTTGGCCTTTTTAAACCTCTCTTTCCTAAAGACAACATGTGTCCCCTCTTGAGGAATTAAATTAAAGTTATTGCATTTTTGCCTGAGCTATTGCAAAATGATGCATTAAGGATTAGAGAAATTTTTTCTAACTTTTCAGCAACTACGATATAAATTTTATCACATTCATATATTTCATCTAACCCCCCTCTAACTTTTGCATTCATTCTTGCTAACAGCAACAACAGCATAATTTTTCCAATTGTCAGGCACAAATGCAGTTTTATATATGTGAAACCTCCATTCCCATAAGCATTCATTCATATTTTAGCACTTTTTCAGGACTAGCATTATCATGTAAGGTCCCAGTCCCTTACTTGAACTTGAGATACCATATCAATCTAATCAGATAACCCAAGCGGAGACTTCTTGATCAAGCAGCACTTTATTTGATCAAATTAAGTAGCTGGGTGGCCAACGATCTGGAACGCTGGCAGAGTTACGTCCAGAAGTGCCACGCATTAGAAAATTGGTAGCATTGCTTTATAAACTTTGTTAGCCAATGAAAATCAGACAACAGAGCCATTACATCATAAGAAAGACATTAATAATTCCTGTACACTCCCTTATTCCCTCCTTCAGTATATCCCATCCATGTACATGTTTCCCACACTTGCATGAAATTTCTCTGGTGCAAAAGCTGATTACAAAAAGCAAGAAAGCAACAGTTAGACTAAACAATTTCCTTTGTTCCAGAACCCTTCATTCCCCCCTTTATTTTTGTAACAGAATGCTTTCTGTTACTTGGTGACCAATGACGTATATTCCTTTATTATTGCAGTGATAATCAGGACCTTGGCTGGCTTACGGGGTTTATCACTACTTACAGAGGATGCTATGACCTTCATCCCTGAGATGGTAGAAGTAACTGTTCTTTGGATAACAGGAATCAAAGATGGCAAAACCAAAAGACTCTAAATGCTAACATAACCAGAAATTTTTCCCTTCGCCAATCACCAAAGAACTCTCCAAACCAGCTTGTGTCCATGGCAGTTGTCCCGGTTTCCGAAGAAGCTGGGTGTATTTCCTCCACACACACAGGCAGCAACATGTAAAAGGAAAGCCATACCCCCCCCCCCCTTTATTTTTGTAGTGTTATTTTAACCAATTAATTTTCTTTATCTTTCTGTATGTGTACTTCTCGCCTCGGGCTAATGGAGGTTCCTGCGCAAGCATAGTACAGAGAAGCAAAACAGCATTATATTATTCTAAATGCCCTTGATTTGTAATTATTTCTGATATAGCTTGCAATCTAACAATTCTATTAAGCATATAAACAAGAGTCCTATTACTTATACATTCCATCTTCTTGCCACGTAGTAGGTCCACCTGGGGCAGTCCAGTTGAGGGTGGCATCTGTTAGATTAGTCCATAAGGTAGACAGTTGGGGAATGTTTGCCATGGGATTTTGGGGTTAGGCCGAATCGGTGGTAATCCACCAAAAGGATACTGTGGTGCTCACCTACAAGAGCTGTTCACACCTAAGTCTCCCCAAGGTTTTTACCAGAACCTTCTCTTTTTAAAACAGAGGCTTCCCACTATGGAAGTGGTCAGAGTCCACATGTTGCATCTATTGGTGGCTTTTCCCAGTGAGATTTTGACTAGTCAGGGCAGTAAAATTTATTTCATGTGCTTCCCAAGGCCATTGTTCACCCATGTTAGTACCCACACACATATAGCAGTTAGTCACATTTAGAGATGAAGCAATTCTTTTGGGCCAGATCAATAAAAAGATTCTTTGATGCTGAGAGAATTTCAATTGTGGTTTCCAGTTCATCGTAAAAAGATTGAAAAACTCAAAAATGTTTTTGGGACGGTGGTATAATAGTGTCAAGTTGAACCCATAATTGTGCCTGGTTTAATCGATAGCTGGTCCAAATGATGCTGAGAAGTCTGCTGGTCTGGTTATCTTGAAGCACACCAGATTGCAGGAATCAGAGTTGCACTGAGAAGTGCTGACTCCTTTAATCATATTGAATTTTCCTTTGCTTTTTGCCAGGTTGGGTAGGATGTAGTTTGTATTAAATGAGTAAGCCTGTCTCTGTACTTAGTCTATTTAGCTTGATTATAGTCAATAGCTGTACATGTATCAAAAGAGATTCTGGCACTTGCCCATAAGTCTCGTGTTATTCTTTCAAAAGAGGTAATGTCTGTGTGTCCCTCCATATGTGCAGGTTTGAAGTTGTTGGTAGGGCTTTACTGTATTGACAGGAGCATAACAAATGACCCTATCCCCCACTTTGCAAGTGGAATACGTAGTCTTGTTATGGACACAACACCCTTTTGTTCCTTTAAGTATTGGACCCATGGTCTGAAGAAAGGTGTGAGCGAAACAGCAGCAAGCCTCCTCCTTTTCCCTTTTTCCATCTCTCTCTTCCAAAGCAAAGGAAAAAAATAATGTAGCAAGTTGGTAACAAGAAAGCTGAACAATTTTTTTTTTAAAATTGCACAAGGACCTCAGCCCCTTTTGAATTTCTCTCTTCAGATTCTCATGCAAACACCTTCTTACTTCGTCCACAATAACAACAACAAAATCTGCAATTTACTGTTTCTTCCACAGCCTGGGGTGGGGTGGAGAACTCACACACACACACACACACACACACACACACACTCACTCACTGACTCCCCCAACCTCCAGGGGCTTTTCCTTAACAGTCACACAGTTTTCATGATTCCCAGTTTCTTCCAGCAATCTCATATTGCAGGCAACTAAATTCCTGCCTTTCAGGTATCATACACGCACATACACACACACATTTGCACATCAGCATATTAACATATTCACTTCCATTCAAACTACTTGCATACACAATTTCACATACAGATATTTCATTTTCATGCTTTTTCCAGGCAAACCATTTATTTTTAAATAATGCCTTTTTGACCTTTTTCCAAGTCTTAGAAATAACACAAAACAACACAGATACACATATATACACAGATACCATTAAAACAACATTTCCAGGCCTGTTGCTTGTCCTCCAAGAAGTGAGAAAAATCAAGATGTGATTCCAGTCAAATGTGACGTTGGGCCCTGAACCATCTCTTCTTTTTCTCACCATTCCAAACCAAATTTAATTTTCTAGATGACCAAATATTTAAAACTCATCAATTTAGATTTTGAGGCCAAAGCAGCCTCCCTTTTAATCTTTTTCCAAAAAGGGAAGGGAACATTTATGTTTGCTTCCAATTTTTCCCAGAAAATTCAAAGGGGAAAACTACTTAGAGCAACCTCCTCTCTTCATGTTTCTAAGGACAGTAGATGGAGCCCATTGTCTAACAGGAAAAAAAATGTCCATTCAAAGAGCCAGATTAGAGAAAAAAAGCTTATTCTTCTTTCAATTTTTCTTTCCTTTCTTTTCTTCTGTAGATAGATTTGTTTAAAAGATAAGCTAGTCAAATTTTTTTGCAATGTTGCTTTCTTGAAGATTATTTTTACTGCCACAATTTCAGTGCTTTCCAATGGAAACATGACTTCTCCTTTTCCTTTGCCTTGCCTATTTCCCCATGTTTTTTTTCTCATGTTTTTCTCCTGTCTTGCCCTAAAGGGTTTCTCGGTCTTTTTATCAAGATCGAGGTTAGCTAGGCTCCCCTTTTTCTCAGACAGACCCTGCCTGATAACAGCCTGAAACAAGCACTCTCCCTGTCGCTCCAGAGCAGACCTCTAACAGGAATTTCTCCATCTCATTCTTTCATTCATGCAAACAGCACTCCCCACCTCCCCCTAATTCCAGAATGTTTGTTTCTATTTACCAAGTTTCTTCTGTGTTCTCGTCTCCTCCTACCTTCACTGGGATGAGTAGGAAGTCTCCTTAAACATTCAGGGTTCAGACAAACTCAGGTCTGCTGGGCTGGCCAATTTAAAAGTCACCAGACACAAAGGGTCTGGGAGCGCTCTTGACCTTATCTTTTGGCCAAACCAGTTTTCCTGGATGTCATGCCTGAAGGTTGTGAGTTACACCGGAACTCATTCACAGGGAGTTTTAATGAAAAACAACCTTGAAGAAAAAACTTTTTTCAAGTCCTTGTTCAGCGCGCCAGAAATGTAAGGTCCCAGTCCCTTACTTGAACTTGAGATACCATATCAATCTAATCAGATAACCCAAGCGGAGACTTCTTGATCAAGCAGCACTTTATTTGATCAAATTAAGCAGCTGGGTGGCCAACGATCTGGAACGCTAGCAGAGTTACGTCCAGAAGTGCCACGCATTAGAAAATTGGTAGCATTGCTTTATAAACTTTGTTAGCCAATGAAAATCAGACAACAGAGCCATTACATCATAAGAAAGACATCAATAATTCCTGTACACTCCCTTAGTCCCTCCTTCAGTATATCCCATCCATGTACATGTTTCCCAAGCTTGCATGAAATTTCTCTGGTGCAAAAGCTGATTACAAAAAGCAAGAAAGCAACAGTTAGACCAGGGGTAGGCAACCTTGGCTCTTTTATGACTCGTGGAGCCATGCTGGCTCAGGAATTCTGGGAGTTGAGGTCCACGAGTCATAAAAGAGCCAAGGTTGCCTACCCCCGAGTTAGACTAAACAATTTCCCTTTGTTGCAGAACCCTTCAATCATTTTTCAACATTCTCACAGCTTCTCATCATTTTTTCTTGGACACTAACATTTAAAGCATATGTTTCATTTACTGTCTTTGACATATCACTTTCCCTACCAAACAAATATTTGTACTCAACTGTATCAAATATTTATTTGATAAAGGTTTAATAACTCAAAGAGGGAAATCACTATTATTACTAAGATCTAGTCAAAGTTTGTTATCTCTCTCCAGTATATATTGTTTGCCAAGCAGGATATAATAGCTGAGAATTCTGAATTGTTGTTTAATGCACCAGGAGGGGATTAGGCTCATGTTAAATCAGACACAAACCTTGTATTATAAACTGACACTATTTATATGAAACTGCATATTTTACAGAGGGTTGACTATTAATAACAAGAACCCTAACTTTCCCCTTCTTTGAGACCAAAGACGAAAGTCACAAGATAATCAATTTATTTCTGTGTGTAAAAGCTGTGAATTGAACAATATCGCCCTCTAGCCGCCACCTAAGTAATCACAGCCACTTTTCTTACTGATTATCGACGTTTCATCCGCCAGGAGCCGCTATCGAACACGCACCGCACATTCTCCGGTCAGCTTCCTTTTAGCGCCCTCTAAATCTGAGAACTACATTGCCCAATATGCCTTGCGGGCGTGGCAGGAAATCCCGTGTTTTGTAGTAGGAGCGGTGCTCCAGCCGCCGCCGCCGTTGGATGTTGGTCTGTCATGGCGCTGGAGACCCTCTCGCCGGATTGGGAATTCGACCGCGTTGACGACGGCTCTCAGAGTAAGAGGTGGGGTGGGGAAAGCCTGTGGTGGGAACCTTGGCTCCGAATCCGGAAAAAACAGGGAGTGGTTGCGGAGGGGCGCCTGCAATTGTGCTCCAGCTCTTGGGGGAATGGCCAAGTCCTTTCAGTCAAACGGTTCCCCCCACTCGTCCCGGCAAATGGGTCTTTCCTCCGGGATAACTTAACTCTTTCCTCCCGAGCCTAAGGAAGGAACCTGAGCTTGTGCCCAGAGCTTGTCCATAGGCTGCTGCCGTTGCGGGGGGGCGGGGGGGCGGAAAAGGACATACTTTCGGCCATTGGTTTCTTGGTCAAGGTGGCTGGGGGTTAAAAGGAGAGTTTGGGTCCGCCTACATAAAGTTCCCACTCTTTTGCCTAAAGATGAAATCCTATGCCAGATCCCCAGATATGCTCCCGTAACAGGTATGCATACACAGGACTTCTTGTCCGAAGCAGGAAAGTTTGTGGTTAAAAGTTATTCTGAAATCTTATTCCTCTTTCCAGTAATTACGGAATATAACACACTGCCGGTTTGTATTATTCAGTCTTAGCGTTTCTATCATATAGTAAGGGTCCACTCCCGAAATGAATAATTGTATTTTGAAATTGAAATGCAGACCCTAATTTCTGTAGATGATAATTAACATGTTTGAGGACAAATTTAAGATTGAGAACATGGCAACTCTTTGTGTGCCCTGCAGAAGATTTTGTTTTTGCTAACATGGCTTCAAATGGTTGACATTTTGTAATTGATTTAAAGTACTTTTGTTAACACTAAACTACGAGGTTTTTTTTAATGGACACTTTTTAATTGAGCGCTTCAATAGTTAATCTGGAGGAATGGTCTCATAACCTATCTAAAAGTGCTCAAGTTTGAAAAATATATAAGATAATTATTGAGAATCCCAAATATAAGGGATGGGTGGGTTAGACCTAGTTTAATCTGGATTAAAGCTGGAATGCCTCTTGAATATATATCATATATATTATAGTGAATATGATTGAGATTTTCCCCTCTGCAGGACTGATAATACATAGGATGAGAATAAAAGATTTCTTCATTTGTATTGCATTTTTATAAATGAGGTTAGGAATCTCATTTGTTTTAGTGGTAGTGAGTGATGAAGTATGAGATAGTTCAGAAATCAGGGGTCTTCAAACTTGGCCCTTTTATGACTTGTGGACTTCAACTCCCAGAATTCCTCAGCCAGCGTGCCTGGCTGAGGAATTCTGGGAGTTGAAGTCCACAAGTCAAAAGGGCCAAGTTTGAAGACCCCTGGTTCAGATGAATACTGAGTAAAACAGCAATATCTTCACTGCATATTTCATTAATTCTGAGATAATTTTTTCTAAAAATGATGTAACATGGTATAATGTCTATTGTAAAATAAACTATAAGAACTAAATGTTACAAACTTCTGCTGCTATGATGGTAGAATGTTTTTCCTGTAAAGGCCCTTCACTCTTCCCAGTCGAGATTATGCTTTCTTCTCTTCTCAATTTCCCTGCTGATAGTACAGTAATACTTCACTTCCTCTTTGCTTTCTGTTGGTTTCTGATTCACTTGATTGTTCCAGAGTAGTTTATTCTATTTTTGTTTCGTTTTTGGCAATCTGAAGATATTCTCCAAATTTTACACATTCTTTTTAGATACAGACTTTATTCTTGCAGCTGCGCTCTGCTTTAGCTGAAATATGAAGTCGTGCTGAAGTAATTAAGAGGGTTGTTGTATGCATCTCTCTTCTTAATTTGCAGAAATTGGAACTTGACAGTCTTTTTCATTTGTATTTTGTAACTTTTTTACAGATGTTCCTTAGCTGCAAGTGCTAACATGGTATGAATATTAATTGGAATATATACTATTCTTGGAGAT
Organism: Azemiops feae; assembly: GCA_023970755.1. Taxonomy (NCBI): domain Eukaryota; kingdom Metazoa; phylum Chordata; class Lepidosauria; order Squamata; family Viperidae; genus Azemiops; species Azemiops feae. Next base: position 1,774,418 of record JALGBA010004230.1, on the reverse strand, counting down.
ATTCTGCACACTTGCATATGTTTTAAATTGTTATGCATAAAATACATATTTTGTCACTTATGAGATATTGCAAAACTATCTTATCAAATTGCATAACAGTTATCCATAAAATATCATAATACAATTAATTTGAGTAGTTTTACCTTTGCATTGACATTTGGCTATAACTTGCTTTATCAGTATTAGAATATAGTGTGTATTTACATCTTTAACTCACTTGTATATTGTTGCTGAAATTACAAAGCAGCTGAGTCTTTTAAAATTCAGCCTCTTTGGTTGTACTAAAAGGAATTGAAAGTGCTTTACTGTAAGCAACCATGTTTAGTAGTGTATAAAAAGAAAAACAGCTTCCTGTTTTGCCTGTTGTAATTCCAGTTCCGTGATTAAATATTTAAATAAAGTTCATTTGTGCTAGTGCAAAGTTGCAAAATGCAAGTACCATCTTTATACAATAATAATGAAGTTTATAATTCATTCATCCCCAGCCTAGTACCCTTCAGTTGGTTGGAATATCTATGTAAAACTTGTAAAACAATGTAACCCATCAATGTAAAACTTCTGCTTTAGGAAGACTACACTAGAATGAAATCTATTTCATAAATCTTCCTGCAGTAAATTCCATTATCAAAATAGCAGAATGACTGACTTGTGGTGAAATGTTATTTTTTGCTACAGTATTAAAATTATTATACAGTATATCCTTATAATATATTGATTAATAATATTAAAATAACAGATTGGGAACACAAAACTTCTGTGAAGAAAATGGAAGAGGGGATTTTGAATGATTTTTTTAAAGTAAATAAGTAATTGCTTGAATTTATCTAGGTAATTTCTGTGCTTCCAAGTTTAATCAGCATATTTGCAAATATAATGAAAATATTGTTTACTTGTAGAAATCCATGTTGAAGTGCAGTTGAAGAACTATGGAAAATTCCTTGAAGCATATACTTCCCAGCTGAAGAGAATTGAAGATGCATTGGATGATTCCATTGGAGATGTTTGGGACTTCAATCTCGACCCCATTGCATTAAGTGTATGTGTATGCCTTATGTGCCTATGTCATTTTACCCAAGTCTCTTACTATTCAACTACATACTGTACTTGCACAGAATTTTATAAGACAACCAGACATTCAGAGCAACTTTTCCCAGCCTACTGCCTTGTTTATGTGGGACTTTCTCCCAGTTCCTATTCTGGATACAGGCTGAACATTCTGTTGATTAATCTAACATCACTGAAGTGGGAATACCTGCATGCTGTCTTTTGAATAATTACATTGAGAGCCATCTGTCTAGAACCACCTTCTGTTGAATAATTAATTTTTAACTGCTGCCATGCACTTTGTTGTAGGCTTGTTGTAGGCTATTCTGGCTTCAGGCCATCATTAGAAATATTTGCAGTTTTCCCCAAGTTGGCTGGTGAATTTGTTTATATTTAATTAGTTCAACTATTCATTTGTTATGCATGTACCAAAATATTCTAGTTGGGGGGAAAATCCCTTTATTGTATGTGTATGTACATTTTCCCATGCTTCTGATAAGATAGCACTTTAACTCATTAAATAAGTTTCTAGAAGTAAGGTATAACATTTCCACCCCATTCCAATATTTATATTTCAAGATTTTGTCATTGTTATTTAGTTTGTGACAACCATCACCTGTTTAATAATTTTAGAATGAAATTTTTAAAGGATTTCTTGGCTTTCCAGTATAGTACTTGTTTCCTTAGAGTATAGTACAGGGATTGTCCTATGTAATTGCAGTTTGGATAAAGCTTCCTGTTTCATTTAGCTAAAACAATCATGTTGCAAATCTCTGATTTTACCTTAAATCATTCGTATTTTGGCTTAATTTTAGCTTTTGCCTTATGAACAGTCTTCCTTACTTGAACTCATAAAGACAGAAAACAAGGTATGTTGCTCAATGTCAAAAACAATTTCAAAGATATTGCATTGTTACTTTTTGTGCTTTACAAAATATATCTTTTTTTATAAGTTTTAAATCACTTTATCTTGTTTTTCACTAGTAATATTTCCAGAGCTGCTTGCCAAAAATCAGTAATAAACAAGATATTCTCTGCTCCCAGGTTTATAATCTAAAAGATGTGACAAAGAGATAAGGATGGAATTCAGGAAGTCCCCAGTTCTTAAAGTTGAAATGTCCATCTTAAATTAAGCATTTATTTCTGTATTAAAGTTAGTATGTGAATCAAATGATATCATACTTACATTCTATCCCCTCCTTTATATTGATAAAGTTATTCTGTTTATAAAAGTAGCCTGGAATTTTTCCCCTTTTCATCCAGGTTCTGAACAAAGTCATCACTGTATATGCTGCTCTTTGCTGTGAAATCAAAAAGTTAAAATATGAGGTAATCTCTGTTATATCTTGTATCATGCATAAGCTGCTTCATACATTTTAATTCACATTTGATATTTAAGATGTAATCATGCATTTCTATAATCTAAAACTATATAGACTGTTGTGCAAGAAAAAATATCTGCTTTTATTCCTAGGCAGAAACAAAGTTTTATAATGGCCTCCTGTTTTATGGCGAAGGAAGTAAGTATTTATATTAATTATGCTAATATGGGACACATTTATTCTAAAATTCTCTGTGCAGTAATTAACTTTAAATATGTTTTTGTTACTGGGAAACAGACTTTCTTAAATCTTTATTTAACCAATTATACAACAAGATAGGAAAAGCAGAGCACAAGTTTTGGAATTCTTTCCAGCCCCATTACCAACAGCAGCTATGGGAACAACTTGCAAGTAGCGCCTCTAAAATAGGAAGCGCTTCTTTTAGGTGGATTAATTTTACCTCTTGTATGTTCAAAATAAGTTTATGAAGAGCAATAGTAGACCATATGTCACGTGCATTTTGCATTTTATATGTTGGAACCAATTTTTAATTTAGTTTAGAACTTTGAGATTATATGGTAATTCTGATGACATGCTTAAGAAATAAAGCATGTCATCAGTGTGCTTATTTCATTGCTGAAATAGAGTTTGGATGTTTTGATGGATAAGCCATGAAACTGATCTTGTGATGAATAGAATGTTAATGCCCAAATGGTGAGCTGACAGTACAGAAGTTACAAGTACTTGATAGAAATGCCTGACCAGTATTGGATGTTCTCTGTAGCTGACATTCTGTCTGTTTTCTATCTAAGTATAATGAATATTCACAGCTTTCAGAGTAGTATTTTGTTATTAGCTCATTAATGTTTTGAAATGTTCTTCAGTAATTGATTTTTAGTAATGGTGTGTCCGTGTGTGTGTCCCTGTATGTGTATGTATTATTAATAATGTAACATGAACCACTACTATATTAAGCGGGTAATATCTTTATCATATTTGTTCTCTCATCATGCCATAATTTTGAAAGATGCGGTGAGATGCTGCCAAAATGAAAACAAGACACTGATGATTTTTTGGTTCATTGGCAGGAAGCAAAGAAAATGTTTAAACAACTGCACAAGTCACATTTGTTTTTTCAATAGCTTCTTCTTGGCTGTGATGTAGGAATTGGGAAAAAGGTTGGCAAATTCAAGCACACTTATTTGGGAAGCATCCAAGCAAATAAATCTAAATGGTCAAATCTGTAAAAGAATAAAATTCCTCCCCTTGTTTCCTTTTGTGCACTAGGTAATTTTTGCATGGTATAGGATAATAAAGTAGAATTTAAACATGAAAGCAGCATGTTGTGATAAGCTTTTATTTTAATTCCATTGGTTTTATATGATTTGTAATAGTATGCTTTAATTATGACTCGAGAAAAAATGGCTACGGTATAACTTAAGGATAATTGATTGGTAATGATTGGATTCTCTCAAAGTAGGGTAATTTTCATGTTTATTTTTCAAGCTGTGGATTCCAGTAAGGGGGAAGGAGATAGTCAAATACAGATGGGAAGATTTATTTCATTTCTCCAGGTAATATTTATAGTACCGATTTTTGTTAATTTTTTTCTTTGTTAAGTGGTTGACTTTATAATTGTGCTATGGGATTTTTCCCCCCATGCCAACAACAAAAGTGATTTAGGTAAAAATCTTTGGGTGAATTGGAGGTAAGTAGCACTGTATTGTTCTTAGCTTTCTATTTCTCTCTTTTCTCTGGTTCACTTTGCTCTGCAGATTTTATAGCAGTGCCCAGTTGACTCTATTTTAATAGATGACTCTTGCATGCATCGATTTGTATTGTGTCTATGATGGATTAAAACACTCCCCATCTGCAGATGAATCTGTATGCCTTTGGAAAGAAAAATAACAGCAAGACTTAACTTTCTGCTAGGTTTTCTTAATAATGGAAAGACAGTTCAGTTGATGGACAATCCAATGGCAGAGAATGAATCCAATATCTACTCCTTATTGTTTCTCCTCTTTCTATTGGTGCCCTAACAAGGGATTCAGTGCTGTGAGCATTTCCTCCCTTGAAAATAAGAAAAATTATACGCAGTGTGGCAATTGATTTTCAAAAATTGTATCAAATTGTGTGTTTTGCAGAAACTGTAGCTATTTAAAGAATCACTTTTAGTTGATGCTGCAAGTATAGCTCAGGAAACATCTTAAAAGAGAATGTTTTAGATGAAAACAATATATTTATTAATAAGAGAGGAGCTGAATTTGCTGTATGTAGTTCATGCTTGTGCATTTGGCATAATTTCAGTACCTTGTGATTGGGTTTTGCTAAGCATCACTTAATAAAAAGGGAGTTGGTTCTTTAAAAATTATCTGGCAGTAAAATGAGCTTGAAGTCAACTTTCTGAAATGTCTTTTTTATTTCAATTTACTAGATTTCATTTGCATTTTTTATTTTAGAATTGCAGAGGAATAACTGTCTTCTAATTTTCTTTATTTGTTTCATATCCTGTGTCTATTTCAAAAAGCTTAAGGCAGTTTACATTGGGATTTATCTTTATTTTATCTTCACAATGGCAACCCTCTGAACTAGACTGGGCTCAGAAACAGTGACTGAACCAAACTCACATAGTGAGTTTCCGTGGCTGAGTGTGGGCTTGAACCTGAGACTTCTTGTTTTAATCCAGCTTTTCCAGCACTGCAACACATTGGCAGTCTTTTAAAAACCAGTCTTCCATGTTGTTTGAAGATAAATTCAGACAGTTTAGATTTTTCATTTTATTACTGTTGTTCTTTTGCAACTTTCTAAAGTAAATCTGTTTCCACAGAGCAGAAAACATAGATGCAGATTCATTCTCTAGGTGGAGTCGTAAATGACTATTACTCAGTTTCCTGCTACAGAGCCAGTTACAGTTGCTTCTATGCAGTTGTTAAATAACTAATGAGTTGTGCTGCTGCCTGTTTTCACTTTCAGACATCGATCTATGAAGAGGCTAAATAAAAAAACTGATATCCTCCAGAGGTCTTGAGTTATAGCTTCTACAGGGTTTTTTTTTGTAATTGGTTATGATGTTTGAAGCTGCAGGAAATTAAAGTTCAAAACACCTGCATGGTATCATGTTTTTCTTTGTTGAATTAAATACAGAGAATTAAACAAAACAATAATAGTGCAGAACAGAAACTATTAAGAATTTATAGGCTGTGCAGTATAAACAGAAATAAGCATTGAGGTACTAAAGCCAAAGGGATTTGATACCATTCAAAACAAAATATTCAAGAAATCTCTCATGTTTATTATGACTGTAGTTGGCTTAGTTCTTAAAATATATGCCACATGCCAACGTTCCTCCTTCACCATGGATATCACCAGGTCAGTTGCAATCTCTTAGCTCAGCCTACCTGACAGGATTGTTCTTGGGAGGATAAAATGAGGAAGAACTTCCTATGACTGCCATCTTGTACTCCCAGGGGAAAGGTAGGTGATTCATTCAGTAATATGGAATCATTTGTGGGTAAAATAAGTGTGTTTAGTGAGAAATTGCTTATTTTACTGATCAGTACAAATTTATCATTGCAGGAGCTGTCTTGTTTTGTGACACGGTGCTGTGAAGTGGTGATGAACATTGTGCACCAGTTAGCTGCCCTTTATACCAGTAACAAGTAATTATTTGCTAACTAAGAACAAATTATAGGTCTAGCATGTTAATCAGCTTTCTAGATTATTAGTTCCAGGGTAAGGGAAATGTTTTGGGTCTTACTGGTTTTTTGCACTTATAAAAAGTGTCTGATTGTCTTTCAATGTACAGGTAATCCTTGACTTATGATCACACTTGAACCCAAAATTTCCATTGTTAAGGTGGTTGTTTAGTAAGTTTTTGCCCCATTTTATGATCTTTCTTGCCACAGTTTGTTAAGTGAATCACTGCAGTTGTTTTAAGTTAGTTAAGTGAATCTGGCTTCCCTATTGACTTTGCTTGTCAGGTTGCAAAAGTTGATCACATCATGACCCCGAGACACTGCAGCTGTCATAAATACATGCCAATTGCCAAGTGTCCAAATTTTGTTCACATGCTGTAAGTGTGAAAAACAGCCATAAGTCACTTTTTTCAGTGATGTAACTTCGAACGGTCACTAAACAAATGGTTGTAAATCGAGGAGTACCTGTAATACTATCACACTGTGTTGTTATGAAAATAATGTAACATATCAGATTTTAGATTAACACAATTTTAAGTGAAAGCAAGCCGACTATATACATTGTGGTTTGAAAGTGTATTATTTCCATTATTCATAGTTTGCTAACATGGCAAGTTGCAGATAATGTTGCCATATCCTTTTTTTGTAATAGTGCCAAAGGAATGGTACACTTGCACAAGCCAAAAGCATACTGTGGCATATTCTCTTAAATAAGTTGTTGATTGGCCACCCCTCATAAAATGTTAAAAACATGGGCTAAAATGTTTGGATTTCTGGAAGCTCTACAGCAGTGGTTCTCAGCCTGTGGTCCGTGGATCCCTGGGGGGCCGTGATGTCATCACAGGGGGGTCCACAAAGACTTGAAGAAATGTTACGATTTAAATCTTGAGTTAAGTCTTGAGGGTCCATGGCCATGAACAGTGGCCACAAAAGGTATTTAAAGGGGTCTGTGGTGAAGAAAAGATTTGAGAATCACTGCTCTACAGTATTTCCCAATCCATGTTCAGGTATTGACTGTCTTGCAAGTAGTTTGCATCTGTAGTCTCTTAACTGTTCTAGTGAGCAACAATTCTCTCCTGAGTTTATCTTTTTAAGATGCTTTTTTAACAGATGAGATTTGATGTGAAGTTTGACTATTTACATCATAATAGTGGGATATTAGTAATCAGTTCCTTTGTAATAAAACTTAAAATATTTTAATATAGAGTTAAACAAAAGATTAATAAGTTAAGCCAAGGCGTTATTCCAATCATCATGCATAGTTGTGCCTCACTAAACTGAATGTTCTCCACTATGGATTATCAGAAGTTGAATAATTACATCACCATAGTGTTTTTGGAATCACAATTGGTTTGCATTGTAGAGACAGTGGATTAGAATAAAAAAATTGCACAGGAGCATACTTGGCTGTTGGGTGATGTTTAGTTTTCTGGATCAAAACTTGAATAGGCCTGCATTCTATAATTACATGAGACATGTTAATTTGATTCTAATACTAATTGTATTAGTAGGTCTCAGTTTGCAAGAATTACCTTCCCATGTATGTTTTGCACATTAGAAGTAATTTCCAGATTTATTTAGAAATTTTAAAGGCTTGGGTCTTTAAAACCTGTTTATTAAGTAACATGAAATATGTTTTGTTTTCCAGGAATATTCCTAAAGTGATAGAGACTTCAGGAGTTCATTTTCAGGTAAAAGTTTATTTTTATACTGTTTATTACAAAATTCTTTTAAGTTGTTAACCTTAAGATTTCATTTAAATATATCAAATCTTCCTTGGCAGATTTTTTTTAAATACTAAGAATGATACATTGTATTGTGTTCTTTAATAATAATAATAATAATAATAATAATAATAAAGTTGGAAGGGACCTTAGAGGTCATCTAGTCCAACCCCCTGCTCAGGCAGGAAGCCCTGTACCATTTCAGACAAATGGCTGTCCAGTCTCTTCTTAAAAACTTCCAGTGTTGGAGCATTCACCGCTTCTGGAGGCAGGTTGTTCCACTGGTTAATTGTTCTAACTGTCAGGAAGTTTCTCCTTAGTTCTAGGTTGCTTCTCTCCTTGATTAGTTTCCATCCGTTGCTTCTTGTCCTGCCTTCAGGCACTTTGGAGAATAGCTTCACTCCCTCTTCTTTGTGGCAGCCCCTGAGATATTGGAACACTGCTATCATGTCCCCCCTCGTCCTTCTCTTCATTTAACTAGACATACCCAATTCCAGCAGCCGTTCCTTACATGCTTTAGCCTCCAGTCCCGAATATCTGTTTTCTAGTAGTCCAGAATATCTGTTTTCTTGGGATCCCTATTTCCCAGTAAGTTTAAAAAAAATACAGTGAAGAAAGCATTATATTCAATACTATTGCCTTCTTATACTTTACATATTTATATCTGTAGTGCTTAGTATTTTTCAGGGGGATATTTTGAGTGCATTCCGATGACTGCTTATTTGAAGTAAGTTTTGCTGGTTGTATGGGATATGTTCTCAGATCAGTGATGTAATTTTTCAAGCAGATTATGTATGAGCATCTTGGAGAACTTCTGACAGTTCTACTTACACTTGATGAGATAATAAATAATCATGCCACCCTGAAAGATCACTGGACTATGTACAAAAGGTATGTGGGTAAATTTGCTTATTTTTTCTACAGAAAAATAATTACTTTTATTATAGATATAGAGCATTGTAGAATACTATAGAAAATAACATCAACAAAATAGTTAAAAGTATATAGTTATCTATTCATAACAGTGGATCTTGAATGGACATTCTACTGGATATTTCTACAAGGTCTTGCAGTTCCTTATTAGTATCCCAAAGGTGCTTTTTCAAAAGGCAACTGGATTTTGTTTTTCTTTGAAGATATTTTGCTTCTCATCCAAGAGGCTTCTTCAGTTCTGACAGTTCTGAAGCTCCTTGGATGAGAAGCGAAACGGCGTCAAGGAAAATCAAAGTCCAATTGCCTTTTGAAAAAGCACCTTTGAGAATATCCATAAGACATTCCTTATTAGTAGTAATTGATCTTTATTTTCTCTCTCTTTCTCTGTATTTAATACAATTCATATGGTCACCTATCTTACAAAGTGACTCTGAATGTCCTGCAGAAATTAAAGACCAAACATAAAACCAATGAGCCCAAAGTTGGAATAGTAATCTCCAATCACGAAGGAATACATAATAACTAGCAGGGCTCACCTAACCTCCAGATCCCTGGAGAAAACAGCCAGGTCTTCAGAGTGTTCCAAAAAGCTAAAAAGATCAAGGCTGTTCCACAGGGCAAGTACTGAGGAGACACAACTTGTTCCAACAAGATGACACTTTTGGTGGAAGGGACCATTAAATATTACTTATGTAATGATAAAACATTTGATATTGCATTTATTTATTCATTACATTTTTATGCCACCCATCTCCCCTACAAAGTCACTCTTATATAGCTATTTGTACAATGACCAACCGTTATGAAATGTTTTAGAATCACCCTTGCAGATACATGCCTTCTGCCATAATGTAAATGACCATCTTTTTTTCACCAAGGTTAGCCCTATGGATAAATCTGTCCTGTTGTTCCACAGGCCTGCTGCCCCATGAATGCAGCCAAACTGCAAAGCTACTTCTGTAGCAAAAGATTTCCTTTGTTAAAAAGAAGCAAAAAAAAATGCTTGGTTTAACTCTAACCCTCTGAAAGTTCTTAAAACTTAATTGTGTCCATGAAAGACTCTGAATCTTCCATATTTTTATTTTTTGCTTTTCTTTAACCAGGCTATTAAAATCTGTCCATCGCAATCCTCCTAAATTTGGAATCCAAGAAGATAAACTGAAACCATTTGAAAAATTGTTGTTAAAGTTAGAAAGTCAGTTATTGGATGGCATGATATTCCAGGTAGTATGATAAATATTGTCTAATTTCCTTTATAAAGTATAAATGTGGTCTATAGAATCTATAGTGTAAAATTGTACAATACAGTACAATCTATGGTATAAAATTGCCAAATGTTTTGATGATTTTAATTTATATGCTTCTATTTCTTTTTTGGAATTGTACACTTAATATCCTGGCATGTTAGGTGTCAAAATGTTAGGTGCAGCCAGAATTTAGTTTGTTGGTGGTGAGATGTTTGGAACTTTTGTTCAGAAAGTTTGTTTCCACTTGTTTTTAAAACTTCCTTCACTTTCAAAGGGAGGGTATTGGGGTTCAATCCTGACAGGGATCAAGGTTGGTAAAATGAGGACCCAGATTGTTGAGGGCAATATGCTGACTCTGAACTCGGTGCAGCCAACTCGCCATGGCCAACTCGCCACAGGACAATTCAACAATTCAATTTAATTATTTAAAATAATTAAAACATTATTTTAATTTTTGTCATTTCACATTTCATTTTGTCCCTCCTTTGGCATCCTTCCTTTAATGATTCTATTCCACCATTTCTCTGATATATGTAACTCTTGTCCTGTGGCGAGTTGGCCCATGGTGAGTTGGCCATGGCAAGTTGGCCCATGGTGAGTTGGCTGCAGTGAGTTGTTCTAAACCCTGCTGACTCTGTAAACTGCCCAGAGTGTGCTGTAAAGCATTGCTGGGCGATATGTAAGTCTAAGTGCTACTGCTATTGCTATTGGAAACCACAAATTAAAAGAGTGGTTGAACATCATATAGATTACAGTAATTTCTGGCTGCTTTTACTTGGCAAGAAGGAAGCAGAGTAAAAAATAAATGGGCTGTGGGTCCTATAAATACTGCTGGTTTTCAGTTCATAAATGTATACATTTAATTTAACAAATATAAAAAGAAAGATGGTCAACCAACAATCCCTATAAATAAATGTTAATATTCTTAAATTTCCAGTAAAACTTTTATTTCAATAGAACACAGCAAGAATAACATGCTTTGATTTGTTTTTAATGAAGTTTTGAATATGATTGTGTTCTCATTAATACTAATACTGTAAACTGCTTTTATTTCTCTTACTCAGGCTTGTATAGAACAGCAATTTGATTCTCTCAATGGAGGCGTGTCAGTGTCAAAGAACAGCATATTTGCTGAAGAGTTTGCACATAGTATTCGCACAATTTTTGCAAATGTTGAAGCTAAACTCGGTAATGCAGAATAGAACCTTTTAATATTAATATTAATATTGTATATTTTTGCAAATTTCAAAATCTAATTTTTGTGCATGTTTGTTTAAGGTGAACCTTCTGAAATTGACCAGAGAGATAAGTATGTTGGAATTTGTGGTCTCTTTGTACTACATTTTCAGATTTTTCGGACTATAGACAAGAAATTTTACAAATCGTTACTGGACATTTGCAAAAAGGTGACTATTTTACTGCTTGTAACTTTTATCCAACTTAGAATTTCATAACCAACATAAAATTAGATAAGATGCTTGTGAATGAGATCGTAATAAATAATAATCAGAATTAAATATATGATCATATTCAGTCTTTTTGATAATTCCAACAAATAGTGTTGCTGCTCTTTACTAGAATGAAAGCTTGATTTAGTGAACCTCAATACAAAAAGCTTTGCATACATCGGTTCAAATCTCTAACAATTTACATAATTTTATCAAACAATAGATGCAATGTCATAGTGCAAATGAAATATCATTTCATAAATGATATAAATTGGCACTATGATGTACTTTTTTATTGACATACTTTCATAAATAATAGATACCCTTCCCTCAAATTGTGTATAAGAACTAGGTTTCATGATATTGTCATAACTTGAAAATTTGCATAAGAGATTTGCAAAACAAATTTTATATCCAACCACAGTTAAAGAAACTGCCAAAATGGTATTTTCAGATCTATAGTGCTTAGAATGTTTGGTAAAGGATGGAGTGCAGGTTTTGATATAATGCCATTGTGTAGAATGGGTACCATAGTAGTTCAACAATAAGTATTATCAAATTAATAGTTTAATCATCTGTATAACAAATTTCTATGGATTTCAGTGAGAGCTGTTATTTATTCATGTATGGCTTAGCTCCTCCTTCACAAAAATATATGGACATATAAATAGTCTTTAGTATGGGATGTTATCAAATCTCCTTTTCATTTATCTTCTAAAAATTGCCTACTGTTTCCATGTCCATGTTTCTTCTGCAAATATTGTATAGGCTCAAGACTATTTTTAAATGCTAAGGAAATAACGTTGGGGAATGAAGTGGTGTTATATAGTGTGAGACTGAGATCAGACCTATTTCTTTTTTTATATCTTGGAATGCTTAGCAGAACTTCAACAATGCAAGTAAACTTAGAACATTTCTATAATTGTAAAATTTGTGTAGTAAAAGAATGGTTCATTAAGGGTCTTGGAATACATTTGTTATTTTTTCCCTCTCTTTTACCTAAAATTTTCTGCTAATACTATAGGTGCCGGCTATCACACTAACAGCTAATGTCATTTGGTTTGCTGACAACTTTTTGATTCAGAAGATGCCAGCTGTTGCCAAGCTTCTGGACAGAAAAAGTTTCCATGCAATTAAACTACAGAGAGAAAGCTTTTTACAGCAAAAGGCTCAGTTGCTCACAAAGTAAGTTTGGGGAGTAAACACTTATTTTTTCTTCCCTACAGGTTTCTGTTTTTTTCCTAGTAAGTTTGGCACTTGATAACAAGCCATTGTTTCTGAATTCAGACACCATTTCAGATCAGCGTTTAGCCTTCTAAATCATAATATGGTATCGGAATGATTAAGAAACTATTATTAATTTTCTTTTTAGAGAGATGCAGTCTTATTATGTATTTGTGAGCTCCTGGATGATGAAAATGGAATCTCTTTTGTCAAGGGAACAAAGGCTGGATAAGTTTGCTGAAGATCTCAGTAACAGATGCAATGTTTTTATACAGGTATGTATATGCTTAGTTTAAAAAAAATGATTAGAAAATACTGGATACACAGTATACAATCAGATTCATATCATACAATCCCCCATTCTTATGAACAAATTGGTTAGAAGTTATGAATGGATTTTATTGCAATCGTTGACCGATACAAAATATATTATTACAAATAGAATTTTAAATCTCAAATAAAGAAGAATTAAAAAAAAAAACTTCTATAAAATGAGAACACTGGAAAGAAGAACAAAAGGTAGAATATTTACTTGGTATTAAAAGCAAAAAAAACCACAACCCTGATCAATTAACTTGATAAAATAATATATCTATAAATAAGTAAATTGCCTTAAGAAACACAATGTGTAGGCACCAAAATATGTTTTAATATATTATTATTTTAACTATATTATTAAAATTTTAAAATTTGAAGCGTTAATTAAGACCTATTGATTGATATATTTAAAATTTTAAAATATAACCATAAAACAATGTTATCATTAATTCAAAACAATATTATCATTGATTCAGAATTGGACTCCTATATAAACAGTCCCTATGGTGATATCCTAATATAGTTGCAAAGGTCTCAGGACAAGCTCCATTTTAGCTAACGTCTGTAAAGCCAACATGGTTGGAACCATTCTAATCCTTGGTGGAAAACTCATAAAATAGAGGCCATGGGGAGAAGTACTTTGGCCTTGCTACTTTTGCTTTATGGGAACTGTGAACAATTTTCCCAAATGGTTTGCATAGGATTGATTTTGCTGAAGGAAGTGATTATGGAGCCATCTTTACATCAAGATACATAGGAATATATAGGTTACAATCTACACTTTTAAATTGCACCTGGAAACTTACTGGGCACTTTTGGAATGATATGCTTATTAGCCATGGAATTTCTATTAACTCTAGTTTCTGAGTGGCCTTTAATGGGCAGCTGTACATAGAGTATGATGCCGTAGTCCAGTCGTGTGGCGATGAGTGCTTGAGTTTCTGTTGCGAAGTTTTCCTTCTCCATCTAAGGCCATAATCAGTGCATTAGCAAAGCTGAGCAAAGACTCCTGGACAAGGTCTCTATTAGCCCATGTAGCAATAACTATCAGTTCAGAAGGATGTCCAAGTCACAGAACTGCTCTTATAGGGGCTATGCCATGTCTTCAAGTGACAACAGTGGAACTAGTAGAGAATCTTAGTGAACAAATAGCAAATTCGGCCTGTTTCTTCTTATTCATATTCTGGTAGTCTCCAGACTATGCTAGAACTGTTGTTGATGTAATTTTATGATTGGAAGGCATCATTTACTTAGGCTGCCACTGGTTGTTATTTTAATTGCTGAATTTTAATCTTTGTACATTGCCCAGAGTCACTGATGTGTGATGGGCGGTCATATAAATTGTTTAAATAAATAAATGATTAATTTCTATCAGTGGCTTTATGTTAAAAAAGTAGTTGGGGAGAGGATTGATCTCTTGACATTCCATATGTAACTGCCTGCTGAGGAAGGAGTGGAACCACTGGAGCACAGACTCCGATCTCTAATTCATGCAAATTCTCTGGAACAATACTATGGACACTGGTAGTTTCAAGGGGTCTCAATCCTGATGAAAAGGGCTGGATGGTCTGTTTACTCTAGAGTGTTCTGTAGTTGTCTTTCCTTCATTACCTCAATAACAGTTCCTAAAAGGGGAAAGTTGGAGACAGAGCAATGGTTGTGTGAAACAGTTGCATTTAAGGAAGACTTCTTAAGGAGGTGGTGCCTTCTTCAAGATCACAAAAAATACTTCCTCTTAAAACAAGATATTGTCCACCTCCAGAAAAGCCAGGTGTCTGAATCAATTTCTTCAGTATTCATAGGACAGAAGATGTCTCATTGAATATGGAAAGACATTGTACCTGCCGCTATCTTATCCACAAAGAGTCAAGATACTGGGAAATGCAGCCAGTTTTAGAAACTTAAATTTATAATGATATAAGGAAAATGTAATTGATTCCTTTTCTCATTTTTTAGGGCTTTCTCTATGCTTACAGCCTTAGAAACATAATCACAACTACAATGAATCTGCACATGTCAATGCAGAAACCAATGACTAAAACCTCAGTTAAAGCATTATGCAGGCTTGTGGAACTACTCAAAGTAAGTCGAGATATTTGTATATCCTCACTGACACAAATATCAACAGTGGTTCTTTAATAATATTTTAGGATAAATGATGCATATCTAATTGATGAGATAGGTTGAAACTGGACAATTAAGCTATTTAATATGGTCCTTCAGAATGCATAAGCATATGAATCTAGCACCTGTCTGTACTTTTTAAAGCAGCTGCATCCTTTCATAGCATTATATCTTCTAAAGATGCTCTACAGATGCTTTTAAGTGCTGCAAACAGCTATTATATTCACAATCTGAAGTAATATTTTGTAAGTGAAACATAGTTGCAACTTTGTTATCTTTGCTGCATTCTTTGATCTTAGTAAAACAGTATCTTTTAACTCTAGAAGATGGCTAAAATATGATACCAGAATCCAAAATCATGCTAAGGTTTAACTAATTACTCTTGTGTCAGCAGTCTTTAACCCATTCATGGCACATGGGGCACACATAAAAATATATAGTTATCTAAAAATCTAGCATAGTCTTTGTAATATTACCATAGTTTGTGGTTTGTTAATATAACAAGGATGATTCTTTCAAATGTTCATACTATGTTAGAAATCCTATATTTAGACTTTGATTTGAAAGAATCATATATTTCATTTTAATTAAATTTATTTTAAATTTGAACTTTTGTATGCAGATGAGACAATGAGTATGAGAATTGATTAATTCATTGATTTAAAGCACTGCAGAATTTGATACTAACTTTTGTTTTTATTTTGTGCTCTGAAATTTGCACAACTTCAGGCAATAGAATATACTTTTTACAGAAGAAGTATGACTGTTGCTGATTCAGTCACACATATAATCCAGCATCTTCAGCATCAAGCTCTCAATGCCATTGCTGTAGCTAAGGTAGGAAAGCAATTTTAATCAGCATCTACATTTGGCAGTTAAGCTCAGTGATTATAAAGACTAGACAAGCTGCTGTTTGAATAAAATTATAAGGAACTTCAGAGTCACAAGAATAAATCCTGACATTATTTATGCTCAGATTTGGGTATGAAAATGCTAAATAAGGGATCCTTTGGTTTGCTAGTATGTAAATTTTAATTACTGAGTTAATTTGTTTTGGTTTTAAATCTGGTTTAGTTTGGAATTTTAAAAAAGAAATATATTTGTCAGTCTTCGAAATAAAGTTTACTGGTTGATGATGAGTAACTAATCCCAAAATGCTGGTTTTCTCCGCCCCTTCCCCTTATCCTGATCTTTATCATCTAAAGAAAAGAGTGGTTTCTGACAAAAAGTACAGTGAACAGCGCCTTGATGTACTTTCTGCTCTTGTGCTGGTTGAAAACACCCTCAATGGCCCAAGCACAAAACAAAGGAGACTCATAGTTTCTCTTGCCCTCAGTGTGGGCACACAAATGGTAAGTGTAACCCTTCCTTATCAGCTCTTATACATATTTATAACAATAATATAAGGGGTTTTGTGGTTAATGACTGATGCAAATATTAGTTTGATACCAACAACTGATGCAACCAATAACTTGCCCCTCTGGTTTTTTTTTCTAGAAAACATTTAAAGATGAAGAACTCCTTCCTCTTCAAGTAGTTATGAAAAAGTTGGCCTTAATCAGTGAACTTAGGGAACGGTAAATAAAGCTATAAAATGATAAAGTCCTACATCCCGAGATACCCAGAATAGAGTGGTATGGTAGAGGGTTCATCAGATAATGATGCTTTGCTGTAGACTGGATGATATATTTTCAATATAAAATTGAGCTTTAAAAACAAGTCAGCATCCCTAAGGATGTATGCTTGTTTAGAAATCGAGTTTTGTCTCTTATGATTATGAAGATAGATTCTAAAATGCATTCTGAGTAAATATATGGCTCTTTGAAATTAGTTCCGTATGAATTGTGAATATTTATTTTCTCAGTAACTTTAATTTTTCCATTCTAGAGTCCAATCACAGTGTGATTGTTGCTTTTTATACTGGCACAGAACGATATTTCCAATTTATCTGGATGATGTCTATGAAAATGCAGTAGATGCTGCAAGGTTACATGTAAGTAAAACATTAAATCTGAAATAGCCAGGAAATTTACAAAGAAGTTGTATAGGTAGTCCTTGACTTACGACCACAATTGAGCCCAACATTTCTGTTGCTAAGCAAGGCAGTTTTTAAGTGAATCATGTGGTGGTTACGAGACTCGGGCTTCTCCCACTGACTTGTTGGAAGCCGGCTGTGAAGGTTACAAATGGTGAACACAATCCCAGAACAGTGAAACTGCCATACATACATGCCAGTTGTCAAATTTTGAACATGCAATGATCATCAGTGTGAAAACCCATCATAAGTCACTTTTCTCAGTGCCGTTGTAACTTGGAATGGTCCCTAAACAAATGGTTGTAAGTCAAGAACTACCTGTAATTGTAATGCCAATTCAAGTTTGCTAATTGGTTAGAACAAGTCCATTCTACAAATTTTTAAATATAGTAATGTGAAATATAGTTTATTCTAGAGTGAAAAATTAAAAGAGGAAAAAGAAAGGAGATCAAACAATGTATTTATTTCCCGAATCGTGGTTTAGTGGAGAACAGTTTATATGAAATTGGGACTTGAGGCTGAATTCGATAAATGTTTAGGATTGAGTAAATTGGGTTTACATGCTCATCCTCTCATGCAAAGCTGTGACAAAATTTTCAGTAACTTTCATTCCATTTTTATAAACTGCATTGTTTCTCAACCTTGGCAACTTTAAGATGCACGGTTTATAAAAATAATTGAATAATTTGCGTTTGCTTTTTAGTGTTTATGAATATTTATATTTGCATTCTGTATTAAATTTGATTTTTTTCAGTATATGTTTAGAGCATTGCGGGATTGTGTACCAGCGATGATGCACTCAAGGCATTTGGAATCCTGTGAAATACTCCTAGAAAGCTATGACAGAGAAATCATGGATGTTTTCAATAAGGTTAGAGTGCATGTATTGTATTTACTCTGAATTACACCTGTATAAGGAGCATGTATTAAAAAGCTATTAAAGATTAACAGGAGTCTACATAAAGGTAAATATATAGTGGTCTAGTAACTGTAGGTATAAGTAAGCTAAAAAATAACATCATGTAATTTATTGTAGACCTGTAGAAAAATGTCTTACTGCATTAGAATTGAAATGTTAAATATATTTATTAATTAGTTTAATATTAAATTTCTAATTTAATTTTAATATTTCAAGTGATGATCAATCTCAATATGTACAGATAATTTCAAGTTGTTAAAGTTCATAAAATTTGCTTCTCAATTGGAGGATAAATAAAAATGTATTTATCTAGTTCTTTTTTAGCTATTTCTCATTATTATTTTCATTTAGAGAAGAGATTATTTAGTTGTAGCTATATCATTTTTTTTAATGAAAGCATATATACAAACTATCCTCATCTTCCTTTTTGTTGTCCATCCTCTATCTTCTCTCTCTTTGACTTTAGGATGGAACTTGTGATGGCCAATTAATGGATATAATTTATTCTTACAGTTTAAATAAAATATTCATAGATGACTGATAATTATTTGTTAGTGACCAATAATAATTAGGCTGTAGGGAACATGGCAGAAAATGTTGTATCTTAGATATTTTTACTATTTGCTATATTTAATATATTTATGGCTTAGATCAGTGGTGGCGAACCTATGGCACACGTGCCAGTGGGGGCACTCGGAGCCCTCTCTGGGCACGCGCACCTCGCTCTTTGGCTACGCTTTCTCAAGCCCCTTCTTAGCCAAAACAAGCCTCCAGAGCGAGCACGCTGTTTTCAGCTTTGAATTATATCAAATCTGACACCAGAAACAGACTAACAGATGACCTGAGTGCTGCATGAGTTGCTCTCAAACTTACAAAGTATAAGCCAAGGTTAAGACAAATTATCAGCATGCATACAACAGCAAAAATCACATTAATTGTTCAAAAGCATGCCAAATGCAAACTTTTACCTTTCAGTAAAAAGTTGTTTGTATCATTGAAAGCTTTGTTATTGTGTTTTTCTTTTAATATAAAAGATGTTAATGTATGAGTTGTTTTTTCTAAACTAAAACCTCAGTATTCAGATTAAATTGCCGTGTTGGCACTTTGTGATAAATAAGTGGGTTTTGGGTTGCAGCTTGGGCACTCGGTCTCTAAAAGGTTCGCCATCACTGGCTTAGATCATTATTTAAAAACCAAAAGGTATTGGGACACTCAAGAGAAACTGTCTTACATCTTATAATGAGCCTGCACATAACTAGCAAGACTGCAATTTTTATATAAAAGGCCATTTTGAAGTGGATAGTTTTTCAGGTGAAAAATATTGCTACGGCCAAGTGTTCATTTCCACTTCCAGTTCCTTGTGAAAGGCATAATCTTGTGTTGCTCTATGGAATTCTTATCTATTAACAAATATGCTGTGAAGATAAAGACATTGCCATCCTCTGAAAATAATATCTGTTGACATTTTTGTTTTGAACAGCACCTTCTAGACAAGTTATGCAAAGAAATTGAAAAGGATTTGCGCCTGTCAGTACACACGCACTTAAAATTAGATGACCGAAATCCATTCAAAGTTGGAATGAAGGATCTTGCTCACTTCTTCTCTTTAAACCCAATTCGCTTTTTTAATCGGTTCATAGATATCAAAGGTAGACATTTATTTATCTTTTTTTTTATTACTTAAACTGCATGATTTTGGGCAGTTTATTTGTCACTATTGTTACAGTTCTAAAACTCAACTACTTGGTTTGTTTTCAGTTTTTCAGTTTTTATGCTAAGTGCAACTTGGGAAATTATTTTTAAGAGGCATTTCCTCCGCTATTTAATGCTGAAATGAAACATCTGCAATAAGGTTTTTCAGATATTAATTGGGCAAAGTTACTTTCCCCTTCTTTTTTACAGCTCATGTGACTCATTACCTAGACAAGACTTTTTACAATCTAACTACAGTAGCTCTGCATGACTGGGCCACCTACAGTGAAATGAGGAATTTAGCAACTCAGCACTATGGTTTAAGTATGGCAGAAGCACATCTTCCAAGCCAGACTTTAGAACAGGTACAAAATGTATATACAAATCTTCGTATTTTTTAAAAGTTATTCAGAAGTTTGCAGTATTCACTGATTTATTTATTTATATTATTAAATGTATATGCTCCCCGTCTCGCTACCCAAAGTGACTCTGAGTGGCTTACAATACAGGAAAAATATAAATATGAAAACAATTACAAACATAAAAATAATTTAAAATGCAAGAGTTAAATATAGGCTAAAAAAAAGTCCAACAGCTCAAGCAGAGTGGGGCTGGTGTCTTCTCTATCACCCAGTAATTAATATTTATTTTTCCAAAATCCAGTGGCTTTTATAAACAAATAAGATTATACAGATTGCTCCTACTTTGCTATATATTAGGGAACAGGCAATTAGATAGAATTTCCTCTTGCTGAGTAGTCTCCTGTATAAAAAGAAATATATTTGATTTATTTATATTTCATACTTCTCAACCGCCCATCTCCCTCAGAGTTGTCCTGAGTTTATATGCTACAGAGATGTAATAGAGTTGCATGGGCCTTTGGATATATTGTGTTTTTATTATTTTGGAGGTGGTATTCTTACTATGATTTGCTTATAAATTGTTCTTAAAGGATGAAATTAAATAACAGTTCCCCAAATAAGTGAATAAATTTTCTAGCCTGAAATGGACTTCCTTCTACACTTAGATTTATTCACTGTATTTAAATATTATTTATTTGTATGCCTTCTATTCCCAAAATTAACAACATTAAAGTAAGAAACAGAAAACGTACCAAATTCCAATTTTCAACCACAACCTGCATTCCTTCTGTGCTAGATGAAACAAACAAGTCTCAGTTGCTTTCCTAAAACTGAAAAGGGAAGGAGCAGACCAGATCTCCACGGGGAGAGAATTCCAAAGAATGGGGAAAGCAATTAAAAATGCCCTCTTCCAAAATCCCGTTGGAAGATAGTCTCATATAGACAACATCTGGAAAGAATTGATCCTATTTGATTGGATTGGTTGGCCAGATGAATATGTTTCTCAGATAATTTTATTTGGATTTTAAATTGCCTCTTCTTGTTTCAGGGCTTGGATGTTCTAGAAATTATGAGAAATATTCATGTTTTTGTATCCCGATACTTGTACAATCTCAATAATCAGGTGAGGGAAAGGTTATAAAATCCCAATATTAACTGATTTCCTTTTGGTGACTATTAAAATTATATAACAACTGTGTCATTGCAGATCTTCATTGAAAGAATCAGCAATAATAAACATTTGAATACCATAAATATAAGACACATAGCTAATTCAATTCGAACACATGGCACAGGAATAATGAACACAACAGTAAGTATTGCTATGTGATTTAGCAATTGATGATCTCTTTGCTAAGTGTATAATAAACAACACAGAGCAAGTTTTAATCATAATAGAAAAAGTATTCCTTTTGAAATAAGGCGTGATGTATTTATTTATTAGATTTATTTGCCATCCCCGTTGCCTTGAGGCGACTCTGGGCGGTTTATATTAAAAGCAATAAAACAAAAAAAATAAATATTTCTGATAACAATAAAAAATGCAATTAAAAGGGGAGGGAGGGAACAGGATGTGTGGGAGGAGAGGAATCCGTTAGCCACCAGTATGATATTCCCCCTGTTGGGGACAGAAGCCAACTGGCAGAGCCAGGTCTTCAAGCCCTTATGAAAAATCAGAAGGATGGAAGCAGATCCAAAGGATAGGAGCCATGGCAGAAAAGGCTCTTCTCCTGAGCCCCACAGCTGGAATCCCTGGACCAATGGGGGCCACAGCATGCCCCTTCTGCCGCCATGGCCAGTTGCATTTGGATGAGACAATTCTTTGACTAACCTGGACCCATGCCATGTAGGGCTTTAAATGTGATAACTAACACCTTGAATTGTACCTGGAAGCAAACCGAAAGTCATTGCAGTTTGCAGAACATCGGTGTAACATGGTCCACTCTAGGGGTCCCAAGAACTGCCTGTGTTGCTGCACTCTGCACCACTTGTAGCTTCCAAATGCTCTTCCAAGGGTAGCCCTATGTAAAGCACATTACAGTAGTCGGAAGTGTGAGATGACCAGGGGTTGAGTGACTGAGTGCAGGTACTCCCAATCCAGGAAAGGGCACAATCGGCGCACAACATGAAGTTGTGCAAAAACTGTTCTAACCATGACACCTGCTCTTTGAACAGGAGTTGTGAGTCCAGGAGAAGTTGTGGACTGGGTCAGCCTGAGGTAATGCAACCACATCCAGAAATAAGTATGTTAAAGGTCCCAGATCATGAAGCTCCATGCACCCAAAGCCATTTGGTCTTGCTAGAATTCAGCTGAAGCGTGTTGTTCCCCATCCAGGCCCCCCCACAGCCTCCAAGCATCACAGTAGAGTAGCGACAGCATCACCAGGGGTGGAGATATAAAGTTGAGTATTATCAGCATACTCACGATACTCAACCCATGGTGGTAAATGATCTCACCCAGAGGCTTCATGTAGATATTTAAAAAAAGTGGGGAGAATACTAAGCCCTGTGGCATGCTACAAAGGAACGGCCATTGGCTGGAACTCTCACTCCCTATCAACATCAATTGAGCGTTTTATAGTTTCCTTTAGCTTCTAGTTTTTGCAACTTTCAACTAGATCTCTTTTGGATAATTCACTAGTATTCTACATTGCATGAAAATGAAAGATCGTTAATTACTAATCCAGAGGTAAAAGTAACTATTCCCGGAGAGAGATGCATGTAGATGCATGTAGATGCATGCAACAAATCACTATATAGGTAGTCCTCGACTTACAACAGTTCATTTAGTGACCGTGCAAAGTTACAACGGCACTGGAAAAAGTGACTTATGACCGTTTTTCACACTTATGACCTTTGTAGCATCCCCATGATTATGTGATTAAAATTCAGATGCTTGGCAATTGACTCATACTTATGATTGTTGCTGTGTCCTTTGGACCAACCTTTTAACAAGTAAAATCAATGGGGAAGCCAGATTCACTTAACAACCGTGTTACTAACTTATCAACTGCAGTGATTCACTTAACTGTAACAAGAAAAGTTATAACAAATGTCTCACTTAAGGGCTCAATTGTGATCATAAGTCGAGGACTACCTGAATATCAACTATAGACCAAAGCAAGCATTTACAGTCTGTTTTTGAGATATGGGAATGAACATGAGCTAATTCAAGTAGTTATAGGCAGGTTTTTGTTGTATTATTACTGTTATTATTATTTCAATTTGTTTTCTGCCCAGTGGACATTCAGAGTGGTTACTATCTTTGGTATCTTTAGTTAAAAGAATTCTAATTAGTAGAAACAGGACAAATTATCTGAAATACCTGTTTTTGTTCAATGTACCTTAAGTCTTAAGCTATTACACTTGGTTTTACAATTACTAATGTGTTGCCTACCAATTTAACTAGTGCACCAGCAGGAACAGATTGTTTGTCTCCACAAGTACAACTTTTAATATGCTAGTTAAAATCCTTTCTTCTTCATCATGTGACTATTAATTCCAAATAGGGGTGACCTTTGCAGTTTGCTTTTCACAAATAATTTTGAATATAAATAGCTCCGAGTAACAAAACTTATTCATTTCTGCAGAACTGTGGAATTGTAAACAAGGTTAACACTTGAGTCTCAGATTTATATATTATTACTGCAAACAGAACACTGCTTTTGCATTGCATCAAGAAAGGTAGTGGTATTAATGATATCACCTTCCTATTCCATATAGTATGTACATGCTGATGCAATGGTGTAACATCTAGAATTAGTGACCGTGTTTTGAGTGCTAACATACTTCACCTTTAATAGCCCCCAACTATTCAGTAAGCACGTACTTTGACATTGGAATGAACAGGTATACTTATTTTATCAATAGGGATAGGATTTTTTAAAATTGTGTTTGTTTTATATTTTTTAGGTAAATTTCACATACCAATTTTTGAGAAAGAAATTTTACATCTTTAGTCAATTTATGTATGATGAGCACATCAAATCGAGACTGATCAAAGATATACGATTCTTTAGGGAAATTAAGGATCAAAATGATCATAAGGTATGTTACAAGCCTTTATATTCATGGTTCTCTTTGGAGAAAGTGTTAACTTAAATTCACTGAGAACACAATCCTTTATTTGCTTATTTGAAAATAAGGCCCATATAACTGAACTAGATTTATTTTGCAGAGAACTTTTAGGATAATTGTTGTAATGGTTTGTAGCTAGCTAAGCCAAGAATAAGCAAATTTTGGGGACCAGTGGGCACAATATAGTTAGAAAATGGCTGCCATGAGAGGGCTTTTCTAGTATCAAATACTGCTGAAAGCATTGTGACTAGTTACAAGATAGCAATTTACCAAAAGATACTAGTAAGGCAAGGAAAATGATGGGTGCCAAGAAAGGTATTTGAGGACATTGTATTGTTTATCCCCGAGATTACCAATCACAATGAATTTAATGATCATGATTATGAATAACAAGGATAAAGAAATTTCAAAGTGCTTCTTTTAAAATAATTAAATCTCTGTGTGTGTATGTATATTTGTGTGTGTGTGTGTATAATTTAGACACTAGTTCTGTCTCTTTAATGACTCTATAATAGTAGTCCTCAGTTAACGACCACTCATTCAGTGAGTGTTCACAGTAGACAGTATCTATGATCTGCCTTCAAAGGTCCTGATATCCCAGCACCCCTGCAGTCAAGTGATTGTTATCAAGAGAATTGGCAACTGTCTCAAACGTATGACAGTTGCAGAATCCCATGGCCAGCAAAGTCAATGGGGAAGCTGTCAGGGAAGGTCACAAGTTGCTCCTATAAGTCATTCCCATTCCTGATATTTTTTCTGCCGAGGAGCCTGCATTAGCCACCTGTGTGTCCTCCTGCCCCTAGCAGAAGCTATTTCCCACCAGGCCACACTTGTACCATATCACAGTAGCCACTTACCCGCCACCAGCTTGCTTGTGAACTATCTGGGACACTCATGACTTTCTGCCATCTTCCCACCTTAATTTTGCTTGTTCAGAGGAAGCGGTGAGTAGGTCCTTGCTTAACAGCCCACAGTCCTTGTTTAATGACTGCAATCAGGGACTACTGGGATTAATGTTGCTAAGTGATGTTGCACTTTATCACAACATTGTTTAGCAATGGAAAGCTTAGGTCAGTAATATTATTCATGAATAACAAAGGATTGTAGTTCTATATTTAAAAAAAAACAGTGAAAATGTTTTGTAAATAAAGGATAATGTACTTGTTACAAGACTGAACTAATCTTCATTATAAAATATATATGTCTCCTTTTTTAGGAGTATAGAAATTAATAAAGTAGAAATATGCATCAATACATGGGAAATTCAAAAAGGCTTGACATCATTTTCCATAATAGTTGTTTGTAATGTATTATCAAATTTTTTCTAGTACCCATTTGAGAGAGCAGAGAAATTCAATCGGGGGATCAGAAAACTTGGGATTACACCAGATGGACAAAGTTATCTTGACCAATTCAGGCAACTAATAAGCCAGATAGGTATGAACATAAATTTCTTTTCATTTTTTAAAAAGCAATAAAAAGGGTGTATGGACTTCAGCCCCCAGAATTCCCTAGCAGGCCTTCCAGGAGTTGAAATCCATATATCTTAAAGTTGCTAAGGTTGAAAAACACTAATGTTGTCAAGACTGAATCGCTATATTGCCTTCTAGCTTCTGTTGTAAGAAGACAGGTATGGCAGGGAATCTGCCAGCACCAAAAGAAGTGTCTATATCATTATGCTGAAATTTCTGGCCTGTGGAGATCTCTTTCATAAATAAATCAGTTTTTCCCTCCAGTCCCTTGATACTATGATTATACTGTTATATATCTCTTAAGCAGAAGATGGGAAAAATAGGCAGAGGTGGCTTTCTAATATCCTAGTCTTTGGACAACATAACTTCTGTCCGTGTATTTTCTAATTTATGATGTCTGCTTATGCTGGGATAGACAAATTGCTACCCTCTAGCTACTGTAGATCATTATAAAATTCCCTAGCATGAATACAAGTCAGGAATTTTCTGTCCAAACATTGGAGCAACATGGGGCAACTTTCTTTTGAATTAGAAAATTTTGTTGTTCAGTCACTACGTCGTATCCGACTCTTCACAACCCCATCTACCATAGCATGCCAGGTTGCTCCTGTGCTCCACTGTCTCCTGGAGTTTGCTCAAATTCATCTTCATTGCATCGATGAAACTAACATCTCATCCTTTTGTCCCCTTCAACCTTTCCCAACATCAGGGTCTTTTCCAATGAGTCTTCTCATCTCATTTGGTAGCCAAAATATTTGAGCTTCAGCTTCAGTATCTGTCCTTCCCAAAAACAGTCAGGGTTGATTTCCTTTAGGGTTGATTGATTTGATCATATGGCAGTCCAAGGGAGACTCAATAGTCTTCTCCAATGAGGCATTTTGAAAACATCAATTCTTTGGCACTCAGTTTTCCTTATAGTCCAACTCTCACAGTTGAATTGGAAAATAATACTATTTAATTGTACTAAAGAAAGTAAATTCTACTAGATATGCCCAGCCATGTATATTTAAGAAATGATAAAATTCATCTGCTAGTATTCCAATTAGTTGTATTTGTTACTATAATATAAATTCAGATAAATTACTATCTTTGTTTAAAGGGAACGCTATGGGCTATGTACGAATGATAAGATCTGGTGGACTTCACTGCTGTAGCAGTGCAATTAGGTAGGCACCAATACTTTTTGTCTTGTCTGTCCATGTTGTTGTACATCTTTTTCAGATCCTCCTGTTTTAATTTTTCTCTTTGTAATTAGCATATATTGCAGTGGTCCTTTGGATGTGTTTCTTCTGTTTCAATATATTATACATCTGTTTAGTAAATTTAAAATCACATACTCATTAAATTTTAAATAATTTGACAATTCATACTTGTAAAAAATGTTATGGTAATATAGCAAGTATGGATTTCATTATAGGTATAAATAATACAATGAGTACAGGATGTTAAAAGAGCATTTAATGATGGTAAATATAGAAATTTTGTTACCAGATGTCAACACTTTTGTGACTTAATACCTGAAAATTTGGATAATGTGTTGTCTAGAAGTTATGCCTTCTTGTTGATTTAGAATAAGTTACAAAAAGTACTTTTTTGAGAGCAAAGCAATGTTATTTGCTAATAAAGCATGAACTACCTTGTGATAAGGTGGCAATAGAAACACAGCCTGTAGAATAGAAAATTTATGTTCATTTATATACATACACCTTAATAATGTCTAATTATATGAAAACTTAACAAAACTTGTAGATTTGTTCCTGACCTTGAAGATATTGTCAATTTTGAAGAACTTGTGAAAGAAGAAAGTCTGTCAGAAGAAACACAACAAGCAGCTAGGTAATTGTAATGCAAGTATAAAAATATTTTACTAATACTTGCACTGTTCTTTTTCAAATAACTTTCAATAAAATAATATTTTGAACGCCATTCATAGCTATTCATTACAAAAGTCTGTGGGAACCAGTTCAGAGGCATCTGTTGGAGAGAGTTATTTTTGCCTTGTTTATGGCTTCTCAAAGGCATCAGTTTAGTGACAAGGGGGAATGTGATGTTGAACCAGAAAAGGTGTTGATCTGATACAGTGGGGTGCTTCTCATATTCTTCTGTTTCTATTACAAGGTTATTCATTTATTTTCTCATTGGCAAAATTCCAAGCAAAGTTATTGATATTGTTTATTCTGTCATTAGTTTTATAGTCTACCTTTCCACCAGAAGCTTAAAATAGTGCATATAATACTCCCAACCCTTTGACTTTCGCCACCATCCGATTGCTAGATTTCATTGTTTTGATATGTCCTTTGACAAAACTCTATGGAAGATTTTATTTCCCAATCCTTCCATACCATTCTTTTAAATATCTCCTAGTGTTGTTAAACTTACTGTTTAAATCTTTGCATGGAAAAAATAAGAACCCCCCCCCCTACATTAAAGTAGATGGCTTACAGTTTGACCTCACTACATAGATGTCAGCGATTACTAAAATCTGTCCCAAATACTCTGTTGTCAAGCTGATATTTATATACTGCATGATTTTTTAAAAAGTTACAGTAATTTTATTTAAATTGCTTAGTGACAAAAGAATTCATAATAGTCTCTTCCTTTTAGCAAGTTGAGGATATCTACGTGTTTTTAGTATGTGTGCTTAGTGCATGTTATTTCCTTTGCACTCTGTATTGTAAATACAGGATGGAAGATTGTTCTGACTGATTATGGGATTTTGATTTTAATTTATTTCCAACAGCTGTATTTAGCATGATAAGTTTTACAAAACTGGCAAGCTGGCTCCCAGAAGTATTGAATAATGCTCAGATTCCATTTATCCTTTTAAGTCAAGAGTGTCCAACCTTGGCAACTTTGAAACCTGTGGATTTCAACTCCCAGAATTCTCCAGCCAGCCATGCTGGCTTTTTTTTTTTAAAAAATAGGAAAATGTTATTACATGCTTTCTGTGGTCTCAAAAGGAGACAAACTCTAATTTAAGGTAGCGAAGAGCTGATTTAAATACTTCTTTAAAATGGTGTTAAAGATCATCATGAAACAAGTAGCTTTAATTTCTGTATGTAATTATTATGAAAAGAATAGGTCATCCCCAAACAATACAGGACCAGAACATTTGTCCTCCAGACTGTTGCTATATCTCTGCTTTGCAGGCAGCTGGATTCTGTACTTAGCGATCTCACCCGCAGCTCTGCAGAAGGTACAGAGTACTTCAAAATGCTTGTGGATGTCTTTGCTCCTGAATTCCGCAGTCCAAAGAACATGCATCTACGCAATTTTTATATTATTGTTCCCCCACTGGTTAGTATTTGCATTATTCACCTTCTTAGTTAACAAAAGTGATATTTAATTATTTATTTACTTAATCCAGTGATGGCGAACCTTTTAGAGACTGAGTGCCCAAACTGCAACCCAAAACCCACTTATGCATCGCGAGTGCCGGGTGGGTGTGGCCTATTGGCTGGGTGTGGCCAATTGGGTGGGCGTGGCTGCGGTGGTAATGGCAGACAAGGTGGGACTAAAAAGTTCAATCAGTCAATTCCAACTTTGCAAGATCTTTTTTTTTTTCTGCAAGAAGTTGAGATTGACTGATGAACCTTTTTTTTTTTTTGCACACGGCGGCGGAGGGCTAAAGCGAAAAGGTTTTATAAAACCCAGCTGAAGGCCTAGGACTGGGCCGACAGCACGCGTGCCCACAGAGAGGGCTCTGAATGCCGCCTCTGGCACCCATGCCATAGGTTCGCCACCACTGTCTTAATCCATTTATATCCCATTGCAATCTTGAAAGATAACAATATACAGTCATAATGAAAGCATCCTCAATCAACTTAAAAGATAGGAAAGTGATCACAAATGTAAAATGTACCTATATTGAAACCTCTAGTATTTGGGGGTGGGAGGAAACTCCATTTACAGATAATTAAACCTACCAACATAGAAGACATCTCACTGGAAGTGTCCAGTGAAAGAGCATGATGTGCTTTACAGAGCTAAGTTTTGGGTTTTGGATTTTTCTTTTCTTTTAATGACCATGCAATCCCTTGCTTTGGGGTGAGGTTGGGGCGTTTACTGGCCGGATGCCCTTCCTGATGTCTATGCGGAGTTCGTGCCCACAGAGGGAAATATCTGCCGCTATCTAGGCTTGAACTCACAGTCTCCTGATTTTGAGGCGAGAGCTCCATCTCTAAGCTACCATGCTGCTCAGGGTTTTGGAGAATTATTTGAGGCCAAATAGCTAATTGCACTTTCTATTGGTCTGACTCTTAATACTGAGACAATAACCTTACAAAAAAATTGTATTTAAAACTATATTTCTTCTCCACTTAAGTCATTTTTGAGAACTAAAGGTGACCTAAAGAATATCTCTGAGATGCCATCAGAAATAAGGTGTACAAGTGGTGTAACCAGTGTAGCATTCTTTTAAGTTTCTGGTTTGGTTTTATTATTTTGGAATTACTAAATTGGGGTAATTATTTGGGCAACCTCATGCAATCCCTGGTCTCTTCTTTTAAGGCACTCAATTTTATAGAACACTCAATCAGTTGCAAAGAGAAACTGAACAAAAAGAACAAAATTGGTGCAGCTTTTACTGACGATGGCTTTGCTATGGGTAAGTGCAAGAGCAGTACAGGTAGTCCTCGACTTAAGATCACAATTGAGCCTAAAATTTCTGTTGTTAAGAGAGGCATTTGTTAAGTGAGTTTTGCCCCATATTACGACCTTTCTTTCCACAGTTGTTAAGTGAATCACTGCAGTTGATTAATTAGTAACCCAGATGTTAAGGGAATCTGACTTTCCCATTGACTTTGCTTGTCAGAAGAGTGCAGAAGGTGATCACATGACCTTGGGACACAGCAACAATCATAAGTACGAGTCAGTTGCCAAGTGTCTGAATTTTGATCGCATGATCATGGGGAAGATGCAATGGTCGTAACTGAAAAACAATCATCAGCCACTTTTTTCAGTGCCGTTGTAACTTTGAATGGTCACTAAATGAACTGTTGAGTCGAGGACTGCATGTATTCCTCCTTTTCCCTTCTAACCGTTTGAAAATATATAGGAGTAGAATCGCTTTATTTACTCAGTAATATTTTTATTGAGTAACTGAGTAATTATTTACTCAGTGATCAGCAACTGTGAATTGGGAAGGGGAAATCACCTTATATTTGCTGAAATCAAAGAGGCAGAAAGCTTTTCATCCCTCTCCGGGTTTTTTTCCCCACTTTGTCTGGGCTGGCTCAGCTTACTTCTTTCCCTCCTTTCAGTAGAGCCCTCCCTCTTTCCGACCCCTTTCCTGTCCTGTCTTTGTGGCTTCTGCTTGAAGGAACAAAGGTTTTTTTGGGATGTGTATACATTTGCCTGTTTTTTGTGTAAATTGATTAAATAAATACCCTTTTTAATTGTAATCTGTATTTTTTAATCTGTAATCTGTAAATTGCAAATTAAATACTCTAATTATAATCTGTATTTTATAAATGTAATTTTATCGGTATTTCAGGATAAATGCATTCTAATAATCTTTATTACAATGTTGTTATTTTGTTTTATATTTTACATTTTATTTTTCAAGTTATAATTACTTGTGTTATGCTGGCCTTTGATCAAAATAAAAACAAATCAAGAATAATAAACTTAGGGCCAATTTAGAACCGTGCAAAATCTGTTATTATTTTTTAATTGGGGGTGGGGTGGGAATATCCATATCTTTCAGGTGTGGCTTACATTTTGAAACTCTTGGACCAGTACCAAGAATTTGATTCCCTTCACTGGTTCCAGTCAGTACGGGAGAAATATGTGAAAGAAATCAGAGCATTAGCAAAGCAGCAGAATGTCCAGTCAGCTAGTCAAGATGAGAAGTTGCTACAGACCATGAATCTTACTCATAAGCGACTGGAAGTTTGTTTGCAGGTATTTTAAATCATTAAATTACAGTCTCAAATGATTTTTAAACATCAAATAGGTACATGCACAATGAAAGATAGGATCGCCTAAAAGTTTCATTAATTTAGTGCTAATAATGCAATACATTTTTAAAATACTCAAAAAACACCCATAGGTTTTTGCCGGAAGGCAGTTTTGGTGAATCACTAATGTTTAATCCTGACCTGGGCATTTCATGGCCTGTGGGCCATATGCAGCCCATGGGTGTCCAAACCCAGCCCGTGGTGCCAGGGTGCGAGGCATTGGAAACGGGAGGATGGTGTTGGGGGGAGTGGCAGTTGCCCTCCACAATAGTCCCAGATTCTTAAGTGACCCTCTTAGGAAAATTAATTTAAATCAGCCCTGGTTTAATCAATACCAAAAGCTGTTAGAAAGTGAACTTGGTGATCTTTAAAAGTCTCCACTGCAGTTGTGAGTAAGATGGCTAATACTGTTGTCTCCTGGCGTTCAAACCCACAAAAAACCACTCTCCTGTGGTCTCTTTACATATCTCTCCACGTATCTGGAGCATTTGTGGGTAATCTCCCATCTTGTCCTTATCTGGAGAAGTTCCAAGGGACTGGCCTACTCACCACTTACTTGGTTTTTTGCAGAGTCATCTACAGTTCTCCTCTCCTGGAAGCTTCAACTATCTTAAGGAAATAATTTGAGTCAGATTCTTTTTTTTTAATGGGTTGAAGTGAGTGTCTTAAATTAATTCAAGGCTTATGGCACTAATGTCTATGACTCATCCAAAATAATGCAAAACCCTGTAGGCTGAAAATTTTTCCTTTAACTACAGAAGGGCCATCTAAAAGTGCTGCTGAAATGATTTCTTCTTTTGGGATAATGACACCTGGAGTAAACTTTATTAATGGATTATAAATAATTGATCTTGGACAAGAAGTAGGGTATTAACAGTAAAATGAAGAAAAATATATTTTAATTGTATGCTTTGAATAATATTCTTCACCAAATTGTGTTGACAATATGCAAAAGATGCTATTGATAATTCAGGTATACATTGTGCACAATATTTATGGGAGTTTCATATATTCATGCACCTTAAAGCAACTTGGAGATTCTGTGATTCTGTGGCATGTTAAAACATGCAGATCTATTTTCATTTCTCATAGGAATTTGAACTACTTTATTTCTCACTAAGCAGTGCAAGGATCTTTTTTAGAGCAGATAAAACTGCAGCAGAAGAAAACCAAGATAAAAGAGACAGTGAAGGTTAGTAGGAAATATTCTGCTCTCTGGGGAGTTCTGGCACCGAATGCAAATTGTTTTCCATTCCTATGTGTACTAAGCTACAAATCCATGGAGGAATATTACTAGTAAAAAAATAGCATTCCGTTTCTATAAGCCTGAATTTTATTATCACCAGTTTAGAGAATGAGTAGGATATTCAGACTAGTGGAATAATTCACATTAATATTGTGGTTTTTCACTGAACAATTGCTAGAAAACATAATGAAATAGTAGGCTATTATAGGTAGACTTTCAACCACAATTTAGTCCAAAATTTCTGTTGCTAAGTGAGACCGTTGTTAAGTGAGTTCGCCCCATTTAATGACCTTTCTTGCCACAGTTGTTAAGTGAATCACAGGAGTTGCTATATTAATAACATGGTTGTTAAATGAATCTGGCTTCCCCATTGACAACTTAACAGAAGGTCACAAAAGGTGATCACATGACCCTGGGATGCTGCAACTGTCATAAATATGAACCAATTGCCAAGCATCCAAATTTTGGTCATGTGACCATGGGGCTGCTGCAATGGTTGTAAGTGAAAAACAGTCATGTCACTTTTTTCAATGTTGTTGTAACTTTGAACGGTCACTAAATGTATGATTGTAAGTCGAGGACTACCTGTAGTGCTAAATACAGCAAAGATCTGTAATACTTTAAAAATAATGCATTTATTATAGCCTAAGTTGTTACGTGGCACTGTCCATTTCATGGAATGTTCTTTTGGAAAGTATATAATCTATGTTTAGAAGAGAGAATAACAAACAGAAAATAAAATATAGGAATTTCAGATTGTGGGATAGTCTATTCACAAAATAGTTTTAGAGTGTGGCATATTTTTGCATTTTGAGGTAACTTACACATATTAGCTAAGATGTTCGTTGCTATTTAGATAAATGGTAGCCGTATTTTTTTCTTGGCATTTCACTCTTTTATTTCTACTGATATTCTACCCCATATAAAAGCCCTTTTGATTCTACCCCATATAAAAGCCCTTCACAAACATCTGTTCATTGGAAATTATTAGTTCAGAATTAATTGCACGAATGTGTAAAAAGCATCCATTTTTTTACTCAATGCTGAGAATATAAAATAATTGAAATGGGCTCTTTTTGTCTTATAGAAGAACCTGCAAAAACAAGCAACGACCTTTCAAATTCTACTTCTGCAGATCCTCTTGTAAAATGAGAGCTCTGGTATGCTTAATTTATGGATGTGATTGTATGGCTTTTCTTAATAGTGTTTCCAATTTAGAAGCTATATTAACATAAGACGTTTTAAGTTTTGAAGCATTCAGAAATATAATTTACGTTCCTCCCCAAAGGTGAGGATTCCTACTCTGAAATTAATTGCACTTTTTCTATATGTTTCTGGCAAACCTAGAAGAAATGTTAAATATTTGTTTAAATTGCAGCATCATATTGAAATTGAATACTGTGATATAACTGTGAATTCTGATTATTTTATAAAGGGGGGACAATAATTGCACTGTATTTGGATAGGCTTACCCATCCAAAAGTAATGGGTGAGAAAATAATGCTTACTTATAGATTCTGGTTCAGGGTAAGTTCTTATCCAGCACAATTGCAAAAGCAAATGGTACTACCTCAGTGAAATAGCATAAAAGACAGCTGTGCACATTTTGAAAAATGATTTGGAAGAAGCAATGTAGGCTTTGCATCAGCCAGCACTTCTTTAGCTGTTCTTTAAAACTGATCTTTTTTCAGGTTTCAATGGGTGCAGAGCCCTACTTACAAAGTGCCATTTCACCTATTTTTTTCTCAAAATGCTTTAAAAAAAAAAGTTCTGATTACCATCTGACTTTGCAAAAAAAGTAAATAGGAATAATAGGAATAAGCTAACAAATTAAAATTTAAAAACAGATGGCTTTAATCTTTTTTTTAAAAAAAAAAATTTTTTTGTGCTTGTCTACTAATAGATTCCTTTTCTCCTTCATTCACTTAAATCTGCTCCTGGGGATTAAGGTTAATTTGGGGAGGGGGTTGAAAAGGTGAACGTTTCTCAGAGTATGTAGCTTGATTTATTTGTTGCTTTATGTTCTGTAGAACTCTAGAGCAACTGTGATTTGTTGAAATGGATGGAACCAGATTGGCATAGATCATCCACCTCATCGGTCTGATAGTGAGCCAGACGTGCTGTGAAATATCACATAATTTATTGTAATACTCACTAAGGACAGTATTTGGAGTTCCAGTCAAGTATGCTATTTTGATCCAAGATGTGATTGATAAGGGGGAAAATTTGTCATTAGAAAGTTTTAAAATATTCTTATACCTAATGGATTCAATAATACTAAATGTATAAAATGACATCCTTAATATGGTTGTTACTGCTTGTTTCCCAGTGCATATAATCCCCCTTGAAAAAAAAGACTTGTCTAATTCATAGATTTTACCAATTAGACTGCTGACTTAAATGGACAACTTGTAATGTCCCAGAGATTGTATAAGCATACTAAGCTTAAGGTAGCTATGTGCTGTAATAAACATACTCATTTTCATACCTTTTTGGCATTTAATTTGAGAGACTCCTATTTTAGATATACGGATAACTGTATAGTGTTAACTAAACTAACATCTTTGTGAGATACTGGAAAAAGCATCCTTAATTGTCTAGATTCTAAAAGCATGTATATGCAATGTTATTGTGAATATATATACATAGAGCTTTGTGAATATAGGATGGTTGCTACTCTTACAAAAAATGAAACTGTAAAACCAAGTAGTGCAAAAATAATTTGGGCCTTGAATTCAACTCAGTTCTTGGAAGTCTAATATTGTGTCCTTCTGCCACAGAAAGTTGTTATAGTGCTTGGGCTTTCAGTAGATAAAAGCCTTTCACAGCTGTTATATGTGTGGCAGATTAAATGGGAATTAGGAATTATTTAACATAATTGTATAGGATCAGTGGTGGGTTCAGTAAGACATGGAATTGTTGTTTGCCTTCTCCTGTTTCATCTTGTGAATAATCTGTCTTCCAACATGGAGACAGTAGCTATGGCATCTTCTCCATGTATTTTATTTACAAAAGCATGCCACAGAGAGATTTTTCTCTTTCAAATTCTTAATCTTTATTTGTAAGGAATCTTTATTTTCTGTGAAATACGTAATTG
Organism: Azemiops feae; assembly: GCA_023970755.1. NCBI lineage: Eukaryota > Metazoa > Chordata > Lepidosauria > Squamata > Viperidae > Azemiops > Azemiops feae. The sequence goes on along the minus strand of JALGBA010004230.1, from coordinate 1,738,479 downwards.
AACACAAATGTCTAGGTCACTTCCAGTAAAGGTTCTTTTAGCTGTTACATGGTCTTCCAAAATAAAATCACAAGGCCTACCAGGAGTGATAGGGATTGACTCAGCAAAGCCATGAATATTTTGTACATTTGTATGTTTGAGCTTTTGCCAAAGTTACTGAAGGGAGATCCTGTTGTCATTGAGTTACTCTGACCTATTCCATCTATGTTCACATTCTCAGGAATGAAAGAGACAAAATTATAACATGTCTTATTCTAATTCATTTACAAAAACAAAATGAAACAAAACAAAAAAAACCTGTTACCTCAATACTTTCTTGTTAGATATTCTGTACATAATGTTAATAAATGGAACTTTGGAAAAAATGGATTTGTATATAATGGTCATAAGCCTGGGATGTTTTGACTTCTTTGCTGTATCTTTAATGAGAACCAGGTTTACCAATGTAGATACTTCAATCTACAGCTAAACCAGAATGCTAAAATTGATTTAATCAATTTCATAGGGCTAACTGAAATATAATTTACTCTATAGTAAGTTTTGAAATAAATTTTATTTAGAAATGTGCCCCACGTTCTTTCTAATGGATAACAAAAAGTGAAATATACTTGTTTAAATATAATCATTGTCAGTCAGTTCTAATAGTTCTTTATTTATGGTTTGATCACTACTAAGATACCTCTGTGTGCAATCTCTACAATACAGAGTAATACTACTAGGCAAATTAAGAGGGCACCTTCTGCTTCAATCTCTAGAGCAGCCAAAATATGATCCATTTCTGTTTCACTGCATATAGTTCATATCAACTAGATTGGATGTTAATATTAACATGGGAACAGCTTCAGCTAATATAAGCTTATTGCACTTAAATGATTTGATCTACTTATATCTATTGTACTAATTAGAACAATTTTAATATCATTAATACAGAAAACTTCGGTACAATACACTTTCAGAATCTCTACTGGCATTTTTCTAGTCTTCTAGTTTAAAAATCTTAAGATGTTACTAAATCATAACATGTCCTGTACTATAATTTACATAATTGAACCACTTTCTCATCTATTTTTCAGGCTCTTACTTTAGCCATTATTGCTGAAACTGTTGTAGTGCAAGATGTGGACCTTGTTTTAACATTAAAACATCATATAAACAATTAAAGTTAGATAAAATTCTTCATGAGATCCAGCTATCATTGTAATTTATTTACAGTTTGTTTTTAATTTAAAAGAGTAAACCTAAAGCTGCCAAAGCAGATATATCCAAATTTGTGCTGGCTCCATGAGGAGGAATGTCAAATAAAGAAGATAGTATAAGCACTGCTGTGCCAGCTTGATCTTCTTTCTGAAGAAACTGCTTTTCCCAGGGTAGTGTGAAAGTGCTTCTGGTGCTGCTTATATCTAGGTTTGAAGAAATTGTTTTGTCTGAGGAATGGAGTCCATCTTCTATCAAATTTGTAAACTTTCATGTGAAAGTAGGAAAGACGTTATCTTGTCTTACAGAAGAGTGCAAAAATATTAGCCAACAGGCTTATTTGAATAGCAGTGATAACCACTTACTCATCTTTTCTTCAGCCTTGATAAATGATTGAGATTCATAATAGCTCTAACTTGCTTTCTGGTCCATCTATTTTCTATTCGCTTGAGTTTTTTGTTTTACATTATCACAAATTAGGCACTTAATTTTGAAAGCTTAACTCAGATAAAAGTATAAAAATAAATATTAGTAGAAACTGTAATTGAATATCTTTCTAAATAGCCTAGTTTAAAATAACTTTCCCATTACTTTTCAAAAAGGTATGCAAATAGGAGCAAATAAAGTATTTATCACTGAGATTATATTCCAAACACTTCAATTCTTCTATTTATTTCAATTAAGATGCAAAATATTAGTTTGTCTGTGAAGTGCCTCTGTATTTTATTCCAGACTTTCAGAAACTTTGTGGCCTGTGCAATTCTTTCCTTTCTACTATAGCTAGTAGAATTATGTGAAATAGGTGTGTATTTATTTATAAATTTTGTGAATGCATGTTCGTGAGGAATTAATTCTTTGCTGGTGGCAGTGATGACTTTGTGGTCCTCCCATCAGTATCAAGATGGTTTGGTACTGAGGAAGAATTTTAAAAAGACTGTCAGTTTTCTATACCAAAAATTTGGATCAAGTTCTCATCTCTTGGTGTTTCTTCTAGCCCATCTATGTTGGACCATAGCTGAGAGTACAGGGCATTCTCTCTTATGGGCACCATCATCTCTCCACTGAGAGAAATTACAAGTTATGCTTCTGACTCCTGTCCTTCTCCATGTACAACATTGTCTTCTTCTGATTGGTCATTCAGTAACTTGAATTTTCCATCATTAGTCAGAGGCATGGATGATATTAATTGAGCTAGAGCTTTTGGATCCTATAATTAAAATGACAAATGAAAATTATTCAAGGCAAATAAAATGTAATTTCATGAATGTCTTTTCAAAAAGCAGCCTATAAATCAAGAGCCAGTTTCCTTTCTGTTGTGTTCTCAAACCAGATCAGCCCCTAAAAGCCCTTGCTATCTATGCCTTTATTGATGTTTTCTCAAAAGTTCTCATAAGGTACTGTATATCTTAACAATTCACATGGCTAGAAAATATTTTGTTAATCATCTTACAAACATTGTAAACTGACTTCATATTTTTACTTTCCTGAAGTCAGTTTTCAGTTGACATTTTTAATTCCAACTGAAATAATATCTAGAACCATTTTCATTATATTGGAATGCTTTTGTAGTTTTAATGACAACACGATTCTATTAGATCAGTGGTTCTTAACCTTTTTGAACGAATCGCCCCCTTGAGCCAATGAGGAAGTTGTCATCGCCCCCCTCCCCCAACATAACCTCTCAATCACAACATAGGAAATAATTCTTCAATTTATGCAAACACTTTTTTTGTTTTCTTTAAAATTGTCATCAGGACATATCAATGCAAATAATTTATTTCCAGTCTTTTCCCCATATCTCAACTGTGTGAAAAATTTTGGTGCCACCCGTCACTTTATTCCCAAACTTCGTGAATCATGTATTTCATTATTATCTTATTTATTCAAGACACTTAAATGTAATGACCACTGAAAACAAAATTCAATTGCAAGAAAGTGAAATGCCCGAAAAGAAAAACTAAGAATTTCAAGACGAAAACTCTGAAACTAAATTAAGATTTGAGGAAAGTATATATAGTCATGCACACTGTAAAAAGGATTAAAAAGACACAAAGAAAATATAATGTCACAGGGGACAGCCACTCAGCATGCGATGTTTCGAAAGAAGCGCTCCCCCCTCCATCACTGCCCATTCTGGCCAATGGTGCGCCACTGTATGGGTAGAGGCTGCTGCGCAACGCACATGAAGATAAGCGATGCGTATTCACATATGTACGGCGTTTTGTAATGAAGCTAGCTGGAGGAACATTTGAAAACACAATTCAATCCACTAATAGCGAGCGATCTGATGTTTTTGTATGATAGATATACAGCGATTCACTACGAAAAAGTCTCAAAAGTGTCCCCAAAACTTCTCGCTCCATCGCCCCCATATCGCCCCCTTTTTGTTCCTTCGCCCCCGCATCGCCCCTTTTCGTTCCATCGCCCCCCTGAAAAATGAAATCGCCCCCTGGGGGGCGATATCACCCAGGTTAAGAACCACTGTATTAGATGATGGAGAAACAAGAGTTCTTAACTGAGAAGTTCATGTGAGTGCAAAAATTCCTGTGTATATTTCTTGAATTAGACTAGAAAAATGGAAATGGAAATCAAGGGTGGCCTAATTTTTCACACTTGGGAGTTTTAAGATTATTTTGGGTACTCCCACAAAACGGCTTCCAAAGTTAGTAACATAAACACCTGCTTGTCAGAAGACAAAATGATAAAAACACATCCTGCAATACTCGGTTTATGCTCAGGTGGGTGTGTAAAACTATAAGCTCCAAACAAAATACTGGATTCCAGTCATGTTTAATGTATAATTTCTAAAGGGGTCTACATGGCCTAGGAAACTCCCCCCACCCCACATTTTAGTCAGTTTTTGACTTCTGGCAACTGCCTTGACTAAACTGCCTTTAGTTTTCTTGACATAATTTTAGAAGGATTTACCATTGCATACTTCCTAGAGCTGAGAGAAAGTGGCTACCCAAGGCCACCCAGTTGACTTTGTACCTAAGGTAGGATTAGAACCCATGGTCTTTCACTTTCTAGCCTGTTGCCTTAACCACAAAACTAAACTGACTCTTCCAAGAAACAAACTCAATCCTAAAAATCATGCTGAAGGCTGCTGTTATATCAAGACAATGGGGGGAAGCAAATAGACAACCCAAGAACTTGTCAAAGCTTATTTCTTTGACCTTGTATTGACCTTCATAATCCTTCATTATCAAACTCATTTTTTCCTAATTTATCATCTAATATTCATTCAAAACTCAACATGCTTAAGTTCAGCGGAAGTAGATACTTACCTGCTCCATATCTGTAAGCAAATTAGATGCTAGTTATCTATACCTGGTTATTGGCTGAAGGACTCCCTAAGCACATCACATGCACAATGCTGGCACTATACAAAACATTGAAATCACTCAATTCAATACCAAGAGTTGTTATTTAGTAACTACGTTTATGGAATTTACTGTATAGAATTAGCTCCAGATCACATCCTCTTAATTCTAAAGTAAAGATGATTTGTTTGAATTCTGTGTAAGTCATAACAATAAATACCAGAGAATCAAAAGCAAGATTTAATTCAAGAGGATAAGGAGTATGAGGTTAAATATATTACCTTTCGAGCCTCAATGATTTCCTTCCCCAGATTTATTGCATAGCAAATCTACAGAAGAAACAGAAGTTGCCTTAGTACCACTTACATTTTTTTCTTGATTATACTACCTATTTAAAACTGAAGATAAATGGACAAAGCTCAGTATTTCCTGAATAATTTCTCCTATCACTGGATCTGGATTACAGGTTCAGAAATCATGTGGCAACATTCCCAATAATAAAATTAAGACCACCAAACAGTCTGTGAAAGCTTTACAATGCTGTGCTAGCAGCATTTATGACAAGGAAAGATGCTTCAGACCGTTGCTGAAGCAACAGTTTTCTGGCACTGGCAGGAGTTTAGAACAAATGTTTACTTCCAATTAGTTGTCGGGCACTAGCCATATAACCATCCAGATACTGACTATAATGCTCATAATATAATTAGCTATGACTAAAGGAAACTGTAATCCAACAACCTGTATAAGGAAACACAAACCATTCTCCTTTCTATGGTACTGCTGCTCTATTTCCAAGCCATAGGTTGGAATTAACAAATGAAAATCTACCAATGGGTCATAGCAGAAAAAAACATTCCATTTCAAGGCCAGTCACACTCTCAGCCCAATTCACCTCACAAAGTTGTGGGGAAAATAGGGGGAACGTGTGTTGGGTATGTTCGCTGCCTTGAGTTATTTGTAAAAAAAATAAAAGCGGGCTACAAATAAACTGCTGCCTTGAGTTATTTTTAAAAATAATAAAGGCAGGATGAAAATAAACTTTCTTGAACTGAAATAAGCCCATTATATCAAGGTTACAGGTACTCCTTGACTTACAACTACTACTGGACCAGAATTTTAATTGTTAAGCGAGTCATCATGTAACTAGACCTAATTTTGCGACCATTTTTACCATGGCCATTAAGTGAATTGATGTGATCATTAAGTGAATCTAGCATCCCCCATTGACTTTGCTTATCGGAAGTCGGCTGGGAAGGTCAAAGGCAAAGTCAGTGGGAGATGATTGTGATGATAGAATGCTGCAACCATTGTAAATGTGAGCCAATTGCCATGTGCCCAAATCATGACCACAAGACAGGAGATGGTGCAACTCTTATAACTTCAAGGATGGGATCTAAGTCACTTTTTTCAGCACCAACATAACTTCAAACCATCGTTAAATGATCATAAGTCAAGGTCTACTGGTATCAAAGAGGACATGTTAGTTTGAAGGCTGCATTAGATTTTGTGCACTATAATTTGAAAGTGGATAAGATCAGGACCAATTTTTGGATGAATCAGATTATTTGAAGAGTAACAAGCTGTTGGGAAGCTTAAGAATTGGAACTCCACAAAAAAATAAAACAAAACTGGAAATAAATCTCTCAAAATGTTTGGCCCAATCCAATCTGAGGGTTGCAAAAGAGGTGCTGCCTGGTTATACATTCTATACTCTTATAATGAACTTGCTGCTATTGCTGTTTTTATTTGACTGCATTTTACAAAACAGTTGGGTCATTAGCTCATAACATTGCATTTCACTGAAGAAAGCAGTTACATGTATGAATTCTAATTATACAACAAAGCTATTTCCATACCTTTTCACCTTCTGTGTTACTCTCAAACACATAAGCACTCATGCCCTCTTCACCTGGCAATTCAGAGGCACAAACCACAAACCCAAACAGCCTCTTGTTTTCCTTGTGAGCAGCAAACTGTGTCACATTGGCTAGTTCAAACTGAAAAAGAAAGTGAAAATAATATAAATTTACCTAAATTCTCAGGGACTGCAATTTTTCTGTAGTGATAAAAGAAAGCATGTGCTTACATTTGATCTTGTAACTTGTGTTTGAGGATCTATCAATCTGTTAATGGGAAAAATATGTTCAAGTTTAAAAGGCAATAAACTCCATCATGACTATAGACTGAATCCAGAGCAAACCTTCTATGAACAAAACAATTTTTGATGAAGTTGAAACTCCTGCCAATAAGGGATGGGGCATGGCATCTCCCTTCCCTTTCCAGGCCCTGAAGAAGAGCCATCAATAACTACCACTCATGAAGGCTAGCATTGCCTTCATCATCAGTAGTTTTTTTCACTACTTACAGCTTGGGATGCACAAGACTGTGACTATTTAGTTGAGTAATGAAAAGTATCAAGATGATTTGACTAGACATGCCTTTGATCTAGCAAAGCTCTTAGGTTTTTAGCTCCTCCCACACTTTTGTTGAAGGACCAACACTGGAGCAGATGTGCATCAGATAACAAAATCTGCCTCCTCTCTCTAATGTTTTTTCTGTGACTGTGATTCCATTCCTATAATCACTTTACAACTAAAACCACAGAGAGGGCAGAAAACTAAAAGAGGGAAAGTTAAGTGGGAATGGATCAGAGAAGGCAAACTTTGCTTACTTCAGGTCATTGCTGGTGACCAAGAGATGGGATTCAGCTGTACGGAAAATATTATGAATGGCCCGAGCTGCCAACACCTGTCGCATTGCTTCATAGATCACCTCCACTGTGTGGTCAGATCTGACAGCCATAGAGCCCAAAAACCGAACCACAAACATGTGCTGCAGGAGTGAATCTGGGGGTTGTGGGACAGGAGTAGGAAGGAGAGAAATGGAAGGAAATCTGTTTATACTGCCTTTCAACATAAGAACAATTTTCTTTAATAGATTCCTGCAAAAATTATTACTTCAAAGAGAAGTCTCCCCATCTGTAATATATTTCAAATCTCAGTTCACATAGATGCTCAAGTAGAGATAAATACTCTAAAACATCTAATATCAAGGCTACATTCATTTTGCTCATGGAGGGCTGCTTTCTTTTTTGGGTAATATACCAGGTGCTATACACTGATGAAATATGGGCAAGAACCAAAGCAGGCAGGAGCAGCACTTCCTTTCTATTACAGGTGGTCCTTGTTTAGCAATCACAATCAGGACCGGCAACTTGGTCTCTAAGAGAAGTGGCCACTAAGAAACTGCCACTGTGCTTATCATCTTATTTTAGCTTTGCTTTGCTTTACAGACCTATGAAGTCATAAATGTGAGGATTGGTTGCAAAGTTACTTTTTCATCACCATTATAACTATGAACAGTTGCTAAATGAGCCCATTGCTAAAAGATTACCTGTATTTCCTTCTGAATTTCCTTACCCTTCCTTCACCCAGCAAGACACTGGGAGAGAGAGAGACTGCTTTGACCAGAAGTCTGGTTTGATCATTTACAAAGCGCTTTTGAGATTAACTTTAAAGCTTGCACATGTATATAAGCTCCAGGTTGTCTCTTCCTATGCAGAGAGTGCATTCATAAACACATGTGGGGCAGTTCACATACTTAGTTATAAACTATCACATTCGGAGTATGAAATAATTAGCAGCCCCTTGCAATCTGGCTTTGTAAATATGGAATCAATGCAAATGCAGTTTGAGCACAAATGCTGGAGCTTATTTTTATTCATTTCTTTATTATATTTGTACAGCCTGAGAGCTTCCTCCTGGTAGGAAACTCCTCTCATCTCCACCCCCAGATTCTTAGCCATATTAGCACTAAAGGTATCCTTTCTCCAATGTTTACTGCTTACCCTCATGGAAACTAGACTTTTCCTTTCCAAGCTACCACAGAAAAAAGTGCAGCAGTAAGGGAAGATGGGGGTGGGCTACAAGTTAATTTTTGCACTCTTCTAGTCACCAGCTAAATTCTTCTAATAACTGAGAAACTGTGCAATGAGAATGGTAACTGTGAAAAGTGCCCTCAGTCATTCCATCCATTATTATAAATAAAGCTAATGTATGAAAGGGGGGAAAAACTGAATTAAAAAATGTGCATGGAGAGTGGTACACCATGGGCACACTTAACATGCTTAATTGATACTGGGCTCTTTCCTCATTCTGCCCACAGAATTTCAAAAATTAAAATCAGCCTAGAAAAGACTGCATGTCTCCATCCTATAGAGACCAGAAGCATTGTTGAGTTCTGCTTATACATTTTTTAAGCCAAAGGAAATCGTTATTCTGCACATCCCACATTTAACAGCTTTTTGCTTACAGTAGGACAATAAACAGACTACCAGGTGGTCTTAACAGCACAGGCAAAATAGCTTTGTCTCTGAAAGTGGGACATTAATCTGGATGACTTTGGAACCAAAGCAAAGAGTGATGAACAGCGCTTAGAGTATCTACCTGCTTCATCCTCTTTCTCGCCATCTTCAGATTCTCCAAAAGGGTTGGTGCGTCTGCAACAAAATAGCATTTCTAAAAGACCATTTTTCAATACTAAGAGAAAAGTAAAAAAGAAAGAAAGAAATAGAGCTCCTTGTCAAAAGAAAGATTGTTGGCAGCTTGTACCTTCCACCCCTGTGCTGATCTAGGAACTCTGTTGCAGGAAGCACAATGTCAAACTGAATGGGAGTTCCAGGTGCAATTAACTCGGTGGGGACGAGAGCATCAGCAGACTCCTCAGGGACTGTCTGGTCATTCAGAATATCCGTGTTCTTCCCCTCCTGGCTAAAGGAAAAGAGAAGAGAAGGGGGACATTTGAAATATGCAGTCAAAAAGCATGATGTATTATTATGAATGGAAAAATCCATTAAAAATAACTAAGGTATCATCTTTCATGTCTTCTACTAGTTTCAAAGAATGAATGAGAAAGAATAAGTTGAAGAAGCAGAAAGTCTCTTTTAAGCAAATGCTCATTCATTGGCATGTGACTGATAAATACACTGTATGACCCATCTAATGTGTTGTGGAACAGTTCTTCACTTCATAACTAGAACAGGAAATGCAGGATTAAATATTCCCCCAGGACAGAATTCTCTGCTTACACTAAAATTGCATGTTAGGGAAAAGGCGGCTTTATTTTCAGTGGGGAAGAACAAACCCCAAGGCAAAATATGAAAGTACCTGGAAGAGGGACTAGCTTGCTTCTTCTCAAAGCTCATGATTGGGGTCACAGCTTGCAGTGCTGTCTGATTTAATCTAATGGCAACTGCCTGAGGTAAAACAGAGGTGCATCCGTGAGTAATACTGTTTAAAGTTCTTGCATAAACACAGAATCATAAGTAAACATATCTTATAAGACAATACATTTGAATTTTTTTTTAAAACATGCTCACTTCTGGGTTGTCAGTCAGATAGATCTGTCGTGAAATGTTGTTGATTGCACTTATCCACTGTAACAACAAAGCAAATATTTAAAATGAGGCACCTGGATATTCTTGAATTCTTAATTGGTAGAATTGATTTTATCTAACAAATTAAAATCTTCCATTCATATTTTACCTCCTCATATTCCTTTTTGCTTTCTGCCTGGAGGGTTATGCCTCTAAAAAAAAAATACACAGCCATTAGTATTATTTCCCTGGATGATCACATACATATCATTCATGCTGAAGACTGCATGAATGAAAAATACAACACAGTAATACAATTTGAGATCCAAAAGTTTAAATTTGCAGAATATTAATGTTGTGGCCTTAGAAATTAAAACAATCAAAATGTTTTTGATTAAACATTCTAGACCAAAGGCCTAATGGGTAGGCCTTGAAACTGTTACAATTGCAAAGAAAAAGCCATTTTGGTATTCTGTGCTTGATGTATAGATACAAGGTATTTGTATTTGCTGAAATATGCTTGTGTGCCTTCAAGTCAGTATTGACTCCTGGTGAATTGTCTGGACAAATCCCTGGAGTTTTCTTAGCAAGATTTCAGAAATGGTTTAGCATTGCCTGCTAAACCACTTCTGGTTCTAGGCCTGAGAGAGAATGACTGGCCAAAGCTACCCAGCTAGCTTTGTGCCTAAGGAGGGACTAGAACTCAGCCTCCAGTTTCTAAGGTTAAGGCTGGAGCCTTAACCACCTTAACCAAATTGGCTCTCATTTGCTGAAATAGTATAATAATGGTCCTAATTATTATACAATGCCTGTATTGTTTTCTTAGAATCTGACAACAGTAACTTTCTTAAATTTCTATACTGCTAAGTTCCAAATGTTATGCCTGGTGACTTACATTCAATAGGGAGGGCACTAAACTCACGAGAAGTATTCCATAATATGGGGAAGTAACTGAAAACAATTGCTGTAGTCCCTGACCCTTGGCTTCTTTAAACTAGAAAGCCATGTATAATGCCAAAACTATTTTTGCAGTAACTCCTATATAATCCAGAAAAACTTGATTTAGATTAAGTGGAGGAAATAAAGTATACAAAGCAGCTCAGTTAATGCAGCCTCGCCAAGAATTACAAAGCTTTCCTTCTAGCAGATGCCTTGATCCCCAGCAGAAATCCTGACCCACGTACGGTTTTCCAGTCGGAGTCGTGATCTGAAAGCAGTAACGTCGGTCTTCGCAATCAATTGCCATTACAGAGCAGTTGTCCAAATCTTGAATCAATCCACCAGCTACTGCACCCCTGGGCTGACACATCAAGTTTCCACCCTGAGTGAAGAAATACAGCCTGTCCCAGGTGGTTGTCACAAGGCCTGTTTTGCTGCAAAAAAATATACCATTTCAAGATTTTAAAAAACAGTACTGGAACATATTTGCCAAATTCATTCCAACAAGCCCGTCTGATTATCTTCAGCACATGGATTTTTAAGACTATATTTTGTTATGGCTATATCACTATATCCTAGTTTTATTTACTTTCAGGTGCTTTTTATAACACTGCTACATTGGGGAATCAGGGTTCATTGTCTGAAATGTCCAGATCAGTAACCTACCTGTACAGTTACCAAATATGGCTGGGCAAGTAGAGACTGTTACTTTTACCAATGTTAGATGCATCCCACAAATGGAATTGATATTTGCAATGTCTAAAGCACGGGTCGGCAACCCGCGGCTCCGGAGCCGCATGCGGCTCTTTGAGGCCTTACCTGCGGCTCCGGAGCCTCCTCCGCCATTTTGGCGAGCGCATGCGCGCATGCGCGGGCGGGTGCGCGTGCGCAGGTGCGCATGCGTGAACGGCGCGCGCGCATGCGCGAACAGCGCGTGCATGCGCGGGCGGGGGTGCGCATGCGCGAGTGCGAGGGGCACGCGCGCATGCGCGAACGCGCGGCTCCCAGCGTTTTTTTTTTTTAAGCTAAATGGGTCCGTGCGGCTCATCCGACGTTTCGGATGGCCGACCCATGGTCTAAAGCATATCTAGATATTAATAAGCTTCTATAAGCAGAGGCTAAATGTTCTGTACAGGAAAAAAAAAGGTAGTAGTTGCTGTTTTTCCCAGCTCCTCTCCCTGTTGAAGCCTACTGTGTATGGACCTTTAAAAAGTCCCTCATATATGCATATCTGGATTCCTAGGCACTTTAATTACTAGTGCATTTTTCCATAGTACAAGAAGCATCTTATCACCCTTTAAGATTCAAAGTAAATGTAAAAAATGATGTTTATTTTTAGCACTCTTATTGGTCTGAATTAAGTAGGAGTACTGATAATCCCCCCCAAAAAGCTGAAATGACCATTTTACCAAGATAAATAAAACATTACTGAGCTTCCACATTACTTTCTAAGGTTAAGGTAGCCTGCTTTCTGGATAAGGTTTTTGTTGATGACAGGAGAAGCATCAAAATCGGGCGTATATACTGATTCACCAACTGAAAGCAGATCTTGCTGAGATACCCGCATTGCTTCAACTTCAGCATCTGATTCTTCTTGGATGCTGTAATACATAAATAAAATTAAAGCACTTCACCGTCATGCTACTTCTTATGAACTTTTATTTATGCAATTAATACAGCTGGGCATTAAAGATTATTTACAAATATGTTTTTCATAAGCACTTAAGAACCTCAAACCAATGTAAAAATGTGCATTTGCAAGTAATTATGAATCACAACGGCAGCATGAGTTCATATATATCCTATACGATAAAAAGTTTTAGGCTGATCATAACTCCAAATCAGGTACCCTGTAAAATGCAGACAACACTTTTTAGAAATCACTTTTGTGATACGTTATGTTGCAGCTTAGCTCTAGGCAAACTATTTTAGTGCCATTTCCCGTCTTTAAACTTGTTGCAACTATATAGAGGTGGACCGTGGGAGAAAAAAAAACCCCAATTACTTTCAAGATCCCTGATTAGGCAGCATAAATTATATGCAAACATCTTCCAGATGTATGGAGTACAAGTATTATTATCACAAGCCAGCATGGCCAATTATCAGTTGGATTTCAATATAAATCACAGCTGAACAGTATTTTCACATCAAGACAATTCTATCTCCCTTTCTCTCCCTCTCCCTTCTTGCTCATGTAGGTAAGAACAATACAAGCTATGTTTTTTCTCCCTCCCAAAACTGCAAAGCATTGTAAGCTGGAATATGATGTTACCTCTGCACCATATTTGTAACCGATGTTAAGAAGCCATCCAGTTTTTTTGAAAACATCTCTGCTCCTTTCTTCAAAAAATTAATCTGAAAAGTATAAAAAGGAAGCTGGAATACTAATACTGAAGACTTTGATTAGCAAATGGCTCACTCCAAGGATCTCGAAGCCTTGAAGCGAGAGAACGTACTTTGTATTTTGAGAGCTTTTTGTGGATCCTTAGAGAAAAAGGTGGCTTGCTTATTCATAAAATAGTCACCCTGGGTATATTTAGTGCAAAACAACCTATGGAGTTTCTAGACGCCCAACCCTTGGCAGGAGATTCACTCTTAATTTACAGCTTACTTTTACTCTTCTGAATATCAATGGAGCAATGTGGAATTCAAGGGTATTTTGGACAAATATAATCCTAGAAGCTTTGAAAAAAAATTAAATAAAAGGATTAAAAAGAATAAGCCAGGCGGGCACCAAGAGAAACACTGTTTATAGGCAAAATAATCTTTGAAATTCAATTTCTATGACCTTGAATCCATCTCTCTCTCTCTCTCTTGCTCTCTCTCTCTGTGATGGGTGTGTAAGAAATCATTGCAAATATTCTCTCTTGTACCATCAATATTCCTCACTTCAGTTAAAACTCATGGAAGTTTCTGCACACAATTTATTTAACAAACATTAAACATTTGTTTAGTTTAAGAGTAGACTATCATTTATACATTTTTATAGTTCACTCAAGAAAACGATCAGAGGTTTGGTTTACAATATTAGGGAACACAGGTGCTTTGAATATAAAGTGGCTGAAATATTAGGAGCTATATCATGCTCAGACATATGGAACACCATTTGCAAATGAGATATTCCACTGTACTATAAAATAATTCACAGGTCCTTTCTTAGCTACAAAACTGTGCTGCTTTCAGCTACATACCTGTGAACGTGCGTATCCCAGCATAGGCTCCATCATGGCAATTCTTTTACGATACTGTAAAGCATTCAAGGCACAGTAATATTGTAATGATGACAGATGCTGTTTCCTTCGGGCACTGGCGACCTCTTTGACAACTTCAGCCTTTAGCTGAACAATAAAATGTTTGTAAAACCCAGACAAGTATCAGCAGACAGCTTTTTTTTCAACAGAGGCTGAAGAATGCAACATACAACAGATAACATCACATCAAAGTCTATTGAAAGCACTTGGACTATACTGCATATTTTAACAATCAGGACTCTCGTTCCGAGAACTGCACCCATCATTTGAAAGGCACATCCAAATAATTCAAACACTACCCTAAATTTTAAGCAATCTTTTCCATCACATTTTTATTTGTATGACATAGATGTGTCACATTCAGGTTTCTGCTCAATTGCATTTTTTCTATATGCCTAGATTTTTATTTTTATTTTAAATCTAAAACTGGAAACCCATACCTTTCCATTCTCTCTCTTTTTGGGTAGCCTGCTGTATCTGGCCATGGACATGTCATGTTCTGAAAGAAAAGGCAACCTTTTCAGCCTCACAACTGAAGCTGCACATGCACCAGGGAATTCCATTAAACCAAAGATAAAATGTGAGACCTACCATTGCTTGCAAGACTGAAGAGATCCTTCAAAGTGCTTACTTCTAGGGAGGAAGTAAAGAAGATAAACCAACAATATATGTATTACATATTTTTTTTCAGATATGTGGATTAAATCCTGGACAGAAATAGAACTCTTCCATTTGCTTTACTTACAAATCTCTATACAGTTCTCACCAAATAGTTTTTATTAATCAACCCAAGAAAACCTGGGATGGAAAGCTGCTGTTCTTGTAGCATCTTTTGTTTTATCACCATTTCTATTTTGAATCCAATGGCCAGAACTCCTTTGGCCAATACAGCAGGAGAATCTGGCAGCCTATCTAGAAATGACTAGGATGGGTAAAAGCCTGAAGGCTGTAGACAAGATCTCATTCCCTTCATTTCCCCCCGTTTTTGTAATGTAACCACACCCACCAGGATTGTCCATCTTATTTTAAAATAAATATGTAGGGGAATGTTCTGGTAAGTTGGACTGTGTTCAGTATTGTTATTATTCGATATATTATTCTTGCCTATATCTTTTGAGATTTCTTAAATAAAAAATAGCTTATTTCTTCCCTTTAATTTTCTATTCATACATTCTCTCTGGGACAACATATACAGATAGTCCTCACTTAACTACTCTATTTGGTGCTGGCAACTCTGTCGCTAAGTGACAGGATTTTTAAAATGAAATAGCACATAAATGCTCGATTTAGCAACAACAGCATTTCTCAAGATTAGGGGCTGCCTCTACTTCAACTCACCCCATCCATTTATGTCTCTCTCATCTCTGCCCTTTGGGCAACCCATCTACCCATTGCTGCTAGCTGCCCCATCATCCAGCCCTGCCAGCCACTACACCCACTCCACGTTGCACTAATAGTCAGGGTCTTCTTTTACTCTGACTTCTATGGTACTGCGACTTTCTCTTGCATGTTGACCAGGGCCTTGGTTTGTACACTGGCCTCCTTTTGCATGTCAGACTGGTCCTTCTTTAATGAACAGAGGCCCCGGATGTGGCTCAAATGGAAGCCCTGAGCAGAACATAAGCACAGACCCTCGATGGGATGCAACTGCAACAGAGACCCTGAGCGGACTGACACAAATAAGGTGCATTTGTGGCACGTGCACTGGGCTGGTCAGTAGGGGCAGCTGGCAACAACACGTAGGCAGATGGCCAAAAGGGGGTTGTAAATGAGGGTGGGAGCAAATTTTGTTCATGTGACCATCTGGGACTTCAAGGACCAGTCGTAAGTCCCTTTGTTCAGCACACTTTCATAACTTATGGTCACTGAAATGATGGATGTTAAATGAAGGCTACCTCATGAGAAGACAGCCTGTGGAAATTCCCAACCAGGAAGAAACATTTCAATTATTTACCTGTAAGATCTTTCTCACGAAACTGGATGATAGGAAGAACCATTGTGTCTGCAAGCTGTTTTGCCAGTTCAGTGTGTAAAACATTAAGCTGAAAAACAGGAAAGCAATGATACTATCTTGGTACTACAACCCTGGAAATATCTCTCAGCCTCAATTTCATCTCTAGATAATAATCATAATAAAGCTGATATAAGCAAAGGAAATTAGAGAAAGGAAGAAAAAAATGGACACTGGATTGAAGAAAACCAACATTATTTCTATACAGCCAGATTGGAATCCCGCCTAATATATATAAAATACATTTATGTATATTAGAAGAATATTTATCTTCAAAATTATTTTGTATGTATTCACATCTCAGCAATCTCTTGATCTCATATGCATACAGTATGTCTTCTAATTTCTGAATCTCTTAATATGGAATTATCAACTTTTTAATGTAGAATAGTTAAATATTGAACTTTATTACTATTAAGCTCCGTTATAATTGCAGGGACTAAATGACTGACAGACAGATGCCTTTTTAGCTTTCAAGTCCTATCTCTTGTTCACTGTAGGAAACCTTCAAAAATAAATCAGCTTCAATAAGAAGTTAGTAGCCTGACGTATTTTTTGTGGAACATCTTTTGATCAATAAAAGAGTACTTAAAGTGCATCTGTTTTGATGAATAGTATTGGGAAGGGGGGGTGGGGGGAGAAGGGAAGAAAAATTAACCAGAGTCTTAAAATCTTCCTTAAGGACTCATCCATGCTTGGGTTACAGAATAAGTTATATCTATAGAGTAGAGATCCCAGCAGATTATCTTCATCTATAGAAAAAAATTTCTGGAGTGAACTTTCAAATGTAAATGATTTCACTACATCTCTTCTTCAGTTTATATTTACAAATAGTCCTTGACTTACAAGCATTCATTTACTGACCATTTTAAGTTACAATGGCACTGGGAAAAGTGACTTATGACTGGCTTTCACATTTACGACCACTGCAGCATCCTCCCTGGTCACATGATCAAAATTTGGGCACTTGGCAACTGGCATGTATTTATGACAGTTGCATTGTTCTGGGGTCATATGATCACCATTTGTAACCTTCCCAAACAGCTTCTGACAAGCAAAGTCAATGGGGGAAGCCAGATTCACTTAACAAACACATGATTCACTTAATAACTGCAGTGATTCACTTAGCAACTGTCGTAAATTGAGGATTACCTATATATGTATTCCCATATTAATGTTTGCATTCTAAAGATGTGTTGATTTTGTTCCTTGTTATCATTTTGATGATTTACTATTTGTGTTTATAAAACGGGAAAATCTGATTCTCATGAGGAAATGCAGATGGTGCTCCCAATTGTGTAGTGCAACTTTTCTCCAGCCAGCATAAGGATGATTGCAAGCACAACTTAACACACTCAGAAGGCAGCAGTTTGTAAAGGCTGCTCAAAAGAATCTCTCACTCTGCAGTTTTCCCACATGGTGTCCAAGTTCAAAATCTGGAATGTCTGCATGTATTATCTGAATTGCCTCTAATGATAAAACTAATCCTATCTTTAAAGTGAATGAAGCTGAACACGAAGGTTATTCCATCAAAAATTCCAAAGGGATTTACTTTACAAAATGCAAAGATTCAACTCACAAATAACATCTCACTATATAGCTTCAGTTGAGCAAGAAAGTTTCCATGTTATCAAATCACTGAAGAGTTTACTTGAGAGGCTCTGAAGCAAAATTAACTTGAATGTTTATATTGATTCTGCAAACTTCAGTTTCATTCGCACATCATATTGCTTCCCCCATGTAGCTCTTTTATCCAAACCAAACAAATACCTGTCATGTTTTTCTTTCTTTTTTCTTTTTCTAGCAGAACACTGTAATATCCAAGGGAGGTTTTTAAACAGTTATTGATTTTCATGTGTGGGTTGATATATAAATACAAGAAGGAGACTTAAGGTATGATTCATCATCATTAATAAACACAAGGGCCACTAACTGGTTTACACTGTGGGAAAGGGAGAGCATCTGGGGAAGAACACAGCAGCTTTCTTTGAAGACCTACCAGTAGTATGTATTTGACCAACCCCTTGCCACATTTTAGCCCCAGGATACCACTGTTAAGCATTCTGTTAAAAAGATGGACAGAATAATGGACTCTTCAACAAAAACTATTTTGTACTTGAATTCTTGGAAGTGCTGATAAATTTTGTCTGTAGTGCTTTTGTGTATGCATAGTCATACATAGAACTGAGCTATTAAAAGAGATGAATTTTCTCTCTCCTTCTCCAGGATATTATACCTTGGTGAGTAATGTAAGATTAGGGAACTCTCAGGAAAACAGTAAAATCTCCCTTGTTATAGTTTTTCTTTTGCTAAGAAGAACATTCTTTTTTCCAGAATGTTTTTTTTTGTTAATCTAGCTTACATTAGATTGGATTTCCTAGTGGTCTCCCAACCAAGTACTAATCAGGCTCAACTCTTTGAGGCTTAACCAAGTCAGCTACATGATGGAGAGATTAAAGAATTCTCCCTTCTCTCCCCAAATGCAAATCTCAGGACTGTTTAAGACAAGTTGCAACAGCTAATGCTCTACAAAAGTTACTATTGTTTTAGTGATGAGTGGTTCACAGAATTGTGGGTTTTGGTTGAGCGTGATTAAACAATGGAAACCATATGGAAAAAGGGTGTGAAATCCCTAAGAGAAAACAAGTTTGGAATAATGAAGTTGTTTGAGATCAAGCCAAAATGGAAGATATAGCAGAAACCAACTTGCTAGAAAATGTAAAAATTCCCTGTCTGCCTCTGAAAAACTGTGGACTGTAATAGAAATTGTATAGGGATGATATTAGAACATCTGAAGACAAGGAGATGGCAAAAAGTCTATGAACACAAGTGGGAAAATTCATTAGATTATGACATTTAGGCTCCTGGGATTTTGAAGTTCAACAGTAATTGGAAGGCTACAAGTGTTTTATTCCCGCCTTACAATGTAAGAACTCAGAAATGGTTTTACTGCATTTGGACAATGATGAGAATATTAAGTGCAAACTGCAAAAAAATAAGCACTTTACAGATTAACACATTTATTAAGGCTCAGGTTTTCCTCATAAACACTATCTTCGTGAACTAATTCTCACCTCTCACATGCTAATGGGTACAAATAGAAAAACTCTCAAATGGCAATAACCTCCAGAGTATTTTATCCACTAGTAAATAATAATAGTAACAGTGATAATAGTAAACCTATTGCACTCAATGTCACCATCCTGAACTAAAAAGTGTTAAAGGCTTTCATAAGACTCTTCATAGAAAAGCAGAATACCTCCTTTTTATTATATCAGCTGCAGTCATTTCTGATCCAACACCAAGCATTAACTGCTCTTTTTTTTCTAGCATCCTTAAGTCCTAATCAGGAGAGTGAAAGAGAGAAAATCAAGTTATAATTTGGATTACCTCATCCACAATTTTTGAGAAGGACTGAAGCGTAGATATCATTTCTTCATCTCCTTTTCCCAAGGCAAAATTCTGCAAGTTAACAAGAATTAATGGCAGCACTTAATCAGAGAAGGAAATGAGAACGAGTCTAAGAAGGCTCAGCTCAGGTTTAGCCCAATAATAAGTATTTTACTCAGCAAGATTAAGGGTAGTTATGAGCCAGGGAGAAAAAAAGAGCCTGCCTCTCGTTATTTATAATCCAAAGTGATAGAAACTCTACCCCTAATCATAAGATTATAATCACACTGCACTAATCTTTTGCAAATTTCTGCAAAATAGCAGTGTGATTCACTTACATATAGGCTTTCTAACATTTCTAAAGTTTCCTACCAATATGACCCACTGATAGAAATGCCAGCAAAATCTTTCTCAACATCGGAGGGCCAGATATACCTCCCAGGGTATCTAAAAAGGGGTGCAAAGAGTTAAGATAGGTAGGTTTAAAACTGTACCCATTTTAAAGCTTCTATTGTGTGGCTTTGGTTATCATCCTAACATTTTCTACCCTCCCTGAAAACATCTTAGGTACCTCACCACTACTGTGAATAGAGAAATGATCACAAGTGACACAGTTGTTTGAGTTTTAAGAATCAATTCCATGTGCCATTTCAAATGAAGAAAGCAAGGCCTTAGAAGCTGCCACACTTCTGGCCACCAGAGTATGTCAGAACAAGTTAGTCTCCTTGTAACCTGTGCAGATAACCAAGCAAAATACTAGTGGATGGTTAAACTATGTCTACTTTTCATCTTCCCAGTGTGGAAATTGCTCAGGAAAAGACTGTACTGCACATACCTGTTTTTCATATGCAAGAAGATGCTTGGAAAGCTGTTGTGTTGCTAGGCACATTTCATTCTATAAAGAGAGAATGTGTCTCATTACTGATGCACACAAACACTTAAAGATTTACAATGAAAGGGCTACACAACTTTTTCCAAAGAAGGACTGGATTTGGCTTTTAAATGATTCACTATATTGCAAAAAGTGGCAGATTGGGCCAAGATGTTGCTCAGGCAATGTCTTTTATTGGATACTATTAAAGAACAGAATTCACATTAAAGCCAACTATTAAAGAAGACTCTATCCAGCTATGTAGAGTCAGGACTGGGTAATATTTGGACCCAGGGTCACGTCTGCCTTCAACCACTGAAGCTCCATAGGAGACTTTGGGTCAGTCACTCTCTCTTAGCCCAACCTGACTTATTGGTGTGGTGAAAAAAATGGGAGGAGCTCCTTGGCTCCTTATCAAAAAGCAGATTATAACTTTACCAAAGAAACAAATCTCAGTGAGTCTCTAGGCATAGCTGAGACTTTAAAAAAATATTATCTAAGACTCCAATTTTGTATTACAGTCACAGGCTTCACCTCAAAGGGGCTGTTGGTATTTATTCTATTTCTAATCTATACAACAATTATTCCTTAGATGCATATATCTGGATTGGATGCAGATTGAATGACTTTAGGCTCTTGTATTAAGTTTCTTTCTCCCAAAAAGCAGATTAATAAATTAATACATTAATCCATACGTTACTGGATCTCCTGCAATCTGCTTCCTAAATAAACAGAAATTTGCAGTGCTCTTTAGCACACTGCTCATTATTAGTTATCTGTTGCAATTTTTACCACACAAATGAGGAAAGATTACAGATAAAATTGTGGTAATAAAAACCCACTGCTGTCACATTTTAGTGCTGCTTTTTTTAACATTGTCATTATGCCTGAATTAAATATAATTTAAAACAAATGTTGCTCAACTTCTAAAGAACCTATCTTGAATCTTTAAGTTGGAAAGTGGTAACCAATCAGGATTTATACATGACAGGCCTGCTATTGAAGAAAGTGAGAGGACACACTGGTAAGGTCTTCCCAGTTATGTAGGAAGAAAAAAGAGGGCAGCATACAGACAAAACAATATACAAGTTTTCAGCAAAATCACCTTTCTTTTAAAGCCACAGCAATTCATTTCATTTATGTCAATTATTTCAATAACGCTAATTTTTTATACTTTTCACAAAATTGCAAGACCAATAAAACTGCCCTCATGCTGCAGCTGAAATCTATCACAAAATGTTACATACTTTATAAAGAACAATTGCCTTCACCACTTTTCTCAAATAATCATTAAGAAAATTATGTTGGGCAAAACCACTAACACTCATCTCTGCAGTAATTCAAACTATGTTAATAAATTGCTTTTCTGATGAAAATAATCTTGAAATAAGATGCAAATCCAAGGAGGTCAGGGAGAGGTGCTCTATAAAATGCTGAGCTTCAGATATTCCATCTGGCATTTAAGGGTGATGATGCAATCCACAGCTATAATTTAAAGAACTCATATGTAAA
The DNA here is from genome assembly GCA_023970755.1 of Azemiops feae. Taxonomy (NCBI): domain Eukaryota; kingdom Metazoa; phylum Chordata; class Lepidosauria; order Squamata; family Viperidae; genus Azemiops; species Azemiops feae. The sequence goes on along the minus strand of JALGBA010004230.1, from coordinate 1,716,614 downwards.
CAGTAAGGGTTGGCCTTTGTATACACAGACCAAGGTAAAGAAAATGAAAAGGATATGAAAATTTAAAGGGCTCCTTTATTTCTGTAACATCTCTTTCCCATACAATGATCAATAACAGCAAAAGTATTCTTTTACCTCAGAAGATGAAGTTTCTAAAGACCAGATCACATGATGTATAGATTAGGAATCACAACTTATGTCTTCAAAATATGTTGGTCTACAACACTGACAATTCCTTGCGAACAGCTATGTTGGGCAGGCTGATGGAAATTGATGTCCACAATTTCTGGGCCTATTCCCACCCACCCCAGATCAACACTCAACTACAGGTAATCTTCAATTTACGACCACAATTGAGCCCAAAATTTCTGTTGCTAAGTGAGACATTTGTAAGTGAGTATTGCCCCATTTAATGACATTTCTTGCCACACTTGTTAAGTGAATCACTGCAGTTTTTAAGTTAGTAACATGGTTGATAAGTGAATTGGCACCCCCGTTGATTTTGCTTGTCAGAAGGTCACAAAAGGGGATCACATGACCTTGGGACACCGCAAATGTCATAAATATGAGTCAGTTGCCAAGAGTCTGAATTTTGATCACGTGACCATGGAGATGCTGCAATGCAGTGTGAAAAATGGTCCTGTCACTTTTTACAGTGCCATTGTAACTTCCAATGGTGACTAAATGAACTGTTGTAAGTCAAGGACTACCTGTATTAACAGTACCTGAACTGTAAGAGAAAGTACAAGAAAAATTTAAAATGTATCTTAAAAAAGGAAAGGAAAAAAATATCCAATGTATTTCATGGAAACTAACTTACCTGTGCCCCATAGATTCGCTGCATTGCTTGAAGCAGCTGGTTGGTATACTCTGTGAGTGTTCCAGCATCTTCTTCAAATACACTCAACAAGGAGCGGGTCTGAAACATTTAAAAACAAACATAAATGAAATCTTGAATAAAAGTATCACTCACTTTTTTCTTCCATTAGCAACACCTTAATTATAAAAAAAATCATTCAACAGAGATACCATCAGCCAAAGATTCTGTGATTCAGCATTCTGTTCACCAAGTTGTTGACAAGAAGTCCACAAGTGGGACATAAGCTTAGGGACCCATCAATTGTTATTACTGTACACAGAGCCACTGGAACTAGTGACCGCCCATAGTCTTTTCTTGTGGAATTAAATCTGGCAGATGTTACCTGTGTAGTGAAGGAATAAATTCCATAGTAAAACTACACCATCTACGAAAGACTCCCTCTATTTATTAGATGACCCTGACTTCTGGCATCATCAGATAGATCAGTGTTTCTCAACCTTGGCCATTTGAAAATGTCACTTGAAGATGTCAGCTGTCTAGGGAATTCTGGGACTTGAAGTCCATACTTCTTCAAGCAGCCAAGTTTGAGAAACACTGAGATAAATGTTTTGAAAGTGCTGCTTGCATTGGGGAAAATCCCTTGCACAGTCACTTATAAAAGGGAAAGGTGCAAAAAAGGACACAAGCTTGTTTTAGATGTTTGTGGGATAATAAATATTTACACCAGATTAGGAATAAATGCTTAAATACATTTCATTGTTAACAGGGAAGTTGTGACCAGGTAACCTATTTAGTTTTGGATGTCTAATATGGGTCACCCCTTCAACCAAAAAACTCTAAGGGAGATTTAGGGGCCACTCAAACATTCTATTAACCTCAAATGAAGAATTTCTTCTCCAAATAGATCTAGGCTTAGAAAAGTTTTTACCTGAGAACTGTTAAGTCTGGGGGAGTATGGTTTTTATTTCCAAATGTATGTTTATATTATTTTCATTTATGCTGTAGAAATGCATGGCAGTGCGTACATTACATTGGGTTTACATAATTTAAAATGCAATATCTTAATATTCCATATGCCTATTTGCATTATTTGCATTACTGAGCATGAAAGGGTAATTCTATCTATCAACAGGTCACTGCAGGAGAAACCAGAGAGTAAGGGAAAGTGGAATGGAGGCAAAAGTAAACAAATAAAGAATACTTGGAGATTACAGGGTGATAAAAAGGGAATTTTAATCCAAACTCTTGAGGATACCAGATTAGAGGAGGATTGTATAATTTGTAAGGAGGAATCTCAGGAAATGCTTCAAATGAAGTTATTAAGAGAGGAGTCAACATAGTCAGGAGAACAGAGAAAATCCATACAACCATTATCTACTATAATGACTAATTATGTAGACTTTACCAAATGATTACTGACAAATTAAAGCACGAAGCCACAGAGTTTATGTTAATACACAGGGCAACTTCAGGGGGAAAGTATTTGGAGATCTTAGAGGAAGAAGGATTCGATCATATTCTATGTCTCAAACCTGGGCTAAGGGGAAATATTTTGAAAAGCTTCTTCATTAATTATTGGACAAATGATTTAAGAGGGATCTGAACACTTGTTTATTTAATAAAGACAATTGATAGAAGTGAAGCAGATGCTGAGGACGGCAGTAAGTTAGATAGTAAATACATTTAATGATAGTAAACATGTTATTTTTCTTGTGATTGTAAATATATAATGGTGTATATGGATATTATTGCTTTTATATAATTTTAACTGCTGTTCACTTTGAATCTGTTCATTTTTTGTTATAGTTAGTGTTTAAAAATCCATTGTTCCCTGTGCGGAATATCAGTTTTGGTATAACCTTTAAAAATGGTTTGATTCTTCATCCCTTAAATCTTAAGAATTGTATTGAGTTCCTGGCAGACCCTAATTTCTGATGGGTTTCTATAGGTTTTGCCACTTAGGAGGCATGTGGGAGGACTTTGTTTACTATCTAGCTGATGAACAGCTCTGAAGAAGCTGCACAGCAATTAGCCTAATAAAGATGCTTGTCAAAATATGGAATCGGGTGTTTTTCTTCTAATCAAAAGAGAGCTATCAATGCTCCCCTACCACATCCCTATAATCCCATTTTGCAAACTTGATTGTCTCTGTAATGGAATTATTTAAAACCACAGTAGAAAATGTTTTCTTATCAGGTAAATCAAAACAATAGGAGGCAAATTAGAATGATGGGATATTCTTAGCAAAGAAGCAAAATGAATTCAGAACTATAAAAAAATTCTGCCATAATAATAACAAAATACAATTTGAAATACTGATTATAAAATCTTTGTTCAAAATATTCACTTATTTATGGGAATTCCACACAATATCCTATTACAGCTCTCAAGTTACTATGGAGCAAACTATTTCCATAAGATAATAGTCCCATAATAAGAGATCTGATGGTATGTGTTAGATATACAAAATTATTTGACATTAGTATTTATTGATGTCTTTGGGGTGTGATAATTGGGTGTCCCCTCTAAATATTATCATTTATCCTCTGGCCAATTTTTTTTTAAGAATATGGGGAATATAATCCAAGACTCCTTTCTGTGTTTACACTTAAGACTTTCAGCTGTTGAAGAGAAAGGAGCATGGAGAGTTGGATATAAGAAGCTTTGTTTTGCAATATAATTACTGACAATGAATAGCTTTCAAAGTATATTTCCTGATGGAAGCTTACAAACTAAAGTAAGCATGATTAAAATATGTGAATTTTTAAAACAAAAGATTTTCTAAGTGTGGTTCCTAATACCCCAGCCCAGCCCCTTCAGTTTTTATTCATCCAAAGTGTTCAAATATAAAGGACAACTCTATTATCCCTAATCAACATGGGTGACCTAAATTATAATTCAACACATGTGGAAGACAACATGCTGGTTGAGATGGCATTCCTTGCAAACATAATTATATAATTGATTGCACATTCTCTCTCTCTCTCTCTCTCTATATATATATATGTATATACATATACACATACATACATACATATGAAATGTGCAAGCATGTATCAGTGGAACAAAATGGATAAGTTGCCTTCCATGGGATCCAAATACAGATGTTAGATTCAAGCCCCAAGGATGTTACTGTGCAATTGATGCTTGCATATTATTTCACAATTAATGTAATTTGCTTCTTTTGCACAATAACATTAAAATGCATGTGCTGTCCCTTCCCATCCAGATGCCCACCAGTCCAATGGCAACTCCTTTCAGTGTTAGTTATCAAAGCCATAGTGAGAATGATGGGAGTTGTTGTAATCCACAGAGGGCTACAGTTACTGGAAAACTGGCAAATTGGCCAAAATAAAAACTGAAATTTCTGATTAGACCAAAGTATAACATCTTGGATCTCTCAATATGTATTGACACAATTATGTGATAGGCCTTTATTATTTTTTCTGGACTATCTCAATTTCCAAGTTACTTCTGTGAACAGCCTTCACTGAAAAATTGTGTCCAGGTAGCTAAGCAACTATATCTAAGAAATCTACAAATCAAGGAAACATGTGCATTTTATAAATTATAAATAAGCATGAAAGCCCAGAACTTCAGCAACTGTGGGAATGCGGGGTTCTAAAAAAAAAATCCCATCCATAGTGGCAATTGTTTTATATTCACATTATTGTCCAGTCCCCTTGGCACAAAATAATAATCAGGAACCATCCCTTTAAGCACCTGCATCCATTTGCACGAGTCACATTATATTGCTTTGTTTGTCAATAAACCAAAAGACTCTTTTGCAATGCTTAACAAAGATCCGAAACCAGAAGAGGGAGAGGGCTGAAGGACTCACTGGAGAAGAGCCTAATGCTGGGAAAGATGGAGGGCAATAGAAGAAGGGGACGACAGAGAATGAGGTGGCTGGATGGAGTCACTGAAGCAGTAGGCATGAGCTTAAATGGACTCCAGAAGATGGTAGAGGACAGGAAGGCCTGGAGGAATGTTGTCCATGGGGTCGCAATGGGTCAGACACGACTTCGCAACTAACAACAACAACAGAGGCAGTTGACTGACCATAAGGATTTACCAAGGCCCCCAAATTCACCAGCCTTGAACAATCAATCTCCTCCTTCCACTTTGAATTGTCCTGCATAATTTTTAATTGTGGAGTCTCAATGTTTAACCTTAATTCGTCCTCTATCATTCCAAACCATTGTTTTTTCCCCAGTTGCTTTCAGGTAAAGTTAGTTTTTCTTTCCTGCAAAATTCCTCCCTTTTCTTCAGTGACCTAGATTTGTCAAATTGAAGCAAATACACTAATAAAGCTGCAGTACTTCCTGTCTCCACCTCCTCCATCCAAAAACTCATTAATATTTCCAGGGTATACTGCCTCGAGTCCTTGTTAACCCTTCCTTGCTCCCCCTTCCTTTCCAAGTTGTAACCTGAGAAAAGACACATTACCATAACACCAACTGCGCGGAAGGTGTGTTTTCACAGTACAGAATCCGGGTGAGCGTTATTTTTATTACGATTATTAAGAACCCTGCTCTTTTTTATATATTACATCAGGATCCTTAAATACTAAATATTGGGCTGTCATTATGTGATGCAAAGTACATCTCTGATCTCCAAAGAACTTTGAATATTTTAGTGATAGCACTTGGTCAGTTTAAATAATATTGTTATTCTCTTGGTACCACAAAAAAGAAGAAAATGGAACAGAAGGAAGAAGGCGCGACAATATCATTTGAATAATAGTTGTGAAGACTGCAATCTTTGCAGAACGTAATTTTCCTATGCTTGTTGTGAAACGATAAATGCAGTCTCAGATTTGCTTTGATGCGACCATAAGCTCTATCCATAAAGACAGGCTCGGCTAAATCACATCTTCCCGATCATTACCATCAACCTTTTTCTCCTTCTACCCCACCCCGCTCCCGGCCTTGTCCCTCGCCCGGACGGCAGGTAGCTTTTGCACGGAATCTGTTGCGCCATCCCTTCCCAAACCGCAGATCAGGTGCACTCAAGCCTCGTCCGGGATCCGATACCTGCGGACTATCTTGCAGAGCGTCTTCTAGGCGAAGTCTGTCGACGGCGGGCATTGCCTGGCGCTGGAGAGGCGATCGGGAATCACGTAAGCTTGCTCAGCTGCGAAAGCGATGGCCAGGCGTTTTTGCTGACACGTCGGATCCGGACGCTGGGTCGCTTCGCCCAGGAGACCGAACGTGCGAGCAAACTGCCTGCGGAATCCGGAGTCTTTCCTCCGGAGCCTCCTTTTCCCTTTCTTCCACACTAAAATGAAGGGAGAAAGAGCCCAGAGGCGCAGCCCACGAACCCAGGGGTGTGTTAAACAGGTTGTACTCCCGCCTGTTGCATGCCCAGCCCCGGTCAACAGGCAGGCAAACGCCTCGCCTAGGACTCCTCCTCTTAGTTCCTGTTTCTGGCAGGACGAGAAATGGAGAGCAGCAGGAAGTGTGGCATTGAGGATCTTCCTCATTAACTCTTCTGTGTGCATTCCACCCTGCTTACTCACAACCTTAAGGCAAAGAGCAGAGAGGCAAAGTGCAATCAACAAGGGAGGGTTGTAACTAAATGTTACAGCGTGAAGTGTCCCCAGCCAAGTTGTTAAAGACAGCCAGGCCTTTTTTCCAGCATGCTGTACAGTAGTTTAGTCTCGCTTTCGTTTCCCCTCCCCAGTTGAGCATACTCGGTATTCATGGGGTTACTTCGAAGGACGATTGCTCCTTCTTTAAATATCATTTGCAGTTTTGCAGAGTTTGGAGATTTTCTTAGAATGCTGATTCTTTTGTTTCTTCCTGACCCTGGGATGGTGGTGATGTTCCTCAGCTGCGTTTGCTGTTTAATGAACTGCATACACTATATTTATGATTCCTAAAGTGTGAGCCCTTGAAAAAAAAATTTGGTCTATTATTACAGTTTAAATTCTGTATTTATTGCTATTGTTGACTGCAGATGATGATCACCATGCAATTCACTGCACTTGATCATTACAGTTTTGTATGTTGTTTTTAAAAATGTTTTATAAGCATAAGGCATGTATGTGTGTGTTTTCAATTGAATTATAGACTAGAATTGTGGTTTTTGAGTGATTTAAAAGGTCAACACAAGAGTAAATGAAATTACTACTGTAATCTTTAGCATCATCTTAACTTCCAAGAGCCATTTTTAGAAAATCTAATGTGTGAGGAAAAACTACCAATTGAGAAAAAAATAAGGTAAAAGAGGTATAGGGAATAAACCAAATCTTCATTATGGTCAAAGACAAGCATAAATATAGGAAATATTCTGGAACACTCAGTCCTGCTGATGACATGATCATAAAATTGAAAAAATGCCCATCAACTACCGCCACCCTCCAAACTCTGAAGAGGACCGTCTATAATCTGTTAGTCTTGCCTTCTGGTGGGAAGAACCAAAGCAGAAAGCATCAAGCTTGTTCTGAACTAAGCCCAAAGTTCTTCAAACATTCCTTGAAATTCTGCCATGGCATATTATACAAAGGAGGACAATCTACCTGCATTCAGAACTGCAACTGCAAGTGATTATATTATCCCACAAGTGGGCTTTAGATAATCTTAGTCTAATCTTAGTCTAAAAGTAAACACAATAAACATTTGCTCGTGTGTTCTGCTTTAGCTATTTGAAATAATGCATTAGAGGAAATGATGGTCGCCAAAAAAACATTTTTGATTGTTTTCAGAGTCACAGAAAAGTCCTAAGAAAGGTTCTGCTTCATTTGTGATCACTTCCTATTTGCAATGGGAAAAAGCTTCGGTATGATCCTATTTACCTCCCTTGGCCTTTTTCTCATTGCAAAAAGCAAGCATTCTGTCCTCCGATCCAGGTTGGTCACTACAGTTCAAACTCCCATTCCCCCAGTCTCAAATGTGAGACAAGGGTGGTGCTTGTAATTTGAAAAAGTCACTGAAGTAATTGTTAATTACACAGAGGTTTGTGTGTGCTTTTCCCCAGGTATCATTTTCACCTAGTTCTTTTTAAAAACTAAATAAAAATAATTAAAAAAATAATTTACCATGAAAATGATTTCAAGAGAAAAAAAAGAAATACAGGTAATCCTTGACTTACAACTATTTGTTTAATGAGCGTTTGAAGTTAATAGTGGCATTGAAAAAATGACTTATATCAGTTCTCACTTATGACTGTTGCAGCATCTGCATGGTCACATGATCAAAAATTGGGCACTTGGCAACTGGCATGTATTTATGATATTTGCTCTGCCTGGGGTCACATGATCACCATTTGTAACCTTCCTAGCTGCCTTCCAACAAGCAACGTCAATGGAGGAAGCTAATTTTGCTTAACAACTGCATGCTTCACTTAACAACTGCAGTGATTCACTTAACAACTGTAGCAAAAAACTTAAAATTCACTTAACTGCCTGGCTTTGCAATGGAAATTTTGGGCTCAATTGCAATTGCAAGTTGAAGACTACCTATATATGTATTCCCATGTTAATGTTTGTATTCTAAAAGTATATTGATTTTGTTCCTTGTTATCTTTGAAGTTTTGATGATTTACTATTTGCATTTATAAAATGGGAGAAAATATGATTCTCATGAGGAACTGCAGATGGTGCCCCCAGCTGTGTAGTGCAACTTGTAATGGTAACAGCTTAAATAACAGCTAACTCTGCCTCCTCTGTTCTGTTAAGTATCTCCTTATAAGTTGGCATCTCAAGCTGAGGGGAGCAGTTTCCCAACCAGCTAGGTGCCCAACAGCTGAATAAGCACTTCAAATAAAACAGGTTAAAAAAGAGATTTCAGCTTTGAACACTTAGGGTGGCAAACAAGCTTGACATTTTACACATTTGAAATTGCACAATAACACTGTCGTCCTTTCAGGAGGGTAAACTGTACTGCTAAATAAAAATCAATGATTACCAATGATTTATGATTTATTTTTCTAAGAGCCTGCTATTATGGAGGACTGTGGGGAAAAAACAAGATTTTATACCATATAAAGCACTGGAAACAGGCTTTTATGCTTCTCTGTCAGTACCTTTTTTTAAAAAAATAATTATATTAAAAGTTGTAATAACAATAGTAAATACTAAAAAAAATAGTCTTTTTTAAAAACTAAAAAAGAAAACAAAAAAGTAGAATAAAAGGTGTAAGAAAATAAAAAAGAAAGAAAAACAGAACCCCTTCTAAGAAAGCAACTTCCCCCTCTCATCACAAGTATAAACAGTTTTACTATTTGTCATCTCCTCTTAATTAACATATAAAACATAGGATTCCAAAATTCAACTCTTAACTACAGGCAAATCCATAAATGACATCTCCAATCCAGGTGTCAACAAAAAATCCAGAGTCCCATTAATTAACAAATATAAAATCATCCTAGAATCATAGGGCTGGAAGGGATCTTGTAGGTCTTCTAGTTCAACCCCTTGCTCAAGGCAGGAACCTTATGCCAGTCAAATGGTTGTCCAGTCTATTTTTGAAAATCTCCAGTGATGGAGTACCCACAACCTCAGGAAGCAAGCTATCAGTCAGAAAATGTCTTCTTACTTCCAGATTAGATCTCTCTTTAACAAGCTTCCACCCATTACTTCTTGTTCTGCCCTCTGGTGCCTTCCAGAATAAGTCAATCCCCTCTTCTTTGTGTCAGCCCCTTAATTACTCAAAAACAGCTATCATGTTCCCCCCAATCCTTCTCTTTGATAGGCTAAATATATCTTAATTCCTTCAACTGTTCATCGTACGATTTAACCTCCTGATCCTTTATCATCTTTGTTGCTCTTCTTTGCGGACTTTCCAGGATCTCAGCATGTTTTCTGTATCTTTGTGACCAGAATTGGACACAGTATTCCAAAGGTGGTCTCTCCAGCACAATGTAAAGCAATACTATCACTTCTAGTTATCTTGACACTATCCCTGTTGATGCAGCCTAGGACTTCATTGGCTTTTTTGGCAGCTGCAGCACACTGCTGGCTCATATTTAAGTGGTGGCCCACTAAGACACCTAGATCCCTCTCACAGTATTCCAACTCTTAACTTTAAGCAAAGTCAGATTCAGAAGGCATAAAGTGGTGCCAGTATTATAATGTGAAGAAAAGACTAAACTTTTAACATGCCGAAGAGAGACAATAAAATGCTGAATTTTAAAAAATGGATGGTTTTATCATTATGTGTTAATCAGATTCAATGACTTGTTCAATAAGCTATGGTTAAATCATGGATACAATGAATGAGTGAACCTAGCCAACGTTAATTATTCTGATTGCTATCTAACTGGCAGTAAATCCCATTAAACACAGGGTATGCATTGCTTGCAGAGTTTCACTATACAGAAGTATATTTAAGAAATAATACATCAGATTGAATGTTACCTGTTCTGTGATTCTGTTTCTAACTGCAATTCACCACATTCTTCTGCATCACTCAGAAACAACATATGAAGATGTCACTCTCTCTTGTTCTCATCTTTTCCTCCTTCTGCTCATAATTATGCATAGTGGAGTTTGCACACATCCCAATGGCACCAAAATAACAATAAACACTTCAACATGCAATAGCCACCACTGTATACGTGTGCCACAATGTCTGATATAAATATATAAGTTATGGCATTTGCCTGATGACATCATACCTACAGTACATTGTCCTTTTCCGTCCTTTAGATACTCACTGTTTTGCAAGAAATTGATTGCCAAGTACAAAAACTTTGTGATATTAACTGAGAAACAAGTAAGTTTTCCAATACTCAAGGGGGTAAGGAGAGTATAAATTGATATAAAATGAAGTAAATAGATATATACATAAATATGTTATGTTACCTTATCAAAATATATATTTCCAGGGAATTTTTCAATGAAAGCTAATCACAGTTTATTGAAACTTGACTTACAGCATGCATACTGCACCACAGTCTCTTCAAAACTCTATTGACTTTGAACTGTTTCCTAGAAATTATTCTCAGAAAGACACAAATACATTTATTTGCACATTCACACACATATACTGAAAATCTGAAAAAGAATGGTGGATAAAAGATGGCTCCATGTAAAGTAGAGCCAATGATTGTGGCCAAGAACAGAGCCAACCAGTAGATCAGCTTCTTTAACACTCTCTGGACAAAGAGACAATGTGAGATCACCCAAGCTGCATTTTGTATGGTTACTTTTCGGAAGGATACTGCAAAACAGTGGTCTCTGGATGGGGAGAAGAACCAGGAGCTGAGGGAATGTTCTATACTTGCTTCAGCTGCAATAATTTAGAGCAGTTTAGTTAAAAGATATAAAAACATGAAAATATCCACAGTACATATTAAAATAGGAATAAAGATAATTAAGAAAGAACAAATATAGATAAATAAAAGGAAATGTAAAGAATAATGATAGCCAAAACTGATTAGAACGCTGTCAAGAACAGCTTGATTTTCACCATCCTTTTGAACTCTATAAAGAAGGTCTCTGTTGATAGAGAATCTGGCATTGTTATTGCATTAATGGTAATTGATATTATTTTAAGCCTTCTTGGAAGTACTTGTGTCTCCTAGTAGATATAGATAACAGCAATAGATAAATATATAAAGAATGCGTCCCACTATTCCCTCCACATATATTTCTGTATTTCTAACTGGATAAGATAGTCACATGCCCATTAGCTAGCCTGATATAGTGGTGTAGTGCTGGGCTAGAAACCAGGAGACAGCCTCCCTATGAATCAGCTGGCATGATTCTTAGGCATGAAAGCCAGTTGGGTGGCTTTGGACCAGTCACTCTTCTCAGTCCAGAGTAGTTGTTGCGAAGAAAATAAGTATACATAATGATCCCACAAAGTAAAGGACGGATGTAAAATAAATAGATAAATAAAAAAACAGCAAATTTCAAAGGCAGTGTTGCACTGAATAGTTGTTAGGAGAGGATTGCAAGGTGGGAAAAGTAATAATCTTCACTGATGATCATTCTAGGTTTTCCCTATGACTCAGCTGGCTGTCCACTGGCCCAGTCTTGCGTTTTTAACCCCACCCCATTCCTTCTCCATTCGAAACCCCGCTCATTTCTGCTAGGCCAGTAAGAAAGCATCCTTAAAGATAAAGGCAACACTGATTGGCTTCTGTAGTTGCCAAGACGACGGATCGGGATAAAAGAGAGGTGGTCCCTTCGGCGCGGATTCTTCTCTCGCTCGTCCAGTGACTTTTCCCAGCGTCTCCTCGTCTTCTCTTTTTCACCCCTGTCGCCGCAGCACGAAGCGGGTCGTTTTGTCATTCCAGGCTGTTTCGGGAGGGGTGGAGTCATCCTCGGGGGCTTCTCTCGAAGCGCGCCCCAGTGAGGGAACCGGCCGGAGTTGCCAGTGATGGGCTGTGGGAACTCCACGGTCACCAGCGCTGGCAGCAAAGGTGAGCGCGGAATAACGCGGTGCAGGAAAGGCGCACGCAAAAGGCGGAGCCCAGGAGAAACGGGAGGGGGAGAGAAAGCTGGAAGACTCGGGAGTGAGGTGGGAGCAAGGACAGGAGGAATCGCGGGCCAAGAAATAGAGTTGAGCCAAAAGGGTAAAAACAACAACAACAACCTGCTGGAGGAGGAAGAGGTTCCATCTGTTCTAAAAGCTGCTCTTTTTCTTTTGCGCCTGGCGAGGAGAAGGAAGAGCGCGCGCGCGAGCCTCTAGAACTGGAAAGAAAGTTCTGCTGTAGCAGCTTTGGGGAGGCAAGAAGAGGCTTGGGGGAAGAAACTGTGTGTTTGTGTGTGTTTGTAGAATGTGGCAGCAATACATTCCTTTTTTTTTCTGCAGGAACAAAATAGCTTTCAGGATTCTCCTGAATTCGGGGATGGGGAGGTATAGCAAAAGAACTGGGGCGTTTTTGGTCAGATAACATTTGCCGGTGGAGTGGCTGATCTAAAAAGTAGGGCTATCTGCTTTTGCAAATCATCATCGTCGTCATCATCATACCTCTTTTGGCCAGAAAATGATGAACATAAGAATCGAATTAGATTTAAAGTGGTTTTCCTATCACATGCCTTTTATTTAAATTTCCCAGCTAGAATTCCTTAAGCCAGTGGTTCTCAACCTGTTCTTCAGCACAGATGCCATTTAAATACCTTTTGTGGCACAGACCCGCAAGACTTAATTGAAGATTTAAATCATAACATTTCTTCAAGCCTTCATGGATCCCCTGTGATGACATTGAGCCCCGCAGGGGTCCGCAGACCACAGATTGAGAACCGCTGCCTTAAGCTCTACCCAGCAGAGCATACAGTAGTAACCATTTTGTTTTTTACATTTAAAATGTAAAAGAGCAGGGTAGGAGTAACTGACCATTCCTTCATGAATGTGTTAACAGCCTATAGGCAGTGGTGGGATTCAGCCGGTTCGCACCACTTCAGCAGAACTGATAGCTATTTTTTTTGTTGCCCAGGCCCAGAATGGACTTCCGGAAGTGGCATCCACACAGAAAACCGGTTGTTCACATATCTGAATTCCACCACTACCTATAGGTAGTCCTCGATTTAACAACCATTCGCTTAGTGACTGCTCAAAGTTACAACGGCACAGAAAAAAGGTGACTTATGACTGTTTTTCACACTTATGATTGTTGCAGCATCCCCATGGTCATGTGATCAAAATTCAGAAGGCAACTGGTTCATACTTATGACGGTTGCAATGTCCTGGGGTCATGTGTTCAGCTTTTGTGACTTTCTGACAAGCAACGTCAATGGGGAAGCCAGATTCACTTAACAAACATGTTACTAATTTAACAACTGCAATGATTCACTTAACAATTGTGGCAATAAAGTTTGTAAAATGGGGCAAAACTCATTTAACAACTGTCTCACTTAGCAACAGAAATTTTGGGCACAATTGTGGTCATAAGTCAAGGACTATGGCCACCATTTTGTCCCTGATGATACTTCAGTTTATGTCCATAATGGTGCTGGTTTAAATCAGGGACAATTAAGCTCAGGGAGATATTGCTTAAACCAAAAAGGTCACCAGTGTTTGGCACTCAAGCATCTCATGAAGTAATTCTGAGAAACTGCAAAAGGTCAGCCTCAGTTTGTTGAATTATGATCTGAGGATATAAAACGATTCAGGTTTGTAGTACTATAATCAATCCAAGAACTATTCAATGACTGCAGAAAAATTATGTCACTGTGACAGTTTGTGTTGGATTGTGATACCATTCCTCATCATTAAGATCAGTTGTTTATCTGGCTAGTTATTTGTGCCTAAGACAAAGTATTCAATTATTTTAATTGCACTGTCACATATATTTATCACTCTTGCTTTGTAAATGATTACAGTGTGATTTCTATCCTAATATTATGCTGGTTCAGAACTACATCTTACTGAAATCAGCACAGCTTAATCCTAATAATATGAATGTTATTTCATCCTTGTGACACTGAAGCTGCTCTACTGATTTCAGTGGGACTTAGAAATAAGTATGCACATTATTCTGTTAGAATAATTTGGGATATACATATACTACTCTAAGCTCTACTTTTTATACCTTTAATATTCTCCTTTGTACGCAAACATGCATCTTAAAATGTTTCCTGTACTGTAATCTAAGAGAATATGTTTTTAAGCTGGCACTTTAAAAATTAATGATAAAATAAACATTAAGATTTTTAATGTTCTTTACCCATTTCAGTTACATTCATTCCGTTCTTCCTCAAAAGAGACCATTTTGAATGAATTTATTTCAGACTTCATGTGTCAACACTCAGAAGTGGTGGAAGACTTTTGGATTATGAAATGTAAAGTACAAAGTGCAATTTTGTAGAGTGCAAAGTGCAACCTAGAACTAAGGAGAAATTTCCTGAACAATTAATCTGTGGAACAACCTGCCTCCAGAAGTTGTGAATGCTCCAACACTGGAAGTTTTTAAGAAAAGACTGGACAAACATTTGTCTGAAATTGTATAGGGTTTCCTGCCTGAGCAGGGTGTTGGACTAGATGACCTCCAAGGTCCCTTCCAACTTTATTATTATATTATTTTAAACGTATCTCCTCATGTCTATAGAGGAAGGAGAATAAGTAGAGCCATGTGGCAAGTACTCGCTACTTTTATACCCTTTAAACTTTTCCATTCTTTCTAATAGATGAAGTCATAAAATATCCGTAATTTGGGGAAATTGAAGTATCTTATTAATTGATATAATGATATTCTAGGTGCAATTATATTGTAAAGAATAATCAATTTCATGGCTGAGAAATATCTTCAAATTGATTAGACCTGCTGGAAAATATTGAAGAGAGAAGACATAACTCAAAGAAGAGATAATGGTCGTGCAATACAGGTGTTCAGATAAATAAATCTATTGTTGCACACTAATGAAGCAGATTTTAGTATACTTTGAAATTAGTGTATCTTTTGGTGTATCTATTTTGGTGTATCTATTATACTTTTTACTTTTTTTTACTTCTGTTCAGTCGTGATTGATTCTCAGAGCCTGCCTGGCAAGTCCCTGCAGTTTTCTTGGCAAAGTTTTTCAGAAGTGATTTGCCATTGCCTCCTTCCTAGGGCTGAGAGAGAGTGACTGGCCCAGGTGGCTTTGTGATCAAGGCATGATTAGAACTCACAGTTTCCTGGTTTCTGATCTGGTGCTTTAACCATTACACTAAACTGATTCTCATTACAGCTTTAGAGTCTTTTAAATGATTTTTCTATGGATTTTCATTTGGAAATGGGCAAAGTGCATTTCTGGTGACAATCAGGTATGATTGTTTTAGAGTAAAGATTTTGATGACTCAGTATTTATTTATTTATTTATTCATTTTCTATAGCCTCTCCCATCTCAGTCAATGACTGGGTGGCTTACAATTTAAAAAAAAATTACAATTAAAAATACTAAAAACATTTTAAAACAGTAAGAATGCTAGAAACACCCAGATTAAGATACTTGGCCAGTTAGCAATACAGTCAGGAAACGGGGCCCTTAATGCACTCAGAACCCCGGGCATGGGAACATAGCCAGGTTTTTAGGATCTTATGAAAGGCTAGCAGGTTGGGGCCTTTCTGATCTCCGAAGGGAGGATGTTCCATAGAGCAGGGACCACTGCAGAAAAAGCTTGTCTTGTGGTCTCCATTAGCTGGCACTCTGCCTGACAGGATCTGCAGCATGCCTATTCTGCTCCACCTAGTTGCACGGGTAGAGACTCTTGGAAAAAAGGTGATTCCCTCAGGTACCCCAGTCTCAAGCCATGTAGGGTTTTAAAGGTAACCAGTACCTTGAATTTCACCAAGAAACATACTGTAACCAATGTAGCTCATGCAGAAGTGGTGTTACATGTTCCGTCTATCTGGCACTGTTTACTACCCGTGCAGCCACATTCTGCACCAGTTGAAATTTTTGAATGGTCTTCAGGGGAAGCCCCATGTAGAGTATGTTACAGTAGTCTAGTCTAGAGGTTACAAGAACATGAGTTACTCTAAGCAGAGCACAGAATAGATACTATGAAATTCTGTTATATATCAAGGCTTACCAGAATTCTGTTTTGGGGGATGTATCTATTTTAAAAAAATATCTTAACAGGTAGGTCTGGGTTTACCAATCAGACGAGGTGCTCACAGTAATGGCCATTTCACAAATAGGCAGTGTCTCTCCAAGGCAGCCACAACTACAAACTGTCCTCCCCCCAAAAGATAAGAACCCCCATTTAAAGTGTGATGATGTGCAACTGTAGTCATTGAATAAACCAAAAGTTGCTTTAAGGCAATCAAGCACAGAATCGTATCATTTTTGTTGCTCGATTAGAATGATATATGAACATGAGTAAATAATTTGTTTGTAATTTCCTCACTTCTTTTTAACTACTGTTGCTTTTTATACAACTCATTTTAACAAGGGCACCTGTGGGGGTGGGGAGTTAAAAAAAGTTAAAATGGGAAATCAAAATCCTGTTTCTTTTATGCGCATTGCAAATGTGGCACATGTTAAAAGTGGATGATGCATAGTCACCATTTTGAATTTTCTAATTATTCCCTGGAACACTTATGTGCACTAATCAATTTACAAAAGCATATGTAGCAGAGCAGGCAGAGCTGGAAGGCAGAGTTAACTGTGCTATTAGTTTGGAGTCATTGTGTTGCCACAAGAGACCCCAGTCCAGCTCCCCATGAATTCCATTAACCTTTACCTAGTGCCAATTTAGGATTGACCTTTAATTGATTAGATTCTTGTGTATAAATTACAGTAATAAATTCTTCTGTGCTTTAAATACAATTAATGCTACAGGTTATTTGCGTCTGACAGCATATTTACAAATAAACTGGAAATTGGCCTAAACAAGCCATGAAGACGTGTTTATTTTCTTATCTGTAAAAGCCAATAGTATGTTTTAACCTTGATTTGCTAAATGAGCCACTGTAGTTAGCTTCACACAGTCCATTAAGTCATAAACCTCTAATTTACTAACTAGTAGAACTGTGCAAAGCTTTGAAGGAGCGATTCAATTTCACAGTGATTTGACTGAATCACCTTATTAAACGGTTCTGTGAAGCAATGTGTCTTCCTCATATGTGAAGAAGTGAAGCAGGATTGCAGTTTGTCCTTGGAAAAAGCAGCTGCAGACAGGCAGAAATGCTTCCCGCCCTATTTTCCTTGTGCATTCACTCACTCACTACTTTACTCACTAGCTTACTCACAAAGAGCTCCCTGACTATTTGAGCCACACCCTGGCATTTTCAAGGATGCACTGATGTCCAGAGGCAGCCTCACCCCATCCAGACCCTTAGTTTACAAAAACAAAGGCTTAGACAGTCTGTAGGTGTGGGATGTGTAGAAAAAAGGGAGATCAGAAAATGGCAAGCAAACTGGGAAGTGGAAGCAATGCCTGGGGATTGGCAGCTATTATAGGAGGCAAGAGAACCATCCACCAACTGTCAGGACCACAATCTTTGGTGAGCAGCATATCCTGCTTAGAGCTTGGCAGCAACTAGAGCCATTTTGCTCCATAGCCTTTTGTTGGAGAAGGTGTGTCCTGTAAAGCATTGCTCCACACCTGTTGCTGGAGAAGGTGTGTCCTGTAAAGAATTGTGTACATATCTGCTATGTTATTGTGCGTCCAGTCCTTGGAAAAAAAAGAACAAAACATGGAGCAAAATTGCATGTTAGTTTCGCTTCTCATGGCCCCACAGGCTCAAGCCAGCACTTTTAGTAACCGGAAAAGGCTTTTGCACTTTATCCTCATCCAGCACAAAAGCCTCATCCAACACTTTCAGGCAGCTGTTGGAAGTACTAAAAGAGATTTTGTGCAGATGCAGCCCTTAATGCAGAACATTTCTCCGCTATTGGCTGTTTCAGGCTGAGATTGTGAGGTATCCCTTTAAGGGCCATCAGTCTGATTTATGAACAAAATCAAGATGATGGGTGCCTCAATGTGATTGTTTTTACCATCCTGATTGTTTTTACCTGATGTCCTAATTGTGTTGTCCCTCCTGTACAAAGTTCCTGCTCCATACACAGCTGGAACAAGCAAACATTTTGCTTCTGTAGGTAATGATTTGCCTGAATGATTTGCATGAATCAAATTGTGGACAAATAAGTAGCAAGGTGAGAAAAGCTTTGAATTGTGGCTCTAGATCAGGGGTCGGCAACCTTAAACACTCAAAGACCCCCTTGGACCCGTTTCCCACAGAAAAGAAAACACTGGGAGCCGCAAAACCCTTTTGATATCTAAAATGAAGATAACACTGCATATATCCTTTTTTACCTTTATATATATATATGTCTGTCTCTCTGTCTCTCTCTCTGTCTCTCTCTCCCTCCCTCCCTCTCTTTCTGCCCTTGGTCTGCCGGTCCTCTGTATGTGTGTGTGAGAGAGAGAGAGAGAGAGACAGAGACAGAGATAGAGAGAGGCACTTGCGCTTCGCTTCTCTCTCTCTCTCTCTCTCTTCCCACCAGCGCTTCTCTCCTGCCCTTGCTGCATCTCTGTGGAGGAAAGCGAGCCGAATAAGAATGTCCGTGGTGTGTCAGCTTGTCAGAGAACAAGCCGGCTGGCTGGCCAAGTGAGGAGAGAGAGAGAGAGAGAGAGAGAATGAAAGGCAGATGGGGAGGGCTCCCCCTCCCTCTCCAAGGCAAGCTGCCCTCCTCTCCATCCTGCGCCCCCTCCCCCAAAGAGATTGGCTGGCTCTTCCTCTTCCTCCTCATCCCCCCCCATTCCGGCTTGAGCACAGAGTTTGCGCCAGAAGAAGAAGAAGAAGAAGAAACGAGGCACTTCCCCCCCACCCGCTGTTTCTGTTCCTCTCTTCCTTCTCCCATCACTTCTTCGGTGCGCATTTGCTGGGAGCCCACCCAGATTTGAGCATCTTGGATTCCGACGCTTTCTCCCACATACCCCGCCCCCACGCATCCCTGATTCCTCCCCCAACCCCCTCCCCCCACCCCGACACCGGCACTGCCCACCCCCTTTTCCCCGTCCTTCCCGTGAGCGTGCGGGGCGCACCTAGCTTGCGATGGGACCGGTATGGAAGGCAATGCCACCGCCGCTGCTGCCACGAAGAAGGTAGCAGCCCCGGCGCAGCAGCTGGAAGAGTGGCTGAGCGACCCCGTGCCCCTATTAAGCTCTCCCCTCCCTCCCTCCCTCCCTCCCTCCCTCCCTGAGCCCAGGAACGTCCCCCCTTCCTTATTACTCTGAGCGCCATTGCGAGGGGGCTGCAAGTGTCAAGGCGCAAACCCTTCACGGTGCCAGGCTTGGGGGTTTTTTTGAACGTGGCATAAAATTAGGAGGGGGGCTGGCTGTCTGGCTGGGAAAACTCCCCCCTTTTGCCTGTTTTCCCCCTTCTGCCTTCCCAGGAGGAAAACAGCATCTCCCCCTCCCCAAATTCTCTTTCCAAACCAGCTGCTGGCGAGAGCATGACGCCCACCTGTCTTGTCTCCTGCTTGCGATCACGCTCAGAGAGAGAGAGAGACAGAGAGACAGAGAGAGAGACAGAAACAGAGAGGCACTTGTGCTTTCCTTCTCCCTCCCTCCCTCCCTCCCCCCCTCCCCCCCTCTCTCTCTGTCTCTCTCTTTCTCTCTCTCTCCCTCCCCCCCGATCTTCTGCTCACCTCACATTCTTCGCCGACAAGCTGACTGGGCTGGCTTTAAATCGGCTCTCCTCTCCTGCCCTTGCTGTGTCTCCCTCTTCCTTCCCGGCAGCCAGGACTCCGGCGCGCCTTCCCGGCCAGCGGGGCCAATGGTAGCGCCGGCTGGGGACCGCAGGGGCTGCGCTCCATCGGGGCCGCGACTTGCGGGAGGGCTGGCCTGCTCAGCGGAGGCTCCGGCGGGTCACTCCCAGGGGGGATCGCGGGGCTGCCCCACGCGGCTCCCCGGCCACGTGCGCCTCGGATGGGGCCAGCCCAGGAAAGGGACTTCCTGGCTGCGCTTCTCCCAGGGGGCGGGGCACCCAGGCGCAGGGCCAATCAGTAGCCCCGCGAGGGGGCAAGTCCGCATGAAAAGAGAGAGAGAGAGAGAGAGAGAGAAGGGAAGTGCAAGTGCCTCTCTCTGTCTCTGTCTCTCTCTCTGCAAATGGCGGAGGAGGCTGGGAGCCGCAGGAGAAGGCTGAAAGAGCCGCATGCGGCTCCAGAGCCGCGGGTTGCTGACCAGTGATCTAGATGTATTCACCGGGTCTCCTGTTTGAATTATCCTGAAACCTAACTAAAGAAACTGGAGATGGGAAACATGGGTGATGTTTGCAGAGCATTGGAAGTCACAGTTCTTGAAAGGGGTCATTTTATGCTTCCTGTAAATACTGTTGGCTAGATAAATGGAGGGAAAAAGGTAACGTCTTAGTTCACAAACATGTGTTCACATTTTTTTCATTCCAGGTACTACAGCAACATCAAAAGTAATGTAAGTATATATTTTGATACATTTTTCTATTTTGTGTTATGTTTCCAGGTATTACAGAATACATAACAAGGTCATGATAGCTTCTTAGTAGTTTGAGCAGATTGTCAATTGGATCACACTAAGCTCTACTTTGTTTAGCCACATTTTTGAACAAAAAGCCTGTTTGGTATAGTGGTTAAATATCAGGCTAAAAACTGGGAACCATGAGTTCTAGTGCACCCTTAGGCACAAAGCTAGTTGGGTGACCTTGCCCAGTCACACTCTCTCAGCCTTATGAAGGAAGCAATGGTAAACCACTTTTGAAAAAACTTGTCAAGAAAACTGCCAGTCCATGCAATCACCAGAATCAAAAACTGATTTGAAGGCACCAAAAACAAACTACAGTTACTATGTTCGTACAACTTGGTATGCCACTAACTTGAAATGTGGGTTATTGATAGCTTAGATCAGAGGTGTCCAACCTTGGCAACTTTTAAGACCTGTGGACTTCAACTCTCAGAATTCCCCCATATTGGTTGGGCAATTTTTGAAATCCACAAGTCTTAAAAGTTGCCAAGGTTGGACACCCCTAGCTTAACCTGTTTCAGGAACCTAGCTTTTATCTGTTCATGCTAAGCGTAATGTGATTTGCTTGATTTTGGCTTAGTATGACTCATGAACCCAGGCTTTGTGGTATATAAGTCATGGTTTAATATGTTGTGTTAACCCAATCATTGTGGCTTATTTAGCAAACCAGTCTCATAATGAAATAATAATAATAATTGCATGCTTTCTCTTAAGGTTGTCTTATTGGTAGAACAGGTATTACAATAATTGGAGGAGGATG
Organism: Azemiops feae; assembly: GCA_023970755.1. NCBI lineage: Eukaryota > Metazoa > Chordata > Lepidosauria > Squamata > Viperidae > Azemiops > Azemiops feae. Next base: position 1,695,154 of record JALGBA010004230.1, on the reverse strand, counting down.
AAGCAGTGGGTTTTGTTTAGTTGAGGACAATTAGGCAGCAATGAAATTACAGTGCTTGTGAATCCAATTATAATGGTCATCATAAGTGCCTTAGAAACATCATTCTCGGAACATCTATGTGAATCCGAGTGAAACCGCAAAGTGCTCAAATATTGTATCCAAGAATTTGTGACCATTTTGTAGCCAGAAGCTAATCAGAGCTGCTCAACCAGTGACAGTTCAGTAGGTAAGGATTTCTCAGGAAAAAAAGGAGTGAAGGAGAAGATGTCACTGATGAATCCTATGCTGCTGTTGTTAAAGGCTTTATGTACCTGAGCTTATAGGGTGGAAGTGTAACTTCCTCCTCCTGAAACCCTCTGAGTTTTTGCAGTCTAGTCCCAGAGAGTGTCTCGGTGTAACTGGTTGGTAGGTACTGCTACCCCTACCTATCTTCGACAGGGTGCATCACCCGTTATCCTCCCCTTAACCCTGGTTTGAGAATGAGAGATGACTCCCATAATTTGTACTGCTGTGTTTATTGAAAAGATAAACATGGGAAAATGAAATACTTTATATGCTATAAATTCTAGATGTATGGTTTAGAATCAGGTAACTAGGGGTCTGGCCCTTCTCCTCCTCCTTGAGAGACAGAATAATTTCAGCAGAAATAAACAAAATCAAACTTTATATGGAGTGAAGAAAAGATAAAATATAAAAACTCATGAATGAAGGCAAATATACGTGTCCCGGGGTAATGATGTGAGATCGAATTTGGGTCGGTCATCTGGATGATTTACTCTTCCAAGCTTTTGGACTCCTGCTGGAGCCCATCTTCAGGGAATTTCTTTCTATTGGAATACATGTTTGGGCTGTTTTGTGAGTCGTCTTTATGTGGTGCCTTCCCATTGGCTGATTGGTTGGTGTTGGTGGCTGGCGATTGGCTGTTGTTTCCTTGTGCTGCCAAGTACTTAATAAGCTGGTGATAAATCAGCACTCCTGTTAACTGACAAGGGGCCTGTTTCCCAGGCTTCAATCATTTCCCTGGCTATCTTTGTACCTGCATGGCCAACAATCTTAGTTGCAATGAAATTAAATGTGTGTCCTTGTTCATTGCAATGTGAGGCTACCAATGAGTTTGGTTCTCCTCATCTGATCACTCCCTTGTGTTCTTCCAATCTGGTGCTTAGCTTCCTCCCCGTTTGTCTTACGTAGTCACAGGGGGAATCCATGCAGGACTATGTAAGACAAACGTGGGGAAAGTTAACCACCAGATTGCAAGAACACAAGCAGCGGTCAGATGAAGAGACCCAAACTCATTTGTAGCCTCACATTGTAACAAACAAGGCCACACATTTAATTTCATAGCAACTAAGATCATTGGCCATGTAGATACAAAGATGGTCAGGGAAATGATTGAAGCCTGGGAAACAGCCCCTTGTCAGTTAATAGGAATGATGATTTACCACCAGCTTATCAAGTACTTAGGAGCCGAGGGCTTGGCAGCACAAGAAAACAACAGCCAATCGCCAGCCACCAACACACCAATCAGCCAATGGGAAGGCACCACATAAACACGACTCACAGAACAGCCCAAAACACGTATTCCAATAGAAAGAAATTCCCTGAAGATGAACTCCAGCATCAGTCCAAAAGCTTGGAAGAGTAAATTTCTGGTCCCGATCACCGACCCAAATTCGATCTTTCAATAGGAAAACTGTTTGCTCCCAGTTCCATGGATTAGAGTACATAGATTTTTTAAATAAAATAAATAGGTAAAGAAATAAAATATTTTTAAACTTTGCATATTAAAATCCAAAAAGTGTTGGTTACAATTACAAAAAAATGATAGACTTTCTCTATTTTGGGACAACATTTTAAAACAGAATTGCAAAAATAAAATACAAGTCAGTATTTCAGTAGACCACAAGATGGCGCTAGTCTGTTATGCTATTGGACATAGCTTGAGATGGAAGTCAAAACAGAAAAATCTAAGAATTCCTATAGATTGGGCAGAGATAATTGATCAGAAAATAAAAAAAAACTTAATATCCAGAAGGTCTTATATAATGTAGGACCCTTAAAATAAATACCACCTCTGTTCAAATTGTTTCTTGGAAATTCCATTTTAATCAGAGGCTGGAAATAATTCAGCTTTTTTTCTTTTTCTCAGTACACATCTGCTTGCTCCATTCCCCTGGACTTCCATCTTTTTTTAATAAAAAACTATCATAAATCTCATATATCAGGCAAAAAAATTATACTTTAGGCCTCTCTCTCTCTCCCTCTCCCTCTCCCTCTCTCTCTCTTTCTCTTTCTCTGTACCTATACTGTTTGATACAACTCAACTTTCCCTGGTGAATGTTGATTGAAATTCTGATGCCAGTTGGCTGTTGGCTGGCTGTCAGTGAATATGGGGTGGTATTTGCAGCTTATTTATTACAAGTTAAAACTCCTTGCCTCTTAAAAAAAGTTGACAACCTCATAAATCAAATAAACCACATTATAGGGATTTTAAATCTGAGATGCAAAAATCCAGATGACCACTAAAACGATGCCAAGAAATATAGAAAACTCTGTATTTTAAGATATATGATTCTACTAATTTGCTAAGTGCTTTGAATCAGACTGTTTATAAAAAGAACTCTTTTCATGGTTTCTTTAAATATATAGTTTACTTAATATATGCTGTAGTCAAGGTATGATTATTATCATGTTTTTGCAAAGTGGTTTTTTCAATGATTTTTTGCGTCTACCAAAGTCTTAATTTTTTTCCAGTTTTAGTTTATTTCCCTTTACCAGGCAGAGTAATAAACAATCTAGACCTTTTGATGGCACTCCCAATTTCTTCGCAGCATTAATTTTGTCTAAAATTGTCACATGTGATGTATTTAAGTAATATAAAATGTTTTCTTTTCTTTTTTCTTTTTCTTTTCTTTCATTGCTCCATGGTATCATGGAGCTGTTTTCTCCAAAATAAACAAGCTTTCTCCTAATCCTTATTTGTAGGAACTGTGAAATTTCAGACTCTCTTTCATTATTAATTCTTTCTATTGTTTACGTTTACTTACTGCTATTTTGTGCTTGGGAGCCTGCTAGAAGAGTGTTTTTCAAACCTGGCAACTTTAAAATGTGTAGATATCAGCTTCCAGAATTCCCCAGGCAACATGATGGCTGGGGAATTCTGGGAGTTGAAATCCAGACATCTTGCTGAGGTTGAGAAACACTGTTAGAATTATAGCAAGGTCCTGACATATTTTAAGGTTTCTAAGACGAAATTACATATTCCAACTGCCTCTGTTTATTGTGGAATTTCCCTCTTCTTGATCTTGATAAAAGGAGATGCTCATTCCAGCTCTTTCTATTGGCCGGGCTAGCCTTTCTGTGAGGTGAACCGAGGAAGGTGACTTGGTTGCAAGTTGGCAAAGAGCAGAACCCAGAGTGTGGAAAATTGTGCTGTTTGATGATCTCTATGCTCTAAATGCAGTAATGGTAAAGTGCTATGTAGTGGAAGGACGAAACGAGACAATAAACCAAAGAGGAGATGAGAGGTATTATAGGAAGCCATAGGAGTTAGTGGAATAGACAAGGGGAGATGCTTGTAGATACCTCCAGGGCTTTTTTTGTCATAGAACGCCCAGAACGGAGTTCCGGCACCTTTTTTGGATGGCACCTTGTAGGGTAGGCAAGGCGGGTTGCATGACGTGTGAGTTCCGGCACCTTTTCTTTTTACAAAAAAAGCACTGGATACCTCTGTGCTATTTTTTTGGAGTCTGAACTGATCAACACTGAGTCCTCAAGCAGGTTCCCATGTACTGTTGCTGTCCTGAACCTACTTGAGAAGAAGAGGTTTTTGACTGCTCATTGACAGAAAAGAGAGGTATTAATTAGACAGAACAGGTTAGGGCTTCCAGATGCTGCAATTTTTACTCAATCAGGCTTGAAAACATATTGCTAATTTGTCTTTCTCTACCGAAAGCTGAGAGCCACTAAAGCACTATAGTGACTGTTATACAGGTAGTCCTCAACTTATGACCACAACTGAGCCCAAAATTTATGTTGCCAAGTGAAAAATTTCTTAAGTGCATTTTGCCCCATTTTACCACTTTCCTTGCCACATTTGTTAAGAGAATCACTGCAGTGGCTAAATTAGTAACACAGTTGTTAAGTGAATCTTCCCCATTGACTTTGCTTGTCAGAAGGTTGCAAAAGGTGATCACATGACCCCAGGACACTGCAACCATAAAGTCACATAAATGTGAGACAGTTGTCAACCATCCAAATGTAAATCACATGACCACGAGGATGCTGCATTGGTCATAAGTTTGCAACAGTGGCGAATATCTGTAGGATGAGGGTGGAGGTTTGTTCTCCGAGCTGGTGGGTTTGTTTCTGAATGTTTCATTACCAGGATAAAGTAACATCTTCAGCGGAATTTAGGGAATGTCAGTGTTGGTGTTCTTCTGCTTCTAAGGGCTTTGTGTGGTCAGTAGGTCTTGTGATGGGTCAGGTGTGGGTCACGTCAGGTAAAGGTGTTGTGATGGGTCTTGTGATGGGTCTTGTGATGGGTCAGGTGTGTGTCACGTCAGGTGAAGATGTCGTGATGGGTCTTGTGATGGGGAGGTCACATCAGATGAGAGTCATTGGGAGGGAAGTGCTAGTTGGGGGGGTTGGTTGAAGGTCAGTGCTATGGTCATAAGTGTGAAAAATGGTCATAATCACTTTTTTCAGTGCTGTTGTAACTTCAAATTGTCACTAAGCAAACTGTTGTAAGCTGAGGACTACCTGTACCAAACAGCAGTCATGAGTGAAAGAAGAAAGCTCTTTGCTGGGATGGTGTTCGGGAAAAGAAAGGAAGCTTTCAGTTAAAGCAGGGAAGAACTTTCCTAAAATATACAGAGATAAATGTTTGAGCCCTCCTGACATAGTGTGGATGTAAGTAGTGACCAGATGCTTGATCTTCCAGTGAAGATCAAGGAAGGGAGGTTTTCGGATAGCTCTACAGCAGACATGTCAAACTCACAACGTCACATGACGTCACTCAACGTATCGGGATGGTTTTGCCATTGCCGGCAATGGGGTGGGCGTATCTTCTGGATGACGCATCCGGCCCGCAGGGCGGCAGTTTGACACCCCTGCTCTACAGGATCCATATCTCTGTTTCAAATGGCAGGGATTATGTGCACTTTCCTGAAGGAAAACCTAGATAATAGGACAGTTGTGCCCTGATCCAGATTGGGCTTTTAAACACTACTTTTAAATTATTAAAATGTACTAAATTTTAAATTCAAAACTTAAATCATAATCTATTTTAATATTATAATTATTTTTAATTTGCTATGCCCTAACTTTAAATGGCTATTAAATGTTCAGATGATTTTCAGTATCAGATGTACTGTATATCTTTATTTTACATTATTGTTTATAGTCTATAAATGGATTAAATAAAATAAGCATTCTCCCTTGTTTCTTTCTGTTAATTGCAGAACAAATGAATCGATGTCAGAAGATGACAAAAGGAGGTGTGTTGACAATGAAGTGGACTGAAATTGCATTGATCAAAAGTAGGCTGCTATGTCATGAGAAAGATGTCAAGAAAACTATTTAAAATGTGGTTTATAAACCCCAGTCCAACAGCTTCGTATTCGTTTGTCCAATAAGAGCTTGATTTTAACTAAGAATCTTGTAGTCTAGCCCTGGGAAATAGTTGCAGTCTTATAGCTTCATAATGATATTTAGCTTGTCACAGGAATGCTCCATGCAGGGCATCTGTGTGCCCAGATTATCTAAGTCAGTAGCGTTGCAGATATTGGCTTCCAAATATAGTTAAATGCTTGTTTCATATATTTAGGTTGAATCAGATAATAAGGTACCGGATATGGACTGAAAAAAATACAGATGACCACTTTGCTGTTGTATTTTTGCAACCCAGATCTAGTAACCCTATCATAAAAGCGTGGTTTAAAATTTATATCATCTGGCCCAGCCAGATACCCAAGTCATTTCATCATCATCATCTTTAGCCATGGTCTATCCATTGCAGGATGAAAGCCTCTTCCACATGTTTCCAGCCAATATGGTCCTGAGCTTTCTTTTGCCAATTGGGCCCACAATACTTGCTGATGTCATCGATCCATCTTGTTTTAGGTCTCTTTCCTGGAGGCTTTTTATCAAGTGGGATCCATTCTATGACTTCCTTAGTCCACCTGCCATGAATTCTCCTTGCTCTGTGACCAGCCCGTTTCCATTTCAGTTCTTTTACTCTCTTGATGGCTTCGTATACTTTCGTTTATTCTCTAATCCATGTGCAGGTCTTTCTATCTTGTCTTGTAATGCCTAGCACGTATCTTTCCATGGCTCTTTGTGCCATTCTTAGCTTTTGTATCAATTGTGAGGTTAGTGTCCATGTTTCACTGACATGTTAGAGCAGCACACACTGATTGAAAACTTTTCTCTTCAGGCATAGTGGGAGGTTGTTCTTGAAAATTATGCTTAGCTTGCCAAATGCCTGCCAACCACATTTAACACACCATTCAATTTCCTTGGGCAAGGTATATGTATTGGTCTACTATGTCTAGTTCTTCTCCAGATATAAAAAAATTTCTTTGGTGAACTTATTAAACATAACCTGTCTCTTTTTCAGGTTTATTTTTAAGCCAAATGGTTCTCCTGCTTTGTACAGCTTTTGTATGTGTCTTTGTAGCTCTTCTGGGTCTTGTGAGAAGAGAACAAGATCATCTGCAAATCTTAAGTGATTTAAATAGGCACCATTGATTTTTATTCCATCTTTCCCCCAGTCTAGTTTGTGAAATGCTTCTTCAAGGCAGGCTGAGAAAAGAATAGGTGATATTGTATCGCCTTGTCATACACCCCATTCTATGTTGATTTTCACTTTAAGATCATTAAGGCAAATTGTTGCCATTGTTTTTTCATATATTGATTGTAGTAAGTTTATGTAAGCAGTGTCTACGCCTTGGTTGACCAATGCATTAATTATTGCTTGCTGGAATACTGAGTCAAATGCCTTTCAACCCAAGTCATTTAAAAAGGAATAAAACAGCATGGACTGATGTAAAGAGAAAACTAAATTGGGAAAGGTATGCCAGGTTGTCCAATTAAATTTACTGAGACAGAAAGTATTATATTACAGTATACTATAGGGATTGTAACCACAACAGATTTAGAGATCTGCTTTTTATGAAGTATTTTAACTTTTCTTCTAAACCAACAAACACTTACAACCGGTTGCTTAGTGTTTAGTTATGATGGACCTACCAATTTAAGACCTGAATTTAAAGTTCTAACAGCTGTCCTTCCTCTGCAATCATGTGATCAAACTAGGTACTTAACAATGGGCCGCATTTATGCCTTTTGTAGCATCCTGTGGTCCTGTGACTGCATTTTGCAATTCTGGTTGGGAAGAATTCATTTTCTCCCCAAATGTCCTCTTCTGGATAGCTGAGAAGGCAGCTCTTCCAGCACTATGGCTAACATATTGAACAAAGATGCAGAAGTCTCCAACAATTTTGTATTGTGAACATGGCAGGAACTGTAGGAAAGATAATAATACTGATTTAGCATCTGTGGGGAACCATCAGATTGGTCTAGACAATTCCCCTCCACTTTGCTTCTATGCAACTGACTTCAAGTGTGGTCTAATTTTAACCTGGGTGTACGTTTCTTTGTAATACATTCATATGAGAAGGTATGTAAATCTGAACACATGAATATATACATGTATTCCCCATTGATATATGTGGCTGAGAGTGAGTGTGTGGAGTTACTCCACTCATTTTAGCCTGTTCACTTTTTGTGGGGGAAACAGAAAAATGTGTCCTACATTCCAGCCTCACAGTTGCTGCAGGATTGCATTGAGCTTATGTATGTGAAGTGCTTTGACTAATTAGAAGTCTTAATCAGACACACACCTGCAGCCTCTTACTTAAATATCCCTCACGAGCTTTAAGTATATCCCAAGTGCCCCTTCAAAGGTTACCACTGGATTGTAATTTTTAATGTAACAGAATGAGTAATACTTAAGTGTAGGATGAGTAATGAGCAGAATAATTTTATCCTGCCCAAATTTCACTTTTGAGAGAGCAGTTATACTAAATAATGTAACACACGGTCCAAAATAGATTACATATTTTGCTGTGCATAAGGATATACTTTTACTATGGCATCCAGTCATGACTTTCATGTCTTTTTCATTAAGAGATTATGGAGGTGTTTATGTTGGCCTACCTGCTGCAGCAGCCAAGATTTCCAGCCAGACAAAAACAGCACCTAAAGGTATTTTTTCAACCACTGTTTTTCAGTACTACCAGTTTCTAACATTTATCATCATGCTTAGGAAAGACATTTTATCATTTGAAACTTTAAAAGGTTTTCAAGTTAAGTAACAGTCCTAGGTCACTCCATGAAGTTTAGGCAGAGCAAGATAGCCATAGCCATAGCACTTAGACTTCTATGCCACTTCATAGTGCTCTATTCCAGAGGTCTCCAACCTTTTGGGCTCCAGTTCCGTGGAGAAAGGTTTTTCCGCAGACCGGAGAGTGCGTGGTTTTGTGTGCTGCCTGCATCCCGCGGATGGGGCTTTGCTTGTTTGTGCGGCCCGGTTGCTGGCATGCTGCAGCCCGGTACCGGTCCATGGACTGGGGTTTGGGGACCCCTGCTCTACAGCCCTCTCTAAGTGGTTTATATTGCCCCCAACAATCTGGATCTTCATTTTACCAACCTCGGAAGGATGGAAAGCTGAGTCAACCTTGAGCCGGTCAGGATCGAACTGCTGGCAGTGGGCAGAATTAGCCTGCAATGCTGCATTTTAACCACAGCGCCACCACGGGTCTCTAGAAATGCAAACAGTCAAGTTAATTTCCACTCTGTTCACTATGCTAAGTGAGGGAGTCAACTTTAGAGTCAGAAGCCACAGTCATCAGGTGGTTAAGTCTGTGATTTTAAATTTTTCCTGGCAAAACAGGCCATAGATTGAGAGACCTGAGCCATATGATCTGATAGCAAGAACCAGCTTGACCTCATCAAAATATAGTAATTCTGAAAGTATTGCTCTGAACATGAAACCGATTTTCAGTCTGACATCTTCAGCATAGGCTGACTGTCTTCTTAGAATTTGATATTTCCTATCAAATTGATTAGGGCTATCAATACAATACAATGAAATTTGAAGGCAGTGAAAGCCTGCTGCAATTTACCACGTATCAGATTCTCATTGCGTTGATTTTCACTTTACCAAATCATGAAGCGATTTAGAGACTTTGATGATTCTTCTGCCAAGCCTAAATTTATATTTAAAAAATAGATTCTAGTAGCATCCCTAGGTGATTTGGCTCAAGTGTATCTATGGATGTGAAAGAATATATATTTGGATTAGATATGTCTTGAAATGTTTCAAGGCTTTAAAATATTAATTATGAAACTTGGAACTTTTAATACTGTATAAGACAGTATTAAGACACTCAGATCTTTTACCAAGCCTTTTAAAAGTTCTGTGCCATTTAGAAATTAATGCAATGAACTTTTATACAAACTGTTCCAGGGCCATGCTTCTAAGGGTTTGTGATATTAACCACCCACTTCCAAGGAGGAACAGTATATAAAAACAATAAAAACAAAAATTGTCTATGATGCATAGCTTCTCCAGCATGTTAATTTGGAGGATCACCCTTAACAAATGGGCATATATAATACACTTGTATACATGTGTGTGTTTGTATGTATCTTTCTGTATTTCCCATATCCAGGTTCTGAAGTAGCAGAACCAAGATAGTGGAGAGATGGAAAAATAATTACTCCTCATTAAAACGGAATACTTGTACAAAATCTAAACTGAACTATTATCTGCATATCCCAAGCAGAAATCATACGTATAATGCAGAAACCACTCATACAGAAACACACAAATACACATAAGAGAACTGAATATGGATAAAAATAGAAAGCGAGAAAATCCCTGTTTAGCTGTTACCAAAAAGGGTCAAAGTCATAATGCAAAGCATCATTTTCAAGCTAATATTCAAGGGAACCACCCATTTCAGCAATGAAGAAATGCAGGCATTTGCTCTTTCTTTCTAGTCTTCGTTCCTCCACCTATATTCACAAGATATTTTCATATACACTCATCTAACCATAGGTCGGATGTAAGAATGATGAACTATTTCCCTGCTTTATTGGATTGCTGTATCCAATTCTTATAGTTTAAAAATTCTTACAATGTGGGAAAGAGCTGATATTTTTTGACAGGATCAGACTAAATGTTTTGGATTGGCATATTTTTCCCATATCACAAGACTTACTATTTCGAAAAGAAGGTATTTTCAAGTTTGAAGAGATGAAGTAATCCAGTGTCGACTCTACGTTAGTGCCTCTGTTCAAACTACAGTGAAGTAGATAATTTTAGGACTTAATTGTCATATAAAGGGAAGACCTTTTTTAACTGTAAAATGTCTTAGGTTATGTCAAAATGTGGTAAATCAGCCCTGCTGAATTTGAGAACTTCCTAAATGCAGCCCTAAACAACTAGAATCATGCCCACATAGCATACCAGCCATTAATCCCCTTTCTACCAGTCTGATTTATTTCCAAAATAGGAACCTGACCAGAGAGAACAATCTGGAGAACAGACTTTTGGGAGACAAGTCCTAAGGGAGAGTCAGCCCATCATTTTATGAGCTTGGAGCAGATGTAGGTATGTTGCTAATATATGTAAATATTTTTTTGCTTGTGCATACAACTCCTCCGTATTTTCTTTGATGGCATACCTCGATAAATCAAGAAACCTCATACTTAATTTTAGTTTCCTGTTAGCCTCCAAATCTGGAAATCAGTTACCAACTTTGAAGCAAGCCTCTGTTTTAAATCATTACTTCAGGTTGCAGGGAAATGGCATGTTGTATTTCTCTCTATTTATATGTTCCAAGCAAGCCTTTTTAGAAAGCATTACTCTTCTTCTTCCTGAAAAATGGCTTTCTTATGACAAACATTCGGAATGTTATTCGCTTTAAAGGGATCAGTCCAAGAAACATTCTTTCTCCTTGCATCTTTCCTGTGAGGTTCTGTGGCTTATTTCAGTGGGTTTGCTCATTTGTACAAGAATTTCTCGATTTACAGCAATGTAGTGACTGTTCAAAGTTACAATGGCACTGAAAAAAGTGACTTATGACCGTTTTTCAGACTTATGACCGTTGCAGCATCCTCATGGATACACGATCAAAATTCAGATACTTGGCCACTGACTCATATTTATGACGGTTGCAGTGTCCCACGGTCATGTGATCACCTTCTGCAACCTTCTGACAAGCAAGGTCAGTGGAGAAGCCAGATTCACTTAACAACTATGTTACCAACACCACCAATGATTCATTTAACAACTATGGCAGGAAAGGTCATAAAATGGGATCAAGCTCACTTAATCACTCTCTTGTTTAGCAGTGGAAATTTTGGGCTCAGTTGTTGTCCTAAGACGAGGATTACCTGTATTGGATCTGTACTTGATTTCTACCTGATTAATTGTATATCTAGATGACAGTGAACTATTATTTGCCATATTTTTCTGCAATAGAGATTCTTATTAATACAAGTAATACAAGAAATAAGAACTGTAATGCTCTTTCCAATATGCAGCTTCCTGGTGTTAATACAATGAGCATTTGCTTAATTGCTTCATCCCTGAGGATGATTCTCCTCCTTTCTTCTTCTTGTCATAGAATTTATTTTAACATTCTGAAAGTACTGTACTATTTATCACGCATATGCCATTTTTTCTCTTAATCGGTTATGTGCAAAGATCACTCATTGCCAAGTGAATCACACAGAAAGATCACATCACCTGAAAAACATGAAAGCCTAAAAGAGCTGCAACTATGAATCAAGATGAGTGCTGAAATGAAATGAAATGGATGAAGAATCAAACTTTATGGACAATTTTGATGCCATTTAGTGCTGCATTAATTAGTAGATATAGGGCAATTCTGCCCAAGAATGCATGTTTGAATAACAGTATAGTTGTTAACACTTTGAACAACAGTATAGTTGTTTTGCTTCCGGTATTTTTGATAGCTTTTCTAACTAAAGAACCTTTTCTATTGTTGACTCAAGTGTTCCTAAGCCGATGCTACAATACATTACTGATTTACTTAAGAGTAATAAGGTTATTTGAATCATATATTCAAAAAGTAGCTTTGAGAATTTAGACAAGTGTTCCAAAAAACATTGTCAGATCCCTTTGATTACCAGTTGCTTTTATATTGACTGTGGACCTCTTACTAAGAGGTTACTAAAAAGTGATTGTAATTTTTCAATGGTTTGTACTGTTTTTTCTTCTTTCATTTATTCACTCATTCCTGCTAACATTAAAAGAAAGAATTAGCTGCTTTCTCCCAAATGCTTGTGTTACATCTTCTGTTTTTCATAAGATTTTAGAAAATGTATACCACAGCAAAACAAATGTAGCTTGTTCTGTTGTGCTTGCAAAGAAATTCCAGGAAAGCCTCCTTGAAATAAATATTGATTTGGAGTTGACTTGGCCCCCAGCGCAGCTGTTTTTATTGCTATAATATTTTCATTATCTGATATTTTAAACCTTCAACCTGTAAGTTGAGGACTTCCTGCAAAGAAGCTATAATGTATTTTAGGACTCATCCCCCCAAATATTTTAATAATTGTGTATATTGGGGGGGAGGATTTCCTAAGGCAGGGGAGAATTTATCTATATTCCAGTTGTGCTTTCAGCAATGCAATGAAAAATTTAATTCTAACTTCTGGGAGCTACTATAGTTTGGAATTATATTTGAAATATTTGATTTGAAATGTCTTCTGTAATGGAAAACTAATAATTCAATTTTACTGCTGCTTATTTCAAGAGCCATTTTGATTTTTCTGACAAATCTTTTCTTCTTCCTGAGAAGGAACCATTACTGGTTCCCCTTTCCTGGGAACAATTAAACCTTTGATGTTCTGCTTTTGAGAAACAGAATTAGAGAAGCAGCTAGAAAAATGATAGGTAGAAATGGATACAATCCATATGTCTGCCTCAAAGTCTCTTGATTTTTCATGAGGTTGATACCCAATAAGAAGCAGAAATGAGAGTTACGAAGTTTTGAAAATGTTCTTGAAGGATCAGAGTAACAATGGAATTTATTTGTATACTAGTTTTAGATTCTAGCCCAACATCTTGCTTCCAAAGTTAGTCGAATGCCTTCAGGAAGGCTCAGGTAGAATGTGAAGGGAACAATCTAGAAACCCATCAATTGGCTGTGTTTTAGGTTAAGAAGTAATTCCAGAACTCTTAACAATTCAATTTTCTAGTGATTTATCACACATCTGTTTTGAAAGTATAACAGAACTGATTCTTAGACAATTATTTGTTTAGCCATGTTTTGTTGGAAATCCCATGGTTGGCTGTGTTTAACAACTGCTAAAGAATAAAATATGATTTGACAGATGATAATAGTTGAATTCACACAATATCTGAAGCCAAATTCAGACAACTATTAGTGAAATACCTGAACTCAACCATAATAGAAATGCTTCTTGATGGTTATTTTATATGTATATTGTTGAGCACCAGCTCTTAATCAGTGCTTCTTTGTATAAATGAACAAATAATAAGTGACCCAATAGGCTCCATAGCCTTGTATTAGTATCCCAGAGGGAAGATTTAATTCAGGAATTGGTGAACTGATTACTGTACACAGAGTAGTGCTACATACCAGTTCCAGGCTTCCTTTGTGCCAAAAAGAATGTATTGCATTGTGTAAAAGCACTGTAAATGGAATTTCTACCTAGCAGCCAGAGACTGAGACGGTAAAATATATTTTAAATGATATATTTATGAATGTATAAGTGCCTAACTCTGAACATGCTAAGCAGTTTACAATAGGATTAAAATATATATGCAATTAATGTGTTTTTTTAATGTAGTATATAAACAAAATACAATTTTAAAAGTGAAGCTGGCTAAAAATGAGTTGAGTCTGAATCCAATAGATAAGAAACTTGTATGAAAAAGTGGCTGTTTGGTGATGGATATTAGCGAACTCATTGTTAATTGAAAGCTAGTTGTGATGTAATAAAAAAAATATCTAAGAACACCTTTATTACACACACACACACATTTGTTTTAACAGGATTTCTATTATTGGTTTTTTAAAATAATTTTTTGAATTTTTCCAGCAGAGGGCAGGACAGCTCCAGTAACAGATACAGGTTACAGCTGGTTATGATCAGACAGGGATGATATTGGAAGAAACCCATTTTGAAGAAGTAGAGAGCATGTCTATTTTGATAGACTTTTCCTCCTTATGCTATTCTCTCCACCACACTCCAATATCTTAAAATATGCTATCGTCTTAAATTAATATGTGATGCAGGTAAAGCATGGGATAAATACAAACAAGTCGTTGCAGTAGTCGTTTGAATATGTTTGAAAGTGCTAAGGTTGCTCTGCCCTGAAAGTCCACATCTGGAAAAGAAAGCTGCTTCCCAGGGCAAACAATGTTGGAAAGAGGCTATAAATATGCCCACTGGAATCAGTTTATTTTACCACCTCCTTCCAGAATTTAAAATAGTTATTCAGGACCTAGGGACTAGAAGCTATGATGAAGAGTCTTTATTGCTGTATGATACTCTCTGGAAATTACCCACAACTAATTCAGTGGAACTTAGTTTTTAATTGACATCCAGATTGCTGACTGTGTAGAGCACTACCTGCTGATCAGAACTGATCAGAAAGCATGGGAAGGAACTGGATGGAAGCTAGGTTAAGAAGAAACCCTTCAAACTGACAAATTTCAAAGTTTGCGTCCACAGGGACCCAATGTATCTATTTTTCAATGCCACTATGTGTTTTGCTTGGTTTTGACTTAGTGGCTTGGAAACTATGGTTTACATCTTAGTTCATTGTGTCTATCACCCATTGTTCAAACCCAGGGTAGTATCTAATCATGTAAACTGAGAAGCCTTCAATGGGATCAGGTCAACTTCCAATTCACCATTGGCGAATCCCATCCTCTTGGCCTCAATCTCCCCTTCCCTATGGGCCTAATGTTAGATAAGATAAGATAAGATAAGATAAGATAAGATAAGATAAGATAAGATAAGATAAGATAAGATAAGATAAGATAAGATAAGATAAGATAAGATAAGATAAGATAAGATAAGATAACCTTTATTGTGATTTTTTTACTGTGGGCACAACGGCACACATCAAAAATGAAATTTAGTTGCCCGCTCTCAAAGTGAAACACATACATGACACACAGCTAAACATACTATGAACAACATATGTATAGACCCACACCCCTACATATACGTAGCAAATAAATATTAAATACTGTCCATCTTGAATATATAACGGAAGGAGGAAGCCTGAGAGTTCGCAAGATTAATGCTGTATGGAATGAAACTATGGCTGAATCTGGATGTTCTGCTACGGATACCACGAAGCCTCCTCCCAGAAGGTAACAAGGAAAACAGGTCGTGAAGAGGATGTGTAGTGTCCCAGATAATCTTACGGACCCTGCTCAAGCAACGCTTCTGTGCTATGTCTTGGATGGGAGGGAGGGGACTGCCAATGATCTTTTCAGCCATTCTCACCACTCTCTGCACCACCTTCCTGTCTGAAGCAATAATGCTTCCAAACCAGATTGTGATGCTGTATGACAGGATGCTCTCGATCGTCTCCCTGTAGAAAGTGGCCAGGACAGGGGAAGGAACATGTGCTTTTCTCATGCAATGCAGAAAATGCAGGCGCTGCTGTGCCCACTTCACCAGTTTCTCACTGTTGAGCGACCAAGTCAGCCTATTCGTTAGCTGCATACCCAGGGATTTGATGCTGGGTTATTAGATTGGCATCGGTGGATCTGCTGAAAGCCATGCCACAATAAGAGGACAGTTGTCTTGTTGCTCAACTTCCTATTGTCACTCATTCTTTCTGGGTGGTCATATGGCTGAGATGGAGAGGACAAGCAGTATAAGTCACTACAAACTGGAAAGAATCATAACTTGTTCACAATTCTCTTTGTCTTTTTGAGATTTTTTTTTTGTTCTTCAGTTCTCTCTCCTCTTTCATTGGTTGACAATGCAAAGTGCTAGAAATACATGGAAAAGAAAGGGCCCACTTGCCTGAGGACTTCTGAAAACTTGGAGCTGGTGCTAATATTAGACTTTCCCACAAAATAGCTAAGTAATAGTGAGAAAACAAATAGAAAGCAATAATTCAATCCAAAATGTTTTGTGCCTCGAGGGGAGAGTTTGGACCAATTTCTCCTTAGTTCTATTCCAATATTCTAGCCCAGCCTTCCAAATTCCCATGATCTCCAGGTAGGGTGAGCTACAATTAAAGAATTGGCAGGAGCACCAGCATTGGCAGTGAAGGCTATGGATTCTAGCAATTTTGGTTCTAGTCTCTCTTCTACTCTAACCATTGCTATGCAGCATGATCCAGACTTTCTGAAGCCTGCAGTATACAATGGCCCTCCAGTATGGGATGATTGAAGTTACTACCAAAAGAGGTAACCAAGTTGACAAAGCATTTTAAAGGTCATCACAGTCCAGAATTTATCATAAAACTATGCATATTCTGGTGTTTAAATTCCAAGCAGTGTTTAGTAAAGTTTTCAGCTAAAAAGTCCCATATTTGCCAGAGAAGGAAGACCACCCTGAATTTCAATAACAGCTTGCAATAAAATCTTGGCTTTTAAACAATGTCTTGGCTGTTCTTTAGCTTTATGGATGTTATTTTTTTAAAGCTAAAATGAATACTTCCACTGTCTTTAAATCATAACGTGTGCACACTGTTTTATTTCTTTGCAATGGAGTTTTTAAAAATCTGAAATATGTTGAATGGAAGAGAGTCAAGGTCACAGAAGTGCACTTAAAATGAACCAAGGCTGAAAAAATTAATATATTATTTTTTCAGTTTGTGATTTCTGCTGTGAAATTATGCCTGGGTTGCTAGTTTCTGTCTGTTGTATATTTCTGTGTTTCTTCTAAATATAATTCAAGTGGAGTGAAGATGGATAGTGGGGCCTCATGAATGGAACACACAATCACTAAAGCACAATTGCATGTCCTGCCTCCATCCCTCATTCTGTGCAAACTGGAAAAAACTTCATCCCTATTCTAGGCTTAATGAGATTGCTGTAATCATATCTAAAGAAATAAAATTTAGATAGGGACTACCTCTAGCCATGGCTTATATTGTTGCAGTTCCTTCTTATGGGTTACTTTATACTCAGCTAGACATGAACTTGGCTAGCAGAAAAGATGGATTGATTGGACTGATTAATTATATGTCGTTATTAACAGATAGATTTTTCTCTGTGATTAAATTAATGACATAGGGATTAGTCAGCATTCCCGTTTTTTTTTTTTTGCAGGGAGGTTGACTCTCTCAGATGGAGTCTCAGAGAGTTGGAACAAAACAGAGGCCACCAGCTGGTACTTTCTTAATGGGTTCTAGGTTCCACATATGGAGGGCTTCTAAATAGGCAGAAAATGGTCACACTTGTATAGCAATTCCCCTTTCCCTGATTTCACCCCATTCAGCCTGATGTCTGAAGGCATTCACTTTTTGTTGAACACAGAAGTTCTCTCCATCAACATAGGGCACTTATAAAATAACATCCTCACAATCAACTGAAACCTGCTTTTATTTAGTTTAAGACATTACAGTATGCCACATCCTACCTTGTGAGACAACAACCATTCATTTTATTGTCATGCCATCCAATCCCTACTCAAGTAGCTTTCAATCAGCCTATCAGCATTTGTGAAATATAACAACAACAACAACAACAACAACAACAACAATAACAACAACAACAACAACAACAACAACAACAACAACAACAACAACAATAATAATAATAATAATAATAATAATAATAATAATAATAATAATAATAATAATAATAATAATAATAATAATAATAATAATAATAATAATAATAATAATAATAATAATAATAATAATAATAATAATGTTGGAAGGGACCTTGGAGGTCATGTAGTTTTCAACCCCCTGCTCAGGCATGAAACCCTATACCATTTCAGACAAAAATGGTATTTTGTTGAAGTTAATATGCCATGTCTACAGCATTCTTACAATTTATTAAGAAAGTTTCCCAAACAAAAAATGAAAATTCTCTAGACTCTTCCTAGTTACTTATGTCTAACTGGGAGGCCTATAGTTTGTATGAACTGAGACCCTCCCCCAATTCATGTACCAAGCAAGAAAACAGATTTTAACTTGCCCTTGCAAAAGTAAAGGCACCTAGACCTCAGCTTGATTCCTGATGATTTCCTGACACAACCATGTAGTTGTGGGAAAGTAGCAAAATAGTTTGTCACTGTCTTCTTCTGAGATTTTTTAAATTCCCTGTCTAGTCTACAGACTTGGGAATTTCCTGTGGTCTCCCATAAATTGCTAACTTAGTTTTCTGGGATCAGTCAAATCAACTAATTGTTTTTAGACCACCTGTTTCATCCCAACACACAATTGTTTTCTCTAAAGTGCAAAGGTTTTATATGACTATGCCCTCCTTTCCATAACTGCAGATGAGAACCCACCGAAATAAATGCTCTCTTCTTCAGTTAAAAACAAAACAAAATCTCCCCATAGGAAAGTAACTATTAGGGGCATAGCCAAACCCATGGCTAGTCTTAATTAGATCTGTGATTCAGCAGAGAAAACCACAGTTTTGAATCTCATATGGATAATTCATTATATTTTGATCCCAATAATAAATCATTTTCATGTCTTCAGGGAAAATTATGTACACTGAACCCTGCATATATAATCCAAGATCTTTGAAAGTGGTGATAACTAACTAGCCAATAGGGATGAACCCAACCTCTTGTAGAGGCTGAAATAATAATAATAAAGAAAAAGGTCTGCAGAAAGGTTTTAGGTCAACCTATCCAAATTTAGTGCTGTGCAGATGAATCTTGGTACTATAATCCCTATGCTTGTGGATGTCACCAGATTGAAGAAAGGTCTCCTGGATCAGACTATATTGGGAAGGTTCTAGAGGCTGACATATCCTTAATGCAGGGATCAATAATTTTTTTATGTACTGGGTAACCAAAAATAAAATGGTCACAATCTCACAAGGTTAGCAAAATCTCATGAGATGTTGCTAATTTTTATCGAAATATTAGCAGTTTTTAACAAGAATGCTGAAATCTGACAAGAACTTTTTTTTAAAAAAAATGAAAAATCTTTTATTTTAAGAGCCCACAGAGGCCATCTAAAGGGGTGACAGGTCCCAGGTTGGAAATAACAGCATTAAGGATTGCAAAATTAACTCACATTCCTTCAGTACAATACAGACCCAGATCAGATTTCAAGTGAAAGAACCAATTCATAGCTTATGAAACCAATTGGTCCCTAGATATTCAGCCAGCATTAGGCAAGATATTTCTTCTAGTTTTGCCACTTTAATCTGATTTTTCCCCACTCCATTCCCACCTTTGCCTTGTTCATTTCCACAAGTTAATAGCTGTGCTGTGTTCTGAATGACAGTTTGAGCAATTAGAACCAGTCCACTATGCCATGTATAAATTGCCCAATTGCCTGGTTGCATCTAGAGGTTTGTTTTTCCACAGACTAATTAATAGGGCTGATTTGATGTTGCACTGAGAACAGCTCAGCCCTTTGTGCTCTGAATGAACGGCGTGTAATTCAGTCCCAGAAGTGTGCAAAATTCTAAACCTAATTAAGTTTGTCAGTCTAAGTTCTTTACATATAAGCAAATATAAATCATCAGGCTCAACATAGTTATATATAAATATACTGGGCCAGCCATTTAACCAGCATATTGTGGTTCCTACTGATATTATATATAACTAGTTGGCTAAACAAAAAGTGAACTTTTCTGATATCCACAGCTTGCTGTGATTGTTCACTCTCAGCTTACTTCAAAATCTTTGGTGAAAGTTGAGCATCTTTCAGTTAATTATAAAAAGCTTGGAGAAATCTAGTCAATTTCATCTATTTTGATGCACATTCAGGTGCACTCCTTTTCCACATCATTGTCCACTGGGAATTATTTAGGAGTAAGAAGATTGTTCTAACCATGGCTAACGTAAAGAGAATTAAAAAAAAAATAAAAACATATAAAATAGAAATTCAGCATCCATAAGAGTTCTAAACTTCACCCAAGAAATGACTCTACTTAAGTAGACTACATTCCCTGTATTTTCAACTGAAAACTGTATAGAATTCTATTTATGGCTGAGAAGTATGAACAAAATTTTGCAAACATTTCATTTTTGAAGTAGGGCCAGAAATACAACAAAAATGTAAGCAGCATTTTATAAGTTTGACTATCAGTCTCCAAGAAGTAGAAAAAAGCCTTCAAGAAGATGCACTAGAAGATAATTTTTCCTGAGATAATATAATAAATGCTCAGATATTTATGGTATATGACAACAGTGTTATAATAGTAGATATAACATACAGTATATATATGTACGCATATATGACTTCTGATTAAATATTCAGACAGACAGACAGTGTGTAGTGTATTGTGTCTTATACCTACTGTATGTCTGTCTCCTTGTCTTAACAAAATATCATCAGTGTCCAGGAATGAGGTGATGACTTCTTTATGCATATTCAAGTTGGATATGAAAGTTCCTCAAAGATGTGAAACTTGCAAGGAGGAAAGCTGTACAACTATCACAAATGTCTACCATTTCTTAATGAAAGCTACACAAGCTTCAAATTTGTTTGCAAATCATAGTGAAGACATTTAAAACCCTGTTTGTTTAAGCCAAAGTGGCCTTTTATAGGTTACTGCTCTACATCTCCTCCTCTGGTCAATCAAGAAAGATGCTGAGAGTTTAGTTCAGCAACAATTTGGGCAATAAATGACTCTTCCCTAGTTTTCCCTAGTTTTGAATCAGGATATTTAAAAAAACAGAAGTTCTTTTGCCGGTCTACTGAAATAATCTTTAAACTTGGTTCCCACATTGTGTTGCTTTGATCTGGTTTGCTTGTCTTTGGTTTAGCATGAAGTGACAACACTGCCCTTTGGTTTGTAAAGCAAGGATTATGGGTTAATGTACTTAACCAACAAAACATCCATTAATATGATGGATGAATCTATGACCAAATAGCCTTGAGATGCTTGTTGCAACATTATGCAACTTTCTTCCAAGGAAGGCTCTCTTCCATTGCTTTAAGTGGCTGATCAAAAACATTGCTAAGAAAATATTTAGTAAGTAAATTTAATTCGCTAATCGTCTTTAGTGTACAAGCATTTTGATTTTTGCTGTTTATTTTTGTCTGTCATTCTTCTGTATTAACAACTCACTTAAAAGATACAGATTGAACTGACACTAAGACTTTCTTTGGCAGAGGTAGGAAGACAAAGCAAAGTAATTTTATTACATATATTCAATCCATTAAGAGAAGAAAAAGTATACATATGTTAAGAATAGCAATATAAAGTAACCCCCAAACTACAAATATGACACCAAAACAATGAATATAGCGCTTGACAGTATTCTTTCTTTTTGTTGTTGGACCTCCTCCTGCCCCTTTCATATATTGACATATAACACACATCATCAATAATCCACTGCTATAAATCACATGTACATTTATCTTTCTAGCCCCATAAAGTTGTACTTGGGCCAATCAACAATAGAGAAGAAGCTGTCGGCATGATAACCTTCTAGATTTTCAGAGTCATCTGCTTAGCCACAATAGGAAAAGTGTCATGCAACATTTCTTATGTTTACCTTTTACTGACAGTTGCCCACTGTGATACATCTCAGAAAGGAGGCATTAAGAAGACAGATAAATGATGAGGCAAGATGGGGCACCATTTCAGATTCATCAGTGTCAGACAAAGAGGCTTCAGAAATGTTCACATGGAAGGAGGGTGTGTTCAAAGGTGTACCACACATGGATTCAGTTGTAGAAAAAAAATATTTGATAGATTGACTGTGGTTATTAATATGGAGAGAATCCTCATAATAAGTGCCAAGCACCGGTGCATTTATGTGCATGAGAATGCAGAGCAGCAACGTGTGCTTTTGGCATGTAAGCAATATACTTAATTATTTGTAACTACAAATATTCATCATGTAGAACCAATAAACCAATTCCTGAGAAATAACAGTCATGCTTGACTTAAAACCTGAGGAATGAAAGCTTTGAAAGGTCTTTAGAAAACTGATGAGCTAATTGGCTAAGGTATGAAAATCATTTATTTTGGTGAGTAAAAATATTCAGAAAGGAAAATTTCATTATAGCAACAAGTAAAAACTGGAGTAGGTTTTTTTTGGGGGAAAGAGTATCTTTCTTTTTGAAGGCCACGCTAACAAGGATGTGTTCTAATTGTTCTAAGACTATGGGAGGTCTGGATCTATATATGCTTATGAGAGAGAATGAAATGGTGATATCGTGGCCAAGATATTTTTAAGTTCTGTCTTTATTACTCAGACTGACTCACAAACTGTCCAATCACATGAAACGAATTAATTAAGAAAAATTCCTGATCCCTCCCACTTTATGGTCTATGGCCCCAGCATAAAGTCAAAATCTAAATGTAAGACATGGCAGAAAGAGAGAGAGAGAGAGAGAGAGAGAGAGAGAGAGAGAGAGAGAGAGAGAGAGAGAGAGAGAGAGAGAGAGAGTGTTCTGGAGTTCCTCTAAAATCAAGGGGACAAATTAATTGTGACTAAGGCCCATAGAACTCAATCATATTTTAAGGATGAGGCTGGTGAGAGGCTATTCCTAGCAATTCTGTAGATGCTAAGCTGGGAAAAAAAGGGAAAACTAGGAAGGAAATTCCTAAGCCATCTTTGGCAGAGGGTTGGATTAATTTGTAACTGGAATGCTTCTGAAGTGAGGTGTGGTCTTCAAGCTATGTGTATCTCTTTCTAATAACATATAAAGCAAGATTTAGAGACACATCTGTGAACAGTTAGAGCAGGTAAAACAATGTGAGGAAATATGTTCAGAATGTTATCTTTTTCAGCTGCCAACTCTCTCTTCCAGATAAATGGCAAGCGTAAGTTTCTTATTGCAGGCAAGGCGCAGTCAAATAACGTGGTGGGTATTTTTATTTTGCCTTTGGGATAGAGGCTTAAATTCAAAAACATTCTGATGATTATTCCATTTGACAACATGATGGAAATAGGAAAAACAAAGCCAGGCCATTGGAGGCTCAGTCAAAGAAAATAAAAATGGCTTATTATTAGCCTGGTTGTGTTTCGACTGCCAAATTCTCTCGGCTCAAGTAAATCGACTTGACTTGTGTTGATTGTAATGAAAATGGCATTATTTCAAATGTGGGACACTTCCTCCAGTCTTTTAACCTCTCTTTAAAATATAAAAGAACCCCATTCTAAAAACCAGGGGACATTGCAGTGGATGACAGGACTTTTAAATTATTAGCCTGGCAGAGTTATGGATATAAACTTGAAACAGAACTGTGCTTAGCTTCCTGTCCAATGTCCATGGATCTACCGTATGCACATTTCAGCAATATATACAAGGTATCCTTCCCTACTGTTTACTCCTGCCCTCACGGGACAGGAGAGCAAATATTATCTATGTCCATATCCATTCATACTATTCTTTTCTCCAATTTAAGAATGCTTTATTTGGATCTCTAAAGAAGCTTTTACTTCAATTTAACCTGGGAGATTTATGAAACAGATAGAGATTCCATCTCCTTCCTTGTTTTCCAGTCAACTGGGGAAGTGCTTGGTTGAAGTACCTCGTCCTATGTATAACTGGCTATTCATATGCTTACCCAGAGATCCTAAAGCATCTGGCAAATTGTCATCTTTTCAGTTTTTGCAGTCAGAGTTAATTAACCATCTCGTCTATTCTTGCAGCCTTAGAAAAGAACTCAGGCAATTGGCAAACAAATGTTAGGTACTGTGGGTCTCATATTAGGGTTGACATGTTGAAATCAGGAATCTAAAACAGTATATGTTAGGGCTACTAAACCTGGGTTGCAAAAGTGCAGATGATCACTACATGGCAGCAAAGAGATATAGAAGCTCTCTTTGTTACCATGTAGTGACCCTCTGGGTGTTTGCAGGTAATATCTGATCTTTGTATATGAGAAAATCTACTGACTGAGGAGCCTAACCTTTATTTTCATGGATAAATTGACAGAATGTTGTTGCTTGTGTCATGAATGTTTTGCTGAAAGCGACAGACTCAAACTCTTTGGGCTGGTTTCTTAAGGGACCTTTATAAGTAAGTTCTGATCCAGCAAGAATTACGTGTGTCAGGCACAAACAACCAAATCCACAAATGTAGAATTAAAATTGGCTACTTTATTGTTCTCTTCTTATAGTACAGGAATCTTCCCAGACTTAGCATTCAGGGTGTATATGTTAGACCTAGCCCATTTGTATTATGTAGGGAGTCCAGGCTGGTTCCTTGTTTAAGCCTCCTTCCATATGAGATGGTTGCTTTCCAGGATGTGACAACTACGCGCACAGTTGTTCATACAACAGCCCTATTATGTTTCTTTCAAAAATATACAGTATGTTAATAGCCTAAAGTTAACTAATTGATTTCTATGACTAAGGGTACACTAGAACGTGAATTTGCCCAATCTTTACCAGTATGTCAGGTAGTAAGATAGAAAAGTCTATGCAGGATGGAAGCCAACATGTGCTTCTTCCCTTGACTAACCAGACCTTTATGGGAAGTTTACAAATGGAACATGGATACAATAGAACTTTCC
This sequence comes from Azemiops feae, assembly GCA_023970755.1. NCBI lineage: Eukaryota > Metazoa > Chordata > Lepidosauria > Squamata > Viperidae > Azemiops > Azemiops feae. The sequence goes on along the minus strand of JALGBA010004230.1, from coordinate 1,670,435 downwards.
TGCTAGTATTACTGGCAAATATACCTCACACTGCTTCCAACTCTAGGTGATAGCTTAACATTCATAGGTAGCTTTTAAAGCTGTAAACTTTGGTAAGGGTAAGTATTTTGATTCTGGATATTATTTATAGCATTCACTTGTTTTATAATAAACATTAATTTCCTTCATAGGTTTAATGAGAGTCAGTTTCATCTGGAGTAGAATAATTTGAGATTATCTTGCAGGCAGAATGTGGTGGATGAGAGGCTTTGCACACTATGTGTTCATGCCTGACACTATGTTAACTACAATTTTATGAAAGTATGAAAAGTTTTTAGTTAGTTAGAAGGTGTCTCAGAAAACAAGGATATTGAGCATTGACAACTTGGGGTTACTAAAGGGTGAAGAAAGTCACAGAAACCTATTGTTGGAAGAGGGCCATGTAGGCCAAGTCCAATCCCTACTGAGTGCAGGAATCCATATAAAATTATCTCAGAGAAATGGCACTCTAGACTTTGACTGAATACATCCAGCAGAAAGCCCATCTCCTTTCTGAGTAATTGATTCCATTGTCAAAGTGCTCTTACTTGTGATTCCCTTTTACTGGAATTTGCCTTCCTTTATCTTAAATCCTTTATCCTTTGCTCCCCACTGCAGAGTAACAGAGAGTAAGGTTTGATCTTCCATGTAGCAACTTCTCAGATAATTGAAGAGTACTATGCTTCTCCACCACCCCATCCCCTTAATCCTTTTTTCTTAAGGATAAAATACTCAGTGCTATTTTAAGTTGTATGCAGAAGTAGTCCTATGCTGGATGCTGGGGTTATTGATAGATTTTTTTTTTTCAACTTCAGAATCTGAATAATAAAAATATAGTTAAAAGCAGTCAGGATATACTTATTATAAGCAGAAACAGCAAATTGATAGGAATATCTGATGAAAAAATTAAATATCCTCTCTCTTCATAATCTATGGAATCCCTTTTTCTCCTTAGGAAATAGAAAGGTTCAGATTCAGTTAAATTCGCCAAACGTACAGGATCCACACACTGATTTTTGCCACAGTAAATATCTTCCAACTTTTGAAAGCTAATTTCAGTACAGCCTTTCCCTAAAATCCATGTGGCACAATGGGGTAAATATTTAACAGAAGATCTTGATTACATCCGAGTGTCTTCAGATTCAGAAGTTGCAGAACTTAGCCAGATTGCAGTTGCAGAACTTACCCCGGAGCAGCAGAGAAATTAACTGAAGGGAATGCAGTGATAGAAAAGTCCCTGGAGGAGAAAAGGGGCAGGCTAATCAGCAAATTAGTTAAGCTTTTTCCCCCCCTTCTTTTTTGTGCCTCTGAGTCATTATTGACTTCCAGTGACTGCTTGGACAAATCCATGCAAATCTTGGCAGCTTTTCAGTAGTGCTGTACCATTGGTTCTTTCTAGGACTCAGAGAAAGTGATCTGCCAAAATCTCACAGCAGGATGAACTCTGTCTCTGAAGTTTAAGCCTGGTGCTTTTAACCAGATTCCATTTTACCACTATTAGATGTTAATACAATATTACTATCTGCTATTAAGTAATACTGCAATACTAATAAACATTAGCAATCCTAACTACTAAGCTGGTAGGTTGGATTATATAAAAAAGATGTAGCTTGGACTGGAAATGAACTATCCTTAAATTTTCCTGAATCTGAGATTGGATCAAAACACTTGAGCTTGTTTTCAATGCCGTCTGCAACATGCTTTCCCCCACGTTTGCTAAAGGTTTATGGCTGCATTAAATATTTAAGTTTGTTATCAGCGGGCGATGGTAAGCTTGTAACAGGTAGCACAAAACATTTTCTGTACTTTCCTAAATTTATACCATTGGCTTTCATTCTTTACTGGTGGCGCAGTGGTTAGAATGCAGTACTGCAGACTAACTCACAGTTCACTCCAGGAGTTCGATCCTGAGCAGCTCAAGGGTGACTCAGCCTTCCATCCCTCCGAGGTCAGTAAAATGAGGATCCAAATGGTTGGGGGCAATATGCTGACTCTATAAACTGCTTAGAGATGGCTGTAAAGTACCGTGAAGCGGTATATAAGTCTATAAGACAAGAATATATTCTGCATAGGACAGGGATAGGCAACCTTGGCTCTTTTATGACTCGTGGACTTCAACTCCCAGAATTCCTGAGTCCACGAGTCATAAAAGAGCCAAGGTTGCCTACCCCTGGCATAGGAGAATGAATGGAGCAACACAGATAACCAATAGCCCAACCTAACAGCAATGTATAATCTTGGCTGTGGCCTCTAGAGTTCTACCCAAAATTACCAGCAAGTTGTAATGTTTAATGTGACAATAGCCCACAGTCCCAGGAAAAGGCACACTTGGTTTAAGGAATATGCAATTTGACATGATCTGATGGACATCCTGGCCTTCAAATCTGAAGCACTGCGCATCCCTAGGATGTGTTTTCCTGGCTTTTGACTTCCAGCTTCCTGGCTTTGTTCTTCAGCTTTGCTTTATAGCTCATATCTGACAGCTGTTTATAGTTCAGCCTTGGCAGTAGCCTCTCTGCTTTGCATCATTTTATTCAAATAAAACGATGCTAGCCATCCTCATCCCCACCTTGGAGAAATTAATAACCGTATTGGGAAGAATATGAATTATATGAAGGTAATAGCAATAAATACTTGCAAGATTCTTTGGCTTCCTGTGAGTGCATAGAAGTCTAAAATGTTTGGCAAAATTGAAATATTTTATTCTGAAAGCACATTCCTCTCAGCAAAGCTGGATTTATTCCCTTCTATTGGGATAGCACTAGCAGCCTTAAATGGGAGTTCCTCATTATAGAAGTCTTTCTCAATAACTCATCTGGCTGTGGCACATTTACTGGTAGCTATTTATGTTTGTTGATATTTGAATTGCTTGCTACTGCTTTGCTATCTGGAATTGATGCCACTGTTCATTTGGGTTTCATATTTTATTGTTCAGCAATGTATACATAATACTTAATATTAGAAGTTTATATTGTTGGGTGGGGATTTTAGTTACTGTCAATGGTTCTCCCAAACCGAGATACTGTAATGCATTTGAAATATGATATACAAAATTAAGAAATTGATGCCCTTTTAACTTTTCTTTTTCTTAGGGTTTGGGGATGTGTAGAGAATAAACATAAAACACTTGCATTTTCTTGATGAACAACGCAGCAAGGAATGTCTTCAAAAACCCATTCCAAGAGTTTCTAGTTTTATCAGAGAATTTGGTCTCTCCAGTTCACTGCCTAGTAAAAATAGTTCAGATTTAATAAAGCACAGATGTTGACATACACACTCACCTTCATGACTGCATGGATGCATTTCATACTAAATTTCACCTAAGGAATTTTAGACTTCCACGATAATAATCAAAAACATTTTTAGCTTCCCACTGGCATTATTCCATGTTTGAGATCACAAGTGCCCCAATAGTATAAGGTTTTAGAGATGATTAAAAAATAAATAATCCCGGATTAAAACATTTTATAGAATATTATCTAAAATTGTTCTAGCAGCTTAATTTGTTGACACTTGCCTATTGTTAAGAAATTAATCTTCTGTCAACATGCTTTTTTGTTTTTGCTATCAACAAAAACTAGCCATATATAATAAAGGTGGGATCCTGTTTCAATATAATTTAATATAAATTCTTTTTGTATTCCAAGAATTCCTTTGAAACAAACAAACAAACAAACAAACAAACAAAGCATTTTAGTCCAAGAAAAAGCTTTTTATGTTTAAAGTTCAGTCAAAGGAACACAGCTTAATTGTTTATATCCAATTCTCAGATGGGAGATTCTGTCATCTAGCTTAACAAGATTTATATTTCAGCTCTAAATAAAATTGTCTTATTTGCAACCTCAGGCTAAAATATTAAGAGTCATAAAAATATTAAAAAATCACTTTTTAAAGGGAAATTTATAATGGACACATCACTCTACAGCAGGGGTTCCCAAACGGGGGGGCTCGCATCCCCTGGGGATGCGAGACGATATTCCACGGGGTGCAAAAACTTGGGTTTTCAAAATTATAGTGTATATGCATAATTCGTTGCTGTTATTTCGAACTTTTGTAAGGGGTGCGAGAATATATCAGAAGCGTTCTAGGGGTGCGTGGTATAGAAAAGGTTGGGAACCGCTGCTCTACAGAAACTAATCTTTTGTCAAAGTAGTAGGGGTAGCACATGTTCAAGTATTTTACTTTACACTACAAAAATAATAAAAGTGTGCAACAAATAGAGAAATAAACTACATGAGTTACATATACATATATGCATACCTTGGTCAAGAGTACACACAAAACATAGCAGCAACACATTTATTATAGAAAGTTATTAGGATGGAAGGTTTGGAAAATGAGAAACTGAGCAAAATAACTTTTCCTAATAGTCAGGAGAATAGAAATGGGCATTTTTTTTTCCAAACGTTCCATTTATGTTTCAGTTTCATTTTCCAAGTGATGGAACGACAGCTTTCTGCCCAAGAAAGTTGCAACAACAATTATTTGAAAAGCATTCCTTTAAATAGCATGATACATTGGAATAGGCCGACTGAAGGATTGCTTAACTGAACCACTCCCGTATAGATAGTCATCTTAGTTTTAGTCTTTCATTTTCCTATCATGATGATAAAGTGAAAGTAGTAGTGCCCTGAATTAAAAGCATCCCAGCATTGGAAGTAGCCATTGAGGCCAACTTGCATCTTAGTGCAGGATTTGAAAGAAAACATCCCTGACTCATGTCTGACAGAGGTTCTAACACAGGGGTGTCAAATTCAATTTCATTGAGGGCCGCATCAGCATTGTGGTTGCCCTTGGGGGGCCGGGTGGGTATGGCCAGAGTGGGCATGGCTTACTGGCTGGGCGTAGCTGGGGTGGGCGTAGCCTACTGGCTGGATATGGCCAGCTCGATGCTGCTCAAGTCAGTGGCACCTATGAGGGCCTGGGCAGGACTGGGGTGGATCCGAGGGTTTCCGGTGGAGGGGGGTGGGACCGGGATGAGCACCAGGGCATGGTCCACTGGAGTAGCCTCACCATCCCTCTCAGGCCATGCAGGGGAGGGCCCTGGATGGTGGCTGGAGCCCTGAGCAGCAGAAGTCAAGCACCCAGCCCAGCCCTCAAGCTCCTGCAGCACCGGGACCCCACAGCCCAGCCTAGCACAGCCCTACCTCCTCAAGGGGGTGCCCAGCTGCGCTTACCTCAAGGCTGCTGTGCTTGCTCTCCTTGGCCACGTTGCTCATGGTGGGTGCAGGAGGGCAAAGTGCATGGGTCAGAGGGAGGCCCACTCCCTCTCCATGCAAGGAGACCTGGCTTTGTAACCAAAGCATCCTTAGTGATAGGATGGGAGACCCCCAGGATAGCTTAGGAGGAGGGGGCAAGGAGATGGCAAAAGGGCAGCAGGGCTGCTGGTGGCCAAGTGCTAAGGCAGGACTTTCCTCAGATCCTCCCTCCCTCTCATTCCAATCTCCTTCCTTCCTTCCTTCCTTCCTTCCTTCCTTCCTTCCTTCCTTCCTTCCTTCCTTCCTTCCTGTTTCCCTCCCTTCCTCTTTCCCTGCCTCTCTCCTTCTCATTCCCATCTCCTTCCTTCCTTCCTTCCTTCCTTCTTTCCTTCCTTCCTTCCTTCCTTCCTTCCTTCCTTCCTTCCTTCCTTCCTTCCTTCCTTCCTTCCCTTCCTTTCTATTTCCCTCACTCCCTCCTTCTCTGTCTCCCTCTTTCCCATTCCCATCTCCTTCCTCCCTCCCTCCCTCCATGCTGCCTGGTGGATGGGACCCAGCCTATGGGACGAAAGGCAGGGAGATGGGAGTGTGCAGTGGCACAAGCCGAGCGTCGGCAGGGGCCAGCTCCCAGTCATCCTCCCTGCCATGTGGTAGGGCTGCAGAGGGGAATGCGGCACTCATGCCACATGCAGAGCCGCAGCCTGGTACTGCCAGCAGCCAGCAATGTGTGAGCCACCCCGTCAAGGATGGCTGCACCCTGAACCCTGGGGCGTGAGGAGAGGGCCAGCAAAGTGGGGCTGGGAGTGGTGAGATGTGGCCTGGCAAAGCAGAGGTGGACAAGAAGAGGAGAGGCCCAGCAAAGCGGGGCATAGCCGGGTATGGTGGGGCGAGGCCAGGAGGGGCGGAGTGAGGCAAATGAGCTGCAGCTGCTGCTGCGCACTGCCAGCTCCTGAGCACTCACCATTTTCTGTGCATGTGCCGGGGGGGCGCCCAGCCAGGTTGGGGTGGGCCAGGGCCGGGGCAGTGGGGGCTGGTCCCTTGCCATCTCTGGAACAGCCCCGCGAGCCAAATCTGGGCTCTTTGCAGGCCAGATTCAGCCCGCGGGTCTTGTGTTTGACATGTCTGCTCTAACACATCTGGTGAAGGGGAGACCACTAGCTCACCAAGAAATTGTTATCCTGTCAAGCTATTCTTTCTTAGGAAATGAGCAAAACATTTCTGAAGTTATTTACAGTAGGTCGTGCCTGCAGTTTTCTCAGAGAGTGTTAGGATTAAACCATAACCACAGCAGCTAGGATTTGCAGTACCTGAGATCACCATACCTCAAAAATGGCCCAATACATGATTCTCCCACTAGACCTTGCATTAGGTTGTCTAACAGGAAAGTTGCATCTTTAGGTTATGTGTGTTACCACTCTGTTTGGAGGTTTACTGTTTATTCCTATTATATTATTTCAAAATGTTTTCAATATTCACCAGAGTCATTATAGAATCAAGGAGAGAGAGGGAGACCGACCGACCGACCGACCGACTGACCGACTGACCGACCTTGGAATGAGGAGAAAGTTATCAAAAAGCACCTAAAATGGGAAATAAGGGGTGAATCACCTTTTTTTATGTGGAAAAAGTATATATGGCTTGTTTTGTTTTGTTTTTTAATTTAGAAAAGAGATGAAGCATATGGCATCATGCAAGATGTGGAGAGAGTAAAGAGGGATTTTTTTCACTATCACCAATAAGAGTAGAACCCAAAAGTACTAAGGAAGTTCACGGGAAGGCATACAGGATAGATATAATGAAAAATGTCTTATTGCTTCTATCATATTAAGTTGGAGAAAAAAATGATAGCTGCCAACTTGGACAGCTTAAAAGGAGACAAACACAGGAATATCAGACATACTTCGAAGTCCAGCTGTGGGGTATCATGAGCTGGCCAGTGCTACCTGGTTCTACTTGGCTATTGTGGGGACAATGTTTTTTAACTAGATAACCCTTTGGATAGATTCAGTATAATTCATCTTATTATCAGTAGATTGTAGCTGAGCCTGCAAGAGAAGATAGAACCCAGAATCAAAACCAGATTAGAACACATGAGACATTCATGACACACCAGATTTCAGAAATAGTCAACTGAAATATAAAGTCTTTTATACTCCTTTCTGTCCAAGAAAATTGAAAAGCCTATATGGGTGGGCCCTGTCAATGTCTAGGGTTTGAAGATTCTTCCTTAAGAAGAGATTCATCACACTGAAGAGTTGCTCACATATCCAGATACTTCAAACACAAAATTGCCCAGTTCAGTTCCCATCAGTGGATTGGAGAAAATATTCTACTCTGCTTACTTTAACGATAAAATTGGTGAATGGGTGAATGAATGATTGGGTCCCTTTTGTCTTGTTAAGCAACAGCGCAATCAACTTTATTATTTGATGGTATAAAACCAAATTTGAAGCATGTTGGCTATTCCATCTCTTTGACCTTTGGGCAATTTGAAGCAAAGGCATGTTATTTTTTCATAAATATGAATAATAACTCTATGATCCATTGGCACATGAATTTGATAGGCAACAGGCAGCTTTCAACAAAGCTTGCCAATGCTTGTGTGCATATTTCTAAGAATAACTCAGTGTCCAAGAATTTGGCCCTGCTCCACCACAGGCTATGGCTGGCCGGCAGCTGTTTTAAATCATTGCAGACTGAACTGATACTAGCTTTATTATAGTTGGACTGACATCCTCTCTCTCTTAATCGTCTTACTGTTCCTCCTTTTGTTGTTTGGCTGGCAGCTTGCTTGGCACTTATTTATTGCACTCGGTGTTTTCAAGACACAAATGACAGATTGGGGGGATCATCTTGTACATCTGGAACAGGATCAAAGAGAAGTCAGTGTAAGTCTCTTTCCAAAGGAGGGCCTGTGTGGTTTGAAAGATGGGGTTTTCCTGGGATTGTAGCACAAAGAAATCTGTCTTCTTGAAACAGGTCATCTCATTTTTTTTCTTACATGGTAAATGATGTTCTCATTATTAACTTTAGTTTGCCTTTGAGTTTGGGGAGATTTCACTAAGAAAAAGGATGGCCTTGAGGCCAAATCTTTCCCCTCATCCAATTGCCAACCCAGAGGTTAACAGTGGATAGTTTGGGTTTTTTATCAGCTCATGTTGGAAAGTTCAGCATCTCTCAATCCCTTATGGGAGTGATTCCTCATAAGTGGCAAGAGAAAGTTATTTCCAGATTCTTATGGATTAATCATAAAAAATAACAATCTGGAGCAAGTAGCATCATACCTCTAGTTCAGTGTTTCTCAACCGTGGCAACTTGAAGATGGGTGGACTTCAGTTCCCAAAATTCCCCAGCCAGCTTGTGTCCAGCTATCTTCAAGTTGCCAAGGTTGAGAAACATCGCTCTAGTTAGTGTAATGGTCTCTGCTCATTAATTAACTAAAAGGGGAAACCTCACTTTTCATAGTGTCATTCAACATCAGGTTTTAGGGGATAGGAGAAAAATACACTCAATAGAACTAGACTGGTATATGATTAAGGTGTTGGACTAGGACCTGGGAAATCCAAATGCTAGTCTATCCTCAGCCAGGCAGGCTCACTGGTGATCTTCAGCCAGCCACATTCTCTCCACCCAACATATCTTATCGGGGTAGTGTGGAGAAAAAATGGAAGAGATTTATACATTCCCTTGCAGGAGCACTTGTGAGGAGAGGATTTTTTGAAAATGAAAATGGCAGTTGTAACTACAGTGCATAGAAAAAAGGGACAGGGCTACAATTGCATGGTCCCAGCACCCTTTTTTACTCCTTCTCCCTCCATGGATCTCTCTGCTGCCTTGATCACCTGAGTGAAAAGCAAGATAGAAATACGATAAATAAAAAATCAGTAATGTTGAAAAAGCTGTTCTAATTCAAGATTAGATTGCAAAATAATCAACTTGAATTTATTTTAGCATTTTGATACTTTATGATAAGTAAAGTAACTAGGATTCTAATATTCTGCCACAATATAGTTTTCTACAACTTAATATCATTACTTCATATCTTGCACTCTGGGATGATCAGAACAGATTTGGTGTGGTATTCCTTTAAGTATTTTAAAAATGCTATCGCAACTCATCGTCAGTTTCCTTTTCTTAAGGTTAAAGAGTTCCTTCATCTCTCCAAATTGGACTTAACTTTCCAGTTGTTGAGCATTTTCACCACTCTTTCCTAAACCCTTTATCTAAATCCTTTGTAAATAGTGGTGCTTAGAATTGTAGACAGTATGCCAGATGGTGTCTAACCAACACAGAATAGTATGGAAGTATAACAGAATAACAGAATAATACAGTTGGAAGGGACCTTAGAAGTCTTCTAGTTCAACCCCCTGCTCAAGCAGGAGACCCTATACCATTTCAGACAAATGGCTGTCCAGTCTCTTCTTAAAAACCTCCAGTGTTGGAGCACCCACAACTTCTGGAGGCAAGTTGTTCCACTAATTAATTGTTCTGTCAGGAAATTTCTCCTTAGTTCTAGGTTGCTTCTCTCCTTGATTAGTTTCCATCCATTGCTTCTTGTCCTGCCTTCAGATGCTTTGGAGAATAGGTTGACCCCCTCTTCTTTGTGGCAGCCCCTTAGAAATTGGAATGCTGCTATCATTTCATTCCTAGTCCTTCTTTTCATTAAGCTAGATATACCCAATGATTTCAAAACTATATTTCTTTTGACACATCTTAAATTTATGTTTGCCTTTTTAAAAGCCACATCCCTCCATTGACTTCTATTCAGTTTGTGGTCAGTTACAGCTGATTACAAAATGATTAAACACCCCTGAAGGCCTAACAGATTCTAGGCATCTTAAACTTCAAAAGAAAACACAGCACAAAAATCAACATGATAATTAGTTAAAATGGCAAAATTCAAAAAGTATTTTCTAAAATTTGCTATTAAAGTTAATGAATGAAAATGTGATTAACATGCCACACCCAACTATCAAACGTTTTCATACATATTTTGCTGAATATAGCATCTTCTATTGAATATCTGAGCATAATTTTCATATGTAAAGAGCTTTGCATTTGTCTTTTTCGGTTTCATTCTTTTTTTTAGTTCCTTTTCCCCAACCTGTCAAGATCATTCTCATTGTTTTTTCCCCATTTTCTAAGACATCAATTATCTATTTTATGTCATCTGAAAAATTGTAAGTCATTTATTTATCTTATTTATACTTCTACCTGTCTATTCTATGGATTATTCAAGAGAAGTAAAAAAAATTAAAACAAGCAATTTAATTTAATACTAATTTAATAATACAATTAATACTAAATATATTTATTTATTAAAAACTGGATATGAACTGTTTCCTTACAGCTGCACTAAATGGATTTAAAACTCAACTCTGGTGGGGTGCATGTCTCTCTCCTATATGCCAGAAGGAATAATTCCTTGCTATGGAAGCATCAAATAGACCCATTCTACAGAGTACATCAACTAACGAGGTTTGTAAAAGGAAAAATAGTTTTGTTGATCGTCAAGTTAAAAGTGTTTTAGGAGATTAAATTTCAGCACCAGCATCTTAAATTTTGCCAGATGGACAATTGGCAACCAATGGAGACCTTTCAATGCAGGCATCAGAAGACTCTTATACTTACCACCATTGCCAGCCTTCCAATTCTGGCACAAATTGAAAGTGTTTCAGGATATTTTTCAAGTTAGCCCAAACCAGAGTGCATTATAGTAGATATGACAAGATGTAACCAAGATGTCATAATATAACCAATCTGACTACATTAGAAAGAGTCTTAGCTCCAAGAACTTATCACTTAATTTAACTCAGCAATTTCACATTCATCTTGAGTAGCACTGGAGATAAGATAGAACATGTGGGACACTACAGTTCAACTATGGCCATCTCCCAGCACCCCTTCTGGACCCAGCCTGAGAGGAAGGATCAGCACAAGAAGTAGTAAAGTGTCCCCAAAGCCCAATCCTTTCATGAGGCCCAGAAGGAAGAAAGGTAATTAAGTTAGATAGATCTGTACTTTATTAAGTACATTTAACTGCTTCACTCAATCAAATCTAAGCAGTTAAAAAAAATCAAAATATAACATATAACTCATATAATAATAATATAAGCCATAATTCAATCATCCACAAATCTTAATCTTTATAAAAGCTATAATAAATCAGAGGTACTTAATTACCCTATTCTAATTTCTTGAATGCTGCCATGCTTGGGACAAGGTGTTGGTTTTTATTTTGATCACACAAAAAGTATGAGCATCTCACATCCCTTCCACTTCTGTTTGATACAGCAGCAGCTGGACTCCCTGGCAAATGTCCCATTATGCAGTAGCCAATCTTTCAATAATGGTGTTCAAATCAGCACAGGAGGAAGACTCTTTTATAAAATACAGGCAACTCCTAATTTTGAGGGGAAATAAAAAAAATGTTAGCACAGCAGATGTGTTACTTCAAACTCTACGTTGCTAGGGCTATCCGATAAGATGTAAAGGAAAACCAGTTTATTACGGAAAAACTTTTCATCTTACTTATCAGGATCTGTATTAACTCCTGGGTATTTGAATCAATAAACTGATTTTATATCTTCCTTGAGATACAAAAGGCTTCTAGAGATATTGTTCCTACTACCGTGCATGATGAAACTTGAAACCCCCTAGGAAGACCAGCAAGGCTGCACACCTGCTATCCAATTTCTGGCATAAGTCATTCACTAAGGTAACTAGTTTCCAAATTATATCTTGACTGAAAGCTTGGTTAAATTGGGACAGTTAATAAATGTAATTTGAATGGATCTGTAATTGCAGAGATTTCTTGGCCAAGTGAAGAATTCCCCCCCCCCCAAGAGGTCTTATAGCTGCCTCCTTTAGGCAGGGAGGGACAGATCCCACCTACAAGGAAGCATCAATCACCACATCAGGTGGTTGAGTCAAACCAGTTTAACTGGTTCTCCATCCGTGTAGAACTTTATATTATCTGTCAAGTCTAAAACTCAGATAGAGTGATATATTTGTGACAATTAAGTCAGATGGGATTGCTCCACTTTCTGATCTCCAGCTCCACCAGAATAGAACATCAAATCTAACTCTTTTATGCAGAGTGCCAAATTCTAGCTGAGTTATCACCAAAAGTATGAAATCCCGAACCTCTCCTGAATGGACATTAAAATTTTCTAAGAAGACACTGTTGATCATTTGGATGAGCAATACTCTAATGATACTAGTGATGTCAAATTCCAGGCAATAATACTTTTTAGGATGCAATCTGGGTTAGTCACCAGGACCAGAGGTTTAGTCTTCTGAACTTTTGGACTTGTGCTAGAGCCCATCCTCAGGAAACTTCTCTCTCACAGAATGTGTGAATACTTTTTAGGTCTGGACCCAGGAAGCTGATATAGAGAGTACTAGTTCTTCAACCAAAACTTGTAATGTTACATTCAACACCTTTTATTTAGTTTGATATGGGCTTTATTCACTCTGTGAGCATAGATATGGTGATTTGTGCATTGTGGTTTATTCACAATGAATGACCTTAGCCAGTTATGTCTTATACAATGTTAACATGATTAATAAAACTTCATATTGCTCATGAGCAAGACTTCTTTACTTGTCCTCTTTCACAGATCTCATCATAGGAGGAAGACCTGATCTATTTTTTTCTTTTGGATAATCAAGATTATTTCTATGTATGATTACCACGGTGAGATCACTATATGCACAAAGATGGAAAGTTCAGCACAACCACCAATCAGGAATGGGTAGTGAAATTGACAGAAGTTGCTGAGATGGACAAATTGACTTCTTTGATTAAACAAAGGACAATAATTTACATCCATTGGGGACTGGAAATCTCTTTTGATTCTTTTGCATAAAATGAAAAAAAGAACTTATGATTTACCATTTTGATCATTAGATTGGATAAATGATAGAAAGAAGAGAATCACAATGTAATTTTAGCAAAAGAATTAAAATATTAATATGCTTATTATGACTGTGAAGAATATCAGGAGCTACTTCTTTATACCTTTATATCTTTCTTTATATCTGTTTTTTCTATTTTCTTGTTGCACTTTTTAGATTTTTCTGTTATTTCTCTTTTTTGTTTTCTCTTTTCTAAATTAATTTGCATTAGCTGTTACTGTTCTTAAAACTTAATAAAAATTACATAAAAATAATCGTATCTCTTGGGTAATCTATGGACAGAGTTATCCTTTGGTTTGTACTCTTCTTAAAACTTTACAGGGGAACTGCATTTCAAAAGAGCAAACAAATACAACCATATAAGAAGTAATATGTAAAAATGCTCATTTTAGTGCAAAGCAAGTTGCACGCAGGTAGTCCTCATTTGATGACCATTTGTTTAGTGACCATTCAAAAATTATGAAGGTGCTGCAGTGCCCCTGCAATTGTAAGATTGCAATTAGGGTACTTGGCAACTGGCTGGCAATTACAATGTTGCAGCATTCAGTGGTCATGTGATTGCATTTGCAAACTTCATTGCTGACTTCCGACAAGCAAAGTTAATGGGAAAGCCAGCAGAAGATCACAAATGGCAATCATGTGACTGCAGGATGTGACTGCGACCTTGTGGTATTTATCTAAGAATGGGAAGTGGGACTGTTGTAACTGCCATGGTAAATTGGTGCAGTCATGTGATGTTGGGCTTTACAACTGCGTCGCTTGGTGACGGAGTTGCAGATCCCAATTACTATAGTTAAGCAAGGACTATCTGTATATACTGTATGTGTGTAGTGGCTGGGAAGATTTACTTATTTATTTGTTAAATTTATTTGCCACCTATTTCACTGTGGGGCTACTCTAGGAGACTTACAATAGTAGAAAGGAAAAACATGAAAAGCGTGTAAACAGAACAGAAGTAAAATAATAGAACAATAAAATAAACAGTGAAAATGAACACAGTGAGAATATGCCAATATGCCACAACAGAGGCGTCTTCAGCTTGTCCAATAAGCTGAACTGCCCACAGAGGATTTCACGGCAAACACAACCACACAATAGAGCTTCTGTCAGCCATCAGGATCTCCTGATAGTCAAGCACTGCTCTGTCCAGATGGAGTTGTGATTGCTGCAATACCTGAAGCTCAAGTGGGCTTATGCTGACCAGAGGCACTTCCCATCCTCTCCCACCTTGGTTTCAGTAATGCACTCCAGGTTAACTCTCTCATCCTCAGGAAATTACCTTGGCCTTATCACAGATGAACATGGCATTCAGTAACACTGACCTAAGACCAAGTCTGCAGCAATTCAGTTACATGGCTAAGCTAAGGATAGGGGTTTGGAAGAGGGAGAGATTAAGGGAAGAGCCATCACTTATTTTATTCTTTTCAAAAACAGGTACTCTTTTTTTTAACCTTTTTAAAAACCCTCTTTGCCTTTTTACCTTACCCTTGAACCAATTTTCTTAAAAAATAATGCCCAACTTAAACCCAGAAGTCTAAAGAAATTCTTACCCAAGGTTGGAGCAAATTATTACTACGGTCTGAAATCAGACTGATGCTTTTCGCCTATCCCGCCTTCACCCTTTTGGTGGCTAAATAGGTTGAAACTTTGTTTGCTTTTCTCAGGACATTTTGACCTCAAGTCGTAATTTTTCTGTGCTGGCCCACTACTAAAAGCGATTTGAGAGCTTAATATGGATAGTATATTTAAATGAACAAAAACTATACAACCTGCAAACAAATTATTTTTGGATTTAATTTAATTCTTAAAAATGCCTGGGGAAAACTGAGTGTTAAAAAAAAAAGGGAGCTAGCTGTACTTTCAGTATGTGTTGACTAAAACAAAACATAATGATCAAAAGCTACTATGAATTCAGACATGCTTCATTTTATTCATCATAATAGCATTCAACAAAAGAAAGATAGTATTACATATATTCAGGAATTGCTGGCAGCATAACCATTGGTATGAAGAGCAAGAGATTAATGGCGTGGTGTGAATGCAGATCTTCTCTATCTACCCGTGACATAGGTTCTGTCATACCACTGCATTCTCTTGCCCCACAAGTTTTTTATCCTCCTTGTTTTTTCCTGAGACAGAGAGAAGGCAATTTTGTTTACAAGACAATTCTTGCAACCTGAAAGCAAGGTGCATGTGATCTGTGCTGAGCGGCCACCAATTCCAGGACTTTGTGTCACATTGTCTACTTACCACATCAACTGAGAAGCTCTGTTATAGATGCTCTGCCTTGAATTGAATTTAGGCTCATTGAGTTTTTCATAAAGAGTTGAACAGTGGCCAAAAGTCTCCTGTGCGACACATCAAGGAAGGGAAGGCAGGAGCTGCTTGGGTAGTTGGTGAGTATGACTTTCTGGAGACTCTACAAGAGAAGTCCATGTTTGTGATGAATGTAAGGAAATGACAGTGCATGATGAAAAAGAAAGGCTTTCCCAATAGCTGCTCCAGGGTCTCACCACTGCCAGGCTAGCCAGTTGGTAGCTCAGAACTATTGTAAGGAAGAATAACAACACTTATCTTAACACAAAGCCACAGAGGACTTATTAACTCTTTTGGAGCTCCAGGCCATGTATAAAACCAAGTTTAATACATCTTGCAAAAGGTTGGCCAGGATGGGCCAGTCTGATCTCAGATGTTCCAAAAGCATGCCCCATGGCAGAAAATGTTCTTTTGTGCTCTACCAGCCAACACTTCTTAGTTGATGGCACCCATAGCATGCCCCTCCTGCCAGATTGGGAGGGATAGGTAGAAACAATTTAGGAGAGACAGCCCCATAAGCAGCCCGGCCCCAAGCCATGAAGGATTTTAAAGGTAACTACCATCGCAATTGGAAATACACTGCATCTAAGAAATCTTCCCTCAAACTGCGACTGTCCTGGCCAAACTGAGTTGCCTGAACACTCAAACTGAAGTTAGCAACATCAATGGAAGAAGGAACATATTAAGAAGGCACTAAAAGGAAGCCTTTAAAAAAATAAACTGCTTTATTTCCTGATTTTGTATGGTTTTTATTGTCTCAAGTACTCATAGATATTTTTGTAGATTATTTTAATTCTTTCTTATGAACAGATCTGATTCAGGAATAAGAACAATGGAAGAAGAAACATATTAAGAAGGTGCCACAGCAGATAAAAAGTGCAGGTAATCCTGATGAGATACCTGGCTAGATCTGGAGAGAGAGAGGGGAGGGGAAGGGAAGGAAGGGCATGGCATGGCATGGCATGGGAGGGGAGGGGAGGGGAGAGAGGAGAGGAGAGGAGAGGAGAGGAGAGGAGTGGAGTAATGCTGACTATAGGATGATAACATTTTCCTCCAATGCCATGCCCAAGGCACTGTGTATGCAATGGCAGGGAAAATCATGCACTTATTGACTATACCAATTGGTGGATTGGAGAGCCAGAAAGAGTAGCACTGGCCAGAATAAAAGAAAAGCCAATCAAAACAGGCTGGACTTGTTCTTTCCTGTCTAGAACCTCCCTTCTAGACTAGATCAATATTTCCCTATCCCCATCTCACTCCCGGCTATAGGCTGCCATGCATATAAAAACCTGGCAGAGATTTGATCCCACAGTTGTGCTTGTCTTCTTGATTTTTTTGACCACACCCTGCAGACATCTCTGGCAATGAAATATCTTTTGGTAAGCTTTTGTGCCAGCAGAAAAGCCATTTGAGTAGATTGCAGCCTTTGGCACTCCAAGCTGAACTGCAGACTCTTTGAATAAACTCCATGGTCCTCCCAGCCCATAATTTGAGAGACACTGTTTTAGCCTTTTTTGTTTTTAAATCAACTATTTTAATTCCCGATTTTATATGGTTTTTATTGTCTCATGAATTTGTAGATATTTTGGTAGATCGTTTTTATTCTTTTTTGTGCACAATTCTGAGCTGATTCAGAAACAATAAAAAACCTAGTAGTAGTGGAGGTGGTAGTAATAGTAATAATATAAGAATTAGATTATTTTAAAGGTGGGGTTTGCTGGAAAAGCAAAAGAGAAGGAAAGGGTGGCTTCTTCCTTTACAATATGAGAACTTTTTTCACTTTTGAGGACAGCACAGACTTGCAGAAATCTGTGCCAACCAAAGCTAACCACAACTGCAAGCTTTGAAAGTTTCCTAGAAAACAAAGTGGAGCCAACCATTTGCAAATACTCCCTGTTGTATCATAACTTAATTTAATATTTATTTAACAAACTATATATTCCTCCCTTGCACAGAAAAGGTGAATGCTCAAGGTGCTTTCAACATATAAAATAATCAAATAACAAACAAGCAATGAAGATAAAGAGCATGCTACACATTAAAAGAAAACTACAAATAGGAGGGGGAATTAGAAAAACAGTGAGGCTAATTAAAAGCCCATCTGAAGGATGGGATATATTCTCAACCAGACAATATAACTTATGTGGGAAGTTCAAAACTGCGGTGCAGAAAAGCCTCTCATTTATCTCAACCAGTTTGGCTTCAGCTCTTGCTGGGATACAGAGAAGAGCCTCTGAAAATGCAGGCAGGGTAAACAGAAGGAGGCAGGCCCTGGCATTCTGATCTCGCTACTATATAGGGCTTCATGACTGTTGTTGTTAGTTGCGAAGTCGTGTCCGACCCATCGCGACCCCATGGACAACGTTCCTCCAGGCCTTCCTGTCCTCTACCATCTTCTGGAGTCCATTTAAGCTCACGCCTACTGCTTCAGTGACTCCATCCAGCCACCTCATTCTCTGTCGTCCCCTTCTTCTATTGCCCTCAATCTTTCCCAGCACTAGGCTCTTCTCCAGTGAGTCCTTCCTTCTCATTAGGTGGCCAAAGTACTTGAGTTTCAACTTCAGGATCTGGCCTTCTAAAGAGCAGTCAGAGTTGATCTCCTCTGGGACTGACCGGTTTGATCGCCTTGCAGTCCAAGGGACTTGCAGGAGTCTTCTCCAGCACCATAGTTCAAAGGCCTCAATTCTTTTGCGCTCAGCCTTTCTTATGGTCCAACTTTCACAGCTATACATTGCAACTGGGAAAACCATGGCCTTGACTATACATACTTTTGTTGGCAGGGTGATGTCTCTGCTTTTTAGTATGCTGTCTAAATTTGCCATAGCTTTCCTCCCCAGGAGCAAACGTCTTTTAATTTCTTGGCTGCAGTCCCCATCTGTGGTGGTCTTGGAGGCCAGGAAGATAAAATCTGTCACTACCTCCATTTCTTCCCCATCTATTTGCCAGGAATTGAGAGGGCCGGATGCCATGATCTTGGTTTTCTTAATGTTGAGTTTCAAGCCAACTTTTGCACTCTCCTTCTTCACCCGCATCAAGAGGCTCTTTAGTTCCTCTTCACACTTTCTGCCATTAGAGTGGTATCATCTGCATATCTTAGGTTGTTGATATTTCTCCCGGCAATCTTAATTCCAACTTTTGATTCATCTAGCCCTGCCTTTCTCATGATGTGCTCTGCATATAAGTTAAATAGGCAGGGCGACAGAATACAGCCTTGCCGGACTCCTTTCCCAATTTTGAACCAATCAGTGGTTCTGTGTCCAGTTCTCACTGTTCATGACTAACATGACTAACCACCAGTAATCCAGTGTTTTGATTTGTGTCCAGAATGAATGGCTGCCACTTAAAACAGTTTTCATTAGCTTTGACAAATCTGTTGCTATCTTCTTTATCAGTCGTTGAACCTATCACAGAGATTTTTATTGTATGGCTGTGTCTGCACACAACTCCATGTAAAGGGGACCTCTGATAAGTAAGTTTCGATGGAAAGATGCTTTGATTCCCAGAATGGATGAATGGCTGAAAAGATGATGAAGTTAGCAGAGATAGCAATAGCACTTAAACTTATATACCGCTTCACAGTGCTTTACAGCCCTCTCTAAGCAGTTTACAGAATCAGCATATTGCCCCCAACAGTCTGGGTCCTCATTTTACCGACGGAAGGATGAAGGATGAGTCAACCTTGAGCCGGTCAGGACTGAAAGAATTGAACTCCTGGCAATGTGAGCAGAGTTAGCCTGCAATACTGCATTCTAACCACTGTGCCACCACTGTACTCTATTGGTGGCTAAATTGACTGTTTTTATTAAAGGAAAGAATAGAATTAGTTTTCTTTCTATTTGGAAAACGCTTTTGGCCTTTGTGCTTGAGGTGGGGAAAAAATGAAACTTTGATTTTGGCTTTTGCTGATTAGATAGGTTCGTTGTTATAGAAATGGCTAATATATATTATTATGTAAAAGTAAAAAATTGAGGTTGTATGTTATTACCTTATTCTGCTGTGCCAAAAGGAAGTTAACGTTTTTCTTTTTTCTTCTCTCCCCTCCCCCATTTTTTCTTTTAAAGACCCTGTAATCCCTTGCATTGGGATGGAATCAGAACGACTGAGCAGAGCAGATGCCCTTCCTGACGCCTATGCAGAGTTCACAGCAGACAATTACTCATTGCGCCCAAAGAGAGAAATATTTGCCACCACCTAGGATCGAACTCACAGCCTCCTGAGTGTGAGGCAAGAGCTCCACCTCTAGGCCACTGCGTCACTTGCTTTTCTTCTCTCTTTTACCCTACATGTTTTCCTCTTTCCCTTTTCCTCCCCTATTTTCCCATTATTTTCATTTTTCTTTGTATTTCTGTATTTTATATTTTGATAAGCTATGAAATTGAAAAGTAAGTTTCAGATGTTTCCACTAAAACAGAACATATATGACATCTCTCCAAATCATTAAAGATGTTCAGAGAGGTGAGTGGCTAAATTCCTGGAGAAACATAATTCTCCTTCCTTTTTAAAGTTAACTAGGCAGGTCCTACTTCAAGTCACCTAAAGGCAAAAACTCAGGAAAGAATCAATCACATACAGATTTCTAGGATCAATAAAGAATCAATTAATTTAATTTTGGTATATCCTGCCTTGCCCAATGTCTTTAACTACTGTGATTCCATGAGACAAGCTCCATTTTGAATGAGTTGATATACTGATTCTTGGTTTACACCTACAGTTTCAATCCAATCCCAGTCTAATCCCAATCCATGTCTGTCTTTACTGCTGTGTGTTGTCTAACCTTATTGTAAACAGACAGGGAGACCCTATACCATTTCAGAAAATGGTTGTCCAATCTCTTCTTAAAAACCTCCAGTTTTGGAGCACCAGAGGTTTTTAAGAAGAGATTGGACAACCATTTGTCTGAAATTTCCTCCTTGAGCAGGTGGTTGGATTAGAAGACCTCCAAGGTCCCTTTCAACTCTGTTATTCTATTATATATTATATTGTAATATCATTCTGCATCTTAGAAAAACACTGGCTTTCCCAAAATGAAACCTGAAGATATGTGAAAATTTCTATTCCAACATTCCCACTGTATGTAGCCATGGCCTTATGGATACTTTATTGTGTATGTGAATGATAAACCATAAGCTGGGAACTTCGAGATTAGTTAGAAGTTGACCAAACATAGAAGACTTTATGCATAACATTAGCCAGTATGATATATACATTTAAATTGCTCTTTTACTTTACGTTTGCCCTAGTGCATACTTCAGAACAGTTACTTTCATCTTGCATATTCTAACTACCAGGATAAAACATGATACCACAACCTAGCAATGGCAAGCTATCACTGATCTAACCACTTTCTCAAATTCAGCTGTATTTTTCCTTTCGCAATTCAGTAACAGATGAAACCGCCATTCCAGCTACTGCCTTCTCTGTGAGAGTTTGTTTCTCATTGAATAAGCTGCTTATCGATTGGCCAGCCTATTTCAGTCAACCTACCTTAGGGGAAAACCGTAGAATGCAACTTTGCTTGTTTGCTTAACCAATGAAGATTGACTGGGATAAAATGTGTTATTAGGAATGTGTACAGGTAGTCCTGAACCTACGACCACTATTGAGCCGAACATTTCTGTTGCTAAGTGAGACTGTTGTTAAGTGAATTTTGTCCCATTTTACGATCCTTCTTGCCACAGTTGTTAAGTGAATCATTGTAGTTGTTAAGTTAGTATCACAGTTGTTAAATGAATCTGTCTTCCCCATTGACTTTGTTTGTCATAAAGTCACAAAAGGTGATCACATGACCCCAGGACAATGCAACCGTCATAAATATGAGTCAGTTGCCAAGTGTCTGGATTTTGATCACGTGACCATTGGGATACTGCGATGGTCGTAAGTGTGAAAACAGTCACTTTTTTCAGTGCTGTTGTAACTTTGAATGGTCACTAAATGAACTGTTGTAAGTCGAGGACTACCTATAGTGTGGTGAGCAGAAGCTTTTGGAGGGAATTCTCTTTGTTTTATAGAGCACTGGGAGCTCTGGGTAGAAATAATTGGCTGGTGTTTTCCGAGCTGAGCAATTGGGTAGTTTGGTTGAAGCAAAGATTGGCTGAATGGCCTGAGAGCTTCAGAGCCATGCTAAAGGGTTTGGGATTCATAGAGGGTGATGCCAAAGGGATGAAAGGAGGATTGAAGATGAGGTTGGCTTGGAAATGAAAAGGATGGGGGTGCAGCTCATTCCTGGGTCCTTGGTTTAATATGCTTGTGGAGAAACCCTCCCCCCCCTGATTTTAGCACAAGGGCTCACTGGTGGTTGCTGCATGCTGAATCCTGGAAAATAAAAGTTACATCATTCCAATTTCTATTTTACATGCTAATCCCCTTAAAAGAAGGGCTGCATTTTATTCCTTCTCGCTGTCCCTGCCTGACCTCTAGTCCCAGTGCAATTGATGGATTCATTTGTCAGTTATAATCACAGAATCTGCCTGCCAAGTTTTCTTAGCAATCAGCTTTATGGAGTCAAGGGCAAACCCACAGGAAACCATTTTCCTGCCTTTCTAACAGGGTAATTCCAATCAAGAAGGCGATACCCCTTTATCCTGACAGGGTTAGGCTCGTGGCCTCTTGTGACATATGACGTCATCTGGTTAAACAGGAAAACAGATGGCTTAACCTGAGGTTTACGCATGCCATTGAAAAAAGCTGGGCTGGACTGAACATGCTCTTAACAAAATCAAAGCAGAGATCCTATTTAATGGACCTGTCATCAGTTTCTCAAAACTGAATTTTAATAAGCTTTTTGGTGAAAAGAGATTTGTGTAAATATCTCAAGAGCCCCTTCCCTGATTCTCTGGGGTGCAGCAAGTCTTAATAATGTCCTGTCTCCTTGGTGCTTAAAGACTGCTTGGATGAAAACTGTTTCCACCCACCCCGCCTTTTTCATCAGAACAAGCAGAGCAAAGGAAAATGCGAACTAGATCTGATGAACTGAGAACAAATTATTCATCAGCTTATCATTAGCCATGAATGCCCAGGCCATTTTAGCAAAAATATATTTATAATGCTTCTCTGTACATTTTTATGGATGGCTAAACTTCATGGCCAACCAGTTATCTGAACTCTGCATGGAACCACCATGTACTTCCTACCAATAAACATTTTCTGAGGTTTATTTTGTTGTAGCAGTGCCTACAGTAGCATGCTGAACCTCACAGCTGGATTCAGATGTTAACTAGGGCTTGTTTAATAATAATTCACCAAATAAATCCCAACTGGCTGAGTTCGCACAATTAAGCAAAAATCAAGCAAATCAGGCTGTTGTGTGAATCACGATTTTCTTCTGATAATGCAGCCTTTACCCTCATGATCTCTTCCAATGTATTGAACTACAAATTCTTAGATTTCAGGAGCACAGCCATGGGCTGTTTAATATAGCTCATTTTTTAATTGTCTTTGGATTGCTAAAAAAATATATCTCTGAATATACTGTAGATACAGTACTGAGTTAAAAGATTCTCCCTAAAATATATTTATTTTTATCTGGTAGATTGATAAAATGTTTTCAAATATACTTTGTTTTCACTAAAGTAATAAAAGAGACATTTTATTTCACCTGAATATTATTAAGTGTGCAAGCTTCTGGGGAAAAAAAAAAGTTCCATTCAATATATTTCAGAAACATCTGATAGCCCAGAATTTGAAAGTACTGTTGGTCAATGTAGATGGTTTATCCTCTGGTTCTATCATAAGGAAGCCATAAAATATGGTTTTGTTTAGAAGAAGAATTTATTGCGATCCTCTTCAAAGCATTGTTACGAATTACTGGGAAAGAACAATGTAAATTGTTCAGTGAAAGCTATACGCCTGCAAATTTGAACTAAGTATGAACTACTTTTTCTTTAGACTATTCATTCTTGTCTCATGTTACAGACAATGCATTTAATCTGCATGACATAGTTGGAAATTTTATTTTATAGGAAAAATAGGGGTTAGATTGTTTAAGAGACTTTATAATGGAAAATAGAATTATATACATATAACCATAGGATAATTTGTCTTTGCTACCATTAAGAGCATTTTGATAAGAAATTCCAAAAGGATTGCTCTCAAAGTTGGAAGAGAGGCTGAAGTTGCTGAGGTGAGAAGAATTATTGAAAGAATTAATTATCAAAATTACATGCTACTTTTTAAAATATATTAAACAGGTGACTATCAACTGTTAAATTCTTTGTGTTGCCTTTTGTCATTTTTAATGTATTTTTAAAAATATTTTAAATATTTTTGGGAGTCAGCTGACAAACATAATAATAATAATAATAATAATAATAATAATAATAATAATAATAATAATAATAATAATAATAATAATAATAATAATAATAATAATAATAATAATAATAATAATAATAATAATAATAATAATGTCTTTGAAAGTATGTTAATTGCAATTCTGTATATTTTGGACAGCTTTTATAAAAGTAAAAATTATTTGCTGAAGAAAGCAAGTCAAAAATAGTTTTGTAAAAAAGCATAAAATGTTACACTGGCTTCGTGTGGATAGCAAGGGTGTGGTGAGTTACCTTCAAATTGTGCATTTCAAATGCAACATTGTGGGGTAGAAAGAATTGTGGTCACCTACTTGTTATTTGCTTGCCACATGTTTCAATAGGAGTATAATAGCATTATCCATCAAAACAGAATCTATGGTAGTATAGATGGCCAGTAATGAACTACATCCTATGGCATTCATTATTCTGTTTAAAAATTCACACACAGAATGTTTTGATGAGCACTTTATGAGCAGATTGGATACTAGACATTTCTATAAAAATATTTAGATGTGTTTTTGGTGCTTATGAATAAAATCATGAATAACAAGAAAATAATTAATCCTTAAATCATTTGGAATTCAATAAACCTGCCAAGAAACACTTTTGTTACTTTAGAACTCTATGTTTTCATAATGCTTTCTGTAACAATGAAAAATTGGCAGTATAGTGGCAGACTTGAACGTATACATTGAAAATTTGGAGGCCTCAAAGCCGTGGTGGGATTCAAATATGTGAACAACCAGTTCTCTGTGTGGATGCTGCTTCTGGAAGTCCATTCTGGGCCTGCATTTCAGACAAATGGCTGTCCAGTCTCTTCTTAAAAACTTCCAATGTTGGAGCATTCACAGCTTCTGGAGGCAGGTTGTTCCACTGATTAATTGTTCTAACTGAGAGAAAATTTCTCCTTAGTTCTAGGTTGCTTCTCTCTTTGGTTAGTTTCCATCCGTTGCTTCTTGTCCTGCCTTCAGGTGCTTTGGAGAATAGCTTGACTCCCTCTTTTTTGTGGCAGCCCTTGGTTCTTGGTGTGCAGCTTGGCAATTCTTATTGCCACCACCAATCTTGTAGTGACAGTCACAGGAGGTCCTTCTCAACAAGCCTGTTGTGTGTGAGAGATTGGGCTCCTACAACATGTGTTATTATATGGCAAATTAAAAGAAAAAAATAAAGAAGCTTGAAAGAATATCACCTCTTTGCCCTTTAGTGAAAGATATATCCATTTCACAAGAGATGCATAAAATCAAACTTTATTTTTAAAAAATCAGACAGAGGACAGAAGGAGAGGGGGGAGAAGAACAAGAGAGGAAAAGAGAGAATATAAAAAGCAAAATACACAGTTTCTGAGAGAACAAATGCTAAACACAGAATATTAGGCTTAAATGCAAAAAAGCAAAATTAAAATTTTATACAATATTTGTGACTAGATTGTTTTTACCTATTTTTTCAGACATAGCCATTTTCTTGAAGCAGATATCTTTCTGTCTCAATTATTTCTGGGCTTCTCCACAGATCCTTGAGGATTCCAGTCAATTAATTCTGAGGCTTCTGGGAGATAGAACAAATTTCTGACTTTGTTTTAAAAAGAGAAACTGTTTTTATCTCTAGAAAAAAGGGAGGATTTGGGGAGAAAATTCCCTAGTTACCTGATCCCAAATCATGCCTTGGTCAATGTGAAAGTCAGATGCTACTGGCTCTCAAGAAATGTGCTGTGGGGACTTGCCTGCCCATTCACTACAGGCAATTAATTTAATTAAAAACTGAGGCCATGGGTTTTGAAGATCTTCAGCAATAGGCTAGACTTGGATCTATTGAGAAACCTCTAGCTATGAGTTCCCACAATGAGCAAGTGATTGTAAAGAAGCTGCATGGCCCTCTTACTTTCTAATACATTCAAACAACCAAGATTCCAAATTCACAAGTGATTTCTATGGAGTAAATTCCTATGATTTTTAGAAGGCAAGTTGAATCTCAGCTGGAGAAAGTCCTGCTGCTGCCAGAAACTGTTGACAAAATTGACCTAAATCCTTTGATGCTCCAAAAAAACATATTTCCCATGCTCCTACGGCACCTTATTTATATTCTTTTAATTTAAATAAAATTAGCATTAAATCCAAAATGATAGATTAACTTTTATCTTCTGAATGTTTAAGTTGAACCTTGCTTCCCTGTTTCCTTTGCAATAGACGATTTTTTTTTCTTTTGTGATCTAGATATTTATAACACTTTAAATGGAACCATTTGTCACCTACAGGCTAACTAATATAATTTAGCTGTACATGTTTGCAGGATTTCCAACCACAGAAGACAGACATTTCACAATAATTCAGGGCTGCTTTGATGGAATGTCAGATTGATTACTCTTAGTCAACTTTAGTCAAATATATTATCACATAATGGAAGTCTCCAATCATTATTTTTATTGTTGGACTCTTAATAATGAAGTGAAAAGCATGGAACATTTATAAGTACATCAATCATTTCCAGATAAAAGAAAAAAAAATAGTACATCTAAATCTTGGCTTATCTACAATTCTTATTGACTCACTCCATGATTTCTTTTAGGCAGGTTTTGACATGAGATAAGTGGAGGATATTATTTCACTTGGTAATAAAGGACCTGCCAGAAAACCTCTTTACATTTGACTGTGAATGGTATGTGGACTGGTACAATTGTGACTTTGAATAGTACGTAGATTGATACAATTTTTATTAGAATCTCCATGAAGCAGCCATCATATGAAGGAGGGGTGTGAGGTTAGGCCTATAGATCTGCCATGATTTTGCACAGTACTACTTTTGTTGTGGAAGGAAAAATATGTATGCCTGACTCTGTATGCATTGGTTATGAAGAGTTTCAGAAGGTTCAAGCACTGCAAATATCCACCTACACTTCTTGGACACTGGCAGCAGAACATAGCAGTCATACAACTTTGTTGCACCCTTACATTTCTGTGTTGCTTGCATGCTATCTTTATGTAGTGCAGATATAAGGAGGGCCAGACAGGAAAATAATATCTTATGCACCCAAATGGAGACTTATGCATTGGGCAGTAAAATAGCATTATTTTACTTCCATGCTGTACATTTATAAGGTTGTGAAGGTTAGAAGGTTGGGGTAGAATTCTAGGAAATATTGGAAATATTTCAGTTGCTTTCTGATGTTTTTGCTTGAAGAAGCACACACTTTTAATTTAAAGACTTCAGTCTGGACAAGACAAAATCGGTCCATACACGAATATGCTTCTGCTTCTGCATACAATAATATCCCATCTTCCATGGATCTTACGTGGGATAAATATGGCCTAAAGTCAACTACAGAGTTAAGGATAAATGGTTTTAATCCACAGCAGTTCATTAATTTGACCTGGGTTAAAATATCCTCCTCTGACCTGTCAAGTAATAAAAACATCAAAGCCAAGTTGAAAATGATGCAACTGCCCGGCTTCACTTAGTTCTCTTCCAGGAAAAAGAATCTGGGCTATGGAATGGATATGGAATGCTTATTATAGAACTCACTGTCAGATTTCTGGGGCTCACTAAATACATCTCCCTGAGTAGCTGCAGGGGCCTGACCAATGTTAGCCCCAAGTGTCTACTGTATTTGCATGATTGTCCTTCCAATTTTATTTATCGAATTTATATGCCACTCATCTTTCCTCAATGAGGCGATATTGAGCAGAATCTGAATGATTTGTGCAAAACAGGGCTTAGAACACTGCCTTTATTTTACTCTCTTTGCTGAGCCAAAGAGGGAAGGAGCTAGAGATATCGTGGAGCTTTGCCAGTAACTCTCGCGGTACCTCATGAAATACAAGCCCATAGCTGGAGAAAGCGAGTGGGGATTCTGTGTTCCAAAATGACAATTCTGTCCCAGGGTTACTATGCATTCTCAAAAATTCTGCTAAAAGGTCTGATTGGGTTAACAGTTAATTAGCTTGATCATGCCATGTGGAAATGGGCCACTATAGGGAGTGGTTAGTAATATGCATTGTACGTATCAGTGATAGCACAGTTCTTTGTGTGTATGTGTGTGTGTGGGAACTGAGCAGCTTAAGAAAAAAGCAAATAAAATATTTCATGTTTTCAGACTATCATTAGGTTACTCATCAAATAAAACACAGAAGCATAGAAAAAAACGGATGGCAGAAAAAGACCCAGTAGTCCATCAAATCTACATCTTGAAGGTTTTTTGTTTGTTATTTTCTTATTTCTTATTTTCTTATTTTTCATTTTAATTTTTATCAGATGATGGACATATTTGTCTCAAGCATGTTTAAACTCAACACAGATTTACTCAACACAGATTTATGTAAATATTATTTGAGTATGAGTTCTCATGCGAAAGACTGAAAATATTTCGATGGAAACATAAAGTGTCTGGTAAGATCAGCCTAACTCTTCAGAGCACTTTTGAACATCCCTGATTCTAAAATTCCTTTACATTGCAGGGTTTCACCTTATTTAAAGTTGAAAAAGTTGAAAAAATAAGCAGCTGATTGAAGCATCACACTGAAGCAAAATGTTATTTAGGGACCAAATCTCAACATTCTTTGCCTTTATCGGCAATGTTGGTAAGTGGCCGTAGCATGAGGTCATGATTAGTAAATTGCCACTGTCTTACCCAATAGAAAAGTTGGCTGGTTGCCTGGATTGTTATTGTTGTCATTCTTGTAATGCTGCATCAGGAGCCCTGTTCCAAACTCAGCTATTTATAATCTTCCTGTGCCATGTAAATAAAGCTTACAGACCTTTCCTTCTGATAAATGAGATGAAATCCAGCCACACTTAAGAAAAATAGGAGAGGAAACGGAAGCCCAACTTCCCTGGTGTTGATTGTTAGCCTACCATATCTAGTTCTGGAAGAGAAACAGATTTTTAAATAGCATTTTAAAATCTCCATGAAAGACTTATATACACCTCCTTATATCCACCTCTTTCTTCCTCTGTGAGTTAGGTTGTTCCTTGCTTCTCTCCAACCCTTTTTGTGGCTTGTATTGTAATAGAATTACAGTTTGGGTTCTTGGCTTATGCTGGATAGCATTTCTGCATTTCATTGAACCCTAGGTTGTGGTTCACTGATGCAACATGTCCTTTTTCCTCTTTTTGGTGTGTTTTCTCCCTCCTTCTTTCTCTCTTTGTGGTTCTGGAAACAGAGATGGGATTCTATCCTCTGGCCCCAAGGGCCTTGAAATTTACTTCCGATTGATTGGCATGAGAAGCCATCACTGTAACATGGGGCCATTCATTATGTGCCTGAATGAAACTTAAAGAGACAGGGAACAACAACAAACTCTTCTTAAACTGGGAACTCCAATGCAAAAATTGAGTTTGTCGTTGTGGAACATGTTTCCGTGATTTCAGTTGAGGGAAACAAATCTATGGCATATATTTTGGCATTTGGGCCACTTCTTCCTTGAAACTAATGTGAAATGCTATATGTTCAAAAAATCCATCTGAGCACACAGAGATCCTTGGACAATGGAATAAATAAGTGAGTTTGATGGAAATTGTGATTTCCAGGGTCACCAATGGCAAGAATCTCTGTGATACACAGAGATACGCAGAGATACACAGAGATTCTCCTATGCTCAGTTTTATCTTAAATTAAATTCATTGACTTTCAGTAGAGATTAGTTTTCTTACATATATTCCAGGAAAAGAGGCACATTTAGTCTTCAATTTCCATTCTAGTCTGGAATTTCTCCTTGTGTGGTCTAGAAGTGAGGCAATTCAGTTTCATTGAAAACCAGATTTCTTACTGTCGTACTCTTAAATCATGCTGAATAATAAACACAACACTTTTCATTTGCCTCCTCTAACACTCTGCGTTATTTATAATTTACCAGTTCAAAATGATAACAGTCTGTGGAGCCCATTTTGAATTCCTTTCCACTCTTTGGAAGACAGAAGACAATCTTTTTCTTTCTTTCTTGTTTTTATTTAGAATAAGTATCTCAAGAGGGCAAGAGAAAGCCAGAGAAGAGCATATCCAGATAATCATTCATAATAGTTGAATTTCACAGCCGGGAAGTCCATTAAATTGCTTTTGAAAGTTTATATAAGAGTACCAGGAAATAGTGCTGTTTCTATTCAAGGGTCCCATTCATGTCTCAAAATTACCGAGTCTTTAGACTCACCCACCCCCTTTTGGTGGGGAAGGGAGGGGTACCTTTGAGTCAGTCTTGGTTCCTGGTGACTGCCTGGATAAGTCCCTGCAGCTTTCTTGGAAATAGTTTGCACTGTGTCTTTCAAGGGCTGAAAGAAAGTGATGGTCCCAAAGTCACCCAGTTGTCTTTGTGTCTAAGGAAGGATTACAACTTACAGTCTTCACATTTTGTAGCCTGGTGTCCTGATGTAGTAACCACTATATCAAACCAGCTATCTTATATCACTTTACCTAATCAAAAATAAAATTTCCATCCCTGGTATAGAGCTAGTTTACAGATGTTCTTTTAATCTAGCACCTAGTTTCAAATGTAGTACATTAGAAACTTACAGAAAAACCCAATGTTTATAGCAATAGCATTTAGACTTATATACTGCTTCATAGTATTTTACAGCCCTAAGTCAGCATATTGCCCCCAACTATTTGGGTATTTATTTTATCAATCCTGGAAGGATGGAAGGTTTTGTCAACCGTGAGCCAGTCAGGATCGAACTCCTGGCTATGGACAGAGTTAGTCTGCAATGGTTTATGCATTTTTCCAGCATCATTCTTATTGTGTCTTTTTCCCATTTTTTTTTTCAGATGCATTCAGGCATTTCCCAGTGCTGCTGGTTCGATGGCACTGAACAACTGTTCTATTTTTCCTGTAATTTTTTTGAAAGTAAAACAAAAGTTGAAACATGAAGATTGCAGTGGACGATTATCTCAGAACTTTCTGTCAGTTCTTCTGTGGAACCTACTCTCTCTCTCGGCTGAAAAATATGAAAGTTGTATGCAGAATGACCATATAGAGGGGCACCTCTCAGATTTCTCTGTGCCTATACCTTTCATATTCTACAAATGATTAAAAAGTGCATTTGGAATGATTGAAGCCTGTACATTCATCAAAATATTATGAAGTATATTGTGACTCACTTGCACATCTCTTAAATTTGATCGTACTATGCTTCATAGAAGGGTTTCAGTGCATGTGCTTTAACAAGAGCTGTAAATCTCCATACTGAAAATTTCATAGATGTTCACATAGAACAATAAGTAGGGGTAGGTAGTGTGTTACCTGTGACAACACTTCCTGAAGTAGCTCCTTTTGCTTTTCCAGGCTTTGTGGTCCAGCTAAATTTTCTTTAAAAAAAAAAAGAATTAAGAATAATACCAATGAGTTGGCCTCCTGCAAGTCTAGCTTAAAGAATGCTTAATCAGCACTCCTTAAACTCTGGGGGCATTCTTGAAAAAATTAAAATGATGGATGGTTGCTGTGCAGTCCTTTGGAAGGATCCCATTTTCTCTCTATTCTTTGAATCATTCAATTAGATGAAAGTGAATTTGTGTTCAAAACGTTTCTCAACGAAAAATATATTTTTCCTGAAAATCTCATGGATGGAAAGTGGGGTTCTTCCCTATTTAGTGATGAGATGTCTGAGGGATGTCTGACTTTCACTGTTCATTTAGCAGTCTGTAACTTCTTTGGTTTTCCAGGCTTCAATTTATTCCCAAAGGAAAGCATCAAGAAAGACTTCACCCAACTGGTTTTTTTCCTGATTGAGACATAGAGGCAACCAGGAAGGATTCATAGTAATGGAAAGTTGCATAACACAAATAATACCACAGCAGTAACAATCCTAGCCACTTTGAACAATAAAACAATATCAAGAACACCATCAAACAAAATTTTCAGGCACCTTTAAATTACAATAAATTGGCATTGTCTCTATCTCATCTTTCCTGAAAGGAGATCAGGAATAAAATTTTAGTTTTATAAATCCTTGTGAAGAAGGTAAAGGACTTACCAAAGTCTTTTATAACTATGTTATATTTGAGCTTATTACACTGACTTTATCTTATTGATTCTACTTTATAAAAAGTTAGATAAAGGTAAAAGTAAAGGTTTTCCCTTTCCAGTCTTTCTAAGGGGTAAGGCTCATCTCCGTTTCTTAGTTGAGGGAGCCAGTGTTGTCCAAAGACATTTCTGTGGTCATGTAGCCAGCATGACTATACACCGAGGTACACAGAACACTGTTACCTTCCCACCAAAGTGGTACCTATTTATCTACTCACATTTGCATGCTTTCAAACTGCTAGGTGGGCAGGAGCTGGGGCAAATAACAGGAGCTCAAATCTGGGCAGTTAGCTTTCCAGCTGATAAACTCAGTGTCTTTAATTGCTGTATTTTATTCCCCTCTCTGTCACCAGTTGGTTAGTTATGTGGTTTCAATATATGTTAATCCTGTCTCAATATAAACTATATCTGACAAGTGGGTGTGCCATAAAACTGAGATTAAAGATCTCATCCTGGTACCAATTTACACTTTTCCTTTTCTGATTACAACTGTTTAAGATGGTTAATACTACAGTATATCATCTATGGCAAGTATACAAATTTATGTATACATAAATTTTACAGTCAAAATTGTCTCACAAAAACTCCAAAATTGATAACTGAATAGCTTTTTTTTATATATCAGAATTACTAAGGTATATTGTTTTAAAATATCCATGTTAAATATCTATACTAAATTAAAAATATATTCTCATTCATGGACAGATCAGAAAGAAGAGTATCGTACAAAGTTTGGATAATAATTAAAATAGGAAAGAATATCTGTCGCTCAGGACTGAACTGTGGAGTTCTTCATGCTCTCTGATCTTGGTTGGTTGTTTGCAGACATATCAGTAGTCAAATTAGATAACATCATAAGCTGGGTACTGGTTAGGTCCTGGAACCTCTGTAAGCAAACATTTTAAAGAAAAGCCTGAAGCTGCAAAAAGCTTATGTGCTTCTCTCCTAAACAGTGAGTGACTTAATAAGAATTGTTGAGTCTGGGAGATACATGCCTGAACACACACACACACACACACACACACACACACTGTTCTCTCTAGCAGACCACTGCTACAGCTAATCAAACATTCATCCTACTTAATCTATTTAGAATGGAGACATTCTCTTGACAAACTACTTGTCATCTGATAAAAGTGTTCCTGGACTGTAGCAGTTCAGGCAGCAGGCAGATGACAGCATGGGTGAAATTTTTCCTGGCTACCCTCACCACCCCTTGTAAGTCATTAAGCAAATACATTAGACATGACAAAAAGAGCTTTTCACATACCTGACAAATGAATTGTAGGACATTATTGCTACAGAAGGCACAGGGGTAGTACTGAATACCACTGACTGATGTTGAGATGGGGACTTGTCAGTCTTGAAATGTTATTCATTTACTTCCACTTACTATCTTCTATTATTGGATTTATTTTGAATTTATGCTTTCACTGTGTTTATTCTATTTTGGAGCTCATGTTGACATTGCATTTCTTTTTATTATTTTGAATGCTTACAATAAGTTAGCTAGAGAACATGGCCTACTGAACAATGTAAAAATATTGTAAAGAAATAAGTAGAGATATATTAAGCAAGCAACAGCAAAAAAAGAGAACTGTTTTTGCATTGTAGTTTTATACTTAACTACAGAAGATTGAAACATTGTCCAAAGTTATTTTTCCCCAGAACTTATCAAATTATTTGAACAGTAAAGGATTTTATTTTTACTTCTCAATATTTAACAAAAAGCATTCTAACTATGGTAAGGAAATTATTCCAGCGATTTCTTCAGGAACCATGCGTTTATTATAGGATTAAAAAAATAATTGCCACTGATTTTATTACATTGATCAGTATTCTCTAATATTTATCCACTCTTTCACCACACCTCTCTATATGATGAATGTAATTCCTATGGCAGAAATCCAGTGAACTGGAAAGAAAGCACAGTTGACATGGGCATCATTCAAACATGTTATTTGCTAACTGGAAAAACAGTCCATTCCAAGAACAGTATTGTGAAAAGGCAACAATCTTTTTATCTAGAAACAGTTTGAGAAATTCTTCTTATTTAACAGATCAACATAACTCTGTTAAATAGGTGTTCTATTCTCTATCAGAAAATGCAGTGGGTTATTTCCTGGCACTTTTAGATAAATTATATTTTTATATTTTGCTGCAGGTAACTTCCCAAATATAAGATCAGACTGGCATACTATAAAGTCTCTTAATGCCCAAATTAATGAGTTTAACCCAAGGCATTGCCTTTTACAGTCTGTAGACTATCCAGTTCCTCTGAGCCACTGTCTGAGTGGCATGTTTTTATTTTGCCAAGTTTTGGTCTTAAAAAGCCATACATTATTTTCCTTTCTTAAATCTAAACACCATGCATTTTTAGTTATATAGAACTGCAAATCAGTTCCACTCCCATGATGCTCTTTAAATATTTCCTGGCATGATGGGAGAATTTCAAGATGACTTGAAATTTCAGAGCTTAAAAATGGATTTCCTGTGTGATGATAGCAAGATCACCCATAGCTTGAATATACTGAAGAGAAACAGATTGCAGGGGTGGCTACATTCCAAGATGAGTTTATGCTTGAGCAGACTTTCACACCCTTCAGATATGTTGTGACTTCACCCAGCCTGGATGGTCAAAGGTCACGTTTTATGGCAATACTGGGAGTTGCAATTCCAACACATCTGGAGGGTGCCGGGTTGGAGAAAGCAATTTTGGATGTTATTTATCTGCACTGATACAAAAGGAGCAGGGTGAGTAGTTTGCCAAGCTCATTTGGCTTCTTATACAGCAAAAGTATGATCTTGTAAAAGAGAAAAGGTGGGGGGGGGACATAAACCATAAACTGTGTTTTGTTTTGTTTTGTTTTAAAAAAATCAGGCAGATACCACTATGGCCAGACAACTTAACTATAAGCATAGGTGGAAGATAAGAAATAACACTTGTACTTTGGGCTAAATACTGAACGGAAGTTAAGAAATCACAAGAAGAAAATGAGCTAAGATGAGTCATCTGTCCTCCTGACTAGATGAAGCTAAAGCCAAAGAGGCAAAGCAGATAACTTCAAAATGTTTATGCCTTGAGAGAATACACACCAAGAGTGAGCTGTAATTTGGCCAAGCCTGTTTTTCAGATCCAGGTTCAGAGTTCTCATGAAGATATTTGTATGTATGAAAACATGAAGAATGAGATCCACTGAACCATTTAACAAGTGTTCCAACTTGTTTAACCCCTGATGATCAAACCCTGCTCAAGCTAGAGGATTTGAAATCCAAAGGATTTAAGATAGTCAGATAGAAACTGAGTTGTTCCATTTATTTCAGTAGCACTACCTATAAGTAAGCTCTGTAAAATTTTCCCTATATGACTATCTTTACATTATAGTGTGAATAAAGGGCTCATGCAAGATATAAGAGATTCATTTAGATTTGTTTCACATCTGAAAGATACAATCAAAAAAGAACAAAAGAAAGTTGTGCATAATCTTTATATTGTAGAACTTAACTTTCTATAGGAAATCATTTTTTTTAATAAAAGTAGTAGGCAGACGTCTGAGAAAGGTCTTCATCAGTTACTCTATTTAGGATCACTCATCCACAATGATCTTTGGATGCAGATGCAAAACTCTGTTTCTGATGGTCAAGTCAGTGACTGGAGTTGCAGCTACCCCATCTGGCCATCTACTTAAATAAAGGCTGCTTCTCACTCATCTCCACCCCATCATCACCCCACCCACTTTCAGCCAATAACAGCACAATAGAATTGGTCCCCACCAGTTTGCTGACTCTTCTGGAAAAATTAAAATGCAATAGAGGCAATAAGCAGCAAGCCACTCACAGGAGCTAAGACTGTCAGGATATTACTTAAAATAGGAATTTGGTCTTGCATTCAGAACAAAACCATTATGCCTTGTTCCAAAACTAGTGCAGGAAGTCATTGACTTATGTTGTTTAATGACTGTTTGGAGTTACAACAGCCTCGGAAAGGGTGCTTTATGGCCCATATAGGACTTCTAACTGTTGTAAAATGGTGCATAGATACATAATTGCAGTTTGGGCATCTGGCAATTTACAATTGATTGCAGCATTCTGCAGTCATGTGACTGTGATTTGCAATGGTTTTTTTAACCGTTTTTATTTTTCAAAAAATGCCCTTTTGGGAGAATGGATCTGGACTTACAATTGTGTGATTTGCTTAATAATCATCATAAAAACAGTAGTAAAATCAGCTTCAGTCATGTGTGTGCCTCAATTTATAACCAACATGACTTATGACTGAAATTATGCACCTAGCTGCAAGGACCACCTGTGTTTCATTCAATGCACTCAGGCATTTTAAGCTCTGAATATTTTACACATTCCTATATATATTCTCCATCTGTAATACTAATGATGGATACTTTGAAATTCTCATGCAAAATCAGTTGTTCAATAAAAGTTCATAAAAGTTTAGAAAGACGGGGTTGTAAGAGGTCAGATTACTTGTCCTTCTAACCTAGGGCAGTGTTCAACTTTTGGCAGATTTAGAGATTTGAAAAGAGATTTTTCCAGTATCTGTAGTCTTTTAACTGCAGATATAGAGATCTTTTTCATGTAAAATACATATGTTACCACGGAACTCTTGCTTGTCTTGAAATATATAAACCTGGTCATAATCCAATTAACTATGATCGTTTCTCTCAAGATCTTAGTACTCTACCCTCTAACAAGAGTTCAACTATATTTAACCATGAAAACTGGGCTGTGGAGACTACATAGCTGGGAAGAAATTCTGAATATAAATCAGGAAGAAACTGCTAGCAAAAATCAACTCTCCATCGGTCATTTTTATGAAAAGTGAAGTCTGGCTTCTTACTACATTCTATCCAAAGAGTGAAGGTTTTTTTTCCCTAGGACATTTGTTCTGTAACATCTGTTTTCTGTAGTAAATGAATACTTGGAAGTTTTATAAAACTCAGTGGCCAAATTCTCACCCCATCTTTCAAGGAAGATTTTTATGCACCTGCTGGAGACAGTTCAAACAGACAACATTCATGGCAGGGCCAGATTTTGCTTTTTGTTGTGTGGGAAGAAATTGTCTTCATCCTGGTTCATCCAAGCCGGGGATAAATAAACAACATGGCGACTGCTTTGGGAAGAAGATTGCACTTTATTGAAGATCCAGAAAGATGGTTCTTGCAGGAAGGAGGAGAGAAATCGAGGAGAAGGGCTGAGCACATGTGGAGTAGGTTTTTATACCCCTGAAAGCCTTTTGTTTGGAATAGTTTCCTGTTCCTGTGGCATGAACTTTGAGACTATTTCCTGTGTCACGTATTCTGACCTGAGTTTAGGTGTGCCTCTCTGGTATTCTTGATGGTAATGGGTTAGTCCTATTATGTCCCATCTCAGGTGGGGTATGCAGATTTTAGTCTTTGTCTTCTTGAGCTTCTAGCTGGGGCCTTTCCTGATGGTTCCATCTGCATTTGTATAGGGCTGGCTCCTGCTTGGGGCAGAGAGACTTGGGGGCAGGGTTGGTTTCTGCTTTTAAAAATCCTTTTGAGGAAATATATTTTTCTGCCCTTTTAATATTTCCTTCTCTGAGGGGCTGACTTCCCATAGTTGCTTTCAAAATAGAATTCTATTGCAGATGAGTCAAGAGCAGCAGGCTTACGACTCTTCTTTAAGGATTCCTGATGTTTCCTAATTTGTTATCTGAACAGAGGTAGCATACCCAAAAACCCAAGTACAAAAAGAAACAAGAGGATTTCTCCTGTTAGATCAGTTGTTTTTGGCAACGTTTACAGTCATGGGTTTACTGCTCAGATTTTGCCAGATTTTCTTCCCATCACAAGCTACAAAACCATATTAAAATTAGAATTTGAAAGTGTGAAAGGAACACTCCCTCCTTCAAATAAAGTAGCTTGAAAATGCTTCATTCCTTTCTCCCCCCTCCCTCTCCTTTCCTTTCCTTTCCTTTCCTTTCCATTCCTTTCCTTTCCTTTCCTTTCCTTTTTTTTTTTTTTGGCAGAATGATGTGATACATGAGTTTATTCTTCTGGACCATTTCAGCATTTCTCATCATTCCTACTTAAATGGATGCAGCCTAAATGGAAGTTAGCTTAGGATGGTGATTTTATAGATGAAAAAGGGGAGACCAAT
Organism: Azemiops feae; assembly: GCA_023970755.1. NCBI lineage: Eukaryota > Metazoa > Chordata > Lepidosauria > Squamata > Viperidae > Azemiops > Azemiops feae. The sequence continues at coordinate 1,632,536 of JALGBA010004230.1, read as the reverse complement.
ATTTTAAATGAATAAGTAAAAGTACAGCTAATGTGAAGTTAGGTGAAGAAAAGTAACTGTCTCCCCAGAGTCTATGACAGACAAAGGCATTGCTCCTTGCAAAAGACAAATTAGAAACAAAAATTAAAATAAGCAAGAAAATGGTAAGAGAAAACCTATCCGACCTTAACGAGTATAAATCACCGGGACCCAACAGATTACATCCCAGAGTTCTGAAGGAGCTGGCAGATGTTATCTCAGAACCATTGCACCACATCTTTCAAAAATCCTGGAGCACCAGGGAAGTACCTGATGATTGGAAAAGGGCTGATTTGGTTCCCATCTTCAAGAAAGGGGGGAAAAACGGACCCAGGAAACTACAGACCAATCAGTTTAACATCAATACCTGGGAAGATCCTAGAAAAGATAATCAAAAACCAGATCTGCGAACAACTAGAAGCAAACAAAGTTATAACTAGTAGCCAGCACGGGTTTGTTAAAAACAGATCATGACAAACCAATCTTATTTCATTCTTCGACAAAGTGACTAAACTAATAGACCAGCGAAATACTATGGACGTAGTCAGTGCTTTTTTTGTAAAAAAAAAAAAAAAGGTGCCGGAACTCACACATCTCATACAACCCACTTTGCCTACCCTACAAGGTTCCATCCAAAAAAGGTGCCGGAACTCCGTTCTGAGCATTCTATGAGAAAAAAAGCCCTGGACGTAGTATACTTAGACTTCAGTAAGGCATTTGATAAAGTAGACCACAATCTACTCCTTGGTAAGCTAGAAAAAGGTGGAATAGACAACACCACCAGATGGATCTGTAGCTGGCTGGCAAACCGTACTCAACAAGTAGTCCTCAATGGCACTACATCCACATGGAGAGAAGTAAGCAGTGGGGTACCAAAAGGTTCCGTCTTAGGCCCAGTAGTCTTCAATATCTTCATCAATGACTTAAATGAGGGAATTGAAGGGGAACTCATCAAATTTGCAGATGACACCAAACTGACAGGAGTAGCCAACACAACAGAAGACAAACTCAGGATCCAAAAAGATCTTGACAATCTTGAACAATGGGTCCTATCTATCAAAATGAGTTTCAATGTGGAGAAAAAGCAATGTTTTACATTTAGGCAAGAAAAATCAAAGGTACAAGTACAGATTGGGCAAGATCTGGCTTAAAAACAGTTACTGTGAGAGGGACCTTGGAGTCCTAGTGGACGATTACTTAACCATGAGCCAGTGCAGCAGCAGCCAAAAAAAAGGCAAAAAAGCTAATACAATCCTGGGTTGAATAAAGAGAGGCATAGAATCAAGGTATTAGTACTGCTTTATATGTGAGGTATTAGTACTGCTTTATAAAACCCTAATAAGACCTGGAATACTGCAGCCAATTTTGCTCACCATATCACAAAAAAGATGTTGAGAGTTTGGAAAAAAATCAGAGAAGAGCAACTAAGATGATTAAAGGCCTGGAGACTAAAACATATGAAGAACGGCTACGGGACTTGGGTTTGGCTAGTCTAAAGAAAAGAAGAAATAGGGGAGACATGATAGCAGTATTCCAGTATTTGAGGGGCTACTACAAAGAAGAGGGGGTCAAACTATTCTCCAAAGCACCAGAGGGCAGGACGAGAAACAATGGTTGGAAACTGATCAAAAAGAGAAGCAACCTGAAATTAAGGAGAAACTTCCTGACAGTGAGGACAATTAACCAATGGAACAGCTTGCCTCCAGAAATTCTGGGTGCTCTATCACTGGAGTTTTTTAAGAAGAGACTAGACAGTCACTTGTCTGAGATGGTATAGGTTCTCCTGCTTGAGCAGGGACTGGACTAGAAGACCTCCAAGGTCCCTTCCAGCTCTATTCTATTCTATTCTATTCTATTCTATTCTATTCTACTCTACTCTACTCTACTCTACTCTACTCTACTCTACTCTACTCTACTCTACTCTACTCTACTCTACTCTACTCTACTCTACTCTACTCTACTCTACTCTACTCTACTCTACTCTACTCTATTCAGTATGCTGTAGCTCTTCCTCCTTCTTAGAATTTAGTGAATTAAAGAAGCATCAGACTGAGCCACTTCTGAACATTATCTGGACATTCTGGATTTAAAAAGCATTTTACCCTGGTCATCATTACAATGGAACTTGCATATCATTCTCTAGGTCATCTTCTTCACTCTCTGCATTATAGAACAGGGATGCAAAAATGTGAACAGCCATGAGATGAAGGCAAGATAAATAGATGGCAGCCTATATGTGGTTAACAGAAGCAAGTATGGCTTAACCCTGAACTATTTTTGCTGTTGAAATAAATTGTTGTGTTTCTCTTCTCAGGCTCTCTGGAGCTCCAATGCCTCCCTTGCTTTGAGCCAGGAGTTTTTGTTTAGGGTGAGGAATCCTGGGTGTGGTGACCCCACATACTTTTACATGGCCATAAACCATCAGCTCAGGGTTACATTTTTTTCTGATTCTGAGTGGAAACAACAGTAAAACAAGCTTAAACATTTTTGGGGAAAGAGTCTTTAGCATTCTTTTATTTGACTGACAGAATTGCAGGAGGTCCAAAGAGTTCAAGCTAAATGCATTATTCCCTTCCCACTCACAATGTAATCATGTTGCAGAATAAAGCAGCCTTTTATAATGTCCCCTCCTTGTATTTAATAGATGGTTTGGGGAACCACTTAAGTCCCTGAGGTGCTGATTTAATAAGGATAAAAAATGTACTAGGACAAAGAGAAACCTGACTAATTTCCATGTCCACTAAATGTTCACTATCAACTAGGGAAGAACTTTGTAAGATATGAAATATTTGCTGTCACATATATGTCCTCCACACTCTTTCAAATGTTTGCTTGGTAAACTTACTCAAATAAAGATCACATCTGCTTCATTCTGTGCGTTCTGCTCTTGGGAGGTAACAGTGCATATTGTTAGGAAGAGTGTGTGTAAACATACACACACACACACACACACACACACAGACTTCATTTGATTGGAATGAATTCAACACAGGCTTGGTTTCTCAGTATAATAGACAGAAGGACTCTCACAAAAGGAAAAACTCTCTCTGGCATTACATTTAATGAAGTTTACTATGCAAGTTAAATCTTTGTAAGGCAGTACTGACAAAAATATGCAGTTCTTAAACTAACCCTTATGTACTTCTACAAACCTTGATAGCTATTAGGCTGTAAAAAGCAAGAAATTAATCTCTAGTTTGTAAATATATAATGGTTTAATGGAGCTTTGGTAAAATAATTATCCAGGTTTAAAATTATTCTTGTTTTTTCATTGCATCAAATACTCAGAAGATTTCAAGCAGATAAATTCCTTCAGGCAAGAGGAAAATGTCACAGTAATCTTTATTCCACTTTGGAGCTTAGAAAGCTACTAAAATACAACAGTATGATCAAAAATTCATCCCCAAAATGAAAAGTTTCAGCAACAGAGGAAGGAATTGGGAAGTAGCTTTATAAAACATTGCATCTCACTGAGATAGAAAACAAATTTAATCCCATGAAGATAAATTATATTTCACTTAAAATGGAACATCAGCCTATTCAATCTAATACCTAAGGATAATTTGAAATTTTTGCCTTATATTTTCTGCCAAAATCCATTAGTGAAAAGCTAGAGATTGTTGTTCAATATCTGGGCTTGTTTTAATTTGGAAATATATGTTGGCAGAATTTTGTAGGGATAAAATGGTAATAAATGCAAGATTTATTTATTTACACCATTTATATAGTCACCATGGAACTCTAGACAGCAAAAAAAAAGATAAAACATAAATCAATTAAAAAAAAATAGGCGGAGGCTAATATGTTCCCCATGTATAGTCAGGACAATTAACATGGAGCCCTGGTATTTGGAAAGGACTTTAACAATACACATTTAATATCCCAAAGTATTTATAAAAGAAAGAAAGCTGACAAAAGAAAGCTTCTTTGAGAGGACAAATCATGCATTGCAAAGATCGCTTGGAGGTGGGATATCCTTCCAATGTAATCTACAGGGTCCCCTGCAAGGATTCCCCCTGTGATTATGTAGGGCAGATGGGGAGGAAGCTAACCACCATATTGCAAGAACACAAGCAAGCGATCAGACGGGGAGATCCAAACTCATTGGTAGCTTCACATTGTAATGGACAAGGACATACGTTCAATTTTTTAGCTACTAAGATTGGTAGCTGAACAGGGACAAAAATAGCCAGGGGATGATTTAAGTCTGGGAAATGGGCCTCTTATCAATCAACAGGAGTTCTGATTTACCACCAGTTTATCAAATACTTAGGAGGGCTTGGCAGCACAAGGAAACAACAGCCAATGACTTAAGTGCTGGCCATCGACACCCCAATCAACAACTAAAAAGCCACACACAACCAGGCACCACATAAATATTATACACAGAATAGCCCAAAGCACACATTCTGCTAAAGAGAAGTTCCCTGAGGATGGGCTTCAGAACAAGTCTGATTAAACCTCTGTTCCCGGTGACCAACCCAGACTGGATCCTGAAAAGGAAAACTTCTTCCACTGGAGGAAGCTTTGGATCAATCCTCAACCTTCCTTCTCCTCACAAATTGAAGGTGAAGGTTAGAAATCCTGAAAGCTCCAAGGTCGTATCCATGCGCACACTGCTCCCTACTGTTCTTATGATTTAATATTACTCTACCATCAAGGGAATGCCTTAAATCATTAACCTGACAGCTCTCTCCAAACATGATCTTCCCCCCAGAGCTGCATCTTTGTTAAGAAAAGGAGGGGTTAAATATTTCTATTCCTAAATGGCTATTGCCATAGGGAGCAAGTTAAAATGGCTCCTTTGTGTTTTGCCAAGTGTAATGGCAGTGATCAGGTGCTCAGGCAACTGAGTCTTTTGAATCCAGAGACAATAAGCACACCAGTAAATAAAGGGATTTTAAGCTTTATTATTAGCTCAAGCAAACAGATTTGAAAGCATAATACAAAAAGCATGCATACATAGCAAGACGATACCCAAATCAGGCTGTCAGGAGCTCCTTAATAACAACAGCAGAGTATCCCAAGGACAGCTAGTTTCCACAGTAGCTAGTGCTGGGTTCCATGTAGAAGTTCCCAACCAACAACAACCCTGTGGTTTTTCTCAAAACATGGCACCATGACTTCATGGCCCTGCTACCGTCATGAGACTGCAAGACCTGACTGGCTGGCACATGACTCAGGGATAGGAATCAAAAGTCTGAGACTTTCACAGTGGGAAAAGCTTTGAAACGACATGAATATTCCCCCCTCCCTTCTTCTTTCACTCTAAGCAAGAGTGAAAAACAAGCGAGTTAGCTCAGAAACCTGCTAAACTTATTAAACTTGTAGAATTTTCTTAATATGAAGAAAATATCAACATATGTTACTAAACTCCTCGAGTTTTCTGCATTGCTACTACATCCCATCATTGCCATAAAATGTGTGCTGCTTCTAGCATCAAGCCAATCACCTATCCCAAAAGCATCTGAATTAGAAATCTTTGTCAGATTGTTTGAGACAGTCCATCTGCTCTATCTGCCAGACTGCCTTGCAGTTAGATGACTTGTTGCTCGGTCCCTCACTTTCCGAGTTGCTAGAGGTCTGGTCTGTATTACAGCATCTTTCACTGTCTGCCTATTAGTCTGACCATAGTCTGACCAAATTCCTGTCTGCCTATTAGTCCGACCATAAGACAGTCTGTGTTACATTGGTTCCAGTCCACCTATCTTTCTCTTCATCGGGTCATCTTTCAGTCTGTTTCAATGTATAACCTGGGGGTGCCTGGAAATAAATATCAGCAAAGTCAAGATAAACCAGCATTTTTAATAGACTATTAAATGGTTGAGCAAAATCCAATTATTTGGAATCTTAAAAGAAGGGCTAGTTCATTAATGGGACTACTAACTATTCTCTACATATTTATCACTCCCAACCTAAAACACTTAATGACAACAGGAAGAAACATTTCTATGATGGAAAACTCCCCATCTTCTATTTGGAATAAAAACTGCCTTGCTTTGATTTGTTGGACATCCACCTAGCCATGATAGTGGGTTGGACAGATCATTTGCAAAAAGTAGATACCTTTTTGGTTGAAAGTGATTGACAAACAGTTCTGACAACTATATAAACTGAAATAGGCATATCATTCTATATTTTAGCAATAGCAATAGCATATATACTGCTATACATACTTATATACTGCTCCACAGTGCTTTATAGCCCTCTCTGAGCAGTTTACAGAGTCAGCATATTGGCCCCAACCCTCTGGCTCCTCATTTTACCAACCTCAGAAGGATGGCAGGCTGAGTCAGCCTTGAGAGTGAGGATCGAACTCCTGGCAGTGGGCAGAATTAGTCTGCAATACTGCATTCTAACCCCCTGAACCACCACGGCTTTTAGAATGGAAAAGGTATGGACAGCCATAAAAATATCTGTGAATATGAACCATTTTTGCTAAATAACTTAGAAAGCCTTTCTAATACTCAAAAACTCTAAGATCATAATAAAAATAAAAATGTAATAAGAACAGCAGTACCATCACTAAAATAGATGTTCAGACTTGAGATCTTTGTTCTTAAATGATATTTACAAGTCTGGGCAGGCAGTCAAAATAACGACAGTGTTGCACAAAGAAAAAATAATGATGGCTCTCAAAAGTCGCACTGCCTTAGTGGCATGATATTCCAAAATGCAGCATGGCACTCAATAGAGGCTGAAATATGTGTGTTAAGGAGCAGTAACAATAGTGGGCTTTTAACAAAAAAGTGGGAATTCTTCTCACTACCTCCATCTTATACTGGAAATGGCCCCAGCTTCTCCTATCATGGCCATCCTTTAAACGTCTATCTTTGAAGGACAAATTATCTAATAAAGTTTCAAACATCTTTTGTTGGAAAGAGAAAATATATGTGACAAATGTAAATATCTGAAGAAAAAGCCCTGCACTTAAAGGGTTGATACAGTCAGTCCTGATAAAGGCAGACTGTACATTCCTTTGCTGTTAGTCAGACAGCTGCTTTCCTTAACCAATCATTGTTTTTGGACCATTTTTTTCATTGCTGGCCTATATACTTTTTTATTTTACCTTTTAGGCATGCTGGGGATGTAAGGTTCTCATTAGCTAATTGCAACCAACTTCATCTTCTCTTTTTCTAATCCTGGACTTTCTCTTTAGTCCTAGTTCACAGGCGAAAGAACACATCAAAGCACATCAAAACAGGCTAGCGATTATTGTTTCACATAATTTGATGCAAATCTGATTCCTTTCTGAACCGCTGTTTGTTCCAAAGGCCCATCTGGTTCAGATGTTAGGGAGCTGTGCTTTCAATTATAGGCTTCTAGTTATGTAAGGCTTTCCTAGGCATGACTGGCACGGAAAACAGACTTACAAATAAGAAGGGAAATCTTAAAAGGAGACCTATAACCTTTGATTCGTAAGTTTTAGCCTTGACTGCTGTGAATTAAGAGCATATATTTTTTACCGTTTAAGGCTACTTTTTTTGTCCAGAAAAATGATGCAGTAGGAATTGGAAAAAGAAACATGGCAGAACTAGAGAAGATACATAAAAGGATATGACTTTTTGTCTTGGAAGAAAGTTAGGTAAGTATATGGAGACAATAGTGCATATAATTATGCATAGTTGGGAAAAATAATCATGACTATGTTTTTTTTTCTTTTCTCATGAGTACCTGAACTCCTCTTGCAAAGCTAAAGAATGAAAAATTCAACGCATGCAAAAGAAAGCCCCTTTTCACATAACACATTGTTAAAGTATAGAATACCACCCTACATATTCTATATTATAGAGGATGTAGGAATTGTTGGCAACACAGATGGCTTTAAAAGAGAATTAGATATGATAAAGCCTGCTAGTCCTGGTGTCTAATATCTGCTTGGTCTCTAAATGCCAATTATAGGGGTATATGAGTAGAAAGGTGCTCATAAACTCATTGTGCATCTGCAAGAAGTGGGGTGTAAGTGTGTATAAAATGACTCCTTGAAAATCTTCCTTCTTTCCTTCCTTCCTCCCTCTCTTTGGTATCATACTGTAAGCTGCAGGCATGTAAACATAAGATACATAGCATGTAATGTTACAACATATGAACAAAATGCATCATCTTAAAAATAGGAGGAATAAAGCAGAGGGACATGCATCTAACAAAACCCAGCCTGGATCCAGCCATCCCTGTAGCAAAGCAAAGGTTAGGTTAGCTAGGTTTCCATAGATAGATTATCCCCTTATCTTCTACTGCCTTTCTGTGGTTTTCACGCTATCTGGCTAGGTGGGCCTTTTTCCTGTCCAAAGCAGATTCTGAGAAAACGAGGACACTGCAGCCATCATCATCATCATCAACATCACCATCTCTGAAATTCTGTCTTCAGTTTAAACTCAAGCCACATTAAGCACTAACTATATGTGAATTGTAAAAATGTGGGCAGGCATTCATTAGACGGGGCTTTACATGGAGGTAGTAGTTAGGATTTCAGTTCAGACAATGGAACAAGCTAATCTGCTCTGCTTTTTCTCCTCTTAGGCTTTCTCAGACATGATGTACAGTATATAAATGAAAGGTTATATGAAACGTAAAATGTGTTAAAGTTTGAGCTGCTTACAAAAAGGTAGAACCCCTTAGCAAATTGTGAATTCTGACAGGTCAGGCCCAAGAGTATGTCACTGTCTTTGGCTTTCTAAATATTTCCCACAGTTAACATATTTTGTTGTTTTGAATGAAATTGCCTGTTGCTGTGTTTTATTTCTCTCCTAGCAGCCATTAATATAAAGACAGAGACAGAATATTTTTATTACTAAAGCTTGCAGTAAAGTTAAATTTTCAAGTAAGCTGCAATAGAACATTCAAGCAGTAAGCAGCATAGTTGTTCACAAAAGCTAAAGCTAATTATTTCTCTGCCACATACAGAGAAATCTAGTGGCATCTAGTGAGCCACAACTTAGTTTTAATATGCAAGAACTAGAAAATAATAGAGTTTTATTCTGTCATCCATCATATAGTGTGACTCCCATTACATTACTCTGTTAACTTGGTGGATCATTTTCAATCTAGTGTTGACGCTGGGAGGAAGCATTAAATTTGGAAAGTGGATATGCTAAATACATGCCTGTAGGAATACAAAATAGCAAATAAAATTATGTGGCCAAAGTATGAGAAAGGATATTGTTGTAAAGATGAATATATCCAGAAGATTTACCACAGCAGATGAAACAGACTACAATGCAATTAGGTATAAGTTTTCTAGAAGAATATAATGGAAATACACCCTTACATGAGAAATTTCTTGAGTTTATTTCAATTTTAAATCAAATTACACTAGATCTAATCATTTTTTTCTGCTTGTTCTCATTTTAGGTTAGATCTCAGTAAAGTAGTTGGACAAGGCTATGATTGTTAAAAAAAAAAGTAGGATCAGATCAGGGTAATCTATACTCAGGTAATCATTATTGTAAATGATTTGAAGAGTATACTCTAAGTGGTATACAAAATATAGTTGGCACAATTAAAGCTATAATGCAGGTTATTATCAAAGCAATTAAAGGAACTATTGGATATCCAACCTGCCAATACTATTTCTTCTTCTTCTTCTTGTGCCATATCCGTTATCGGACGTTGGCGATCATGTTGGCGATCCTGTTTTTATCAGCAGCCGCACGAAAAAGTGCTGCTGAGTTTTGTCCAAACCAGTCCCTTAGATTTTGAAGCCATGATGTTCTTCTTCTGCCTGGACCTCGTTTGCCTTCAATCTTTCCCTGGAGGATTAAATGGAGTATGCCGTATTTTTCTGGGTGTCGCATCACATGTCCGAAATATTCTAACTTTCGTTTTTTAATTGTTTTGATGATTTCCCTTGGCTTTCCCAGGCGGCTTATCACCTCCTCATTTCTGATCTTGTCAACCCAGCTTATACGTAACAGCCGCCTGTAAATCCACATTTCAAATGCTTCTAGTCTCTTCAGGTGGCCTTCTGTCAGAGACCAACTCTCTACTCCATAGAGCAGGATAGAAAAAATATAGCATCTGACAAGCCTGATTTTCAGTCTTAGGCTTATGTCGTGACTGCAGAAGACCTTTTTCATTTTGAAGAATGCTGTTCGAGCTTTCTCTATCCTTGTCTTTACTTCAGTGGTCATGTCCCAGCTTTCATGTAAATTAGAACCGAGGTGCGTGATCCTTTCAACTTTTTCTAGTGGTATTCCTTCTGAATTTATTGGTGGTAAATTAACGGGTTGTTTGCTGACGACCATGATCTTGGTTTTTGAGGTGTTAAGCTTCAAGCCGTATTTTCCAGATATTTCGGTGACTCTGTTGATGAGGAGCTGAAGGTCTTCATACTTACTGGCAAGCAGAACTGTATCGTCAGCATATCTTAAGTTGTTGATCCAAACACCGTTTACTTTGATGCCAGCATCGATGTTCTCCAGTGCCTCGTTGAAGATTGACTCAGAGTAGATATTGAACAACAGTGGAGACAGAATACATCCCTGTCTGACCCCTCTTCTTATTTCTGCATCAGCTGAGTATTTTTGGCCTAGTCTCACATTTGCTACCTGATGCCAATACAGATTCTTTATGATTTGGATGTCTTTGTCATCTAGTCCCCCTTGTTTCAGGATTTCTAATAGTTTGCTGTGTCTTATTTTATCAAAAGCTTTTTCAAAATCAATGAAGCACATGTAAACACTGTGATTGACATCTCTACAACACTGTACAAGAACTTGAATGCTGAATAGCGCATCTCGTGTACCAAGATTGTTTCTGAAACCAAATTGTGTGTTACCTAGACGCTCTTCAATTTTGTTGTATATTCTTTTGTGAATTATTCTCAGGAACATTTTCAGGGCATGACTCATTAAGCTTATTGTTCTGTATTCGGTACACTTCTTTGCATTTATTTTTTGGGGGATTGTCAGAAAGGTTGATTTTAGCCAATCATTTGGTATCTTTCCTGTTTCGTATATCTGATTGAAGAGCTGCAGTAAAAAAAATTTCCCATTGTCTTCCAGCAATTTTAAAATTTCTACTGGGATATCATCAGGTCCTGTGGCTTTTCTTGTTTTTGCTATTTTTATTGCATGTTCCACCTCCTCCATAGTGATGTTTGGTCCAGTTGTTATACTTCCCATATCTATATCATCCCTAGTGTCCTCAAAAAGTTCTTCAATATATTCCTTCCATCTTTTCAGTTTTTCATCCTCATCTAAGATAATTTTCCCCTCTTTGTCAACTAAATTGTTGGTTTTCTTTTTGTAGAGGCCTGCTGCTTCTTTCACTTTTTTGTGTAAATTGAAATTATCATGCATACGTTCTGTCTCTTCTATTTCCTTGCATCTCTTTGCAAACCACTTTTCTTTTGCCAGTCGAATTTTTCTTCTAATTGTTTTCTGCAATTCATTGTATTTTTCTTTGTTTTTATTTTTATAAGATCTTCTTTCATCCATGAGATGAAGAATTTCCTCCGTCATCCACTGTTGTTTCTTGTGGTACCCCTCTCTCTGTTTTGAGTTTGTTACCTCTACTATTGCATTTTTAAATTTATTCCAGTTCACTTCTACATCATCATCATTCAGGTTGTTGGTTTCCCTTAAATGATTTTCTAGTTCTTCTTTAATCTTCCCTCCATGTTTAATGATGAAGTCTCTGTTGATTCTTGGTTTAGCAGGGTTTGGGTTTTTCATCCTTTTTAGTTTCAGCTGGACTTCAGCAAGTAGTAGATTATGATCGGATGGTACATCTGCACCTGGGTATGTCTTTACTGATTTTACTGAGTTTCTAAATCTTTTGTTTATTGTAAAATAGTCAATTTGGTTCCTTACTACATTATTTCGTGTATCTGCTGGTGATCTCCAAGTGTAGAGGCGTCTTTTTGGCAACTTGAAAAAAGTATTCATCACACATTGCCTATGTTCCTTGCAGAATTCTACAAATCTGTCACCTCTACCATTTCTGGTTCCTAAGCCAAAGTTTCCAACTACAGGAGCATCACTTCCTTCTCCCACTTTTGCATTGAAGTCCCCCATGAGTATTGTGATATCATTACTTTTTAGGGTTTTCAGTACACTGCTTATATCTTCGTAGAACTTCTCTAAGTCCTCCTCATCACTGTCAGCTGTGGGAGCATAAACTTGTATAACATTCATATTTACTGGAGTACTATTTATTTGGATCATCATCACTCTATTGGATACAGGAATAAAGGACTTGATGCATTTATTTACACAATTGTTTACGATTATAGCTATTCCATTTCGATGGTGTTTGCTGTTCTCACAAGAGTAGTAGATAGTATAATTTCCTATTTTACACATTCCATTTTCAGGCCAGCGCATTTCACTCACTCCCAATATAGAGATATTGTATTTGGACATTTCTTGGATAGTGTTGTGTGTTTTCCCAGCTTCGTATAGGCTTCTCAAATTCCACGTACCAATTCGTAGTTTTGGGTTTATCATGCTTCTAGCGGACTGGGAGATTCTTAGCACCCCTGCCCCATTTAAGGGGCGCCCGTACTCGGGGCCATTGTTAGGTTTTGCCGCCATTAACATGATTTTCCTGGGAAATATATAGTGTAGTAGTCTTCCCTTTGCTTTCTACACTGCTGTGCACATGCTGTTCAAGTGGCTGCCACCACACCGTGTGCTGTTCTTCTGAATCCGTTCCAACCAATATGGTCTCCGCCTTCAGTCGATACTGGGGAGCCAGCTGCCACTCACCAGGCCTGTTGGTCCACGGGAGGTATTTGATTCCCTCCAGCCCGCCATTACAGTATAAAAGCCATAATGGGTAGGGCCCCCCAATCCGCCACCCGTGGATGCGCTCTGTGGGGGTTCCAGGCTCCCCCTAAGAGCAATACTATTTATCTACAGTGAATTCAAAAGTATAATACTATTTATCTACAGTGAATTCAAAAGTATAGGTGTATTTATATATTAGTGGAAAATATACAAGAGTAGTTTTAACAATTCAAATATTCAACAGAATCAAGCAGTACCAAAACAAGACAACTTTATTCCAAATGCCCATTTGTATCAGAGACACCATCCTGTTTTGAGATCATAAGCAAGAATTCTCTCCTGAAAGAAATGATCACTCAAACTCTACAGTCTAGGAAGGTAGACCAAATGGAAATAAAACATAGATTCAATTAGATTAGATTAGATTAGATTAGATTAGATTAGATTAGAATAGAATAGAATAGAATAGAATAGAATAGAATAGAATAGAATAGAATAGAATAGAATAGAATAGAATAGAATAGAATAGAATAGAATAGAATAGAATAGAATAGAGCTGGAAGGGACCTTGGAGGTCTTCTAGTCCAGTCCCTGCTCAAGCAGGAGAACCTATAAGAAGAAGTCTCTTCTTAAAAAACTCCAATGATGGAGCACCCACAATTTCTGGAGGCAAGCTGTTTCACTGGTTAATTGTCCTCACTGTCAGGAAGTTTCTCCTTAATTCCAAGTTGCTTCTCTCTTTGATCAGTTTCCAACCATTGTTTCTCATCCTTCCTTCTGGTGCTTTGGTGAATAACGCTACTCCCTCTTCTTTGTGGCAGCCTCTCAAATACTGGAATACTGCTATCATGTCTCCCCTATTTCTTCTTTTCTTTAGACTAGCCAAACCTAAGTCCCGTAGCCGTTCTTTGTATGTTTTAGTCTCCAGGCCTTTAATCATCTTAGTTGCTCTTCTCTGAATTTTTTCCAAACTCTCAACATCTTTTTTGTGATATAGTGACCAAAATTGGCTGCAGTATTCCAGGTGTGGTCTTATTAGGATTTTATAAAGCGGTACTAATACTTCATGTGATCTTGATTCTATGCCTCTGTTTATACAACCCAGGATTGTATTAGCTTTTTTGATTGCTGCTGCACACTGCTGGCTCATATTCAAGTGATCGTCCACAAAGAGTCCAAGGTCCTTCTCACAGTTACTGTTTTTAAGCCAGGTCTCGCGCAATTATTACTTGTACCTTTGATTTTTCCTGCCTAAATGTAAAACTTTGCTTTTCTCCACATTGAAACTCATTTTGTTGGATAGGGCCCATTGTTCAAGTTTGTCAAGACCTTTTTGGATCCAGAGTTTGTCTTCTGGGGTGTTGGCTACTCCTGTCAGTTTGGTGTCATTTGCAAATTTGATGAGTTCCCCTTCAATTCCCTCATCTAAGTCATGGATGAAGATATTGAAGACTACTGGGCCTAAGACAGAACCTTGTGGTACCCCACTGCTTACTTCTCTCCATGTGGATGTGGTACCATTAAGGACTACTCGTTGAGTATGGTTTGCCAGCCAGCTACACATCCATCTGGTGGTGATGTTGTCTATTCCACCTTTTTCTAGCTTACCACGGAGTAGGTTGTGGTCTACTTTATCAAATGCCTTACTGAAGTCTAAGTATACTACACAGCATTTCACTGGTCTACTAGTTTAGTCACTTTATCGAAGAATGAAATAAGATTGGTTTGTCATGATCTGTTTTTAACAAACCCATGCTGGCTACTAGTTATAACTTTGTTTGCTTCTAGTTGTTCGCAAATGTGTTTTTTGATTATCTTTTCTAGGATCTTCCCAGGTATTGATGTTAAACTGATTGGTCTGTAGTTTCCTGGGTCTGTTTTTTCCCCCTTTCTTGAAGATGGGAACCACATCAGCCCTTTTCCAATCATCAGGTACTTCCCCAGTGCTCCAGGATTTTTGAAAGATGTGGTGCAATGGTTCTGAGATAACATCTGCCAGCTCCTTCAGAACTCTGGGATGTAATCTGTTGGGTCCCGGTGATTTATACTTGTCAAGGTCGGATAGGTGTTCTCTTACCATTTTCTTGCTTATTTTAATTTTTGTTTCTAGTTTGTCTTTTGCAGTGGTTTTTTTGGTATTTTGGGCTATAGTTTCTTTTTGTGTGAAGACTGATGCAAAGTATGAGTTAAGCAGCTCTGCTTTCTCCCTGTTGCCTGTTATTTCCTTGCCATCTTCTCTCTTTAGTGGACCTACAGTTTTCTTGACTTTTTTCTTGTTGTTAATGAGTTGGAAGAAACTTTTTTTTTATTATCCTTGATTTCTGTTGCAAGTCTTTGTTCGTTCTGAGCCTTTGCTTTCCTGACTTCATCTTTGCATGTTCGGTTGTCTGCTGATAATCAGCCTTAGTTATGTGCCCCTCTTTCCATTTTTTGTATTTGTCCTTTTTGTCTTTCAGTTTGTCAGAGAGATCTTTGTGCAGCCATGCTGGTTTCTTCTTGAATTTCTTGTTTTTCTTTTTCAGTGGTATTGTGCTGGTCTGGGAGTATAGGAGTTGCTGGGGACAACGGAACAACACAGGAAGATTAGTGAGATGACTTTTAGCACTGTATAATAAAGCAATGCAAGGAATTAGTAGAATAAATAGAAAAGGAGATGATAAAATCTAGCAAAATTATATAACACAAGAACAAAGCTAATCCACAAAAGAATTCCTCTAGCTTTTACCTACATTCTCTTCTTTCTTACAACACCAAAGATTCAGTGTCATCTGTGCACTTAGCTCTTTTTTTGCTATTACAGTATACACAAATAATTGATCTTTTAGCATTCACTACAGGATGATGCTATAGCTATATTCCACAATAGGTGGAGATCATCTAATTGGTTTATATCCATTTAGTAACAAAGGGAAAAGATCAATATTTGTTTTCTAAGAGAAATTCACAGAACAAGTGATCAATAGTTTTGGAAACTCTCAAAGATTCCAGTTTCTGTTCAAAGAATAATTCACTTTTTCCTTATGTTTTCCATCTCAGGCTAAGGGAAAAGAATACTAAAAGCATTAGCTATTGTTACATATTGATTTTGGAATGCATAACAGTTTTTCTGTATTATGTTATATCAATATAGCTACAGCCTGAATAGGATCTTGAGAGGTCCACCCCTTTGTGCTTTCCATCTCTGGAACTCTCCCCAGATGAGATAAGGTTTTCCTCCTTTTTTCAATTGTACAAGGTCAATTAAAACTATTTTTTCACATTTTTTTTATCATGGGTTTTTGGCCTGTGATTGATTAATGGCTTTATTGCCATCCTTGTTTTAATTATTGTTGGCTGTTTGTAAATTGGGAAATCTTATTATTTTTAAGTCTAGATTTGTTCAGCATTTTAATAGTATAGATTTTTATGGTATAGATACTGAATGTTTAAAGAATAGCATAGTTCACATATCTTCTCCCTCTCCTAAAAATGAGTACTGCAGATATCTGTGCTTCCCACAACATTTATCTTGTTGGGCATTATAGACTAGATGGACCTTGAATGTATCACACTGGGCAATTTGCCCATTTATGAAAATGCTGGATAATAGTTAATTTTGGCAGGGAATTAATATAGTGAAAAAATATGATCAATCCTTTAAAAAGCCTAGGAAACATTCCACCCACCCACACATGTTATAAATGACTACTGTACATTGATATATCTATTATCATTTCAACATGATAAAGCTGCTGTTGATCCAAGCTATTTGAATTTAGGGCTTTGGGTTTCTGTACAAGCTTGTCAAATCTGTTTATTAATGCCACGTACATATTCAACTGTTCATTCATCAAAATTTGTTTAATTTTTTTATCCTTTCATCAAGGTTCATAATTCTTAGATGATGTCACAACACATCTGTCACTGGAACTGTAGATGACTGTTTGCATTTCTACTGAAAATAAATAAATAAACAGATAAAATCCTGGGAAAACTGCCAGAATCAACCAACATGATTTTGCTAACATAATCCTTATCATGTCATTGAGACTGAGAAAACCATCTCCATAATTAGATCACTTTAAATCACTGACTTGAGAAACAGTTGTCTTCTCACTTACTCTAAATGGCATTTCTTTGAACAGTGTTTTCAACAATTTGACCCATCATCTGGTTGTATTGAAATATTGAACATAGGATATACAGAATGAAAATTGTGATGTACAGTAAGTCTACCTAAATATTGAACTGAGAATAATAATTTATCCACAGATATGAAACTGAGACTATAACTGTTGCTAAACTGAGCATTGTATCTCCTTCTACCTGCAATATTCATTTATATAGCAGATGAGGAATGTTTTCCCATTTTCTACAGAAACATAATTATAAACAACAAAAATGTATTTTGGGATAAGCATGTAAAGCCCATGTAGATATACATTTGGAGAGTACAAGATCATAAAAGGCTGCTCAAAATAAAGGTGCAATTTCATCTTTGAAGTTTCAGTCCACAAGTTTGGCAAGGAATGCCTAGCACTTGGGAGGTTTTGTCTCCAGCTTTATGATGAAGTACAATCTCATACTTGTAGTTAGGAGGAGTTTACATGCCAAAAACATCTTTGTTGTGGGAAACCACTTCCTCTTTTCCTGCTGTGCACTTGCTTGGAAGCAGAAAATAAGCTTTGAGTTGCATCCTGAAATAGAGTCGATCTGTAGTTTTTGACATTCTCACCAAAAATCTACAAGGCCAATTATGCTGGCTGTATCTAAACAAGCCTTTAATTCCACCAATGGTAGAATTATATAGATATGAAACCACACTTCATCTTGCTCATCATTCCCTTCTTAAAATGTGAGTTCAAAGCTATAATCCTCCTTTCACTTGCCTGAGAGTAAGCCCCACTGAATTCAGTGAAATAAAGACACATTGCATAATAAGATTTTCTTTTGAAGAGAAAGTAATGCACATTTGTGAACCTTTACAATATTATAAACTAATAAACAAAGTTATTGTTTGAGTAAGCACAGAGAGCATGCATGTCATTCCAATACAGAGTTTGAACCCTGGGAGAATAAATTAAACAAAGTACAAAATTAATTGTTAGAACAATTAATCAGTGGAATGACTTGCTTCCAGAAGTTGTGAATGCTCCAACACTGGAAGTTTTAAAGAAGAGATTGGACAACCCCTTGTATGAAATGGTATAGGGTTTCCTGTCTGAGCAGGGGGTTGGACTAGAAGACCTCCAAAGTCCCTTCCAACTCTGTTATTCTGTTAAATCAACTGGTCTTTCTAGTCCAATGACCGTGCCATCAACCCAAAGTGGTTATGGCCTCCATCAGTCCATTTCATGATGAAGAAGCCTCTTAGTTGGACTAAGGGGGTTGGACTAGATGACCTACAAGGTCCCTTCCACTTTGTTATTCTAAGTCTAGTTGCATATGAGCCTACTTGATAAATCAATGGCAGAACAAAAAAAAAGCTGTGCAAAAGATGATGAAAATTGTTAGACAGAACATCTGTTTGTAACTACATTTGGACAATTATAGCTTGATCATGATACAAAGTGGTACACACAGTCCTTTTGGTACTGTCTTTTGCCACATGTTAATGGTGCTTGTCTGTTTTGAGTTGGCTGCCTTAAAAAAGCAACTCCTGGATTTTCAAAAAAGGTACTGTAATAGGCAAATTTGTCAGTTTCATGATATGAGTTATTTTTATTGATTAGCTGCATTAGGAGAATTATAAATTTAGGATAATAGTTTAAGGGTCTCACAAACTCAGAATAACTGGATCATAATAACTGGAAATATATTTAGCAGCATGTTTGATTTAAATTGATTTAATACCAGCCCGTACTCTTTCCCATTTTGGATTCAAAGAAATATGCATGCAGCTGGGCCTGCCAGATCCCAATTTACAAACCATGTAATAATTAACAAGTACATTCTGAATTTCAGCCTTGATGTCAGTCCTAAATGTGAGTTTTAAAAAGGTTGAGTTATAGGACCATCTATAGATGGGCTGTCAGGCTGCCATTGTGTTCACGGAAAAATGGAGTAAGAAATGCTATAGCAGTAGACTAAAAAAAACCAAAAAACCCCCAAAGGAATTCTAGACAGATAATTGTTCTGCTGTCTTCGAAAGAAATGTACTTATATTGCATGTATAACTTGCAAGTTACTGTTGGCTCAGGCTGAATACCTTTTAGTTTTCCTTGTAATTCTTAGAGGCTTGTTAAAATTAGAATAAGAGGAAAATACTAATTAGAGATCATCTTATGATATTTGGCATAGATGGAGAACAACAAATGTAAAAACGGGTCTTCCTTTTCCCAGATGTATTGATATTCTTTTGATCTCTGTAAAATAGAACAGCTCAAGACATGCAGCCACAATCATGTTTCATCTCTATTTTTAATCTTCTCAAAGCTGCAACAAGCAGGAAGTCAGAAAAAGAGATGCTTTTACAAGTTTAACGCAACAGAGGAAGGAGAGGAGAAACAGCAACAAACCAAAATGTCTTCATTTTATTTTTTTAAAATGTGTCTCTTTATTAAAAAAAACAACCTGCTTTGAGTGTCTTATGCCATTTGCCCTGAGAACAATGACCCATGGACAGTCTGTCCTAGCAAATAACAGTATTTTGCATTGTAAAGGCTGCCCCTGAAACCTTTAGTGTGCTTGCTAGAAAAAAAATCCATTGAATACAGTTGATGAAGAAACTGCTTGCAACTGCATTCTGAAATATTTCCTGCTGCATAAACTTTTGTCCACTAAAGCCACTTCATCAGAATGATCTTATGAGAAACACATACAGATGTCTCTGTTTGCAAATAATCAGATTATGACCAAAATGCCATAAATCTTTAATACTTGCTTTGTACCAGGAAAACTGATCTGTAGGGCAGGGATGAGGATGTTGTGGCCTAATGATATTGCTGGAGTATCATTTCCCCAGCCCAGTCAGCATAGTGAGGAATGTTGGGTGCTGTACATCGGCAACATCCAGCCATAATCCCATCCCTATCTCCATTGTTGTGGTTATCCCTGGAATTTCCTACGACCAAGGGAAATAGAGAGCCTCAAGAAAGTTTAATTACATTTCTATCTGATTTGTTAATTTTCCAAAAACAAGGGGAAGGAGTTTATGTATGCCTCTGGAGGCTTTCTCTGCTGCTCTGAAACTGACAATTCACAGCAGAAATTAATTAATCAAAAACACAGTTCTTCAAATACATTTTGAAAATCAGAAGAAGCTAAGTTCCATTAAAAGCTTCCAAACCCAGAGCATGGTAAAGATAGGATCTTCCTTGAGTGCCTGGCAATTACATGGTCACAATTATGTAATTTTATTTCAGTAGCTTCCAGTGGGAGTCATAGAACAGCTTCTTTTAAATGAACCAAACACAATCCACAAAGTGTGCTCAGCATTTTTCCTATTCTGTTCTATGGAGTTCAATCACGCCCACCATCTCTTCAGGGGAGCAAAAGAAAGAAAAGAAAGAAAGAAAGAAAGAAAGAAAGAAAGAAAGAAAGAAAGAAAGAAAGAAAGAAAGAAAGAAAGAAAGAAAGAAAGAAAGAAAGAAAGAAAGAAAGAAAGCCAATGAAACATAGTCTTTAGAACTTTGCAATGGGTTGTCTTTGCTTTGCTGTGAATGCCATAGGATAGGTAAGAATGTTTCCAGAAACAGGGGTGCAATAAAATGTTGCACTGTAATATTTCTCAAGAAAAATTGCAGTTCTGCAACAACTTTCAAGGGTCTTGAGGTCTGCACCAAAAACACCTGAAGGCAGGACAAGAAGCAAAGGATGGAAAGTAATCGAGGAGAGAAGCAACCTAGAACTAAGGAGAAATTTCCTGACAGTGAGAACAATTAATCAGTGGAATGACTTGCCTCCAGAAGCTGTGGGTGCTCCAACACTGGAGGTTTTTAAAAAACGATATAGGGTTTCCTGCTGCAGCAATAAAGCTGCAGATATAACTCTTTGCAATGAGAGGGATAGCAGTAAGAAAATATTATTTGAAAGCCTCAGTATGAACATTTCCAAAGAGTATCTTCCTATTGTTTAGAATAAATCATCCAATTCCAACTCAATCCTCATTGTCACCTAGCTGCTTGATTTGAAGCATCTCCTGCCCCTCCTGGCTTTATCTTCCCTGAAAAAGAGAGACCTGGCTATCACCCGCATCCCAAGACTCCCTAGTCCAGTGTTTTTCAACCATGGTAACTTTAAAATGTCTGGACATCAGCTTGAATCCACACATCTTAAAGTTGCCAAGGTTATGAAACACTGCTCTAGTACAAAGTTCCACATGCCAGATTCTGCAGTTTCCATTACATTGTTTGCATAAACTGGCCTTTAATTCCATCTTTTTTCTTTCTATTTCTGGGCTGATTCTTCTTCAGGCATCCCACCTGAAAATCATGCCAGTGCTTAATCCTTCAAATGAAAACATTTGAAGCTGTTTATATTAGCAAAGGAAGCATATTGAATTCTTAAACTATCTTTGCAAATATTGTTTCCTCTGAAGTGCACTTTGTCCCCAAATGCCTTTCAGAGGAGACTGGGGCAAAGGAAAATATGGCAACAGATATTTAGAGAAACAGCAAGGTGAATTTCTTAAGCAGTTCTCTTTTCCACCTCGGCATCTCCAGAGAATAAGTGGAACTTCAAAATATCTTAAAGCCTACTTTGTAACTGCGAGGGAAGGCAAATGAAGCTTCAAGTGCATTTCAAAATGATAGCATTTTTTAAAAAAGTTCATCCATTCTTTTCCTTCCTGGGCAATTATAAGGAAGTCAGGTCCTTTAACACCTTTGTGATGGAAATTGCCTTTTCCCTGTGAAGGCCAAAATATGCCATTAAATTGCTGCTTTAATTAAATATGGAGTACTTCATCTCCTTTGTCCTATGGAAAGGTCTCAACAGTTCCTAGGCTTTTGTCAAAAAAGATGAAAAACCGTTTCAAAAAAAGAAAAAAGGAACTGCTCCAGTCAGGGACTTTTCCCTTCCCACCATTGCTCCACTGCCTCCCAAATCTGTTGGGTGGAATGTAATCTGCTCCTCTCTGACTACTAATTATTTCCATTCATTTCCGCAGTGCACAAATTGCAAGCCATGCTGGCAGTTTAATAGTCTGATACCAGCCGCAGGATAAAAGCAATGTCTTCGTTGAAGAAATGTTTGAACATGGCGGGCGAGGGGGGGAAAGAGAGCAGGAAGAATCTACCTCCCTAGTATTATACAACTGATTGTCATGCTTTTTGTGATTAGAAGCTGGTATGCAGGAGACTGACAAATCCAAAACTTACATAGGTTTAGGTAGATCAATGGTTCATAAAAGGCAAGATAGAGAATTATCTGTATATATTATACAGATAACTAACTAACTAACTAACTAATTAACTAACCAACCAACCAACCAACCAACCAAACAAACAAACAAACAAACAAACAAACAAATAAACAAACAAACAAACAAATAAATAAATAAATAAAATGTTGTTTGTTGTTTTTTGCTTTGGAAAAATTCCTAATAGAACTTTCATCCATCAACCGGATTATTCATTAGATGGATATATGTGGAAAAACAGTATCATATAACCTGATTTTGGTGCATTTTATATAATGTTCCAGATTTTTATCTATAAATGTTTATATGCATGGAAACGGTCATCTCTAATCTGGTAATTTGGGATGTGATAGGCTGCAGCTCTCATCACCAACTAGAATTGAAGAAAGGTGGGAGGTATAATCCAACACATCTAAAAAGTGCCAGAATTAGATTTATTTTATAAATTTGGTATATAGATATTTTAGGCATCTTATTTTAGGCATTTTATGTACTGGAGCTCTTTTACTGCACACAGAATGGTTATAAGACTGTCATTCTGCCTTCTGTCTCCATGATAGTGAAAACAATTAATCAGTGGAATGACTTGCCTCCAGAAGTTGTGGGTGCTCTTACACTGGAGGTTTTTAAGAAGGGATTGGACAATGATTTGTCTGAAATGGTCTCCTGCTTAAGCAGGAGGTTTAATTAGAAGACTTCCAAGGTCCCTTCCAACTGTGTTATTATGAAACCTGAATTAGTTCATTCATGTTATACTGGTAGCACAGTTATATAATATAACTGCAACTCTTGAAAGTATACATATACACCATGTTATTCCTTTTCAGAATAAACAATGGTTTGCAAAGCACAAAAAGGAAATAAGCAAAAGTAAGCCAACAAAATTAAAGCATAAATTAAAAAAAAGCTAGCCAATCTGTTACCAATATCACTCATTCATATTAATTTTTGCAAAAATCATCCATGCATTTATCATCTCCAGCCTTTTAACTTCATCATTCCACAAATATTCTTTTTTTCATATTTCTCATTACTATAAATATAGACATTTCTGTCAAACTCTGTAACACAATTTTTTTCATTTTGTTTCCTATCCACTTTTCCTATATCTAGTTGCCATTTATTTCTTGAAATATTAATCTGCCTTTCAATTGTGTTTTTCATACAGGACTCCTAATTGATCGTCTTGTGGCTGTTCAGCCTTGGCTATTGCTTCTTTCATTGTTTTTCCTTTTCTCCATTTTTCCCAAGATGCTCTCTTGGCACTATGCAACAGATGTATCTTACATTCAGAATCTCTCATCATCCTTGTACCTTTCCGTAATCCTGCCAATCTTTCATCATAAACAAGTTTGTCATATAAATCTATATACATAACTAATCTGTTCTTTTGCCATGTATGTGTATGAATAGACATGTTTAAAGTATACATTTGAAACAAATAGATTTTTGTCTCAGCAGATATACATCAGTGGTGCAAAGCAGCCATCATTCTCATTCCTCTTGGATCCAAACAACAATCACTTTTTTGGTTATCTCTTATCTTAATCCCACCCATCCATTCATGCCACCTAAACAGAATTTTTTTTTCTTGTGGATCACATTAATTCAGAATGTTGTACAATTTTTCCAAACTTCACAGCTAGTTTTTTAATTATTACCTTGTAGAGGAATAGGTTGCTGCACCTCTCACCAAGCTAAGGATTCCCACTGTCACATGCACCCATAATACTTTGCATAACATCAATTCATAGTTTGCTTTAGCCCCTTCATTCCTAATTAAAGCTATATCTTCACATCCCTGTAGATATTCATCTCCCAAATATTGATCCACAAGATCAAATCATCTTCATTCGGATCTATTACATTTTTTCCTTTTTTCTTAGTTTCATAGATGTACAACCTTCCTTCCTTCCTTCCTTCCTTCCTTCCTTCCTTCCTTCCTTCCTTCCTTCCTTCCTTCCTTCCTCTTTCTTTCTTTCTTTCTTTCTTTCTTTCTTTCTTTCTTTCTTTCTTTCTTTCTTTCTTTTCTCTCTCTCTCTCTCTCTCTCTCTCTCTTTTCTTGTTCTTTATCATTTACTTCTCTTACATTCCAAATCATGATCTTCTATATACAATAATGATCCCATATATATTGTTCCTTGTCATTCATGATATTTTGGGGCCAACTGAAGCTGTCACACAATGCTTTTTGCTAAGATGGAGATGATGTGGTCTATGTTACTATCCTTAGTCACATACAGTATTCATTGCTAATGGCAAGCACAATGTTTGTCAGTTTTTGCACATTTTGGTCAGCATGCCACATGTGGAAACAAAACCCTATTTTATTCCAACATGCACACACACAGTTCTATACAAGTTCTCTAATTTAGACATTGCCTGCAAAACAACATTCTGTTGCCCATACCTATCAACACAAAGGATCATGCTGAGGTTAGTTGTGTAATCCTGTTTTAAAGAGTTGCAATCAAGTGCTATATTCACGCTCCTGCATGCTCTAATGTGATTGTTCCAAATTATTTCTGAAGACCTGCATAGCTTACTTCTTAACTATGAGAAGAGTTAGGTAGTAAGGTAGATCTATATAATTTTATTCATGTCAGCAAAGTCTCTAGTTTTACTGGCATGATGGCTGAACTGCCATTTGATCTAGTATAAAGAAATGTATTATTTCAGCAAAAGGAAAAAGAAAAAGGAAAGCAAATAATAGTTACATTATTTATAGATTTTTGTATATGCCAACATCTGCTACAAATAAAAGTATGGTAGCTACTAAATATGCCATTAATTTATTTAGCCACTGATTATGTTTAGGGCTTTCATTTGAAGCCAAAAAAATAGTTTATGTATGTTTATATAACTTAAGGAATTAATGATAATCCACGTGTATATCTTTCAGATGAAGATATATTTTTTCTACTAGATAATAGAATAATGTGCTAAATATATTGCTTTTATTATATAATTTCTCAATTTATGCTGGCAGCTCAGAAACATACTAGAGTGTCCATTTTTCCATTCAGTCAGTCTCAAAAAAGATAAAGAATAATGTGTCACATACTTTCACTGGCTAAAAAATGAAGTCTGATAAATGTTGAAGTAATGGTTACTGTGTTATTTTTGGTTTACTATCCTGACACTTGATGCTTCATGAAGAAGTTTTGGCTTTTTCTTGTGCTGACTTGCATAGCTAGACTCATTATATTCAACATCCTTGCAAAAAATGGGTGTTCCCATTCATGCAAAATTGAAATGGGGGTGGCATATTTTGCAAACATTTTTGTTCCCCCTGAAAATGCCAACTATATTATTATATATTACATATGTCACTCCTCTCCTCCATAAGGTGACTCTGGGCAGCTTACAGATCATACAAAGATACTAGGAAAATTTTTTAAAACTACGCACATTAAAAATTTAAAACTATGTAAATGAAAGTCTCTTTCAAATCCAGTTGCACTTAACTGACAGGACCAGAAAGAATGTGGATTTAACCAACATTTTTTTTTTACACTTTAATGATGAAATCAAATGCTGTCAGTTTCCCAAAGTCTCTCATCTCTTCCTTATTTACAGGCAGTCTTCGACTTAAAACAGTTCATTTAATAACTGTTCTGAAAAAAATGACTTACGACCGTTTTTCACTTATGATTGTTGCAGCATCCCCGTGGTCACGTGATCAAAATTCAGATGCTTGGCAATATTTATGACAGTTGCCGTTTTTCAGGTCATGTGATCACCCTTCTACCAAGCAAAGTCAATAGGGAAGCCAGATTCACTTAATAGCCATGTTACTAACTTAACAACTGTAACGATTCTCTTAACAACCGTGGCAAGAAAGGTCGTAAAATGAAGCAAAACTCACTTAACGGCTGTCTTGCTTAGCAACAGAAATTTTGGGCTCAATTGTGGCCGTAGGTTGAGGACTACCTGTATTTTGACCATTCCTTTTTCCAATTTTTCTGTACCTGACCCCAGTCTCAAGTCACTTGCCTATTAGTTTTTCAAGTTCTTTCCTAATCCACTGTTCTTCAGACTGTTTTTTTCCTTGTTTATCCCTCCGCAGATCCAGTACAACTTCAGCTAGCAGATGTAAGACCTACGGAAAGGAGATTCTCACTGTCATTCAATTATTGTATCTTAAAAATTAATCCTAAATTAAAAGCTGAAAGTAACACAAAAAAGTTTCCATTCATTATGGCCTGAACAGCTCATCCAAAAGGATTTCTGCTTGTTGTATTCTTATATATCTTACAACAAGAATCGATACCTTTTTATAGCTTAGGCTTCACTGTGTCATTTTACTTGGAGGATGAGGTGTCCCTGCAAATCACCTGAAATCTCATGAAATTCTGTGAGATTTAGTGCTCATGAGATTCTGGCCGTGCAAAGATTATGGCTGTATTGATTGCTCACGATTTTCGCTTGCTTGCTTTTTATGTTTTCTGGTTTTAATTTTGGTTTTTAATTGGATTTTTAATTTGGTTTTGAAGGCAGTTGCTGTGTTTTGTATTGATTTCTGTATTTTGTTTAGAGGTTGTGTTATTCGGTTGTTTTTAATTATGTGAGCCCCCCAGAATCACAAATGTGACATGGGCAGCTATACAAATTGAATGAATGAAATGTTAATATGTTAATATTAATATGTTAATGTTGTTATGTTAATATTAATATGTTAATGTTGATTTAATTTGGAAGGTGCAACTGCCTAAGTAATACATACATGTCCAGGTGCCCAGGAGCAGTTGTGTCTAGGCCTGGAGCACTTCAGCCATTATCTATAAGTTTCTATCATGGCTATCACAAATATCACAGTTGCTCATGATCACATAGATGCACTATTACTACTGGTAGCTTGGCATCACCCTGTTCCATATCCCAGATCTCAAAGATTAATTACAAATTTATGTGCCATGTGATTATTTAATTAATCTTATTTCTGCTCCTTTCATTTTAAATGTTTAAGTGATTTAATTTACTACTATTCTTAATTTAATTTTAGAGTTTTCACTTCAAATGTTGTAATTTAAGTTGGCTTGGGAAACTTGCTTTAAAATGCAGCATACCTTTCTTAAAATAGAAAGAAAGAAAGAAAGAAAGAAAGAAAGAAAGAAAGAAAGAAAGAAAGAAAGAAAGAAAGAAAGAAAGAAAGAAAGAAAGAAAGAAAGAAAGAAAGAAAGAAAGAAAGAAAGAAAGAAAGAATGAAAGGAAGGAAGGAAGGAAGGAAGGAAGGAAGGAAGGAAGGAAGGAAGGAAGGCACGGACAGAAGAGCTGATTTAAGCTGGTCTTTCTTACAACTTGCTCAAGCAATTTGTGTTTGTGTGTGTGTTGAAGTGAAAACTATACCTTTTGTGACTTGACTGAAGTCTGCATTTCTTAAATCAATTCAGAAATATAACAAAAGTGCAATCTGGTCCTTGAATTTACAAGGAAATTTGCCTTTAAAATCAAGTTGCAGTAATAGCACTATGAGATCTATGATCACACATCAGACCAAAGAAGGAAGGAAGGAATTGTATGTTCATCCGCCATGACTTTAATCCTCAGCTGTTCAGACTCACATGTCAGGTGATCCTTTTTGGGTGAGAAATAAAAACAGCCAAATTAGCACATGCTGTTCTCTTGCAAAATTTGTGCTGCTTGCACGAGAGAGAAAATCTTAAACAAGAGGGGAAGAAAAGGAGGAGTCTGTATATCTGAGAGATGGCATTCAGCCTACGTTTTTAAAAATACATTGCCTTTGCTAAGTTACAGTCCATTTATCCACAAAATAGAAAAACAAGCCAAGGAGAAGAACTCTTTGTTTCCTTCTCTCCTGTTTTATTCTATTTCTTTGAAATGCTAGCACTAACACACTGGTAGCACTTTTTCAGGTTTTTCCCCAGAATGAACAACAAAAGAAACAATTTAATGTTTCTTTTACAACAGTATGACATTTCAAATAACATATATATAGAGTAGATATTATTCTACTGGTTATTTGTGGGGCCACCTATCTACCCTTGTGATGGGAAGTAGGTTGGGTTGTGCCATACACAGAGGTTGGGTAGAGTATCTTCCCTAGGTATGGAGGATGGAATTTTCAGTATATCTGCAATAAATGATTTGATAGGATGGATTACAACAGTCCTAATTTTAAGTTGCGGGCTGTGTGATGGCTTAGTGGTTAAGACACTGGGCTTGTTGGCTGAAAAGCCATCAACCCAGGTTCAAGACCCAAGTGCCGCGCGACAGTGAGAGCTCCGGTCCTCGTCCCAGCTCCTGCCCAGCTAACAGTTCAAAAGCATACAAATGCGAGTAGATAAATAGGTACCACTATGGTGAGAAAGTAACAGCACTTTGTGACATCAAACTGTCCACATGACTGCAGAAATGTGTTCAGACAACACTGGCTCAATGGCCTTGAAATGGAGATGAGTACCACCCCATATAGCCAGCAACAACTAACAGAGTAAAACCTGCAAGGACTCTTTTACCTTTTACTTTATTTTAAGGTGACTGATGGGTAGTAAGATGAAATTGAGGCTGTTTGCTGACCCCAGGAAATTCACTCATGCTGCAAATTTCATAATGTACATAACAATGGCAATGAAAAGGTTGAACCAAGCGATTCAGTTCAATGAAGCCTTTCTTTCAAAACCTTCAAATAAGTTTCAGCTCAGATATGTAAAAGTATGCCACAATGAAATATGAAACAAGCATCTATTCAGAATATTAAATTACATTCTGCAGAAAATGATATCAGCAGCGATAATCTTGAGCATAGCTGATTTGCATTTTGCCACACCTCAAAAATATCTGTCAGTGTTGAAATTTTCTGTTATATCAAGTCTTGTTCAGCTATGTAATAATGCTTGTTTGATACAAATCTAGCACTGCTGCCAAATTCATGTTTCAACCTAACTAATAAGACAAGAAACATTTAGAAATAAATAAGCAATCTCTAGAATGTATGAATTTGAAAAGAATCTTACGATAATTTAGCCTGTTCAGCATAAAAACCAACTACAACATTCTTAACATGTGTCACATGGCAATATTTAACTGGGAGAGTCCATTTAGGAGAGGCCTACATAGAGAAAAAACTGTAATGCCAGTTTTAAAAATAGGACCTAATACAGTTCTAGAACATTAAAAGCCAATCTGTTTAATGTTTATTTGAGGGGAAATTGATAAAAACAGTATTCAAAACCATTATTAGACAAACAAGTCTTACTATAAAAATTGATATGGCTTCTGCAAATAAATTCTGCTTATCAACTTTTTGATTGAGTGTTTCAGAGTGTTAAGAGTTGGATGGAAGTAACTATGAGTGTCTTCACCACTGAATCTGGTATAAAATCAAGAGAAAATTATTAAAGGATTATTGTACACCACCCTGGGTCACTTCTATGAGATGGATAGCCATACATATTTTATAAGTAAATAAGTAAATACATATATACATACATACATACATACATACATACATACATACATACATACATACGCAGCCTTATTATTTTTGAGTACTTTTTCAAGAAGAACTTGGCTCCTAAAGCCACTTGGGGGGGGGGGAGAAGGCTGTGTTGCAAGTGAAGATGGATGTAGGAAAATTATACATATAATATTAAGGCTCTAAATTTTGGTTTTCAAACTTGAAAGTCAGCATTCCCTGAAGTTTAGAAGTACAAACCACTTTTATGGCAGTTGTATTCCTACTTGTACTTTGCGGTTTGTTTATTTAGCAAATTTATATGGGTACCCATCTTAACCAAATAACCCTGACCAATCACACAATTGGTCATTGATCCTTTTTTCTAAAAATGTACATTGAGAGGTAGAGGTGTAGCTAAACTGTGCAAAAAATAGTATTAGTCTCAGATTATATTAGGGGAACAGAATTAGGTCATTTCAACACTGCTAATTTATAACCTTCATAGAATCACATAGCCAACATTGGAGTAATATAAAGCCTATTCACATTAACTGTTATTTTAGCTTAAAATAGGATTGCTAATGCAGAAATGACCTTAATTATGAATGGAAACCAGGATTTGGAAATCTTTGTTAGTTTCAATAGTTTTTAATATGTGCATAATTTGTGTTAAGCCTCTGTGATTATTTGTGGAGGCCCCGTGTTTTATATATGCCTGCTATTTACAGAAAGTACAGGGAGTCCTCGACTTTCAACAGTTCATTTAGTGACCATTCAAAGTTATAACGCTACTGCAAAAACATGTCTTATGACCGTTTTTCACAGTTACGACCTTTGAAGCATCCCCATGATCATGCAATCAAAATTCAGATGCTTGGCAGCTGGTTCATACTTATGACCGTTGCTCTATCCCAAGGTCATGTGATCCTCTTTTGCAAACTTCTAACAAGCAAAGTCAATGGGGAAGCCAGATTCACTTAGCAACTAGGTTACTAACTTATCAGCTGCAGTGATGCACTTAACCACTGTGGCAAGAAAGATCGTAAAATGGGGCAAAACACACTTAACAATTGTCTCACTTAACAACAGTACTTGGGACACAGCAACAGTCCTAGGTATGAACCAGTTGCCAAGCATCTGAATTTTGATCACCTGATCATGGGGATGCTTCCAAGGTCATAAAAACGGTCATAAGTCACTTTTTTCAGTGCCATTGTAACTTTGAACGGTCACTAAATGAACTGTTGTAAGTCGAAGACTACCTGTACTGACAATGTCTGTTTGATATTAATTTAGGAAACAGACTCCAACATATAAATGTGAATATTTAGTGAGATGCAGATAAATAAACCATATCTTCCTAAATTAAACCAGTATGTTTCTTCTTCTTTGCCCACCACTACCGGTATAATTTAAGATTTAAGATTTCCCTTTGTATCAACAGCCTAGCAGCTCTTCCTCTCAGTTGTTCAATAATTTGCAATCACCTTCTCCTTCCTCCTTTCGATCTTTTAAAATAAACATGAAGCTTTAGAAGAAGGAAATTGCCTTATATGTTTCCTGAATGTTCTGCCAGTGCAGAACATGTCCTTAGCAACTGATAAGCTATAGCCTTATTCAAAAGAAAAACTGCATCAGGTTCCTTTGTTAATCATTATTTGCGCTCTCTAAAGAATGAAAAATGAGTAGGCATATCACAGCCATATGAAAATCAATTGTGGTAGTGTCAGAACATACTTTTGTTGCACTCAGATTCTCAGAAACAGGTTATGATATAAATGGTATCACATGGCCAATTTTAGTATTTTGAGATAATGTATCAGTATCATCCAATCCATATTTAGTGAAAGAAAACCCTTTGTTCCAAGCATCTACAAAGTAGTTCCAGGCTCTATCGGTCACAGCACACACTGATGTGCGCTGTGTTATATATCAAACAGCGTAGATGTGCTCATCCATCATGGTTTGGTAAAAATAATTTTTAAAAAGTGGCCAGCCCAGAAAAAGAACAGAAGTTACCCCGATGTTCAGATAGCTGCACAAAACAGGCACAGCTGTTCAGTAGACAAAAGAGTTGTGCAGAGCAGCTTCCAGTTCTAAGCTCCTCAGATCCCTCATGAGTTTCAAAAGACATGATTTTGCAAAATATGACTTCAAGACAAGCAGGATAGAGAAACAAGATGGCATTGAAACAGGAACACTGAAACCTCTCCTCGTAGTTCTTACTGGTTTTGGAGACACTACACATCCTCTTTACGACCTGTTTTCCTTGTTACCTTCTGGGAGGAGGCTTTGTGGTATCCCAAGCAGAACATCCAGATTCAGTCACAGTTTGTTCCATATAGCATCAACCTTGTGAACTCTCAAGCTTCCTCCTTCCACTATGTATTCAAGATGAACAATGATTAATATTTATATGTTATTTATATGTAAGGGTGTAGGTTTATACATATGTTGTAAATAGCATGTTTAAATGTGTGTTATATATGTGTACACTTTGAGAGCAAGCAATTAAATTTCATTTTTAATGTGTTCCAATGTGCCCACAGTAAAAAATGACTATAAAGGTTATCTATCTATCTATCTATCTATCTATCTATCTATCTATCTATCTATCTATCTATCTATCTATCTATCTATCTATCTATCTATCTATCTATCTATCTATCTATCTATCTATCTATCTATCTATCTATCTATCTATCTATTGATCTATCTATCTATCTATCTATCTGTTTGTCTGTCTGTCTGTCTGTCTGTCTGTCATCTATCTATTTTTGTTATGGACATAGGTGTGCTACCTCACATCATTATCTTAGGCTGGATTGTCTTCTGAAATATATAGAAGGACCATAGGACACATGGTTCAGGAGATGGTAGCCACATTTCCTGGATGCCTGTTCTGCAGACAATTAATAAGATAAAGTGTCATCACACTCTCCAGCAATTTTTATTAATTGCCCTTAAATAAAATATGGGAGAGGCATACTTGAGTTTAAACATTTCAGACTACATGCTTATATGCACATCACATGTTTTATAATATTGAAATGATCTCTTTTATTTTAAAAGACAAAAAAACAGGTTACAATAATTTAATTACAGTATTTAAGTTTGAAAAGATAGCTCAATATTTCAGTCCTACAATATAGATATAATAATGCACAACTGCCTACATCTATGTATATACCCATGAACCATTTTTGCAATTATTTGTGTATGCTTAGCCATAATTAAACCTCACTAAATTCAGTCATATTTGTTCTCAGGTAACCCACAGAATTAAGCATTCATACAGAGTAAGGGAACTATATGGAATTTAATCAAGCCCACAACCAAAATTAGACTTTCAGAAGATATCTGACTTCAAGAAGGTTTTCTCCCAGAGGAAAGTGTATTTGAATCTGAACTTTATCAGAATTTTATTTGAAACTGATTGAATGTTCCACAAGGGTTGATCATGCTTCTGTAAAATTTCCCCATATTAGAAAAGCATAAGGCAAAAGAGAAGGAAAAGGCAGAGTGTGATTTTCAAGACACGCTTCTAATCCCAATATATAGTGTTAGCATGGATCTCCAGTAACAGTGCACTGGGGAAGAATGGAGAAATAGTATGTCACAGGTGTTTTCCAGACTTGTTGCTTAGGAATATGTTGCTTATTTGTGCCCTTTGAATACAATTTGCCATTTGCAGTAGTGGGAAAAGTGAGTTTCATCATTCTCACAAGATTCTCACAAATCTTCCTTAATATTTGAAGATTCCTCATAGAATATTACACCAGCTAAATGGAAATAATAATAGTAACAACAACAATAGTAACAACAACAACAACAACAACAACAACAACAACAACAACAACAATAATAATAATAATAATAATAATAATAATAATAATAATAATAATAATAATAATAATAATAATAATAATAATAATAATAATAATAATAATAATAATAATAATAATAATAATGTAGCTATGGTCACCTCTATATTTGATGTGATATTTTTTTTCTATGAAGTTGTTCATAGTTCCCCATTACTGCCTGGTTCCCTAGCTAATAATAGCAAAAAACCCTCCTTGTTTACCCTTAGAAATATACAAAGACTGAAAGCAAAGAAATATTGATTTGCTATTACAAATCAAGTCCAACGAGAAGAGGATATTGCTATCAGTCAATTGCAAAAGGCAGCTTTACTTGGAACAGCTTATATCCTGCAACAGTACCTTTAATAGTGTTAAACAACAATGTCTGCCCATCCCAGTCCTTGGGAAGGACTCGATAAGTGGAGAAATATGCCAGATTCAGTATAAACAACTGGCTGACTGTGCGATCAACCATAATAATAATAATAATTTTGAGTGAGGCACTACCTTGATGTAGTTGTGGGGCGTGTGTGCTCTGAGAAGATGAGAGCTATGCCAGAGGTTTAACCATACTGGACAGGTCTCATTAAGGGAGCCAGACAAAGATTGCCTCACGCATAAACCATATGGTGAGACATACAGTAACTTACAAAAATCTATACAGACTGGTTGATGCCCAGATCAACAAGGACTACCCTAGGTTGTAAGGTGTAAGAATGGTTGTAGATAATAATAATAATAACAACAGTGCTTTTTTTGTAAAAAAAAAAAAAGGTGCCAGAACTCACACATCTCATACAACCCACTTTGCCTACCCTACAAGGTTCCATCCCAAAAAGGTGCCGGAACTCCGTTCTGAGCGTTCTATGAGAAAAAAAGCCCTGAATAATAATAAAGTTGGAAGGGACCTTGGAGGTCATCAAGTCCAACCCCCTGCTCAGGCAGGAAACCCTACACCATTTCGGACAAATGGCTGTCCAGTCTCTTCTTAAAAACTTCCAGTGTTGGAGCATTCACCGCTTCTGGAGGCAGGTTGTTCCACTGGTTAATTGTTCTAACTGTCAGGAAGTTTATCCTCAGTTCCAGGTTGCTTCTCTCCTTGACTAGTTTCCATCCGTTGCTTCTTGTCCTGCCCTCAGGCGCCTTGGAGAATAGCTTGACTCCCTCTTCTTTGTGGCAACCCCTGAGATTGGAATACTGCTATCATGTCACCCCTAGTCCTTCTTTTCATTAAACTAGACATACCCAATTCCAGCAACCGTTCCTTATATGTTTTAGCCTCCAGTCCCTAATCATCTTTGTTGCCCTTCTCTGCACTCTTTCTAGAGTCTCAACATCTTTTTACATCGTGGTGACCAAAACTGGATGCAGTATTCCAAGTGTGGCCCTTACCAAGCATGTAAAGTGGTATTAATACTTCACGTGATCTTGATTCTATCCCTCTGTTAATGCAGCCCAGCACTGTGTTGGCTTTTTGGCAGCTGCAGCACACTGCTGGATCATATTTAAGTGATTGTCCACTAAGACTCCGAGATCCCTCTCACAGTTACTACTATTGAGCGAGGTACTCCCTATACTATACCTGTACATTTGGTTTTTCTTGCCTAAATGTAGAACCTTGCTTTTTTCACCATTGAATTTCATTTTGTTAGATAGTGCCCAGTGTTCAAGTCTGTCCAGATCCTTCTGTATCTTAAGCCTGTCTTCTGGAGTGTTGGCTATTCCTGCCAGCTTGGTGTCGTCTGCAAATTTGATGAGTTCCCCATCTATCCCCTCATCCAAATCGTTGATGAAGATGTTGAAGAGCACTGGACCTAGAACAGAGCCCTGGGGCACCCCACTGCACACTTCCCTCCACACGCTGAGTACGGCCGGTCAGCCAGCTACGAATCCATCTGGTGGTGATGCTGTCTAACCCACATTTTTCTATCTTATCGAGTAGTAGGTTGTGATCTACTTTATCAAAAGATTGAGGACTATCTCTCTTTGATTTGGACTGCCCTAGGTGTTGGAGTTCCTGTGACAAGCAACTCAAGACTGTTGGCTGAGCAATCAGGGCCAGGACTACTAGAAGAAAAGTTGCTTATCCATTGCAAATATACAAAGACTGAAAACAAATAACGGTCTTTTGTTTCAGCTCTCACATTTACATTGCATTATGTTAAACAGTGTGTATTTTAGTCTGGACTGGAAATTACAGTCTGACATATTAGGAATGAACATTGTAAATCTTTCCTTGTGAATAATGAGTTTTAGAAATAAAGGGCATGCAAATGTGAAATAAGACAAAAAGGAAAATCTTAGAGTTTTAAAGCCTAGAGTGATAATAATTCATGCTGGGAAACAATTCTGAAAACAATTGGAAGTAAAGGATATCCTCCTACTTTAGATGCTTTAAAAATCTGTAGAGAACGAAATACAAAGATCCTGCCTATAATTTCCAATGATTCTGAATTGCTGAGGTTACAGCTTACTGTAGATCAGTTTAGGAGTAAAAGCAGAAAGGATCAGTAGAACATTTCCTATTTCTGGCAATTGCCTAATGGTTACTAAAATATTAATCTGCCTTTTTTTTCTTTCTTTTTTAAAGAACAGAGGCAAAACTAAATGACCAATTACTTTAGAATCTTATTATAAGTGAAATGTGTTTTAACTCTACAGAATTGTGGTAGGAAAATGCAGACTCTGCAGATGTCGTTACATTTCAGCAGCCCCAACCAGTGTGTTCAATAATAATAATGGGTGTTGTCAATTATAATTCAGCACATCTGGATGATCAGAGTTTTCTTGCCTCTTCTATAAGGATATGCATGCCTCTCTCTTTTGTGGAGGTAGAATTCAGAGCAGGAATGTTTGAGAGGAAGCAGCATACCTAGTTACTCTAAAGACAGCCTATTGTATTACAGATTCAAACTTTAGCTATTTCTTTTTATTAGGTTAATAGAAATATTTAGAAAATTCCACACCACTGCACTGTATTACATATTTCAGCATGTTTTCTAATGGCAGGAAAGAAAAAAATCTTTCTAATTTATTGAAGTATAAATATAATAAGCACTTGAAACATTGGCTGTGTGTTTGAAGTTCTAGTAAAACATATGGTAAATTAACAATCCCGTTTTTTTTGTAGTTTTGGGCACCTTACTTTGTCCTACAGTGCACTATGTCACACATTTAAGCAGGTTTTTAAGTGAAGTCAGTTTTGACATGGCCTATTTCTCTGATAATTTAGCAGTCTGTAACACCTAAATATATGTATGGGCAGAATATGGTGGTTTTATTACTGTATTGAGGGTTGCAGGAATACCATACAAAAAATTAAATACCAGACCATTTCATTTTATCTGATTCATAGAAAAAGAACCAATTGTCCTTCAGTAATTACCAAAGTCTCATTCCCATGCTAGTATGTTTTTTTTTGAAGAATATATGTAATTTTGTCCATGTGTTCTCTGAACATGCACTTTAGTTTACAGTTTTGTTTAGTATATGCAAACAAACTTAATATAATGCTTTCTGTATATGGTATTTCTGAATTCTCTCAATTGTAGAATTGTTAATTGCATACTCATTTAAAAATGCAAAATTAGATAACTTTACGTTAAAATGTAGCATAATCAATTTTCTTTCATCCCCATTCCTACTGTTTACCAGTATTTTCAACTCTGGATATATTTTGTTCTTTGAGAGGAAAGGCAGACTGACTTTAAAATATTTCAGGATTCCAGCTGAAATAGTTAATGAAACAAAGTATTTGCTGTCTTTAATTCTGAGTCATTTATCTGGAAATGCACTTTGAGTCTGTCAACATAATTATTTCTTAACTCAGCACTGGACAGAGATGCTCAGTGAGACTGTAGCAAATTAATAACCAGGGAGTTCTCCATTCCTCCAGATAAAAACCCAAATTCAGAAAAGCACTATATCAGCCCCGCTAGCTATTATCTAAGAACACAAAGCATGACATAGCTCACTGTTTCAGTGCGAATCCATCCTTGTCACCATGGAGATAAAATGAATCTGGAGGAGTTAGATAGATCAGAAAACTGAAAGGATTAATCTTTTATAGTACAGCCGCAAAGTGATTAATTTAAATTGCATTTGAAATGCTACATTTTTATTAGATCACTTGACAACCAGTGGGTCAATGTTTCAGAGATATTTTCTTACCTAAATGGAAAAACAGAATGACCAAGGGTGGGCAAAAAAGCAGTGGGAGCAGAAAACCCTTCCTTCCTTCCTTCCTTCCTTCCTTCCTTCCTTCCTTCCTTCCTTCCTTCCTTCCTTCCTTCCTTCCTTCCTTCCTTCCTTCCCCTCCCTTCCACTCCCTTGTGATACTAGCTGGAATATTGTCACAGAACATTGCAAATAAAGCTCAGGTGACCGCATGAGTAGTAGTAGTAGCACTGAAACAACCACAACTTTCCCCTATTTCATTCCCTCATGAGTTATGGGTCTTGGATTTTGCAAAGATTCTGTATATTAGTGCACTTGAGATACCTTGGTTTAAAAATTGTTGCCCTATAATGCACCTTTTTGTCCAGTTAAAGGTCCTGGACAATAAGAGTTGTAATAGTACATAAACATTTGCTGAAGCAAAAAAAAAATCTAGTATTAAACAATGCTCTTTAAGGGGGAATGCAAATGAAGTGATGGTATTCCTCTATGAGAAATTGCTTTGGCAACTTTATTGTATGTACTTTGCTGAAGTGAAGAGACAAAACAAATAAAAAATCCCTCTCTTACTGCTTGTCCAACAAATAATATAGATTGGGTGATTTGTTTGTCTTCATCTGAATTACAAACTTAATTATCAGTATTCATAAACAAGTCACCCTGGCTATCTCCTGACAGCCCCATTTTTATGCTCTTCATGTATAGCAGAGAGCATATTTTGCAGATAGAGGTTTCTTTGAGTTTGAGCCCTAATGGTTCAAGATCTTTGGGCAATCTTCACTCATTCACAAAGCTTTTTTCTTTCAGATTTTCCTCCAACATATGAATAGCATAGGTTTATAGCCTGTAGAGAACAAGGTTCCTTCTAATAATACTTAGAAATTACAATCTTAATTTCCTTCAATTAGTTGTGTTTCAATATTTGAGCTATGTATTATCGAAGATGAGATTTATTTTTACCATGGCTTGGAGAATAAGCTGCAATGACTGAATTCATACAACATGTTAAACTATAAACCTTGAAATACAAATCATATGTACATGAAACTATTACAAGACTCTGAATAGCCCGGTTGTTGTCTTGTCACACTGATTGACTGGGATGTGAAATATCCTTGCAGGTTTAAGAACCATAGAGAAATGAATTAATTTAAAAAAAAGTCTTCATGAATATTCCTAAGGTTACATCTTTTGATAATATAAAGGCCATTATACTATACATGCATTCATGAATTTTCAAATGCTTCACTGTGTGTTATTATTAATCTCACACAAGTTAGCCACTTGACAGTTTGGAAGAATGAAGCCTGAAGACATCTGGAGGTTTCGAGAGTGGAGAAAGCTGACCTAGTAACAAACAACACAGAAGAGAAGTGATGACTATTGGTATGTTGTTAACCACAACTCATTGAAGTTTTGATCAGCCATGGTCAGTGATGAGGGATGCTAGCACTTGTATTTTAGCAATAACTGGAAAACCACAGGCATTATCCCTTGTTTAAATTTATACTGATGTCTAGTTATATAAAATGTGCTGTTATAATGGTGTTTTCAAATGCATTTTCATGGAGAAAATGCCTATTTGGAGTCCATTATTGTGGATGATTAATATGATCATCAGATGATCAGGTTAACATAGATTATCATTCAGTTCCGCAATTAAATCCAACTGGTATAATGAAACTGAAAGCTGGAACCTGGATGAAGATAACATTCATATTCAAAACAATTTTATACAAATTCTCTTTGATCCTCTTTCTTTCCTCTAGTACTAATATGTAGATTTTTTTTTATTTGTCTATTGCACTGCAGCTAGAGAATTCTGGGAGGTGAAGTCCACACATCTTAAAATTGATAACAGTGAAGTAAGGGAACTAGGTATGATTAGCCTAAATGAAGAGAAGGCTTAGGGGTTGACATGATAGAGTGACATACAGTTCCAGACGGTGGGATTCAAATATGTGAATATATTCTCTGTGTGGATGCCGCTTCCGGAAGTCCATTCTGGGCCTGGGCAACAAAAAATTAGCTACCGGTTCTGCCGAACTGGTGCGAACCGGCTGAATCCCACCACTGGTTCCAGATACAGTCACACAATTTATTTGTATAATGGCATTGCTATAAAGCTGCTGGTGATAATGGTTGAGAATACTCTCAATACTGATTATGTAAAACCAGACTGCTACCTGAAACTTTAATATTTTGAACACATAATGCAAAAGTAAGAATCAGTGGGGAAGATCAGTGGTTTCCAGCAAAACAGAATATAATTGAAAAGGATATTGATATGTCAGAGCTGACAATTTATTTTTATTCTCTGCCTTTTATTTCTAACAATAACAATAACAAAGTTGGAAGGGACTTTGGAGATCATCTAGTCCAACCCCCTACTCAGGCAGGAAACCCTATACCATTTCAGACAAATGGCTGTCCAGTTTTATTCTTAGTCATATTTCAGGCAATAAATGACCTGTGCTTTGATTCCATGTTTATTCTCCTTGTAGAAAGGAAGAAGACGGTATAGAGTGGAGGGTTTCACACAATCCTTAAACTGTGTTTAAAAACTCTTTGAAAACACAAGTAAACAGTGTCTGCCAAATTAATCCAAACAAAATTTTCTAAAAGACACAACTTTTGCAGAAGTGTGTTAGCTCTTCCCGTGCTTGGCTTTCTGTATCAGAAATAGAAATGTGCATTACTCGAAACTTAGCCAGCCTGCTCAAGGGTAAGACTGATAGTACTTGGAATCCAATAATAACTAGAGGCTGAATATTCCTTAACTACATAGTTGAACATATTTTATAATTTTATCTTTAAAAACCTTGTACTAGATCACACACACAAATCTTCATAGACCACACATATAATCGGATTTGTACTGCTGCTGATTAAGTAGTAGTAAATAGATAAGGCCCTTTCTCCTGAATAAATCCTTCAGAGATGTCATCTAACAGAGAGCTCTTTGTCTGAGACCAATGTGAATTGAATGATTTTTACAGATGTGATCCCAAACCTCGGTAAATCACTATTTATATCTGTACCCATTTTCACCGTGCTTTCATTAGGCTCCTAATGATTGGCCCATGCAACATGAAATCATAAGCTTCAAATTTAGCAGCTAACAAGTGCTAACATAATATTGTTTTAAGCATGTCAAACACACACACACACACACACACACACACACACAAACACACAGGCATACACAAAGGCACTTGGCAAAATGGAATGGTATTCCAGAGAAAACATGCCAGGATCACTACCCCAAACAGTCCTGGGAGTCATAACACCACAAAATGCAGACATTCCAAGTGGTGTAACCCAGGGGGACAGGGTGGGTATGGCGTCTGAAGTTCTTTTGATTCCAGAAATTATAGCTGTGTTGTTTTTTGTCCATGGCTGTTTTCCAGGGCCAAAAGCCAAATCTCTCTGAATTTCCTTTCTGTGACCACAGTACTGGAGTTAAGTGCCACAGCTGGTTAAGTCACTTTGACATCACACTGATGGCTTGTTAAATTTGAAAACATTGGCTATAATTGCCTGCCCGTATGGAATGAATTCCATGTTTTATTTAATTAGCAATGGGGCCTTGTGCTTTTCCTCCTTGTAAATACTGACACATCTAAGATACGGAAAATATATATTGTTAAGTGCAAGTGCAAGTGGTAGTCCAACCAGCTTCAAAAATCTTTATTTAGATATATTTTGTTTTCTTCTAGGAGTTTTAGGCTGATTTATATTACTCTTAATCTCCATTTTAACTCCTAACAATAATGTGGTGTAGGGTTAGGCTATTAGGTTGGGCCTTGCTAAAATCTCAAGTCTTCAGCAAGGAGACATCTGAATCTTTTCTCCTCAAGCTTAAGTATGTCCTATGGACATAGACATTATTTAAAGAGGGTGTTAGTGGTATCAAGTAATGTGTAGCGAAACACTATTTAAAGAGGTGGAAGGACTTGCATGTTTCATTTACAAATACAACCACAGTACCCTCCAAAAGGTACTTATGACCCAGTTTTGAAGTTCTGATGGCTGTCCCCCCCGGTCATGTGACCACACTTTGGGTATTTGGCAACCAGTCCACGTTTCTGGCAATTTGCAGCATCCCACAATCATGTGACTACGATTTGATGTTTTCACTGAAATCTGATGTTTACTTCTAGTGAGTTCGCTTGACAACCACAGGTTGTAAAATTGGGCATGATCATGTGTTTAAAGACTGGCATGATTTATGACTGCAGGGCCAATTACTACTATAAATATCCTGAATTAGACAATGATGATGGTTTACTCATCTAAATGCATATATTCCTTGTATTAATAAGTCCCTTTGATTAACAAAATTCTTTGCTTGTTTCTTTTTAAAAATAAATTTGCTGGAACTTGGATTACCTTGATGGTATCACTCATGTGAAAGGGATAGGTTTTGCTGGGAAAATGCCATGGCTTGTAGAAATACAAAATTATAATAATAAAACATTCCTCTGAAAAGTCAGTTGGAGCCCTCTCATCTTCTGACTTTCTCACACTATAGAAAAGCAAGCTCTGTGACAATCGCTTGAAGGAGCCTGGTCTGTTTAGTCACAAGAAAAGACGATTGGCGGTGTTGATGGTGGAGAATATAGATTTAATAGAGTTCTTCAAATACCGGAAATAATGTTACAAGAAAATCTATGTTTTGCTATGTCTTTAATAAAAGAATATAATCTATTATTCCTGAGTTCAAGACATAGCAGAAAAGATTTAAGTTAGAGGATGCGGATCCTGATGGAATGTTATTAAAAAAATACTTCCTAATACTAAGAAGAGTGTGGTAGTAGCAGTGGTGGGATTCAGCCGGTTCACACCACTTCGGCAGAACCGGTAGCTAATCTTTTGTTGCCCAGGCCCAGAATGGACTTTCGGAAGCGGCATCCACACAGAGAACTGGTTGTTCACATATTTGAATCCCACCACTATGTAGTATTATCATTTACACTCCCCCCCCCATACTTCATTGGATATATTTAAGCAGAGGCTTGAGTAGGATGCTTTAATGCAAATCCCTGAATTGAGAACAGGTTGGATTCAGGAGTCTCTTTCAAGTCTATCATTGTACTATAACTTCTAGTCATAAAAATACACATGATGTGTTTATTTGAATCCACATTATCATATTTAGAAAAGACTGTCAAAATTAAGTTTATAGTTGGTTTATTTCACAGAGAGTGATGCAACTCAACAATAATAAATTTATAACTATCGACTGCTTGTCTTTTCAGGATGCTAAATGTAGGGTGACTGAAGCAATAATCTCATCTCTCTCAAGCCCTGTTATTAGATGCTTATGTCCATAAATGATTGCTGTTGCTTATTAAGAGCAGGCAGATTTTACAAACCTGATAAAACCTCTTCCTCCTTCCCATAAAAATTAAATAATATTTTTCAAAACATTATTCTCAGTGGCCCTCCCAAACTAAAATGTGGGCCACTGAACTCCGATGAAGAACTTCATCCACTCTTAGAATAAAAGAGATATTAAGGAAGGAAACAACTGTGGGATCACATAGTTTAAGAGCACATAACTCGGTTCCTCTAATTACAGCAAATTATGTTGCACTTCAAGGAATCTAATATACAGCCAGTCTGGTCTTATTATTCTATGTGCCCTGAAAATGAACTTAAAATCTGGCATGGAATATTTTCCTCAAGTTTACAATACAAATGGTTAGTGGAAATAAAATGGCAGTAAGAATGTTTTTGTTAACTGTGCCAGCTCAAACCCACATAACTCATGCGCTGAATTGTTATGGTTTTGCAAAAAGATGTTTGCTTTATTTTTTTAAATGCATTAATTAAACAGCAAATAAAGCTACTAACATTATGTGCTGGAATGGATGCCAAAATGGACATTATAAAAATGCTAACTCCAACATTAATTCTATGTTTTTGGGCCGTCTCATGTCTCTTAAACCTCCCTAGACCATTATTAATCATAACCTATCAAGTACATTGATCACATTTTTTC
The DNA here is from genome assembly GCA_023970755.1 of Azemiops feae. Taxonomy (NCBI): domain Eukaryota; kingdom Metazoa; phylum Chordata; class Lepidosauria; order Squamata; family Viperidae; genus Azemiops; species Azemiops feae. The sequence goes on along the minus strand of JALGBA010004230.1, from coordinate 1,588,978 downwards.
TGTCACACTCCAAAGAATGCTTTTATTAATTAAAGGGAAGAAAAATTATAAGTAAGGCTCTTAAAAAATCTTATTATTTTCTTGGAGAGAAAATGGACTTGTTCTCTGCTTTCCAGCTCTATTATTTGAAAGAGAAGCTTGACTGAGACTTAAACTTATTCTCTGTTTAAGAAATATTGTATCTATTTACAAGCTGAATTTACTACGGGTGTAATATAAGTTAAGATAATAGGATTGGTAACCTTGGAGAACATAGGGTTATTTATATTTAAATGTATCTTGTTTATCATTTTTATTAAAACTTTTAAACAAGAAGATTAAAAACTGACATGAACTAATATAAAGTAAGGAAGAAAAAAGAAAAAGAAATAAATAAAAGAAAAATCAAAATATGCAAGAAAAGAAAAAACTGAAGTAAAAAAGAAAAAAGTATAAAGAAGTGGCTTCTGTTATTCTTGACAGCAGTTATAAATGTAAATATATTTTAAACTCTCTCTAAAGTTACATCATATTACTTTTTTTTTCTACAGTCTATCCTGTCTAATTATCAAAACCATAAATCACAAGTTCATTTTGTTCTTTTTTATGCAAAAAGTCTTTAAGAAGGTTCCAGTCATCAATAAATATAGATAATGTCTCTCTAATGTCAGCAAAATCTGTCAACTTCACTAACCATCCCTCTAGAGTGGTTATGTCAAACCTAAGTGCATATGCATTTAAACCATATGTGCAAATATTGAAAATATTGAAAATAGCTTGCAAGATGTAATCTACATCATGTCAATTAAAAAAAAAGTAAGTGACAAATGAATTAATAACACACAGCAGAGGGTGAGTCCACCAATACTTGCTAATGATTGTGGTTATATTCTACTTTCAATTTGTCAGAGATGTTACACCTCTCAATCGGAGTGACTAGGACATATGACTGGAAATTTTTTATTACATTCATGTCTTACATGGAGATCTTTCATGGACATTGGATTGATCACTGCAGGAAAAGCAGTGAACTTGACCACATAGGCTCTAATACCTAAACATAGCTTTCTATTAAAACATCCTATTCTAGAACATAGAACATCATCAGAATTGGAAGGGATGTTGGAGGTCTTCTAGTCCACGTCCCTGCTCAAGCAAGAGACCCTATACCATTTCAGACAAATGGCTGTCCAGTCTCTTCCTAAAAGCTTTCACTGATGGAGCACCCAAAACCTTTGAAGGCAAATTGTTTCACTGGTTAATTGTTCTCACTGTCATGAAATTTCTCCTTAGTTCTAGGTTGCTTCTCTCCTTGGTTAGTTTCAATCTATAGCTTCTTGTCTTGCCTTTTTGTGCTTTGGAAAATAAGCTGACTTCTTTGTGGCAGTCCCTCAAATATTGGAATACTGCTATCACATCACCCCTAGTCCTTTTTACTAGACTAGACGTGCTCAGTTCCCGCAACTGTTCCTCATTCGATTTAGCCTCTACCCCCCTAATCTTCTCTGCAGTCTTTCCAGAGTCTCGACATCTTTTTTATATCGTAGTGTTCAAAACTGGATGCAGTATTCCAAGTGTGGTCTTACCAAGGCCTTATAAAGCAGTACTAATACTTCATTAGTATTAGTGATCGTGATTCTACCCCTATATTAATGCAGCCTAGGATTGCACTGGCTTTTTTGGCAGCTGTAGTACACTACTGGCTCATATGTAAGTGATTGTCTACTGGGACTCCAAGATCTCTCACAGTTACTGCTATTAAGTCAAGTTACATCTAATCTGTACTTGTACATTTAGTTTTTCTTGCCTAAGTGTAAAAAAAAATATTCTTCATGAGTAACCTTCTTAATCAATAACATAACCTCATTCAGAGCTGAGATGTCTCCAGATCAGTGTTCCCCAACCTTTCTGGGTTGGCAACCCAGAGGGAAAGGGAGGAGCAGGAAAATGTGTGCATGTACCTCCGCGCCCACATGCACAAACAGGGCACACATGGCAGGGGTGCTAGTGCCCTCTTGCATGCGCAAGCAGGCTGCACCCACCCACAGCAGCCGCACTGGCACACATGTGCATGCACAAGTGGGCCACTAGCACCCACGCTCATGCGCAAATTGGCTGCTTGCACCCACACTCATGCGCAAACAGGCTGCTAGCACCCACGCTCATGCGCAAATGAGCTACTAGCACCATGTGCCGGCACTAGCATGAGTGGGGGAGTGCATGCACACATGCGCGTACTCATATTTCCATAAGTATTTTCCTAAACAGAATATACTTTATGCTTCTTCTATCCTAGTATATGAATTTTATCACTTCTTTTGAATTATAAATGGCACCATCAAATTCTAATAGGTACATTTTGACTTACATATAGGTTAAGAAAGTAAGAACTGGATTATTTTGTAGGAAAAACAGATCAAATGAACGTCTCCTTCATCTCTAACTCAACTCATTCCCCATCAGAATCTTGAAAGAACATACCAACGGAATTTCTGTGAGATATTTTTTAAAGTCTCTTTAAAGTCAACAGAGATGGCACACATAAAAGTATCTAATAGTACAAATTCCATGTGGGTTGCTTTAACATTTGAATAGCTGTAGCATTTCAAACAAAAATCTTATAGCTAACCCTAACTACTAATTTGCAATAAGGGTTTTATCCAACCTCAAAAAGGCTTGTTTTGATGATACACCATATGTGGTTTTATAGCTTTAAAATCCTTGAGGCTAACTTTTCTGGGAAAGAGAAGATAAATCTTGTTTTAAAATAATCTTGTTTTAATGTGTTGAGTTCTTTCTATGTTCATTCCCTACTGAACAACTGTCCTCATCTCAAGAGTGAATATATTATTCTAATTTGTGAGTTCTGGTTTCTCCAGAATTAGAAAAGACCTGGATTCCTCCCCATAAGAATTTCTAATGGCTCGTGGATAGTCTAATAATTCTTACGTGATTTTATAGATAAACAGTAACACAAACTGAAATTTCACAAATATAAATACACTTACTTCCAAGTAGGAACAAAATATGCAGCATCACAGTATTGTGTGGGACAAGAGATTGAAAAATTGTGGAAGATTTGGAAGAAGCAAGGGTAGTTAGTTCTTCTAGCCCTGAGAGATGAGATAGCCATCAACCTTCTGGGTTTTTTTAATGAAGGAAAGCCTATTAATTTTTCCTTTAGATATTTTGTATCCCACCTTTATTATTTTTATAAATAACTTAAGGTGGCAAACATGTATTATATTCCTTCCTCCTAATGACAATCCTGTGAGGGGAGTTGGGGTGGATCAGAGAGAGGCTGGTCCAAAGGCAGCCAGCTGGGTTTCATGCCTAAGTGGAACTAGAACTCATATTCTCCTGGTTTCTAGCCTCATGCCTTAGCCACTAGAGTCTAGACCAAACAAACAATTTGCTCCACTGATGAACAACTTTTAATATCATGTGGTCTTTCATACTATTTATGTAAAATTTAGTAGCTGTATTCTCAATTAATCAGCAGAATGACTTGCATCCATAAGTTGTGGGTGCTCCAACTCTGGAGGTTTTTAAGAAGAGATTGGACAACCATTTGTCTGAAATGGTATAGGGTTTCCTGCCTGAGCAACAGGTTGGACTAGAAGACCTCCAAGGTCCCTTCCAATTCTGTTATTCTATTATTCTGTTCTGTTAAGTCTATTGCATCTTCTGCACCCTGGATTTTCAGAGATTTGAAGACAATCATTCCATATCCTATAAGAATAATTGCTTGCCTTTGATAGGGTGTGAGAAGTAGACAAATGGTAGACAATGGTACCTGCCCATTTATTTTTGCTTCCTGTTGAATTCTTCATATTTGTCAAGAACACAATTGTAGTCAAATTACAGTTCTTGGAAGCTCAAGACATTTTTTTAGTCAGGGAATGCAGGCCACTGGGAAACTGATCTATGCCAATCTGAACTTTGTTTGAATCTATTGAGTGGGTTGTTGAGAGCGCAACAGAGTTCTAGCTATTCCCAAGGATTCATTGTACTTCTGTCTGCAGACTGTAGCTGTGGCTGATGTGCGTATCTTGGTGTTCATAGTTTGTTGTCAACCAGTGACACTGGCTCTGTAATTCACATGCAAGAAATGTGGAAGACCTACTGTTTTTCCTAGCTAACTGCTCTTCTTATTATATCATTGTTTTTCAAATTGATCTTAAAAAAATAAGTGATGGGCAAATTTTTGGCAATTTGATTTCCAAACCTTTTAAAATTCAGCAATAGTTGTTCAAGACTTGTTTTTTAAAAATAGACAATTCACTTTATTCCCAATATAGTATTTGAGTTGCTTTATCCCGGGATCATTCTTTGAATAATATTTCTGTCACCTGAATTACTTTAAAGACTGCAAACTTCTCTTGCCTCTTCTGTTTCTCTTCCTTTTTGTCAAATAAAATGTGTCAGATCCAGTCTCAGATATAACTTGGATTCAGAACTGTTTATGGAATATTCAGATGAATGTAAAACACAGAATTTGCAAGCCGCTTCAAAGTGTTAGATTGGAATTTCCTTCAAAAAAATCCAAAACCCCAAAATGCCAAAGTACTTTACTGGCACTGTGAGATAGCATATGAAAGATTTGCTGGAGAGTTCTGAGGAATGTGGACTCCTTGCTTAATATAGCTTTTCTGTATAAATTTGGAATTGATTCGGCCAAAGGATTTCTTCCAGATGACCGCCCTTCTTCAGACCTTTGGAAGATCTGAACATAAGGCCCAGTGAGACAAAGCTTTAAAGGTATTTAGAGGTCAGTTTCAGAACAGAGAGCTTACTGGCTGCAGTATCAAATTTGCTCGACAAGCAGAGGAAAATTATTTTGCTGTATTGGCAAAGAACTGTACTTTTTGTGATAGTGAGTATATAGTATTGTAATTTCTTAGCTTGTAATCTTCTCTCAATATTTATTCTTTAAAACTAGAGAGTCACATCTCTTTCTAGCAGAAGGGCCATGATTTTGAGATGCTGGTGAGAGAACCACTGCCAGAAACAGAGGTATCTAGATAAATTTGGTTATGTTTAATTTACATGTAGTTTAATATAATTAACTCTCTCGTTACTCTGTTGCCTTCCACTTTAAAAATTGCCATTTGGAAGGAATGGTTGGCAGTTTTCAGGGATTGCTTGTAAATTACACACTCAATTGATGTTTTGAACTCCATTTTTCCTTCCAAAATAAAACCTCAAAGCTGGTAATGACATTAAGCAAAAGTATTATGCCAAGGGATAATTCAACAATGGTTGGGGATTATGGAAGTTGAAGACCAACGTATCTGGAGAGCATTAGGCTGAGGAAAACTACCTTGTTGCTTTAGGCAATCTAAGAAATTTTCTTTTCTGCATACTTCTCTTTTTCTATGTGCGTACTGCAATTTGCTAAAGTCCTTTGGAAAGGAAAAAAAAAGCAATTTTAGGATGTACATAATAGCAAGTGTAGGATTTACATTAAAATAATAGCTAGTGGTAATGCAAAACCTTGTTTAAATGACATGGAGGATAATGTAACTTTAGTCATTTCCCTTGTGGTTCTAGGAAATTGAAGCCTGATTCCACCCACAAATAGAATATTCCATTTGTTTTCATCTGTTCAAAATTGATGTTCAGGGCCATATGCCCAGATTCCCATGTACTCTTCTGATTCTGGAAGAATAAATAATATATTCAAGAATATTCTGTTGCTGCAGATCAGGGCTTTTCAACCTTTTCACAGATTGTACCACTTTTAGGACATGACAATATTTGAGTACCACCAGTGCTTAGCAAGGTGTCAAAAACTTGATGACTAAAAAAAAAGGGGGGGGATTTTGGGTTTTACTGATTAGATTCATTTGTTGTTATAGAAATGGCTAGTTTATAATATTATGGAAAAGTAAAAAGTTGAGGTTCAATGTTAATACTTCCTTCTACTGCAGGGGTGTCAAACTGCCAGCCCGCGGGCCGGACGCATCACCAGGAAACCACGCCCACCCCATTGCCGGCAATGGAGAAAAAGCTCCGATACGTCGCGTGACATCACGTGACGTTGTGAGTTTGACATGTCTGTTCTACTGCAACAGAGGAAGTCTGTTCTTTTTCCCTTCTCCCCCTCACTTTCCCCCCCTTTTCCCTCCCCACTGTGTCCTACTATTTGCTTTTGTATTTTTTTCTATAATCTAATAAAATATTACAAACTGTAGAAAAAAAGAAAAAAGTACCAGTTTTAATTTCTTCGGTGGCTGTTCCTTTGCTGAATCACTTTCCCTTTGCACTGACAAATGTATGATGAATTTATCCATATTTATTAATATGCACCACTACCAGCTAGTTCAGGGGTCTTCAAACTTGGCACTTTTAAGACTTGTGGACTTCAACTCCCAGAATTCCTCAGCCCTCATGGCTGGTTGAGGAATTCTGGGAGTTGAAGTCCACAGGTCTTAAAGTTGCTAAGTTTGTAGACTCCTGAGCTAGCTGGTCGGCCCTTCTTCCTCTCTCCCTTCTGAGCTCTTCCACAGTGTAGTAAGAATGCACCCCCCCAATCCCTTCCCTGTTCCCTTAAAGACACAGGAATCAAGTGCAAAGCAAGAAAGGCTCACAAAATAAGCCTCTGGGTTTTTTTTTCCTCTTTAAGCTGCCTCAGGTATGTCACGTGTCACAATGTTGCAATTCTAGACTGAAAGGCTCTGGCAATTGTGAAAAGTTTTAGCTTTAAATTAAGCCTGTTTACCTTCAAAGAAAACTTTCTAAAAGCCATAGACAGACTCAATTAAAGGGGGTAAAACTAATTACATTTGTTTAAAGGGATTAAACCTTTCCTGTTGCCTTTTTTTTCCTTTCCCCCACCCAAACCACCTCCTTTTATAGCCTCTCCTCTCCTCCCCCCCCTTTTTCTTCAATTCACCTCCAGCTCCAAGCTGCTTCCGGAAGCGCCAATCAGCTGGAGCCAATCAGCTGGAGCCCTGCCGGCTCCTGGGGCTTCTGCCAGCCCAGACAGTCATGCAGCTGCAGCTGCCTCTCCCTCAGGCTTGGGTCGCTTCGGCTCATTCCCCTCCCCTGCTACACTTGGCTAGCAGTCGCGTACCACCTGCCACATGGCAAAGTACCACAAGTGGTATGCGTACCTCTGGTTGAAAAGCCAGTAGAAGCCAGTAGAATATTTTCACATCCAAGACTGTGTCTGATTTGCTTGGCTTCATCTAGAAAGCAGTCTACAACCCAGATAGGCTTAAATTATTAATCTATACTCCTGTTCATATCAACTGAGAAATGTGTGATTGAGTTCAGTAGAACCTATTGCCTAATATATTTGCATATCATAGCAGTTTAAAGCTCATATCAAGTCAGAAGACAGAAATATAGTCTTGGATTTTCAAAAAAGACGATAATCTGAATTTGGGTAATCTGTCATTCAGAGAATGGGAAGGGAGAAGAAATATGCCATTCCCTCTAATATACAGCTGAAGAGAATTACACATAATCATGAGGCTTAGAACTCATTCTGAGGCAGATCTTATTTATAATCCAAAATATCCAATAAGGTTCAGACTAATTTGAAGTATTAAAACAATTCAGACAGATTTGTGGATTCTTTCTGCACATGTACAGATGTTTTGGTGATCCAAATCAAAGTATATCTGATTCAGATACTCAAAACAAATAGAATAGGTTTTCTGAGATTGCATGTGGTAACCAAATCCTACCTTATTTCCCCCCTTGACCCTTGTTCACTACATTGAGAACGAATTTGGTGCAGTGGTTAAGACTTCAGGCTAGAAATTGGGAGACTATGAGTTCTAGTCCTATATTAGGCATTAAGCTACATAAGTGGCCTTGGGCCAGTCACTCTCTCTCAGCCCTAGAAAGCAGGAAATAGCAAATCACTTCTGAAATCTTAGAAAAAGAAAACTGCAGGAATCAGTCCAGGCACTCGCCAGAAGTTAACTGTTATGTCCTGGGACTGCTGAATGACTCAGCAGTCTCAGGAGGCTGCAGAAGGCCCGGGCAATCCACGTGGTTGCCCGGGACCAGACAGGCTGTCTCCAGCCTTGTGCACATGCGCAAGGCGGGAGACTAGCCTTGCATTGATTGGTTGATGCTGTCCCTTGCAAGGGGCTATAAAAGGCCATGGCGCCATTTTGTCTTCTGTTCTGTTCGTGATCTCAATAAAGACTTGTGTTTGTTACTCCTGCCTCGCCTTGATGTCTCTTCGGCTGAAACAGAACATTGTCGACGAAGGTGGGATACGCTGCAAGAAGAAACAGAAGAAGCTAGGCTGACTTACCAAAGGAGGCCTGAAGCGCTGAGAAGTTCGGCGTCCGGTGGAAGCGATTGCCTGCCAGTACGAAGACGCTGGAGGTGAGCTCGGCTTCAAGGGACCCCTTCTCATTCCTTGCAGCGAGAGGCATCGAAGAGGTTACAGGCTGTAAAGATGTCAAAGTTGGGCCATTTGTCAGATTTTGACACGTCTCACCCTGAGCGCTGGAGTTCTTACGTGGCTTGGGTAGAGAATTACTTTAGAGTTAGTAAGATCCAGGAAGACGGTCTCAAAGCTGCTACATTGCTTTGTGTCTGTGGGCAAGAGACTTTTGACATTGCAGAAAATCTTGTAGCCCCAGCACCATTGGAATCAATTGCATACACCGATTTGAAGAGGATGCTGCGTGGGCATTTTGAACCCAAGCTATCAGTAATTGCTTGGAGGCATGCATTTGAGCAGAGAGATCAAAGGCCTGGTGAGTCTGCCGCGGACTTTGTTGCTGCCTTAAGACAAGCAGCTAGGCAGTGTGCTTTCATGGATCTGGAAGAGAGACTCCGGGATCATTTGGTTTGTGGACTGCGAAGTCGTGAGCTACAACAGAAACTTTTTGCAAATGAAGATGTATCATTCCAAGATGCGCTGAGAGAGATTGCAGCTGAAGAAGCAGCAGGCGGCTCTGTGAAGGCCCTGCGGCTCGCCCGGAACCCCCCAGAGGTTGCTCGAGAGGCATCCGAATTGGATCCGGAGGAAGAGGTGGACAGGCTTCAACAGGCCGAAGTGAAGAAGCCTCAAGGGCACAGAGAAAGAGCGGCAGCATCCCTTCGGTGTTTTGGCTGTGGAGGATGCCACAAGCGAGCTGATTGCCGGTTTTGCTCCGCTACCTGCCGGGCATGTGGCAGGCAAGGCCACATTGCATCCATCTGTTTGGGTCACCAGAAGGAATTGCCTGTGAAAGGTACCAAGGTCCCCAGCCAAATTAGGGTGGGCTTCTGCGCATCCCGTAGGGGCATTTTCAAAACTGGGGTTCACAGGCCTCTAAAAAAGAAACTTCGCCTTGACATGAAGTTGCAAGGGGTTCCCTTGTCGATGGAGCTGGACACCGGGTCCGCTCTATCAATCATCTCCTTAGACACCTTTAATAAGGTTTGCCACAGAAGTGGCCTTCGAGTCAAACTCAGGCCTTCAAATTTAATCCTCACTGACTTTCAAAATTCGAGGGTCAGCGTGAAGGGGGAGGCCACAGTCAGAGTGCAGCGTAAGAGTTTCCAAGGACTGCTAGATGTGGTGGTAGTTGGGGGTGATCGCACGAGTCTTATAGGACTCGATTGGTTCGAGGCCCTTGGGATCCAAGTGACCGGGCTGCACAATCTGCAAACGTCAGGCCTTGCAGATGTTTGCAAGGAAGTTGCGGATGTGTTCAGTGCAGAGCTTGGTTCATACAAGGGGCCTCCCATTGCCTTACGTTTGGACCCAGCCATCACACCCATTAGAATCAAGCCCAGAAGGGTACCTTTTGCCTTGAAAAGCAAAATAGATACAGAGCTGGACAAGCTGATCCAGCAAGGCATTTTAGAGCCTGGGGACTCTAGTCCATGGGAAACCCCTATAGTCACGCCACTGAAAGCCAATGGAGAGGTCCGGATTTGTGCGGACTATAAATGTACACTAAATAGAGCATTGCAGCAGCATGCCTATCCGGTGCCAGTGGTGAGCCACATTTTGGCCTCCCTCAAGGAGGGGCGGATCTTTGCAAAGTTGGATTTGGCTCAGGCCTATCAACAGTTACCTGTTAATGAGGCAACGGCTGAGGCCCAAACAATTGTGACGCACCGGGGAGCCTTTAAGGTAAAAAGGCTGCAGTTTGGGGTTAATGTAGCCCCTGGCATATTCCAAAGTGTGATGGAGCGAATGCTCCGTGGTATTCCAGGGGTCTGTCCCTATTTTGATGAGTCCTCATCGTTGGGGAGTCATCTGTGAACTTAGCTGAAAGGCTGAGAGCTGTTTTGCTGCGTTTCCGCCAAGCAGGGCTGAAGCTGAAGCAAAACAAGTGTAAAATTGGAGTCACCTCCACTGAGTTCTTGGGATTCCGTATCAATGCTGAAGGCATCCATCCTTCGGAATCCAAGCTTCAAGCGATTCAGCAGGCCCCAAGCCCCCAGTCGAAGAGTGAGCTTCAAGCCTTCCTGGGGCTGTTAGATTTTTACCATTCATTCCTGCCCCACAAGGCTGCAGTGGCTGAGCCGTTACACCGGCTCTTGGACAAACAGGCTCCATGGAAATGGACGGAGGTCCATGAAAGGAGTTTCACAGAGGTCAAGGCCTTGCTCTCTTCAAATGCGGTATTAGCCCATTTTAATGAGTAATTGCCTGTGTGCATAGCCTGTGATGCATCCCCTTATGGGGTTGGGGCTGTACTGAGCCATCTCAAGGCTGATGGGACACAAGTCCCTGTGGCCTACTACTCTAGGACTCTCTCATCTGCAGAGCGTAATTATGCACAGATTGATAGAGAAGCTTTGGCAATAGTGGCTGGAATAAAGAAATTCCACGATTTCTTGTATGGCCGCCATTTCACAGTTTACACAGACCATAAACCTTTGCTGGGTTTGTTTACAACAACAAAACAAACCCCACACATTATATCTCCTAGAATGCTGAGATGGTCAATTTTCTTGTCAGCATATGACTACACCCTGGTTCACAAACCAGGTAAAGAAATGGGCCATGCAGATGGTCTCAGCAGATTACCTCTACAGCAGATAGAGGCAGATCCTGCTCCTGCTCTTCACATTCTTTCCATTCAGGAATTGCCTGAATCTCCCCTCAATGCTAGGGACGTGGCTGCAGAAACTGCCACTGATCACACGCTTACACGCATGCTGACATGGGTGTTGTCAGGATGGCCTGACACGTGCCCGGGTGCAGAATTCCAAGGGTTCTGGCAAAGGAAGCACGAGCTTTCTACTTTCAAGGGGTGTCTCCTGTGGGGTAGCCGGGTAGTCATCCCGGCCTCATTGAGGACTAGAGTCTTGCTCTCTCTGCATGAGGGACATCCGGGAATAGTCCGGATGAAGGCGCTAGCACGTAGCCACCTCTGGTGGCCTGGGCTCGATAAAGAGATCGATGCCCAGGTGCATGGGTGCCAAGTCTGCCAACAGTCAAGGCCAGAAATGCCCCAGGCCCTGTACATAGTTGGGAGGAGACATATACACCATGGTCGAGGGTACACATCGAATACACTGGGCCCTTTCAGGGGCAATTCTTCCTTCTCCTCGTGGACAGCCATTCCAAGTGGCTAGAGGTTGTTCCTGTTTCCTCCACTACTACTGCCAGGACCATCCAGGTGCTGAGAGGCATCTTCGCCTCACATGGTCTTCCAGATGTCCTTCTCTCAGACAACGGACCCCAATTCACATCTTCCGAGTTTCAGGGTTTCCTTCAAGCCAACATGATCCGGCATGCCACATCTGCACCGTTTCATCCAGCTTCCAATGGTCACGCTGAGCGTATGGTGCGTACTACCAAAGATGCTTTAAAGAGAATCACTCATGGAAACTGGCATCACAGGTTAGCTGACTTTCTTCTTTGTCACCGCACTACACCTTGCACTGCCACTGGGAAAAGCCCAGCTGAACTCCGCTGGGGTTGCAGACTCATCACTAAGCTGGACAGGTTGCACCCTGACCGGGTGGCTTCACAGGTGTCACAACCACGGGCACCTAGGAGACTACAGGTGGGCGATCCGGTCTGGGCAAGGAACTATGGACCTGGACATCTCTGGGCGACAGCAGTGGTATGCAAGGTCTCTGGGCCACTGTTATACGAAGTAGCCTTGGATGATGGTCGTGTGATCAGACGTCACATTGACCAACTGCGCTGGAGGTTGTCCAGCCACTCTTCTGCCCCTGGCTCTGCTCTGGGGGGGAGGAGGACCACAATTACGATTGTGGACCACAGTCTCTCCGCCAAGGTGGACCTTCAAATGTTCCTGCACATGTTCCTGAAGGGGGTTTTGCCATGGAGGCGGCTCCTGACTCTGGCACAGGCACCGGGTCATTGGGACATGGCAGTCAATCAGTTCCTCAGGCCACTCCAGCTGCTGGTCTTGGGCTCGAAGGGCAGTGTTCCCAAGAGGGGTCCATTGTGGATTTGGGGAATTCCACCCCACCACTGGACTTGGGGAATTCCACCCCACCAAGGAACTCTGGTTTGGGTTTAGCGGATCCAGCCAGTCAGCAGTCTGGAGGGTTGCCTGGGTCTTGGGGGCATCAAAGTCCTGGCTTGCCTAGCCCAACAGGCGAGGTGGCACGCCAGGCACCAACGCTGGCTCCAAGAAGGTCAGAGAGGGCCAAAGGTCCACCCAAGCATCTAAAGGACTATGTGAGGTTCCTGTCAAGTATTAGGGAGGCTTACTAGTTCTCTAGAACTCTGGACACTCATAGAAGGGTGTTCTATTGATAACCTGAAACAATATGAGGTATAAGGGTCTGCCTGTGTGCAGGCATAATTGTGTTAGAATTAATAACATGATAATTGAACCAAAAAACATGTAGATGTAGGTTGCTTTAAAACTATAAGTATTCACTTATTGTTTTATCCAAGGGGGGAGGGGTGTTATGTCCTGGGACTGCTGAATGATTCAGCAGACTCAGGAGGCTGCAGAAGGCCTGGGCAATCCACATGGTTGCCCGGGACCAGACAGGCTGTCTCCAGCCTTGTGCTACATCCTACATCCCTTGCAAGGGGCTATAAAAGGCCATGGCGCCATTTTGTCTTCTGTTCTGTTCGTGATCTCAATAAAGACTTGTGTTTGTTACTCCTGCCTCGCCTCGATGTCTCTTCGGCTGAAACAGAACATTAATACTGACTCAAAGGCACAAATATACAAGCAGTCCTCAACTTACAACAGTTCATATAGTGACCATTCAAAATTACATAGACACTGACTGAAAAAAGTTACAACCTTTGTAGCATCCCCATGATCATGTGATCAAAATTCAGATGCTTGGCAACTGGTTCATATTTATGATGGTTGCAGTGTCCTATGGTCACATGATCACCTTTTGTAACTTTCTGACAAGCAAGTGGATGAGGAAGCCAGATTCACTTAACAACCATGTTACTTGCTTAACAACTGCAGTGATTCACTTAACAACTGTGGCAAGAAAACTCACTTAGCAAATATCTCACTTAACCACAGAAAATTTGGGCTCAATTCTGGTCATAAGTTGAGGATTACCTGTACAAACCTACATACCTACACTCTTTGTCAGGTATGAGGTGTGAATCTTACAGAAGAGCCTTATCCATGCCAGCACTTCCCAGGAGGAGTAAAACTCAACCATGAGGCTGAGGTTGGGCAGCTTTGGATACTTCACTCCCAGCACATCTGCATATCACTATGAAAGGCATGGGGAAGAGATCGTTGTTTTGTCTTGCTATTTTAAAGCTGTTCATGGTTTTAAGCACATTATTTTTAGTTTTTACAAAGCTATTGTTTTAATGGCTTTTAATTTATCATTATGTGTTCCCAGTTTGGAATTTATTTTTAAGGATAAAAAAACACTTTTTTTTATAAATAAGTCAGTAGCAAAAATTTAGATAAGAAGTATCACTATCTTCCTGCTAGGGATAAAGATTATAAATGTTTTGGCTAATAATAAGATGTGAATCAAGAGGTAATGATGGCTCCAATATTGTTTCTACTCTTCTACTCTGCTGTGCTCTTTTCTTCCAGCTGTAATATCAAACCTATTGGGAACTGGGTGATGACAGTGTCCAAGCATACAGTGCCTTTAGTAATAATTATAACTACTAATGTTTAGTAATAAACATCTCCCACGTTGATGTACTGGGACTAATTTTTCAAGACATTAAAAACCACACACCCTGTGCTACTTGGGGAATAAATAGGAGCTGTAGTCCCACACACTGTATCTGGAGGGTTGCAAAAGGTTATGGAGGCAAGGAAATCCATTGAACTTGTCAAACATTTATATCACTTGAAACATGTGAGAAGCATATCCTGTACCTTAATTTCCAATCAACTAAAAAGGTGCTGTAGTTGGCTAATAGTTTTCATTTCCTTTCAATTCTTTTGTCCTAAACCTTGATTTAATGATATATGGAAAGGAAGTGGCTTTGTTTTTCCACCTTTCCACCTTGTCTGAAGATTTATACTCCCAAGAATTATGTTCATATTTAAATAAATTCAATTCTTCATCTTCCAACCCCACCTTAGTTCTCTGAGATTGGTATTGTTTGGGGTGTGTGGTTTTTTTAAAACATTCTCTATCCCGGTATAAGTAATAAAATACAAAATCATTCTTTATATTTCCCCTTTCGAGAAGTACCACATCTCCAATGTCCCCACATTTGACATTGATTGAAGTTCAGGAAACTTAAAATGAAAATCCCACCCTTTTCCTATTTCCTTTTGGCAACGGTTTCTCATCTGCAGGGAGGCAAAAGCAAGATCCAAAATATGGCATAGGAACAACTCCCAGGCCCCTGAGATTATTCCTCTGCAGGCTGGCTTCTAGGGCAAGTTCAAAAAGATGTGATTTTAGAGAGATGTTCGAGACCATTTAGTCCAACTCTACAGGCAGTGGAAAATCTGCAGTGCAGGAAGCAATTCTACTTTTTCCTTATTCATCTCTGTGGAAAAAATCCTCTTGGTCGGTGTCACTGTTAGAGCATTTATCCTAAAGTTATCTGAAATGTCAGATGAAAGAGTTTAGAGGTGGGGAGTAATGATTCAGGGAACATCATTTTTGATGCAAAGAGGGAAGAGCTTTCTAATCATTTAGAAAGGACAGGGGTGAGTAATTTATTGAGGATATATCATATAAAATGGCAATGCTCAATTTTACCTAGTTCACTCTTGCGAGGCTGCAGTATCTGAAGGGAGAGCAATATAGAGACCTAGTGTCAAAAAGGGGAGAGCATCAAGAGCATGTAACCCTAAAGAGAAATTGGGGCCCTTCATGACAGAGCTTTGCTAAAGCCATGCAACTAATAAAGGACAATATTTGCAGCTTGGGGTTGAAATGAGGGGTCTCTGGTGCTCTCTGAGTTTGGTTGTTTTCTTGCAAATGTTTCATTACCCAAACTAGGTAAAGCATCACTGCTAGACCAGAAAGCACCAAGGATCCCTCAAAGCCATGGGGTCCAGGAGCTGGAAGGATAAAAGGAATAGTATTTGGATCCAGCCAAAATGTTCCTCCTGTCAGTGAAATCAATTTTTTTCTACTGTCAGTCCAGGGTGTAGTCCAGGACTGAGAAGGCGTGGCTTTTTGGATCTTCAGTCCTTCGACCCTTCCCATCCTCCACCGTATCCATGGAAACTGACAGCTCCAATGATGCCAGAGCTTTCCCACACAAGCCAAAGCTAAAGAGTAAGCAGTCCTTTGGACTGTAAAGATTGACCAATAAGTCAGGCAAGTGAACCATGCAGATTCTTTTATGCTTCTCATATGCACCTCTTGTATGTCTAATTTTACATCTTTTCCATGTGTAGATGTTAGCATTCAGTATGAGAACTCTGCTCAGCACCTTTTGAAGGCAAGCTCCTTATTTCTCCTTCACTTACTCTGATATGAAGATAGAAAAATAGTCAGGATTCAGCCCATCTCACTATTAAGAACAAACCAGTAGTTCAATCTCTTGGCCACATATATGAGTCTCTTTTCCAAGGGTCCTTGCACAAGATGCCTGCATATCATGTCATATTTAATTAAACCACCTGGGATCAGTTTTAATGATGAAAAAGGTGAGATAAACATTTTATAAATAGTGAAATACAATGACTGAACTCCTGAAAGGACATCTGCTAGCAATGGCAATTACATTCAAGTGGCATAAAAGAATTTTGCTGTTAACTTTGTTCTAGACCAGGGGTCTTCAAACATGGCCCTTTTATGACTTGTGGACTTCAATTCCCAGAATTCCTCAGCCAGGCACGCTAGACAGTAGCAAGGCTAAAGACAGCAGTGAAAAAGTACAAGGAACCATCAGGCATTGTCAGGGACCACTGATAACCAATCAGGAGGCATTTACAACCTATGCACAAAGTCTGGAGGCTGCATATATCAATGATCCAAGAGTAAAACAAATTTGATAAATGTTTGTACCTATAATGTATTTACCAGCTCTCAAAATCAAAGCCCCATTAAAATACCATCTGGTGGTGTGTTTAGAAAGCATTTATTTTTGCAAAAAGAAAGCCATTATCAACCAGCTGCTTGTAAACTTCCTCTGCAATGCAAGAATCTTTGTGTGGGTTATTGCTCTGCCTCTTTAAGTGCATATTCCGCTGGTTTGCATTAACAGCTAACTCTCTTTATGATTATGTCTATCAGTCATCTCCAACAATTTAAATCAGGTTTAGACTTAGCTATAGTGACATCACCCTGTTAAGAAAGAAGCCTGGAGGGACTTACTGTCCTTGAGACAAGGCTGAACCTGTGCTGAGCCTATTCTTCAGTCTTCAAGGGTAGATGAGATGTGCCAGCTGGCACGGCTCCCCTTCAAGTAATTTTGCTTTTCCATTATGAATCCCATTCATATTATTAAATGTCCCTTGGGGACTTGGGTGTTGCATTAAAATAGCTAGCTGCTTCCATTTCCAAATGCACTTGCATCAGAATGCATCTAACTCAATAACATTTGCAAAAGGCATTCCCAATGCCCATAGATGTCTTCTTTTTAACATCTGTGACCCATTATGCTATGTTTTTTTCCGGTGCTTAACTAAACATAAGCCCATGAATGTTTAGTATAAACAAGCCTGCCTACCCTCTCCCAAATCCTGCCCCTGAACTTATTCTCCAACATCCTCATTATGCACTTTTTTGGAATCACAACTGTCTGACAGAAGAGAAAATCTCCAAAGATATTGTTGTAGTGATTGTAGAATAGTCTGTTCATTAAAAAAAAAAGACAAAAGAAATTAAACTGATCCATGTAGTAGGCAGTATGTCATAGAGAATTTGCAGGAAGAGGGAGATCTAACAGGTTCTTGATGTCCCTTGCAAACCAACTTCATTGTTCAAAGGTGGAGAAAGGACCCAGAGGGCTTTTTGGATTTAATACAACAGGGAAGAAGTAGAAATGATAGGGAGAGAGTGATCCTGCAGTTCTAGTATTTATCTTATTGCTGACAGGGAGAACTAAAGGTAGTTAAACTAGTCTTCCTGATATCAGTCTCAGAGCCATTGACCACAATCTTTGAGAAATACTGGATCACAGGAGAAGTGTCAGAAGACTGGAGAAAAGCCAACATAGCTCCCATATTTAAGAAATGGAAAAAAAAGTGGACCCAGGAACTTGATATCAATATCTAGGGAAATCCTAGAAAAGATAATTAAGAGTGGATTTGCAAGCACTTAGAAATGAATAATGTGGTTATCTGAAGCCAGCATAGATTTATTAAAGATGGGTTGTGCCACAAATCTTACCACTTTCTTTGACAATATGACTTGATTGATCGACCAAAGGAATGCTGTGGATATATTATATTTTTATTTCAGTAAGGCATTTGATATGGTAGACTATAGTTTCCTTCTCAATAAACTGGAAAAATGAGGGCTGGATGGTCCCACAATGAGATGGATTCACAATTGATTGAACAACTGTAGCCAACAGGTGATCTTGAATAGGCCTTATTCACATGAAGGGAAATATGCAATGGGGATCCTCAGGGTTCCATCCTGGATCTAATATTATTCAATATTTTCATAAGTGACTTAGATGAAGGATGCTTGTAAAATTTATGGGGGGAACTGCTAATAACCCTAAAGTCTGGCTTAGGATTCAAAAGAACTTGGTAAACCTGAACATTGGCCGTATCCAACAAAATGTTGTTCAATATTGAAAAATGTAAGGTTCTGCACTTAGGCAGGAAAGACCAGATGGTTTGTACCGGGCTTAGCAATAGTACTTGTGAGAAACATCTGGGTGCCTTGGTAGATCACAGGTTAAGTATGAGCCAGTAACGTGCTCTGTTGCCAAAAAAAAGTCAATGCAATTTTGGCCTGCATCAATACAGGTATAATATCAAGTTCCCAGGAAGTGACAGTACTGTTCTATGCTGCTCTGGTCAGCCTACATCTAGAATACTGTGTCCAATTCTAGTCATTACAATAAAAAAATGGATTTTGAGGATCTGGAAAGAGGGCAGAGAACAACAAAAATGATAACAAGCTGGGAGGCTAAATCTATAAAGAAAACTTAAAACTACTTGATATGTTTAACTTCAAGAAGAGAAAGCTAAGGGGAGACATGACAGAAGTCTTCTGATATATAAAGGGATGTCACATGGGAGTACATTTATTCTCCTTAGCACCTGAAGGTAAGACAAGAACTGATGGGTGGAAGCTTTATAGTAAGAGATCCAAACTTGAACTAAAGAGGAATTTCCTGACTGTGAGACCCTACCTCCTGAAGTCATGGTTTCTCCATCTCTGAAGGGTTTCAAGACTAAATTGGACAGCCCTTTATCCAGAATGGCATGCAGACTCCTGTACTGGGCAGGGGGTTGGACTAGAACACCTCCAAGATCCCTTCCAAGTATATTTTTCTATGATTCTAAGCCATCGTAGGAGAATATGTAAGAAATTACAGAGGACAGAATATACAGTCCTTCTGCTCTAGTCAAGGTATGGCTAGCCATCTCATACAACGCCCAAAGAGATCATCATTGAAAAAATAGCAAGCTCAGGATTGTGGGTTTTTTTAATTGATATAGAATCATAATTTATCTGGGTTTTTTTATTATTCAGCTTTAGATTATCTCAATATATCAGTCTTTCAATTTGCCATTTTCTAAATGTGTTGGACTATACATTTTCCATGCTCGTTACTTTGATGGGCTTTATAGTTCAAACCTCTGAGCTGGGGAAGCTAATCCATTTACCTGTGCTAGTGCCATTCCATTTATAACACTGTTGCAAAGTAGGACACCATGAAAGAGAAAGAGGAAAAATGTTAGCACCTCCAAAATCCCAAAATGACTAAATAATATCTTGGATTTTCTGTAATCATATTGCCATTCCCATCTATAGTATGATTTCATTGATTACATCTAGCCCAGATGCTACTATTGTTAAGACAATTTAGAAATTTTATCCAATACAAAATATAGCTATGTAACCCAACATGCTGATTCTATTACACCAAGGCTGTACCAACTAAGTTCACAGTGTGTGTGTGTGGGGGGGGGGGGGAATCAAATATGAAATATTCATTTTGACATTTAAAGTCTTTCTGATTTGAACCCAAGAAATTTAACTCACCCTCCCTCACATTCCTGAAATGAGTCTTATAACACCTGCCTACCATCAATAATCATGAAATGCTCTAAATCCATGATTTCTGAAATCCACTATTATTTATATTGGCTTTTACGTGGCCTTTGTACATTTTCCATTTCATTCAGATGGTTATTAGCTGTTGCTGTTTTCATTATTTTGCAATATGTTTCAATAACGTTACTGTTTGTTCTCATTTTATAGTTTTGTTAAGGTGCATTGAAAAGTTTCGCCCAAAAAATGTAAAATGATTAACTAAAAAGTTTAAAACACAATGAAGATCAAGATTATCTGTTGAGCTAAATAAAGTATTTGTAAATCTTCAACAAAATTATTTGCTCATTTCCCCAGTCTTTCATTAGCTGATTTGCTTTAGTTTCTCCCTCGTACGTCTTGATATCTCTGCACATTTTTACTAATCTTGAATTCATGGATATAAAATTTCTGTCTCATGGTGATGGAAAACATCACTGCGCACCACTTTCTGTCATTTGGAAACCTAGTGCAACAGGTAATCGGTCGTCTCCTTTTTGCAACAGAACACACACACACCCTCCCAGTTTCTCTCTCTTGTTTGAGAAGAAAAAGAGAGAAATAACAAGGATGACAGAGAGCAGTAGATGAAAGCTTACATGCAATTGAAAATACTGAACACAGGGCTGGCCTTACCTAACGCAAAGCAACTGCCTCATATAAATAGATGGTTGGGACAGCAACAAGCTAATGGATCTGTCTAAACCTTTAGAGCAGTTGGGTTTGCTGCCGCATTGCAATTCTCAAAGATTGATTCAATTGCCAATCAATTGGTTTTTATATGGGAGGAGATAACCTTTGCCCACCAGCAAAATGTCTTAGTTGGCCCTGCTAAATTGAGCAGGACTGCTCTTATAGTTGTAACATATGACCTTACTTCAATCAATCATTCTATCTAACCAGTCTCCAGAATTACAACCTATAGACTGTGGTTTTCTCTTTATTCATAAAGCAATAACCCCACTCCCTTCTGGACAATAACAAACCAGTGGAAGAAAAATGAGCAGAGCACAAGCTGTTTGCTCTTCTCAATGATGCCTGAAAATTCTGAGAAGTTCCTGGTCCTGGTTGTTCTTTCTTCTTTGCTGGATTGGAATTTTAATGGATGTGATAAGAGAAAAACACCACCTTTCATCTAAGGGGGTTGTGTTTATTTTAGCTTCCTCCTTCCTTCTTTACAATTGCTTCTGTACACAACCCTGAGATGGCTGAAGACACTCATCCTTTCCAGCATCTACACAAACACTCTTGAGCCATCTATAATTGTGCTACAGTGAGAAAGGAAAAGAGGAATATCTATTCGCCTGGGATATCAGCAAAGGAAGCGAGGCTAGACTTGACAGTATGAAGGAAAGATGAAATAATTCAGCTCTTCTTTATCAAGAACTAATCTGATGCTTTTGGAATGGACTAATATTTAGGCTTGTAGAGTAGACCAACCAAAAAGGATCAAGGCAGAAAAGTTGCTCAGATTGACTTCTTCATTTTAATGGTGAATCAAGCTCAGCCTAGACCATCTACCAAGGAAAAGCAAGTCAACCTTTAAGGTCACTAAAGAAATTATTTCTAATACTATTTCATGGAATGATGTACAGAATTCTTTGTTCTACATTGCACCACCTATATATATTCAAAATATCTATTTCTTTCACTTAACTATAATTTTTAAATAACTTACATTATTTCCTAGTCATCTTTTTCACTAAACAAAATACTCCAAACTTTTTAGTCCTTTGTCAAAAGGAAGAAACGCTAAGCTTTCTTTTTAGCGGTTGTACAGCTCTTCCATCAGTAACATTTTAAAAAAACTTTCAAATATACTTTAGTTGTAGTAAATATTTATATGTGTATTATGTCACTTGTCATCTTACTCTGAATTTCTTTCCCAATACTGTAATTCATATAGTCTAGGAGATACTGGAATTTGCAATCTTTCCTCATATATCAATGATACTTTAGCAAACATTGTTTCAGGAAACCCTGTTAGCCAAGATAAGATGTAATTCTACTCTCAGCAAGCATAAAAAATGATCCTTCTCATATGAAGTGCTCTGTTTTAAAATCCAAGCAAATGAAATAGAATTTTCTAATAGACTCCATAGGGAATCCAATCAATTATACAGGCTCACAAGTGAAATGAGAAACTGCTTATTTCCAAAGTAGTGCTTTGTTTTGTTTTTAATCATAAGCAAATTTAAGGACTCTTTCTAATTCAAAACACCAGTTGCTTGTTGCCACTTGGAAGTTTCACCTTAATTGCCTTAGGAATAATTGGACCAGAACAAGACAGGAGTTTGATGTTAAGCATTCTTGAAATGAAAGGGAATAAAAGCTTGAATTTGTTATGGACATGGTTACAATAATACTGAGAAGATATAAGAGAACTGTGGCCTTTGCAATATACAATCAAAATCAACAAAACGAAATTCAAGAGAGTAAATTCTAGTTAAAGAAAGTAGTCATACATCAGTCTGAGAAATTAGTCTACCAATATTTTGGAAACCATTTCTTTTGCATAGATGCTGTCTTTCTGCATTGTCCACAGCTCATATTGGCTATGGTTTGATTCAGAAATGCAACTACATCATTTAATTTTACTCACTATGCTCTTGTTATAGTCTTCAGGTCAGTCCTGACTTCTGGTGACCACATGGACAGGTCCATGTAGTATTCTTAACAACATTTTGAGGTGGTTAACATTCCCTTCTTTCTAGGAATATGAGACAGGGATTGTCCAAAGTCATATAGTTCTGTGGTAAGGAAGGACTAGAATTTAGTTTTTCCTGGTTTTAGTACAACACTTTTAATTATTACACCAAACTGGTTTCACAATTTTTATTACAAATGATTACTATTTATTTGATAAACTGCTTGTCTGTTAACAAATACAGAGCACAAGTTCTTTTTTAAATAAAAAAATGATAATCCTTTCACAAATGGTGCAGTCATCATAAAAAGCACAGGCTTGAACTATCCTGCAAATGTTTTTAAAAAAGGATTTTATGAAAACATACAAGATGTTTTAAGATGAAACTGAAAAGTATTCATCTTAAAAGCTAAGGTCACCATGAAAACAATAGTTTTCCAAACAATATTTCAATTTGCAGTTAGGAATCATCAGTTTGCAGAAACCAGCCAGAACAGCTGAAATGTTCTTATGGATCTCAGGATGCATCAGAATATGTGCTTCATCTGAATTGCTACAGAAACATTCTAGATGAACCTGATTAATTGAGCAAAAAATATCATTCCTGCTACTTCCACCATCTGCATGGCTGATGCCCAGTCTTCGTCTTGGTCAGCGTTGAGGTTTAATAATAACATGAGATCCTTTAAAAAAAAAAAACATTAGTAGAAACAAAGGAACTAGAAAAAGTCAGCCCCAAAAGTGACAGCAAAACCAGCTTTGAAAATTGTAATTGTATTTGTATTTATTTGGCATCTAGTACCAGTAGTGAGAGCAAAACCTCTGCAAGCAACAGCAGAGGGTGAACATAAATGTTTTCCTGGTCTTCATAAAGCTTAATGAAACTCTAAGATCAGTATTATTCAACCTTGGCAACTTTAAGATCCATGGACTTCAGCTCCCAAGAATCCCCAGCCAGCAAGGTTCAGAAACACTGTTCTTAGACTTTGGGTCATGGGCCAGCTGCGGCCTCCAAACTTGGGTTTGCGGTTCCCAGAACATGCATATGTAGAATGGAATAATCGTGTGAGCAGTGCATGCTCAGCAAGACTATTTATTTCTTTGGAAGCTTTCTACATTTCTTTTAAATCTTGCATTAGTGGTTGCAGAGATTAAGCTTTGTTAGAGAGAACTGAATGTAAAGGCTGAACAGCTTAACTTTTTAAGTTCTGATCTTGAGCTACTGTTTTACAGAACAAGAAGAAATTGTGTCTTTACAACTTTAATGTAGAATAGAAAAGAATGTATCTCAGGACCTTTCCTGACCTGGCATTCTCCAAATAGGTTGGAACTTCCAGAAATCAAGGAGACAGGAATTTTAAGAATTATAGTCTCAACATATTTGGAAGGTGATGGGGGAATCTGCTTGGATAATGATAGCAAAAAGAAAAAAATATCCCCTGAAAAAGAAGAGAAGGGATTAAGAAAGGGGTTCAGTGATAATATATATATACAATGTCCTTTCTGCTACATATCCTTACAAAAGGCTCTGACACCAAATGATTCATATATTCATAGGGTAGATATGCCTACTGTTTTCCTTTGGTCTAAAATTGCTGTTATATCAGCCCCTTTCCTCTGAATCTTTTAAGAAAAATGAAAAAATCACATTGACATTTAACAATAAACAGATTAGCTGACAATATTGCCATCCTTCCTTATTTTTGCTATTTTTTTATTTTATTTTTTCTTGACGACAAAAAAAAATCTGGCTCTTAACTTTGTCCAAATCATTTTTGTTCATTTTTAGAATTTGTGTAGGAATGTTGGTCTTTTACCAGACAAATGAACCTTTTCGGCAACACCTCATTTGTTTGTTCAAAAACATTAATATTGCGCAAGCATAAATCTGACTCACATTTTTGCTGCTTAGCAATTCGAATAGAAAAACTAGCAATTATCCATTGTGTGGAAGCCTCCTTTATGCCACAGGCAGTAAATAAATGTGGGAGATGTAAACCATACTTATTATATAGACTAATTCCACTTGTAAAAATAACAAGTAATTTAACATACTTCAAAGTGCAACTGTCGTGACTGAGACAAACCATCCAATTGTAGAGTGCATTGCTATGGTAACCACATTGATAGAGTATTCATTTTCTCTGTTCCCTCATGTCCCAAACTATAGCATTGACTTAAGCAAAAACTGGGACAGATTCATTCATAGAGTTAGCATAGCAACATCTTTCATAGCCCTAAGGAGGCCCTGGGACCAAAAGACCTCTACTTGTATATGTGAGTGCCAGGAGAAGGGAGTGACTCTGGATTGTTGGTTCATTGCTATCTGGAACTGAAGCAACAGGAAAGAATGAGGAATGGAAAATACAAAATGGCTTAGAAGCAAACAATGAAGTAATAATGGGTAAGTGGGTGTATGTTAGTGGTGTATTTGAGCCATATCAGGAAAAGAAGATAAACTTACTTTCCTTCTTTTAGGCTTATCTTGAAATCAACCAAGGATCTCTCCCAGCTAGTATCTGCTTCCACATAAGCTGCAAGACACACATTCGATTTTGAATTTGGTTTAGACTGAACTAGTCATTTGAAGAGGAAAGAGCTGTCAATGGATGGATCACTCTTTTGCTAGTTTTAGATTGACAATTGATACCAACTGTTGGTGGATTGTAGGATTGGTTAAAAATGATCCACCTCAGGAGCCTTATTGCTCTGGATAGAGCCTAAGTACAGTTGGGGAATTTTCTATATCATTTATATCTTGGCTGATCTGTGGAATATAGAAACAGCCTGGTATTAAATACTATCACAGAACTTCTTGTAGAGCCCTTGGATTAATAGTGTGCTGAGAGTGGTGAAACAGATGGGATGTCAGCTGGAGTACATGTGAAGCACTGAGACCAAGCATGGAGTGAGATCTATCTGAAGGCTAATTTGAAGTCATGTTCTTGTCAGCCAAGCAGCAAGGAGTAGTTATTTCTCTGCCTCTCTTATGTCTAGGCAAAACTGGCCAACATTACTTTCTGCCCTGTACAGCATTTCCTCCATCAAGATATCAGAGAAAAGTACTGGAAATAGCCAGTGGCATGTTGTCAAGGTTTGCATGAAACTTTGCTGATGGTCAGTTGGATCTGTCTCAGGATTTCAATGCTAGGGCAAAGGATCCAGCTTTATCAATTGCTTGTCTTGTTATTATGGCATCTTTTCAGCTTGTAAATCACAAAGATGCAGAGACATGAGAAGGACCATCTGCTTACTTAACCTTTTTAATATACTTAGTTATATTGCGCATGATAGACATTGTTCCAGTAGGAAAGAATAAACTAAAAAATGAATAAAAACAGAGCAAAAACCCCATGAAACTACACTGACTTTTGGATAGGGAATTCTGAAAACAGAGAGCAAACTTTCCACCTAATCCAGGTTGATGATGATGACATCCAGAAGTTTCCTCCTTCTGTTTCCAGCTAAATAAATATTATAATAAAGGTTTGATTTAGATAATATCTTCACCCCAACTCTAAAGGTAGCCAAAATTATTGGATAAAAACAAACAAAGCCAGTCCTCACCTTTCTGCTTTACTCCAGAATAAAAATTATTATATTTTCATTTTTTAAAAAAGTTAAGAAAGTGATAGTTTTCAGGGAGGTGATCAACTTTCAGTGGGAAGGATGGAAGATTTTCTTCTTGACTAAAGGAGGTAACAAAAAGATATTTATGGGGGAAAAGTCCTCCCTTGGGTCAGTTGCCCAATAATGGGCCAGTGTTAAATATTCCGTTTCTGGAAAAGGCAGTTGCAAAGTGGATATGTCAGACAGGCTATAGTACTGCAATTTTGTTTTCAATACTATCATCCATAGTATCTTTCTAACCCCCGATGGGAATTGAGTGGGATTGAGCCCCCCAATCTTTCCTCTCAGACTGAATTCAGAAAGTGTGCTGGGGGAACTATAGTTTGCTAACTGAACATATTTCATCTTCTACCCACATATATCACAAAACTCCAAGGAGTAGTTGTTTTGAATTGTGGGATTCTGTTACATTTTAGCAGACATCTCCTAGAAACCATGGATGGATTAGATTGGGTTAGGGAGATGGGATGAAGTATGTTCAATATAATGAGATTGTGGAATTGTGATCCTTCTAGCTCAGTGATGGCGAACTTTTTAGAGACCGAGTCGCTCGGGGGCGACTCCTCCAGGGGGGCTGCTGGTGAGGAGGGGGTCGCAGGGGGAGGCAAGGCTGGGGCAATGGCACATGTGCCCACAGAGAGGACTCCGAGTGCCACCTCTGGCACCCGTGCCATAGGTTCGCCACCACTGTTCTAGCTTGTCTGCCCGCTCTACAAATTGTAGTGTGGACCTATCCTAGTTCTAATGCCCTAATAATGCTATAACTGACAATGGCCTCTGAAGTTAGCATCATGTCAAGGAAGTATCAGTGAAACTACATATCATGCATATAGAGTACATATAGGAGAGCTAGAAAAGGCTAGAAAATGCTTTCTATCTAGACTTCATCGGGACAATTATTTGAGTTCAAATGCCAGGAGAGCTCCCTCAATCAAGCAATGACATAGTACTTTGACAAGCTACCGTAGTTTTGCTGCAGGTACTAGAAAAGCAGCAATTGCCAATTATAAATTTCAGGCTATATATAGCAGTCCCATGGTTCAGACCAGGTGTCTTTTTCTACCTGCACATCCAATGGACAGAGAGCAAGCCATTTCTCAATGAGAAAAGTAGTTCACATTGCATTGTTATTGTAATAAACCAATCTGGTCTTAAGCAGTTTGTGCCCAACCTTGATCCTTCTAGCCAACTATGGTTCATAGTGTAAGGACCAACTGTATAAAAGGAATAATCAAACATTCACTCAGAAGCCAATCAAACCACTCCCAGCCTTTTCATTTGTTCTAGCTTCTGAGATAGTTGGTTGGAGTTCCAAAGGTATTCTTTTGATTTAAAAGACATCCTTTAAAGATGAATACCAGAATCTTTTGAATAAAAGAGCAGCCCCAGCATAATCAGCTGGAAATCCAGCTTATTAAGCTCAGCTCACCAGACTGCTTTTGTTGTATGAGAAGGTGCAAACAGAGGGCATTTTCACATCCTGTTTCCTCCGGAGCTGCTCTCATGGGCTTCAGTGAAGCAAGGCAAGCAGGATGGGTGGTGGCACAATGACCTGGCAATTTGGCAGTGACAGCTGTGAGAATTGTGCCTGACCCTCTTCTCTCCACTGCTTTAGAATACAGCCATGGGCTCAGCTCTTTATATCAGACAGCCTGAATCTCAAAGCAATGGAAAATATGTGCTTAGAGTTCAGTTCCTGTATCAGTTCCTGTATCAGCCCAGGCCTGCCTTTAGACCTAAACTAGAAAATTTGAAGCTAAATGTTGATGGTTATAAGCACATTGATAATCATTTTCCACAGAGTTCATCCTTTTAAATTCAACACTTCATCACCTAGCTTGGATTGTAATCAGTCAGACTCTGCCCTTGCAGCGCTTATTCTTTTTCTTGTGCCAGGTCTGCCTGTTTGACCTTTCCCATCCTCTGTTTCCTGCTTTCTTCTCTAATTTAATTTTCCCTCTGGATCCCTCAGCTATCTGCCCTACGTTCCCTCCAGCTTCACTTCAGATGGACTTCTTCCTATTACTTCAGCATCCAGATCCCTTTTATGGATATTTTTCACCTGGACCACATCCAGACTAGTCCCATAGTCCATATATTTGAAAATTTGGTTCCAATAGCACAGGGCTACCTGTGTTCTGTTTTTTTGCTCCTCCATCTTTGCCTTCGTGGGATGGTATTGTAGGAAGCTGTTTCATCAGACTTTTGATGCTAAAACGAGTCTGAAACTGGCAGTACCAGCAGCAATACTATTTTCTTTTCTCATGTTAATTTGTTTTTAAATATTGTACCTTTCCAGTGTCGCTAGGGTGAGTGGTCCCACTAAATAAACAAACAAACAAACAAACACGTTCTGCAGGATTTCACACAGGAATTATTTAGCCATGTGATTTGGAATACTGTGATCTTTTGCATGGAAAGGGTGTGCTCTACCACTCTGATTTGCAAGGGGCCTACAGCTCCATGACTGAGGTCATTCTTTGCTTGTAGAAATAATTAGTTCCAAACTCCACATGTCAAAGTTTACTCTTTAGGAAGCAGTGCTCCTTTGTCCTTTGCCTGAGAATAGGCAAGACCTTTTCCACTCATATTGTCACCTGACTGGCGGCAGCATTTCAAGTAAGCGATGATTGACCCTCCTTCAGGATGATGACAGGATGTAACCCAGCGTGAAATTCATATTGTGTAACCTCAGTGAGTGGTGCTATGATCCAACCCAAATGTTTCAATCTTTATGCAAAAAGGCAATAAACAAGGACCCACCTTTAGAGGCCATTCTTGGACCCAACCAAATTAGACAATTTCAGTCCAGTCTCTGTCTTCCCCTTCATAGGAAAGATTGTTGAGCAGATGGTAGGCAGCTTCAGAAATAGATGAAGGTGGTTATCAGTCAGACTTCAGTCAGACTTCAGACCAGTTTACAGCACTGAAACAGTATTGATGGCACTTATGGGTGACCTGTGAGGACTCAGCATGGAGATGGTGTATTCATCCTACCCTTCTAGATTCTCGATGGTGTTTGATAGCCTTCTGGCCTGACTCTGGGGGCTAGGGTGGAGGCCCTATTTTATAGTGGCTTTTCTCCTTCTTCAATGGCAGTTTCAAATCAGAGTTGGTGAGAATTGAGACATTGAGCCCTACAATGTGGGGGTCTTAAGGCTTGGATCTTTTACCTCTCCTCTTTAATATCAAAATGAGACTGCTGGGAGTTTTTATCTAATGGAATGGGCTCCCCTGGTTCTGGTGAGTTATCATCTTTGACCCTTTCTAAGGTTGCATTCCCTTACAGAGCTAATGTGCAATTTGGGGTCCTCCTAGACTCAGATCTCATGCTCAAAAGCAGGTAGCAACCATGGCTAGAGTGGGCCTTCCTAAAAATATGTAAAGATACACATGTTTGCACCAATTGTGCCCACATGTGGAGGGTTTGCTCACTCTGGTCCCTTCCAGGCTGGGTTATTGCAATATGCTACATATCAAGCTTGAAGTTCACACAGAAATTACAACTGGCCCAAAATGTGGCAGCATGCACAGACCTGGGTGCCCCCATAGTTTGTCCATGTTATACTGTACCTCTGCTCTGCCAGCTCCACTGGCTTCTAGTTTCTTTCCAGGTGCAATCAAGTGATCACCTTTAAAGCCCTGAATGGCAAAGATGCAGGTTATTTGTGGGATTATCTTTTCCCAAAGGTTCCTGCCTATTCCACTAGCCCTGAGAAGGTTGGTATGCTTCAGAGCCCTTCTGTCAAATGTTGCCACCTACAATAGGTAGAGTGTCTTCTTGATGCTGCCTCTGTTGTTTGGAACAGTCTCCCCACTGAGATCCAGGAAAACCCTACTCTTCAAGCCTTCAGGACCTGGCTTTTCCCATAAACATTGGGGAAGTGTGAGATTGCAGCCCAGTAAAGTTTTTTGAGGATGTGTGGCAGTTGTGGGTATTAGTTTTCTGTGTTGGTTTTTATATTTTTATTGTTTGTTAACACACACACCCCTTTTGCATAAGAAGGGTAGCTATATACATCTGATAAATAAATAAATAATCAAAGTCAAGTTGATTTGCCATCATTAGAAGGAATTATCTTTTCACGATCTTAATCACATCTAAAATTCAATCAACAGTGGTATCCTCTTTTTGATAAAGCAGTCATTTGTAAAAAAAAAGTTTTTCTTTGTCAGAAGAGGAGTAAAAGAAAGAGGGAAAAATTTCAATATCTGGGGAAAGAGGAAAAAATGTACAGAATTATCATTAAGGGGTAATCCAAGTATTTGCTAATGAAATAAACAGAAAAGTATGAAACATAGATGAGGCTTTTCAAAAAAATGATTTGAAATCAAGATTATGAACTTTAAAAGCTTAAAATTCTCTAGTCTAGGCGGACTCATACTTATATATGATTCCTTTCCAAATTATGAAAACATGCATTTCTACATGATGAAATCAAAGCGATGTCTTCCTAAAGCACTTTATAACACTAGGGAAGTTGTTGACTTGCTATATCAGGGGTCTCACCAAAAAATTGTGATCTATACTCCATCAGCCTCAGGTATTGTGGTCAACTGAGATATGGGCCAGAATACTACTAATACAGTTCAACAACATTCAAAGGCTCACAGGTTTCCCAGTTTAAATGCTACATTTTTGCTTTTAGAAGTCAGTAGGAATAGGAATATAGGTCCCCTTCTACTGACGCAGCAAACTTTAATTGGAGAAAGACTATGCAGCCATTTGATTTCTGCATATTTGAGACATTGTACTGTTTCATCCATATGATTTCCACTAAAGTTATTACCATAATAAAAACTCTCTTTTGCTATTATACATACAGAAAAGAGCCATTGTCTATCAATTTGACAAGATTCAAATATGGTTGGAAGGTGGTGGGTATTAACAGGCAATTTGATGAATCACTGAACCTTTGATTGATTGATGGTTCATATTTATTTATATTTCCTATTTCTTAACCACCCATTTCCCTCAGAATGATTATTGAGCCCTGAAGGAACTTGAAAGCTGTTTTATTCCATCTATTTAAATGCCTGCTTATGCAGTAATTTATAATCTGGCAGATTTGTTCTGACATGAAAACAAAGTTCTAAAAGGTGTTTTGTCATATGAGAAAGAACATTTGAAAATGGCTTCCTACATTCATATCAGGATGGGGGGAAAGATCAAAAGAAAGCCACACTAGATGAGCAAATAGTGCAACTCCATGTCACTCTGCTCATAAATTATTTCATGCAATACCCTGTGGAGCCAACATATTGTATGACAGTACATTGTGACCCACTGTCCCTCTGGAAACATATGACCAGAAGAAGCCATTACAATGACAGCATGTTGTTAGATACTATTAGAAAGCTGCTAAGAGTCATGGAGAAGCATCTTCACATTCTCCATCATAATGTATAATTTGGACAAAAAGCAATTGTGAAGCTGAAGCAGGCAATCAGGTTTGGTCCTGAAATACAGTAGCAGATTCTCTCAATTTCTTCATTACTATTTTTAAATTTTATTTTATAAAATCAAAAATTTGAAAAGAGAGCCGTGTGTTGAAATATATAGATAACATTATTTGGTGTGAGATGAGACTACACATATATTGGCTGAGGAGACTGTTCAGAGAAATAATGTGTTTATAAATTGTCTTATAATATTTATAATAATATTATAAAATATAACATCATTCTGGTGAGGTTATTATACTAGGATAATCTTCTCTGTAAATACACCAGAATTTTGCACAATGTTAATGTCTTTCTGAATATAGCAACAGTTTTCTGAAACAGCATGTATGTGTGCATATGGAAAAACAACAGCAAGATATAGGAAATATAAGAGGATGTCTGGGGTTATTTAGCTGGCTAGAATGGGTGGTACTTTAGCAAAAGAACCAGATGTTACTTGGAGCTTTGTGGCTTAGCATGGATGTTTTATTTTAAGAGATGCTATATTTATCTTAGCAAGCAAACCTAATGGTCCTAGGTCAGGCAAGGAAGACAGCTTAAATTTCTCTTTAATTCTGTATTTCTTGGCCTGTTGTATTGGGTTTGGATGACTGTATGATCCTTAGAATATTCCTTTCTATTGGCTTTCTTTTATGCATTATATGCTTCTCAAAAAGACCATCTCTTAAAATAGATGTCTTGTCCTAAGTTAGCAACAATGAATGTATGCATTATGTCCATGGATGATAAGATCTTTGTTCTTGTAGTTGGACTTTGAAATATCTAAGTGTGTTTCTAATCTTTCCGGGCTTAACCTTAACTATTATAAAACTACTCTGAGACCACACCATTTCAAGAAGATAGCAGCTGTTCAGATAGCAAACACCTTACAGTTTAAGATATCAAAATTGATCCCAAAGGGCCTTTCAACATGGAACTGTCAACCATGATGGTCAACAGGCTTTGAATCATCATATTAAATAGAGTTCCTAGCTAATGCAGTAAATAAAAATACTGCCCACCTAGGATTAGAGGCAGAAGATAGTTAACAATAATTCAAATTGTTGCAGATTATGTTTACACTTCTGCTATTTTACTAATACCTCAGTGACTGAGCATCAGAAGAGTTGTACAGTACTCCCTGGGTTAAGAATACCCCAGTTTATGATGAGCCATGGTTAAGTATGGAGGCTATTGTAGCAAACTTCAAATTAAGAGCTGTGGTGGCGCAGTGGTTAGAATGCAGTATTGCAGGCTATCTCTGCTCACATTGCCAGGAGTTCAATTCCTTCGATCCTGACTGGCTCAAGGTTGACTCAGCCTTCCATCCATCCAAGGTCAGTAAAATGAGGACCCAGATTGTTGGGGGCAATATGCTGACTCTGTAAACCACTTAGAGAGTGCTGTGTAAAGCACTGTAAAGTGGTATATAAGTCTAAGAGCTATTGCTAAATGCTATTGCTAAATACACAATGGTTCAAATTCATTACACAATCATACTTATACAGTACTACAATAATACAATAATATTGATCCAGCTTACCTAGAAATTCAGCTTAAAGAGAGACCTTACGAACGGAACTTGTTCTTAAACTTGGGACCACTCTTAATTAAAAATGGTGCCTGGCTTGGGAAGGCTGTACTAGATCAATTAGTTGAACATTAATGTACTCACCTAGATCAACATTGCATCCAGGTACTTCTCAACCCATTCATTTAGCAACTATTTGAAGTTACAATGACACTGAAAAAAGTGGCTTATGACTGGTCTCACATTTATGACTATTGTAGCATCCACACAGTCACATGATCAGAATTTGGGTGCTTAGCAATTGGCATGTATTTATGATGGTTGCAGCATTTGGGGTCATGTGATCCCCATTTGCGACCTTCCCGTCCAGCTTCTGACAAGCAAAATCAATGGGGGAAGCTGGATTTGCTTAACAATCATGCGATTCATTTTAACAACTGTAGTGATTTGCTTAACAACCCTGGCAAAAAAAAGTTGTAAAATCAGGTATGACTCACTTAACAACTGCTTGGCTTAGCAATGGAAATTCTGATGCCAATTGTGGTCATAAGCCAGGCATGTCAAACTGCCGGCCCGCAGGCCGGATGCGTCACGCCGAAACCGCGCCCACCCCATTGCCGGCAATGGGGGAAAAGTCATCGCGGGTTTGACATGCCTGTCATAAGCTGAGGACTATCTGAACTTCTCTTTTTTTCCTAAAATAATTTATGCTCTTGGTTAAAATCCGAATCTAGATTGTGGGTCTACGTAGATCTACGTTTCTGAATCTGGACCAGGATTAGAACCCAGCTGTCTATCATATGATCTGCACTACAAATCCCATGCTACCTTACAACTGATTATCCTGACTAAGGCTTATGGGGGTTGGTGATTCAAAATTATTATTCTATCTAAAGAGAAAAATACTTCTTAAAAAATGATAGCTTCTCATATACTGAGAATTGGGTTCCCAATACATTTGGACCGTGTGGGTAAGTTTGGCTTAAGGCCGCTTACCAAATTATTTCTTCCTGGAATTAATTCTGGATGCAGATTAGCCATTTTTCCCTCAACAAAGTTTGGCGTTCCATCCCATATTTATATCTGACATTTTATGACAAAAAAACCCACCCCATAATTATATTTGGGAAGTATCTAGCTAAGCATTGCCTGACTTAGTTGTCCCCTAGACACTACCACAGCAGAACTGCTGATCACTGCTATCATCATTACCATCTTATTGCATGCCAAGTAGCACAAGTTCCTACACAAAGATAATAATTTCTCAACCTTGCATACTATCATTTTACTTCTGTGGTACTATCAGTGGAAATAAAACTGCATCATGCTTGTCTATGGAGATTCTCAGTCATCCGGGTCGTGGTTGTCCCAAAGGTACTTTTTCAAAAGGCAACTGGACTTCCTTTGTTTTTCCTTGAAGATGTTCTGCATCTCATCCAAGAAGCTTCATCAGTTGTGACTGGATGATGGGGGAGATGGAAGGATTAATTTTGACACAGAACTAATCCTTACATCTCTGCCACCATCAGTCAGAATTGATGAAGCTTCTTGGATCAGAAGCAAAATGTCTTCAAGGAAAAACAAAGAAAGTTCTGACAGAACTAATCCTTCCATGCCCCCCCCCCCCATCCAGTCAAAATTGACAAAGATTCTTGGATGGAAAGCAAAACGTCTTCAAGAAAAAACAAAGAGTCCAGTTGCCT
Source organism: Azemiops feae (assembly GCA_023970755.1). NCBI lineage: Eukaryota > Metazoa > Chordata > Lepidosauria > Squamata > Viperidae > Azemiops > Azemiops feae. The sequence continues at coordinate 1,554,447 of JALGBA010004230.1, read as the reverse complement.
TTTGAAAAAGCACCTTTGATACATCATGCTTGGTTAAATCCAACCAAAGAGGTTTTACCAGGTAGGCTTCTGCTGCATATGCAGATCCTTGGGATGATTTCTGAGTAAGCCACATACTAGCAATGTCTTTCTGTGGTTGAAATTTTTCTCTCTTGTCACAGCAACATTGCTGTCCTTTCTGATTAAAAAGATTAAGAGAAATAAATTGTGGCTGCTTCAGCTGTTACAAGCAAGCAGATGACTTTTTGCCTGCTCAGTACACATGTTAGAAAGGTTCTTTTGCCACAAATACTACTACGAATAGTAGTAGATTTACAACAGTTCCAGTTTAGTTCCAGTTGAATATGTCCTGGTCCTGCACCATTAATAGCAGGATGATAACTAATAACTGACAGAAAATCCTCATATAATTTTATGTCCTGTGCTACTGAAATCATCCTTTTGCTCACTGTTAAAGTTTTATTAAATTTACTTTGCAAATCTGCCAAATAACTTGGTGCTTGAACTGTGGCCTATGTCTTAGGCAACAAATACTACTACAGTGAAAGCTAAGAAGTCTTTATGAAGATCTTCACCAATACCCTTTTTTGTGTTTATATCAAACCCTTCCAAGCAGAAAATTCCCCTATTTCATGAGACTCATAAGCAAGACCATTTAGGAACTTTTAGATTTATTATTTTTTTCTTTTATGGATGATTGATTACCCTATCTCCACGATGATTCCTACGTACTTTAATATAAAATAAAAAAAACCCAATAAAACTTGTTTAAAAAAAAAAGAGTGTTTCTCCAGTCCATGTCTAACCTTGGCATGGCTGGCTGGAGAATTTTGGAAATTGAAGTCCACTAATCTTAAAATTGCCAAGGTTGGACACCCCTGCTCTATTCCCTTCCTGCAATGCCACGAGGAGGAGGAGGAGGAATTCCTTTAGGACAGTGGTGGGATCCAGCCAGTTCGCACCAGTTCGGTAGAACTGGTAGCTAATTTTTTTTTCACAGGTCCAGAATGGACTTCCGGAAGTGGCATCCACGCAGAGAACCGGGTGTTCACATATTTGAATCCCACCACTGCTTTAGGACCATGGGTTGTTGAAGAAGAAAGCTTTAATCTTCTCCTTACCAAAGTATGCACCTTGCTTCCCAGTGGAAATATGCCTCTGAGCCTATTGCAAATGCTCAGACAACATCATATATATATATATCTAGGCTGTTGAAATATCCCTTTGTCCAATTTTAAATCCATTGCCTTAATGCTGAATCATATAAGGCTTGGATACTGCACAGCTGAAGCAGATGAAAATTTGGGGGTGGGTGAGAGAAACCAAATACAAATGGGAACACCATTTTTTTTAAAGGGACAGTATCTTAATAGGTATGAAGTTTTCTTCATGATCTTTCCTGTCTTCATGAATGCTACTATAGATATCTACAGATACGTTAAACATTTGGGATGAAATAGATGAATTTGCATCTCCAAGAATAGATTGCTAACTGAGTACAAATGTTAATAGAAACAGGCAGAAGAATTTGCATGTGACTGCTCTTTTATGTGCATATAATAAATGAGGACAATTTATCTTGTTTGAAATTAAAATTAAAATGTTAAAATTGTGGATGAGTCATGTCAGGTAATATAACAGCAGGTGTGATTCTAATGTTAGAATGCTAGTATTTATATCCAACATGAATATCATACGTACCAAGACTTTCCATTGAGAAACTAGACATTATAATCCTTACGTTCAAAGAATAGATAATGACTAGAGGTCATAGAATCATAGGATTGGAAGGGTCCTTGGAATTCTTCTAGTCCAGGGATAGGCAACCTTGGCTCTTTTATGACTCGTGGACTTCAACTCCCAGAATTCCTGAGCTAGCCAGCTGGCTCAGGAATTCTGGGAGTTGAAGTCCACGAGTCATAAAAGAGCCAAGGTTGCCTTCCCCTGTTCTAGTCTAACCCTCTGTGCAAGGCAGGAGTGTCATACCATCTTGGATAAAGTTTTCAATCTTCTTCTTCTAAACCTCCAGCAATGAAACACCCATCATTTTGGGAGGCAAGCTGATCCACTGCTCAACAGTTCTCACTGTCAGGAAATTTCTCCTGATTTCCAGCTTGGCTCTCCCTCTGACAAATTTCCACCTATTGCTTGTCCCACCCTCAGGTGCTATGGAGAATAAATTGATATCCTCTTCTCTGTGGCAGCCCTTCAACTATTGGAAGACTGCTATCTTGTTTCCTCTCAGTCTTCTCTTCTTTTAACTGTTTTTCATAGGCTTTAGCGTCCAGATTCCTTATCATCTTTGTTGCTCTTTTCTGCACTCTTTCTAGGGCCTCAGCATATTGTGGTGACCAGAACAGTATTCCAAATGTGGCCTCACCACTGCGGTATAGAGCAGTATTATTACTCCCTTTGATCTTGATGCCATCCTTCTGTTGATGCAGTCCAAGACTGTGGTGGCTTTTTGTGTAGCTGCAGATACTGCTGCCTCATACTTAAGTGGTAGTCCATGCGAACACTTGGATCCCTCTCATAGGTATTACTGTTACTGTGAATCTAGTAATAATTTTTGAAAGCACCTGGGCCAAAGAGGGCTTCTTAAGGAATGTTCACACAATTATGTTTTTCAGAAAAATTAGTTGTTGCCTTCTTTTGCAAAGGGACATTTGCTACCTATTTGATTTACTCAATCAATCCCCTTAGCTAATTGTGACTAGCCAAAATGAGCCAAGATCAAAATGAGATAATGAAATACTTTAACCACATCAAGCACATCAACAGAAACAAATAAGCCTGTACAAAGTCCCAAATGGGCATTTGAATTCTATGAAAGTTCATATAAAATACCCTTTCAAAACTGATTTGGGAAGCAATGTGAAACTCTTCCCCCCCCCAACTTCTAAGAGTAAAGAAAGCAGACAGTAATCAGAAAGGTCTCTGCAAAGGCCTAACTTCTGCCTGCTATCATTTCTGGATATAATGCCTCAAGAAGACCAAATGAATATTTTTAGGTGTCTGTGAGGTGAACAGTTGCTCTCGCATTACAAAAGGTCTCATTGATTCAAAAGAAAATGGCCCTCTCAAACATACAAAGAATCTGGTCCCAGGTAATCAGAATAGACTCTTCCACTGGAATTATTTCAGTGACAGTATGAAACCTAGCCCCTCAAAGCAAATAGCAAATTTTCCACAATATATATTGAAGGATTTTGGTGCATCCTCAATTAAGTCTCATATTAACTATTCACAGCCTGGAAAGCACTGCTGGACAGCTCCTCAAGAATGCAATAAAAGTAGAGGGGGAAAAAAGATAGGGATTAGCATTGCTGCAAGGTAACAATTTCTAGAGATTATTATTATTAATGTAAGATCATTTTTGAAAAAGAAAAACATTTACTTATATTTGGGGCTTATGTAATACTGGGAGAACCCATAGTTTGTCCCAAATGCTATGAAATTACTTTCCAAAAGTGTTCCAATATTTAATAATTACAATCCTGAAATTTTCCAATATTATGATAGAGATGCTTCATTATGTGTATTGTGTGAGCAGACCATCCCTTCCAGAAGCCATCTTCTCCAGAAATCTTCCCTAATGCCTTTGCAATTTGATTCCAACTGCAGCAGAAATGTTGTTTATTCATTCGTTAAATTTTTTGCCGTTCAACTCGCCATCAGTTGTTAGTAAGCACATAAGCATATATAGGTAGCTAGTGAAAGTGTCACATTCTTGGTAATAGAAATAAGATTCTGACAAAGATCTCTGCGATGCCCAAAATATTTCTGAGGTACTAGATTGGAGCATTGAAGGACAGAAAAGCTTATTGTGTTTTCCACCCAACCCTCCTTTTCCTCAGATGACTGCAGCTTTCCAGAGGAACTGGCTGCTTGAACACATTGAGGAGAGCTTTTCACTCATTCAACTAAGCTTCTGAAATACCCATTTGGAATGTTTTGCAAAGCCCTGTATACATCTTTATCCAGGATACACACAAATTGTGATTGTGTGCCATCACGTTGCTGTCAGCTCTTAGTGACCACATAGCGAGACCTTCATCAGGAATGTATTGCTCTTGTGTAATTATTTAAATCAACTTCCTTTCACAACATGGTGCTTTCTGGATGTGTTGAACAACATTTCCAGTGATCAATAGTCAGATACTTTCTTGGAATATGTTAACCAAGAAGCTCCTGTATTTCCACTTGGTTTTATACATTAATTTGATGAAGAACATCAGAGCATTAATAGAGTAATATAAATGGTATACTGAAGGAAGGAAGGAAGGAAGGAAGGAAGGAAGGAAGGAAGGAAGGAAGGAAGGAAGGAAGGAAGGAAGCATGGAAAGATTAGTGGAGCATGCCAAGGACCATCCTGACAAAAGCTATAGAACAAGTTTAAGTAAGAAAAACCTAAAATAGGAGAAGCTACAAATGAAAAATGGAAGAAGAATGGAAGTTGAGAAATGAATGAAAAGGAAAACTAGTAGATGCACATAACTTCTTGTGTGCCAGAAGAAGCGGGGGGGGGGGGGGGTAAGGAATGTGCTTGGCAAAAAACAGACTGAAATAGCACCTGGAACATCTGAATGGGAGCTCACGAAGATGATCAATTCCCTAAAAATATATCGTCCTTAAAGAACACTAAAATCAGGCTCAGGGCTAGAAAGCAGAGGTAGAAGAAATGTACACAGGAGCATGAAAACAAAGAACTACTAGTAAAATTACTTGCTGATCCTACTAAACCTACCTATTACCAATTCATGTCATTCTGGCAGTACTCAGTACTTTCAATGAATTTTTTTCCCAGCCTTATGTGGAGATTCTGGAGTTGAAAATAGAGAAAAGGCACAGATGTGCTTTGCTATGGAACTGCAGCCTTTCCTAAAAGTCTTGATTAGAAAAGGGCAATCTTAAGATGTATAAGATTTAATAGATTTTTTAAAAAATCTTGTTTGCATTTTTTCTGCCTTATCTATAAGCATTCTTTTTCTAGCTATTATACCTATCATTATATTTTCAAATATTCATCTAAAACTGTATAAACTGCTAAAAATCTTTAAGTGGAGAGTCATGTAAAGTGTTTTAAAACAAATTTAAATAAGGCTAATTACGCATAGCTAAATTTCTGTTCAATCCATCCACTTCTATATCCCAGATTTCAGCTTTTTTGGTAACACAATTGGAATTGCAAAATAATAGCTATAGTAGAAGATTATGTGGAAGGCTGGACCATGAAGTGGAACTGAGAGTGAAAAGACAGGGCTTGTTCACATAATACTTTAAACCATGGTTTATTTATTTAATGGTTAGATTCACATGTCACCCTAAATCATAAACCAAAATTTTTCAAACCATAACTGGATTTGTGTATCTTGTGAAAAACAAACAAATTGTATTATGGATTAAAGAAATGTGTAAATCCAGCTCCTGTGTTTATTCAATAAAACATGGGAAAACAAAACATAGCTTAGTATGGTGTGTGAATCTAGAGTCAGAGCTTTCCGGTTGAACCACAGGATGTCAGGGAACCAAGCCAGAGATAAAATGTCTACAAGAGGCTTAAAGCTCTCCTAAGTACACCCAGTCTACACATGATACGACAATAGGACTTTATCAATTGTTGATAACTTTATAGCTGCACTTAATGCACAACTGAGGAAGTGGTCCAACAAGGAATCCAGTATACAACTGGAACAAAACAAATACCACTTTCAGCAATGGATGAATCTGTCACTTCCAGCTTCTCAGAGTTGCTCAGTTTTTAAATCTCCCATTCCATTGATCTTATTCCTACTTCAGAGAATGTTCTTTTTTATATCCATTCAGTTTTGTGCACCCTTTTGGCAAAACATATTTTTATCATATGAGGTGATCATGGTGCATGCAGAATAGCAATTATGTTTTCCATCACAGTAAATGTCAGGAGATGTGAGGACACCTTGGGGCCAGCCCTGTGGGGTGGGTCAAATAATTCCTTCCTGAAGCATTTGTCTAATCCAGGTAGGCACTCTGGTCCCATGGATACCATTGAATCTTCAGATGCTTTTCCTTTTGTCTACTGTCTGTGATGATATCAGTATTCTTTTTCTAATTTCCCATTAATAGGATAAAAAAGAACTTCTTTAAAAAAAAATTTTTTTCAAAGAAAAAGAGAATCTCAGGCAAATTATTCCAGGGAAGCTGGTGTTCTTGCTTTAGTGTGATAAAAACAGTAGCATTTGCCACCATCTACAACCATGAAATAAGTTTAAAAACAACACTAAAACAAATTTGAAAGAAATCCTTAAACATCCTGAGAAGATTTTTAAAAAGAAAGCAAAAAAAGAGTGTATGTTGCAAGGAAGAAAATGTTTGCAAATTTCAAAGTCTTTATGGAACTTAAACATTTGTACTGGGACTTAGTCATTATATTGAATGGTCTTATAGGATCAGTGATATTTTTCATGAGTTCTCTAGCATGAATGTTGATAATATATAGCATTAAAAACAGACTTGGAAAACATCAAATTTGAAATTTAATGCAATGGCCAATTAAACAAACAGTTTTCCCCTTGTCCCCATTTAAGATGCATTTCTACCAGTTTTTAAAGGAGGGTTAGGAGCAGGGGAAAGAGAATTTATACTAAGTTATGAAACACATTTTAGCTTAGTTGTTTTGCCAACCCAGCCCCTAGGGTTAATTTATGGTCCAGAAAAATGAGTAACCTGAGTAAATCATAGTTAGGTTAAGACTGGAAAACCATGTTGTGAGCGTACTACTTTACATAGACTCTAGTCTTTGAAATTACCATGATAGTCTTGTGATACTATTCCTTGGAAAATTGTGATCAATTGGTTTTGCTGTACAATAGTACAGATAGTCTTCCTAACCTACAACCACAATTGAGCCCAACATTTCTCTTGCCAAACATGACAGTTGTTGAATGAATCATGCTCCCTTTTACAACCCTTTTTGCCATGGTTGTTAAGCACATCACTGAAGTTGTTAAGTGAATCATGCAGTTGTTAAGCAAATCAGGCTCCCCCTATTGACTTTGCTTGTCAGAAGCTCCCTATTGTAAATGCAGTTGGTTGCCAAGCACCCAAAGTTTGATCACATGATGGTGGAGATGCTGCAACAGTCATATGTGTGAAAACTGGTCATAAGTCACTTTTTTTCTGTGCCATTGTAAATTTGAATGGTCATTAAACAAATGGTTGTAAGTGGGAGATTTACAGGTGTGCATGCTGATTAGCCTTGTAAATCTTCTACAAAATTAATAACTATATAATATGATTGCTCAGGGTTTTTTGTGGAACAAGCACCTGCACTGGTGCACCATCCAAGCAGAAGATTTTTCTCTTGGCTAAATGCTTGGCTTGGTTGCAAGAAAGAAAATCAGCTGTAGGTACCTTTTGAGTCCTGCAGATCTGGCTGCATGACAGCACTTCATTAGTATGTGGCTGTTATAGAATAATGATTCTGTGACTTCAGGGGAAAGGTAATAGTGAAAAACAAATGACAACATATGAAAAAGAACAAAAATGAGCAATTAATGCTCCAATGTAATAATAATATTGGGAAAACAAAGCAATAATTATGGACTCCATCCAAGGAATTGGCAAGTCAAAACAAAACCTGTCAGTGACTTGGAGAGTTATGTAATCTCTTCAATAAACATTATGAAATTTCAGATGTTGATTACTTTGCTGAAGTCAGATCTCACCCCAGGTGCCTTCAGCAGAGGCTCAGACTTGCCGTGAGTTTTCAGAAGACTCCTCCCACTGTAAGGATGGGGTTCATTTACTTTTATTTGTCAAGATCAGAACTAAGGAGTGGTAGTTAAGAACTAAAATAGTCTTCTGTAATCTGGCATCCTTCAAGAAGATTGGACTACAGTTGCCATAAGCACTTATACAGTACATAGGAACTTTATTTGAGGCCCATGTTAGACTTCTTTAAGTAAGGTAGAATACATACATGCATAAATGAAAATGGATTAAAACAGATTCACTCATTACTTCATACAATGCTCCTTGCCCTAATTTCAAAAGCCATTTGTAAGCAATGAATGTCCTGTATATATTAACCCTACTGGTAGACTATCTTATCATTCCAGTTCAAATTCCTGAAAGCAGTCATCTTCCTCAATAATTTCTGCATGATGAAGAAAAAAGAAAGAAAGTATTAGAAAGAAAAGGTGGGGGGAAGGTTACCTGAAAAAAGAGACTGACAATCTTGGTCCCACCAATCATTAAATAATTGTGTGGCCTTGAATAGATCACCCGCAGGCATGCAATTCTTGACAGGAAAAGGCTGCATGCAACAATGGTGCTATGAATGACACATATGTACTTCTTCTGAGTGTTTTATAACTAGATAATATTTACAAGTAGAACATGAAATGTTGGACAAGGATTAGAGAGAAAGGAGCTGGAAGTACCTCTACAGATATAAAGGAGTTTGAATAATTATGGACCAATACTTCTCCCAGTCTTACCATTATGACAGAATACGAGGAGGAGGAGGAGGAGGAGGAGGAGGAGGAGGAGGAAAATTTTGAATGAGCTTCTATAATCCCTCTTTGTTTTTTGCTATTGTATTAGTACATTAACAAAATATTAAAGACCAAAGTAAAAGAATAACAAAGGGGGGGAATCACAAAAGCAAATACCCACACAATATTTGACAGTAAATTTCAATACATTTGTTTCTTCATAAATGAATTAATCAGTGTGCGTGTCCACCGAGATATCTAAACTCAGAAAAGAATGTATTAAGAATTATTTTCTTAATAAAATTAAAAAGAGGGATTGTCCTAAATTGAGGTGTTCTTCAAGATTCTTTATAGTTATATTTGTTTCAGGCAGTGCTACTTCCCATGCTTTTAAAAATCACTTCTCCAGGGTTAAACGCATTTTGGCTTTCTCCTTTCCTTCAATAGGTAGCAAGCACTTTACGGTCCTGGGGTGGTAACACCAAAGTGAGGCAACACTGCTGTTATCCTAGTGAAGAAATTCAGTCGGAACCCAAAAGCATGGTCACATCGCGTGGAGAAAAGTTGATATTAAATTAAGACAAAACGGTAGAAGGAGAAGGAGAGGTTCACTGAAAGACAGGTCACTGAAAAAGAAAAAAGACTGGAGAAGGGAAAAGGAGAGGAAAGATTCAAGAAATTAGGAGGAAGACACCAACAGGGGCAGCGGCCTACGGTGAACTTGCCTGCTGAAAGAGGCCCAGCTGCACCCAAGAGGCCTAACCAAGGGACCAGAGGCCTATTGAAGAGGAACCAGAGCGCCCCCCCATCTGACAGAGCAGCTGCGCAGGGTCATAAAGGTGTTGTTGGAGGACTTCTAGGCCAACGGAAGCCTACCTGAAAGGCCCAGCGGCCCAGTGACCCAACCCGGTCCAATGAAGCGGAGACCGGCATAGCAAACTGCACCCAGCGCACTGGTATCTCGAGTGGTGGAGAGGAGGTGGCCAGCGGCAGCATGAGGCAGCAGATTGGTAAGGCGGTTGGGGTCAGCGCAGAGGAGGCAGCCGGCGGCAGTGGCGAACCAGGAGGCCTGCAGGTGGCGACGATGCAATGGTGGACCGAGAGGCCTGCAAGCGGCAACGAGACTGGGAGGCCTCAGGGAGGCCTCAGGTGGCAGCGAGGCAGCACGACAGAGGTGGTGGAGTAGCAGAGGACCCGACCGGCAGCTCGAGAGCACCTGGCTGAATGTCAAAGACGGAGCAACAGCTGGAGGCAACTGAGGGCAACTAGAAAGACCAGCTGAGCACAGAAAGGCAGTCAAAAAAGCAAGGCAGAGAGGATAGAGTTAAATAAGGAACAAATTAAGAAAAGGAAGGATAGGGACAAATTTTTAGGGAGAGAGCAGAAAGCTAAAAGCAAATTCCTTGTTGAGGAGAAAGCAGCCCTTCCCTTCGTTAAATAGCCCTATCCTAACATTAACTTTTAACTTCAATATAAACTGCTATTTTTTTCTCTTAAAACCAAAGGGCATACTACAACATACTTTTATCTATACCAAAATAACAAGGCACAAAAACAAGGACACAGGAAGAAAAAAGGATAGAAAAAATAGGCAAATTACCTAGAACAGAGAAGCTAGAAACAAGGCAAACAGCAAAGCACATCCATCAACCAAAAAGAGGGATTTTCAAACAACAAACCCATGGGACAGGTGACTGATACTATTGTGGTATGCAATACATGTTCCATGTATGTGCCTATGCCCAAAGAACACCCAAACTATACATGCATTAGATGTAAATTATGTGAACTACTACAGGAAAAAGTAAGGAACTTAGAGGAAACTCTAGCCAAACCCCAATGTACAAAAGAAAGCTCCACCCAAACCGAACCAAATAATGAACAAATAACTCCTAGAGGATTTGACCCTACTGATAAACCCTTGGAGGAAGACAAATGGAGGTATGTCACACATAGAAGGAAACATAATACTCAAAGAAAGAAGCAGCATACAACTAACAAACCCCTTCTGCCCAATCCAATCCAACCAGAAGCAGCCCCATTAAAACTGAGCAATCGATTTCTCCCCTTAAATCAGGCATGTCAAACTCGCGACATCTTGTGACGTCGCGCAACATGTCGGGACATTTTCCCCATTGCCGGCAATGGGGTGGGCGTAATTTCGGCATGATGCATCCGGCCCACGGGCCAGCAGTTTGACATGCTTGTCTTAGATGGAAACATGCAGACCCACAACCTCCCCCCCAAAGAAAACATGCAGACACCTAGCAAAGAAACAACTTCAAATATCCCTAAAAAAGTCACATCAACAAACACACCTGAGATAAACAGAAAAGCACCCCAAACTACAGCCCCCCAAAAAGGAAGGCGAGTGTTGGTAATAGGAGATTCTATCCTCAAAAGAACAGAATCATCCATCTGCAGACCAGACATACAATCCAGAGAGGTATGTTGTCTCCCTGGAGCAAAAATCAAAGATGTGGCTGAGAACCTAACCAAAATATTAGGCCCACAGATTACTACCCCTTCCTCCTCCTCCACATTGGGATGAATGACACAACAAACAACCTGAGTCCAATAGTGAGAGATTACAAACAACTTACTAGGCAATAAAGTTAAGAAGCTAGGAGCACAATTTAGTGTTCTCATCAGTACTCCCAACAAAAGGCCAACACCCATTGAGAGAGAAAAGAATTTTAGAAATAAACCATTGGCTAAAGAGTTGGTGTCACCAAGAAAACTTTGGTTTCCTGGATCATGGACTGCATTTCCTATGCAAAGGGTTCTTGGCAAGGGATGGGCTGCACCTCACGAAAACTGGGAAAAATGTACTCAGAAAAAGACTGGCCCAACTGATCAGGAGGGCTTTAAACTAAAATTGAGGGTGAAGGGGGACCAATCTCTAGAATCTCTAGAACCCAAAACCAATCACAAAACCGAAGAAAACAAATCAAACAATGAGGTAGACAATGATGAGAAAAAAGAAAAACTCAAACAACAATCAGGAGATGCAGGAAACATACCCACGGACAGGCATAAAAGTCTTAAATGCTTATATACAAATGCTCAAAGCTTGGGGAACAAACAGGGCGAACTAGAAGCAATAGTACATGACGGACGATATGACATAGATGGCATTACAGAAACCTGGTGGGACGAAATTCATGAATGGAATGGACTGATGGATGGATACAAATTGTTCAAAAGAAACAGGTCTACAAAAAGAAGAGGGGGAGTTACACTATATGTAAGAGAACACTACATATCTACAGAAATGCACATGATCAAAGATAAAATCTCTCCAGAATGTATATGGGTCAATATAAAAGAGAAAAAAATGAACTTTTTGCCAACCAGTTAACAAATGTATGTAGGAAGCATACCACAGTAGTAATAGGAGACTTCAACTATCCAGATATCAACTGGGAGACAAACTCTGCAGTGAGTGGGAGATCAATCAGATTCCTAACCGACTTCTGGTTAGGTATCGCGGTGTAACAGGTGCAGGAAGATAGGACTCCATCTTCCACATTCAATTTTGCCCCACTGGGGACCTAAAAAGTGTCGAAAGTCGCCCCAGAGACAATGAGTAGTCCTCAGTAGCACCATATCCATATGGAGAGAAGTAAGGTTGTGGTCTACTTTATCAAATGCCTTACTGAAGTCTAAGTATACTACGTCCACAGCATTTCGCTGGTCTACTAGTTTAGTCACTTTATCGAAGAATGAAATAAGATTGGTTTGTCCTGATCTGTTTTTAACAATCCCGTGCTGGCTACTAGTTATAACTTTGTTTGCTTCTAGTTGTTCACAGATCTGTTTTTTGATTATCTTTTCTAGATGAGGGAATTGAAGGGGAACTCATCAAATTTGTAGATGACATCAAACTGATAGGAGTAGCCAACACCCCAGAAGACAAACTCAGGATCCAAAAAGATCTTTACAAACTTGAACAATGGGCCCTATCCAACAAAATGAGTTTCAATGTGGAGAAAAGCAAAGTTTTACATTTAGGCAGGAAAAATCAAAGGTACAAGTACAGATTGGGCGAGACTGGCTCAAAAACAGTAACTGTGAGAGGGACCTCGGACTCCTAGTGGACAATCACTTGACTATGAGCCAGCAGTGAGCAGCAGCCACCAAAAAAGCTAATACAATCCTAGGTTGTATAAACAGAGACATAGAATCAAGATCACACAAAGTATTAGTACCGCTTTATAAAACCCTAGTAAGACCACACCTGGAATACTGCAGCCAATTTTGGTCACTATATCACAAAAAAGATGTTGAGAGTTTGGAAAAAATTCAGAGAAGAGCAACTAAGATGATCAAAGGCCTAGAGACTAAAACATACAAAGAATGGCTGCGGGACTTGGTTTTGGCTAGTCTAAAGAAAAGAAGAAATAGGGGAGACGTGATAGCAGTATTCCAGTATTTGAGGAGCTGCCACAAAGAAGAGGGGTCGTGTTATTCACCAAAGCACCAGAGGGAAGGACGAGAAACAATGGTTGGAAACTGATCAAAGAGAGAAGCAACCTGGAATTAAGGAGAAACTTCTTGACAGTGAGGACAATTAACCAGTGGAACAGCTTGCCTCCAGAAATCATGGGTGCTCCATCACTGGAGATTTTTAAGAAGAGGCTAGACAGTCACTTGTCTGAGATGGTATAGGTTCTCCTGCCTGAGCAGGGGGCTGGACTAGAAGACCTCCAAGGTCCCTTCCATCTCTATTCTATTCTAAAAGTGAGAGAAAGTTGGGAACCTCAAAAATGATGTTAAAAATAATCAGTAATCTTTTATGGACACTTCTTGCTGTGAAGTTTTGTAGATTGCTTTGGGAATGCTGATCCTACCCTAATATGACAAACATAAAGCCAACTCACGTAGTTGACTAGATCAGAAATGGCTGTGGTGGAGCCTGTGATGGCTTAATGTCCACTGAGAGATCTTGGATTTTGCTGCTGGTACAAGTAAACCCATAAGATTTTCTTAATGATTGGTTTGAAAAGAGATTAATTTCTCCTACTAAGTACAGTCCTGCAGTTGAAGCAAAATTCCTATTGCAATAGCCAACAAGTGCTTTGATTGATGATTCAGGACTATAACACAGAATAAATATAGCTTTGCTGAAGGGTTTGAACTATACACATATTTATAATAACTTATTTAGAGAGGAAAGAGCTCATCCAGACTCACATAACAGAACAAAATGAAGTGAAATGCACAAGTTATTTCTTTGACTTTGTGCTGGAGCAAAATATCTTCCAAAAATATGTGTACTTTCCACCACATATCTTCTTTCCTAATGAAGAGCACAGAAGTATAGGATTGGTATTTAGAGAAGCTCATTCTTCAATACAGTCCCTCTATTGGGGGACTCTTCTTCAAAGAGAAATGTTGAGTTTGCCCAAGGAATGTTTGCTGCTTTCCCTAAATGGATGTCTTCACCTTTCTTACCCAATCAAATAAGATGAAGAGATGGCAACTGGGCCACAGGAACACAGTCAAAAGTCATCTTCATTTCAAGTGGAATGAAATCCAGTCAGTCCTGCACTGAATCTCCTCACTGATCCTCATGAACTAAGAAGACATTTCTGAGAAATACCCAGAGCCTCCTCCTCCTCCTAATCTCGGTGTTTGGGGAAGGCTTATCCCCTGACTGATCTTTTCATCAGTGAACCCATGATATAAAACAGGTCTCCAAAGCTTTAGACAAAAGCCTTTGGAGGCCTATCTGGAGATATAAAGGAATAAACTTTCAGCAAAAATATTCACGTGTACCACTGTGCTAGTCCCGCTACATTTTTCCTCCTACCTTAGGTGGGATCTTACCTTTTGGCCAGATCCACAAAATGGCTTATTAAAAAGCAAGAATTTGTTATTATTTTTTATACAATTGGGAGAAGCAAAATATTTCAGTGGCTCTGGGAGGAATGCCTATCTCATTGATAAAAAATATTTTTAAGAAGGCCTTCATAGTATATTATATTGCTTGCTGTTTGTAGTAAATTGTCCATATTTAAAATCCTTTTAGTGTAGTTGTTCATCAATGACTCGACTACCTTTTGTATTTGAGTTTTGCAGTCATCTTTAAATTGTTATGTGTTGTGAGTCCTATAATCCTGTGGAAAATAGATAGGATATCAATATTTTACACAACAGATTACATCAGATTACTTTTTTCCCTGAAAAGGTACTATAAAAATGCAGTCATGGTTCTTGGTGCATAGAAACATTTATTTAATTATGTCTGCATATATACAGTATGAAGGAAATGTAATGGCAATCTACCCTCAAAATATCAGTTCAAAGAAAACTGATCTCTGTCTCTAAGATCTTGGGAATTCTGCTTTTATTTCTGCTGCTGAGAGGTATTTGATATTACTGGTTCTTAACAATTTTCAGACTAGGTATTCAGCTGATACCAACCAATTTTTTTTTTAAAAAAAATGGATTAGTACAAGAGAGTTTACACAGAGGCATAATGCTTGTTCACATGATAGATCCAATCACAGTGGCTGCTTGATGAATAGAATAGAATAGAATAGAATAGAATAGAATAGAATAGAATAGAATAGAATAGAATAGAATAGAATAGAATAGAATAGAATAGAATAGAATAGAATAGAACCTTGGAGGTCTTCTAGTCCAGCCCCCTGCTCAAGCAGGAGAACCTATACCATTTCAGACAAGTGACTGTCTAGTCTCTTCTTAAAAACCTCCAGTGATGAAGCACCTACAGCTTCTGAAGGCAAGCTGTTCCACTGGTTAACTGTCCTCACTGTTAGGAACTTTCTCCTTAATTCCAGGTTGCTTCTCTTTTTGGTCAGTTTCCCACCATTATTTCTTGTCCTGCCCTCAGATGCTTTGGAGAATAATTTGACCCCTCTTCTTTATGGCAGGCCCTCAAATACTGGAATACTGCTATCAGGTCACCCCTGTTTCTTCTTTTCTTTAGACAAACCCAAGTCCTGCAGCCATTCTTCACTATTATTGCTACTATTTTCAATTTATTAGTCACAAGTACTGTGGAAGGATGGCTACTTTGTAGAAAAACACAAACCACCTTGGGATAGATATGTTTTGATGTGCTAAACAGGCACTTCACTGCTCTTGGCTAACCTGTTAACCACATGTAGGGAGCTGTCTGGAGAAGATAAAAAACAGCCAGTAAGAAACATTGCAGTCATTAGATCAAATGTTTAGAGACCATAGAGACCAAATGACTCAGTGCTAAGATTTAAGCATTGACCATCTGAACATGAAAGGATTCCTGATAAGGGAGGCATGTTTAATTTAGGATAAAAATTGGTTGCACATTATGCCCATAGTATTGGAAGAGGAAAGATGCTGTTTTCAACTTTTACTGAGCTAAATATTCCAGTTGTAGATTCTGTCTTATAGAAATAATGTATCAGCTCTGATTTATTTTCTATTTTGTAACAGTTTTGTACATTATCTTGAAAGCTCAGTGGGTAATAAATATTTCAGACTAATAATAAAATTAAAATAATTTAATTATAATAATTCTTATTGTAAATTCTTTTCCTCTTAGATTGTTGTAGAAAGCTCCCCACAATGTAGGAAGTCAATTATCTCTTTAGATAAATTGGCTGTCTTTCCCCAGATCTTGGAATTCAGGGGTATACAACTTCTAAACATGGAAGTTCTGTCTAGGTGCTATAAATAATTTTAACTAAACTTGAAGAAGTTTCATTACCCAACTAGGTAATTACTATCCCTAGTTGGGAAACTTCTGCAAACAAACAACCAAACTCAGGGAGCGGCAAGGACTCCAATTGAACTCTGAGCGACATATATTTTCATCTATTGGTAATGTCTTTTATTACCTTTCTTTTTTCCAGTTATTACCTTTCACTCTGCATTCTTCTTCCAATGCCAAATAACCTATTTACCAGTTGCTGAATAGTTGCAAGCATTAGTGATGTTTGCAACCTAATTATGTATACAATCTAGAATATAACTATTATTTAGAAATCAAACCAGACATTTTTTTAAATCAGAACATTTACAAAATAATCAAAACAGGACCAAAACAATTCTAGTAGGACAGAATAACCTCTTTCAAATTTGGACCTCCTAATTTCCTAGGTATTTGTTATACAGAATTTGGAGAAATCCCCCTTAATAGTTCAAAAGGGTCAAAGCTACTTACAATAAACCACATGCAACAAAACACAACCTTAAACAGTATGTGTGCATATGTTTGTGTGTGTGTGTGTGTATGCATATGTATGTGTGTGTATATATACACATACACATACACACACACACACCTACACACACATAGAGAGAGAGAGGCAGGTATCTAAGTTTGTGTCTCTCTTTGAGTTTGAGACACAGGTCAAATAGCACTTCAGTCCTCTGTTCTTCTTAAAGAACTCTTTAAAGGTATAAATTAAACTTGATCACTTTTAATTTTAGTGGTTTTCACATAAAAGTAACCCTCTTATCCATCATACCAGATATTTTATTTACATAGCCTGAGGCTGGATACATAAACATACACCTTGCAAATCAAATAGGAGGAATAATACCACTTAGCCTTTAAGTAAATCTTAGTGCTTATGTTGCTAAATTCTTGGAAACATTCCTGTAGGAGACTAAATCCCCATTTTCATTTGGTCTAGTCCAGGCAAAGAGAATGTGATAACAAGCATGCTATTTGCTTTTAAACTTAGCATTTGAGCAGCTGCCAACTTAACCATCTGCTTACACTCTTCAGTGCAAGGATGGTAAAGCTGTTGATTTCTTGATATTGCTGCGGTACAGATGATTGCATATCATTGGCTGTACCAGGCAGGAGTGTTGGAGGCTCATAATTACTCTCCAATGTAGGATGATGCTCTGAAAATTCCATGAATCCTGACATTTTGAAATTCACCTAAAAGGACTTGGTGGAAAAAAATAAACACCGTAACAGACATTATTAGTGATATATCTCAGAGAGCAGTGGCCTCCTGTCATTGCCTTGCATTTCTAAATCTTGTAAATAGATGGTTCGATTAATGACTTTTGACAATCTTCTCATATTTCACAAGAGTTCTATTTTGTGAAATTAATTTGGAGTGTTGTGGGATAACTCCTTTATCATTCTTATATTTCTTTCCACAATCCATTGTACTGAAAATTGTCAGCCATCCACCTATGCATGTCAAAACCCTTTTCTCCCTACAAGTATATTTATCCACACCAACTACAGGCAGTCACCATTTTTCGGGTAGCAGAATACTTTTTTGCAATCTGGATTCATTAGAAGATACTGATGGTGGGTTGCTTAGTTTGACTAATGCATATGATGCTTTGTGAGTGTCAACACCAGCACATCAAATATAATCAATTGTGGGAAGGGAATTGTCAAGATTGAATTGCTACAATGCCTTTTAGCTTCATCATCTTGCCAAAGAAAAGTGGGGAGAGAAAGGAATGGAATGGAATGGAATGGCAAAAAGCTGTTCACGGACCGTGAGAGCCTGCACCATGCCAAGGTCACTGCCACAGGTGCTTAATGGAGAAGTGAACTGTTCCCATAACAAAAAGAAATATTACTATTGGACAATGTGAACACCCGGTGGGTGGGCAAGTGGGAATCCAATGTTTAACTAACAAGCTTTCGCACAGGAAATCTCAGAGTTGGTTTCACTTCTTCAGTTCTGTCATTGTCAGGTTTGTTGTAGAGTTGACAGCTGTACTCAATAAAGTTATGCCTGCTGGGACTTAATTGCCTTGAGGATTCCTTTTGTTTGGTTCGCTAGTCAGACTGTTGACAGGAATTTCTCATGCTAGAAATATCTTGGCAATAGGTGCTACTTTCGCTTACTGGTGAAATATCCTACTTACTTACTGGCCAGTGATGGCAAAGCATGAGCAGGCCCTATACACGACAGAAATGTGAATGCTCTGATCATGCCTTGGACTACCGCAATTCGACCACACTATGAATGACAACATCCAACTTCGAGTGGGAGTCACATCAATCATAACAAAATTGTGGGAAGGAAGACTTAGATGGAATGGACACGATGTACACAGTAAAGACGACTTAGTGACGAGGACAGCCATGCATCTGGACTCTGATGGCCAGCAAGCCCATGGCAAACCCAAGAAACAGTGGATGGATTGCATCAAGGAGGACATGAAATGCATGGGTGTCACCCCTGAAGATGCCTGGATCGAGCCAAATGGAGATGGCTTTGCCAATAAGTGGACCCTGGGAATAATGTGAAGAAGAAGGAGAAGGAGAAGAGGAAGGGGAAGGGGAAGAAGAAGGAGAAGGAGAAGGGGAAGGAGAAGGAGAAGGAGAAGGAGAAGGAGAAGGAGAAGGAGAAGGAGAAGGAGAAGGAGAAGGAGAAGGAGAAGGAGAAGGGAAGAGGAGGAGGAGCAGCAGCAGCAGCAGCAGCTACTTTTGCTTTGTTGTCAAATTCTTCCTCCATCTTCAGAGATTGTATGTAGCATTTTATCAAATCATCTAAAAACACACACTGTTTTAGACATATCTTTTATTTTGGGAGGAGTTTTTTTTTAAAAAAAAAAATTAAAATTAATAGTAAGAAAAATAGGTTTATTATATCAGGCAAGGCAAGGCCCTTTCCATAAAGATGAAGATGCAAGACATGGAGGGCTCTTTCCAGCCACAAAGGGCAAGGAATTGGGTGCTATCATAGAGAAAGATGAAAAAAGAAGAAGACTGAATTAGAATTAGCGTGATTAAATGTTAAATGTTAGCGTGATTAAAATAATCAACGAAGGCTTTAACTATTGGGAGCTTGTGCGATGCACTTACATAGCTGAGAATGTTTCTTATCAGGATGCCTGTACAAGTGGCCAGTACCTAATCTATAACCTGACAGCTTTTATGTACTACACCCTTCACTGATGGGTTTACCCAGCCACTCATTTGACCTGTCAAAGAAAAATTGCAAATGCCTTCCCTGATTAGTTTCCCTGGCTGATTACCATGCAGTTGCACTCAGGGGATTACGTTCTTTCTATAATGGATTTAACACCTACATATATCATTCTGGAGAAACATTTAGAGTTTGAACTGATGCATATGAGCTACTTACACCAATTTCATCTGAAGAAGAAGAAAAAATGAAGCTAAATGTAGTCTTGAATTATGGTGACCTCCAGGGGGGGAAAAGCATGAACTGTAATATATCAAGTCCCAAATTCAATTCTTCCATCTCTGGTTTAAAAGAATCTTGTGTGTATCTCAAGAAAAATAGTTTCTAACAACATTACAGAACCATTACTGCTAGTGCAATAATAAGCTTTATTAGGAAAAGTAATACACATATACAGAAAACTGTACATACAAAAATGAAACAATAAAACAATAATTTTGTAAGGATATGTTACATTGAATGGTCTTTCTGGTGAATATGTACTGTATATAATTGGGACAACTGGAAAGCCAGTATTTCTCAAATTTAGCAACTTTAAGATGTGTGAACTTCAACTCACAGAATTCTGGTGGTTGGAGTCCACATATCTTAAAAGATGAGAAACACTGATGCAGACTATAAGTTCCTGGACATCCCAAAGGTGCTTTTTCAAAAGGCAACTGGACTTCCTTCCCTTTCTTGCCTTTTGAAAAAGCACCTTTGGGACAACCATGACCTGGATAACTGAGAATCTTCAATGACAAGTTCCTGGACAGTGAAAGCAACAGCACAGAACATGGCTACCTTCCTGGAGATATCTATATGTATGTCCACCAAAAGAAGCAGCACTTTCTCCTCATCTGACCTGCTACATCAGTTTAACAATAAAAGGGTTATTGTGTTTGAGCACTAGCTCTTATTGGACAGGGCAATAGAACTTGGTGATGGCCCCAATGTCTTTTTCAAATTGAGAGGGCCATATTCAGACCTGAACTGTGGTGACGTTAGCTTTTGCCCCATCTTTTTCTTGGAATATTGATACAAATGTAATGAAGGTTGCATAACGATGAGTTAGACAACAGGGCTACCAAATCCATCCAGAAAAAAATCTAGGCTATCATTAAATAATTGCCATCTTTCCTGCTATTTTGTGTCATTGAGATTTTTGTGGCCTATTTTTGGTAGAACTTTCAGATGGATCAGTGCCAAATCACTGGAAAACAGCTTTTTTTCAAAAGTTTTGCTTCCTGAAAAACCTTTGTTAATTATGTTATAACCCTTCAAAATGAACACAAATATAATTTCAAAATGACTGTATAATGTAAGAATCTTGAGAAATATGAAATTAACTTTTAATGACTATAATGTACTTAATTGCATAATGTTTCTGACACACTGCATGAGTTCAATAGGGCTAAAGTGTTTTGCTGCTAATTTTTGTTTGTATTCAGTGTCCAAAGCGTTTCACTGCAATGTCCAACAATAGTCAGCCACCACTGATGGATTCCAATTGCTCTGATACTGTTTCTCCATTGTGGCAATGTTCTGGTGAAACTTTTCATCATGTTCATCCTTACTGAACTTAGATTTTCAGGAAATAAGTCCAAGTGTGAATGCAGAAAATGAATCTTCAGTGACATATTGCACTTCATAGTCTTGTATGTTGTAAGAAGTTTGTCAACCAACTGAATATAGCTTGGTGCTCTGTAGCTGCCAAGAAAATTCTCAATGACACCCTTGAATGCTTTCCAGATGATTTTCTCTGGCCCCACTAACAGATCTATAAGATACCCCGAGAAGTGTTCAGGAAGCAAAAACGTTGTCCAGTGTATAGTATTCTTGTTCTTAAAATGGGTGTCTACAGCAGGGCTTTTCAACCGGTGGTATGCGTACCACCAGTGGTACTTTAGCACCTGGCTGGTGGTACGCGAGCCCTAGCTAATTGTAGTGGGGGAGGGAACCAGTTAAAGTGGAGCTGCACAGACCTGGAGGAGATCAGCTGGAGCTGCAGAGCTTGGCAGAATCCCCACGATCTGCGCACGTGGCGATATGGCAATTGGAGCTTCCGGTGCACCCGGAAGAGAAAAGGAGGAGGAGGGCGAAGAGAAGAGAAGGTATAAAAGGGGCAGACCGAGAAGAGAAGAGGCTTTTCTTACCGAAGCAGTGAGGAGAGACAGAGCGAGCGGACTGTTTTCGGAGGAAGAGCGAGCGAGCGGACTGTTTTTGGAGGAAGGGTGAGTGAGTGAGCAGTGTGTTTTGGGGGGAAGGGCGAGCAAGCGAGCGGCGTGTTTATCAAGCACGTGTTTTCAGGCAAAGGTTGAGTTAGCGAGTGGCGTGTTTAGCAAGCATGTGTTTTCAGGCGAAGGTTGAGTTAGTGAGTGAGTGAGCTGGGCAGGAGCCCAGGAGAGCAGCTACAGCTGATCCGTGCTTCTGCGGCGCCTCCCAGAAGCACGGATCAGCTGTAGCCTAGCGCTGATCCTGGCGCTTCTGCTAAATTAGCAAGCAGCATGTTTTCCAGCAAAGCGTGAGCAAATGAGCTGGGCAGGAGCCCAGGACTGGCTCGCGCCGCCACAGCTGATCCGCGCTTCTGCGGAGCCTCCCAGAAGCGTGGATTATCTATAGCCCGGCGCTGATCCTGGCGTTTCTGCTAAATTAGCAAGCAGCATGTTTTCCGGCGAAGCGCAAGCAAGTGAGCTGGGCAGGAGCCCAGGATCAGAGCACGCAGCCTCCCAGAAACGTTTAACCATTATTGCAATGTCAAACAGAATTCAACATCCCAGTCTCAAAGTTTTTGGTTTTAAATCTGATTGATGAATATGTAATTATTGTATATAGAGCCTGAAAGGTGATTCTGGCCAAGAGACATATTTTGTCACTCAGTGTTCTGCTACAGTGAAACCCAAAATAGATAAAAAAAATAATATGATATTTCACTTTATCTTTAATTAATATTCAGTATAGTTAATAATTATTCTCCATTTACATATTGAGGAGATAGGCCCCCCCAAATTAACTCTATCATTATATTACATGGTAGTACATTCCATCCCATTCCATTAATTATAAAAACTGAACCAATAGTCATCTCTAACACTTGATTGTATTTAAACTTCATTGCTTTTTAGAACTATATACCAGTGCTATCCAAGGAATATCCTACTTAATTGAGAGCCACTCAATAATGGCAATGTTCAATATCCTTCAATATCCTCTGAATTTTCTTGTGCACATTCATAATCATATCCAGGGGGGAAAATGCAGGATAGACCTGTCACCTTCTTATGACCCCACAATCAAGTAAGTGTTAAATGCAGACACCTTCAATAGTGTCTAGTTTTCTTTTCCTTTCCTTTCCTTTTTCTTTTTCTACTTGCTGATCCAGCCTACAGCTTGCAGATCTCCAAGTGGCTCCCCATCCAACCACTGACCAACACTGACCCTGATTAGCTTGCTAAAAAAAGCCAAGATGGGTTAATTGAAATGCCAAGTATTCAGATCAGTAATTTCAAAGAAACTTTCTTCGTCCTCCTCCTCCCCTGATCCCTCCCCTATTTCTCCTCTGTTTCTTCTTCCTCTTCCTCTTTTTTTCTCATCTTCCTCTTTTGTCTCCCTCATCTTCTCCTCCTTTTCTTTTTTCTCCTCGTCCCCTTCCCCTTCCCCCTCCCTTTCTATTTCTCCTTTTTTTTCTTCCTCCTCTTCCTCTTTTTTCTCCTCTCCTTCCTCTTTTTCTTCTTCTCCCTCATCTCCTCCTCTTCTTCCTCCTCTTTCTCCTCCCCCCTTCCCGCTCCACTCTGATCAGCTGTAAAACCACATTTCTGGAATTCGGGTTAGTTTGGGAGTAAATATTAAGGCAGCCACAGTTTATTTTCCAATGGGAGAGCTTCCTTGTTCCTAGATGTCAGGCTGAGGAGGGATAGGAAAATCTTTTTTTGTTTGGGGAACAGAGGGGCTCCATTGGATGTGGCTTTTGGCGGCCTTTTGTGGGGGGGGGAAGAGTGGAGGGTTAACGGCAGAGAGGCAGGCACAAGTTTCCCATTAAAAATGTGGTAAGTGGGTACACTTTTTTCCTGTTGTTGTTTTTTTTTGGTCATTAAGTTTTTGACACCTTGCTAAGCCACTGGTGGTACTCGAATATTGTCATGTCCTAAAGGTGGTATAGTCTGTGAAAAGGTTGAAAAGCCCTGGTCTACAGTACTTCTAGATTGGTAGTTGCCCCCCCTATCAAACTTGCCCCTCTAAATTACATTCTTCATGGGCTCATTAGAATGCCTTGTGGAATGTTTAAACTTCCCTTTCCAAGGTTTCAAAATCACATGTCAATTTTTCCTTATTATTCAGGATGAAAAGCAAACAGAACACAGAGCAGTTGAATAAACTCTATGATTGATGTTTTTTAGCTGGAAGCCCTTTTCTGTAGATTAAATGAAGGGACCCAAGAGACCAAACGTTAATTTCTTTGTTCTTGCTACTGAGGCTTTCTTGTTATATGTGCTGGTATCAGGTGGTTTACAGTAATCCTGGATTGGATGGTGGCAGCTGGCATTATAGGAGAATTGTGCCAAGATTTGTTGACAGTAGAGCTTGCTGCAGACAATTTAGGTATCAACTATTTCAGGGGAAAACATATCTGCTTGAATAAATAGGGCTAATTAGCATGGTGCTGTTTCTAACATTTGTTCTAATCTTAATTATATTGCTTTTTCAAAAAACAACAACAAATCCATTTAATCCTATATAGACATGAATAACAATACTATGGTGGGAAGCTTCTCACATCACAGGAAAAGACCTCCCAAAAGAGCAAACAAAATAAAAATAAAAAATACCACTAAAAGGAGGCATCCTAAAGAGTCATTTTTGAAAATAGCTATAAGTAGCAAATTAACCAGGTATCTAATGAAGAGAAGGACGAGGGATGACATGATAGCAGTGTTCCAATATCTTAGGGGCTGCCACAAAGAAGAGGGAGTCAAGCTATTCTCCAAAGCACCTGAAGGCAGGACAAGAAGCAATGGATGGAAACTAATCAAAGAGAGAAGCAACCTAGAACTAAGGAGAAATTTCCTGACAATGAGAACAATTAAACAGTGGAACAACCTGCCTCCAGAAGCTGTGAATGCTCCAACATTGGAAGTTTTTAAGAAGAGACTGGACAGCCATTTGTCTGAAATGCTATAGAGTTTCCTGTCCGAGCAGGTCCCTTCCAAATTATTATTATTATTATTATTATTATTATTATTATTATTATTATTATTATTATTATTATTATTATTATTATTATTATTATTATTATTATTATTATTATTATTAATCATCATCATCATCATCATCATCATCATCATCATCATCATCATCATCATCATCATCATCATCATCATCATCATCATCATCATCATCATCATCATCATCATTACAGGCCAACTGGAGACCTACTGGCTTGTTCTGAAGTTCAGGGAGCAAGTCACTACATGCTGGCCATCTGCAGTGATCCTCCAAGCCGGCCAGCTGCTGCCTCTGTCTAGTTACATCAGCACCATAGAGAACAAAATCCATAGGAACCTATGCCAGGAACTCTGATTTGGAACAGGGCCTTTTCTGATGCCTTTCAAAGGCTGCTGCTGAAAGACAATCTTCATCCATTTAATGGATCTTTCAGGCATCGAAAATTGTGGGTTTCATAGAGATTTTTTTTCATCCTGTGTAAATGAGCCATGGCTAGCTGTTAATAATAACATAGCAGTGTGAAGCATACCTTAGGAAATCTGAAACAGCAAAAGCTTGACTCCAAAGCTTGGGTCCACTTTCCCAGCAAATGTATTATGGTCTGCAAACCAGAGCCAATTGTCAGCGAGGTCTCAAGCAAAATTGCTCTTGGAAAGGGTGGTGCCTCGCAGACTCGGATGATTCCTGGTGGAAAACGTGGCAAGGATATTATTTTCCATGGAGAGAATCCTACTGGAACTCAAAACCCAATGTCAACCCAGGGAACTTGAACCCACAGAAAGCAAACTCAGGAAGCAGATTTTACTGTAATGCCTGTAAACTAAAACTGCTGAATGTCACATGGCTCCATTTTCTTGAAAGCTTTTGCTTTACATCCCCTCTATTAAAAGAAAGGTTTTTTTTTTTAATGGGACAATTTATTTAAAAATTGGTCAATGTGAGTAAACAGACATCGATATTTTCTAGGAGAGGAGACTTTACTTGCCCTTGGTCACGCTTATAGCAATTTTAATTTGTTCCTTAATATATTTAAATTGAAATTCAAATGAATAGCTTTCCAAAAGTGTCTTTCCTCTATGAAAAAGTCGTCTATTTTTCTCTCCTATTTTAAGTCCTTTGAGATTCCTTTCACATTTCTTTGGTAGAATTTCATTATTGGAACTGATGGACAGCTTTATTGCTGCTGGTGGTGTTTTCTGTTACACATTTCTGTTCCTCTGAAGTCTACAGGACTATTCACTCTAATTTGAAAAAGCTTAATGTAAGGAGTGTGGCTGTTCAAACCATTTGAATTAGTAGGACAACCAGGACCAATTTTCACAACAGGAAGCTTTGCAAAAGATGTGGCTGCTTTAATAATCTGAAAAGAGGTATTTTGCTCATGTTCCCACATGCTGTGAAACCTGTCATTCATAGTTTGCACCATCCTAATAATGAGTTTCTTCATGAAGACATCTTTTGGAATATAACTGAAGTGCATGTGCACAGACATACAAATACACACAGATACACACATACTTATTTTCATTGAAAATAACACCCCAAAGTTTTTGTATGCATCAGACTGAACAATGTATTTAAAAATGCAAAATAAACTCTTAGTGCACACTAAATTGCTGCTAATTCTGTTGGGTTGAAGATGTACATAAACCCCAGTGAATAAGTAAACAAAATAATTCATCCACAGGGTTAAATAATATTCTTATTCAGAGCATGTTACAGAATCCATGGAAGGTTAAGAGTACTAGAATAATTTCTTCCTTTTTTAAAAAAAAATGCTAACTTTCTTTGAAAACAATACACGCTATGCAGTGCTGAGATTCAGCCAGTTCACACCACTTCAGCAGAACTGGTAGCTAATTTTTTGTTGCCCAGGCCCAGAATGGACTTCCGGAAGCAGCATCCACACAGAGAACCGGTTGTTCACATATTTGAATCCCACCACTGATGCTATGGCTGACTTCTACCATATTGGCATCTTGCACACAAGTTTTGTATGAAAAGACAGACAGGTCTATGCATGCAATGAAGCCACACAGCTAGTTGCACCATATGGCCTTTCTGTAGAGACAGGTTAACATTCAAGCGTGTTTGCCACACATCAGACTTTACATAACATCACTTGCCTCTTGCTGCTTTGATTAAACTGAGATTTGCTATTGATAGGCTGGCCAAGTACATGCTGCAGGAACAAGAGTGGACTGCTTTGTAGATTTTGGACTCATGTGTAGGGTGTTCCTCATAGGAGCCATCCTTACTGGTGTCACCCTTGATGATGATTTGCCCAGTTTATTTGTTTTTCAAAAGACTAAAGCTATATAAAAAAGACTTGCTGTTTCATAATGATTAGAGATCTGGAGAGGTGGTTTAAATTCTTAAGCAAGTCATTTCTTGCTTATCTTATTTGCTTTTATTTACCTCATAGGTTATAGTGAAGGGAAAAAAACTACTATGAATGCTGTTTCAAGACCAGCTCAGAGTAGAAGTTCATACAACTTGAGGCTGCTCAGCTCGGACAAAACCAATTTTGCACAGGTATGCATTTGGAGCAAATTGGTGCAGTAAATGCTATAGGGTAGACTCAAATTCTTTCCCACAAGTAAAACTATTCCTGGAAAGTGGCAGTATGTTTGTTGATTGATATGTCAACCTGAGATTGTTTCTTCAGCTGTAAAGGTGAGGGGGGGGGAGACTGGCAAAATTGATGTCAGTCCAAGCAAGAAGCACCAACCATGAGTAATAACACTACTTTTATTTAAGATTACAGTAGCAGAATGTTACAAGTCTGAAAGTACATCTCTCCCCATTGCCTAGTCTATTGCTCCTCCTCTTCCTGTCTCTCGAGGACATTCTCACAGACCTTTACATACTACAATACACTTCCTTTCAACGGTACCCCTGGAAGAGTCAAAACAGGCAAGATGGTGGTTGCTGCACTACAATCAGAGTCATACTTTATTTGTAAACATACCAACATTGCATATACAAAATGGCAGGGTTTTGATCATCTTGCCTGTTTTGACCTCCCTGAGGCTACCCCTCTTTCCAATTATGTCCTCCACACTTCTGATACTTAATAGCTAATCTTGCCCTCCACAAATTGTCTACTCCTCATTAAAAGCTGTCATATATAATTGATGGCCACCTTTACATCCTACAATTGTGAATTCCGTAGTCCAAGGACGTACTGCCTGTGTGTGTGCTGCATTTTTTCATCATCCGCACGTACTAACTTGTGATATTATGAAAGAAAATATATCTCCCTATCTATTTTCTCTCAGGTTATTGATCATTTTGAAAGAGTTAATATCCCGAGTTTTTCCCTGGCTGCACAATCTTTAAGTAGGTTGTGTACCTTGAAACAAAAGAAGGAGGTTACTTTAATTCAGTTTTTGCAAGCCTGTTATGTCTTTCTTAGCCATAGCTTTTCTTAACCTTGCCAAAATAATTTCAGCAATATGTTGAAAAGGTAGGGGAATAGCTGAGCAATATGAGTTTTAGACTTTCCAGGCCTGATCCTCCTTCACGTTAGACATTGGCCATTTTCTCATTCTGTTCTTTTTTTTCTGAAAAGGAAGGTTAAAAAAGAATAAAAATATACAAGGATGTTGTACTCTGTATATGGTTATTCCATTATTCTAGTTGGGTTTTATTCAGTTATTATTTCATAGTTGTTACACTTCATCTTTCTTCTGAAAGTCCTACTGAGAAATGGAAAATGTATGACTCAGATGAACATAGATCAACATTTTGGGGGGTTTTTTTAACATTATAATTAGTATCACAAACTGCTTTAGTATTAATGAAATCCTAGCTGTAAGTCAGAAAACAGAGCATGCATAATTTTGTTTTTGTCTCTTGACTATAGAAAATGTAAGCCTATTGTGGTTCTCTATTTTTTCAATCCATAATTAGTCCACATTTTGCTAAACTGAAGCTGTGCCACCGATGATTATTTAAAAGAAATAAAAAATTAAAGATTTTATGCTTTAAGCAAATCTATTTATCATTACTGTTATCACAGATGGATGAGTCTGCCTAATCAGCTTTGTGGCTGATTTTCCATTTCTAAAAGTTGTCCTACTCTCTTCAATCCAAGAAAGTAGAGTGTCCTTACTCTGGAATGTGAATTCTGTTTTTGCTTTGTACAGTATGAGAAAAATGTAATTGATAATGGCACACACACACACACACTATAATAATAATAATAATAATAATAATAATAATAATAATAATAATAATAATAATAATAATAATAATAATAATAATAATAATAATAATAATAATAATAATAATAATAATAATAATAATAATATGACATTTGCAGGATAGTAGTAATATTATAATACAATGAAGCATGCCAAATGTGCTAGATTTGGGAGTTGTTCTGAGACAAAAGATACTACAATTTCTTATTTTTAACTACTAAGTGTCCTTCTTTATGAGCTACCTCATTACCGCTCATCATTGGAAGGGAAAATTATCTATAACCAGTCCATAATAATAATAATAATAATAATAATAATAATAATAATAATAATAATAATAATAATAATAATAATAATAATAATAATAATAATAATAATAATAATAATAATAATAATAATAATAATAAAGTTGGAAGGAACCTTAGAGGTCATCTAGTCCAACCCCCTGCCCAGGCAGGAAACCCTATACCATTTCGGACAAATGGCTGTCCAGTCTCTTCTTAAAAACTTCCAGTGTTGGAGCATTCACCGCTTCTGGAGGCAGGTTGTTCCACTGGTTAATTGTTCTAACTGTCAGGAAGTTTCTCCTCAGTTCCAGGTTGCTTCTTTCCTTGACTAGTTTCCATCCATTGCTTCTTGTCCTGCCCTCAGGCGCCTTGGAGAATAGCTTGACTCCCTCTTCTTTGTGGCAACCCCTGAGATATTGGAATACTGCTATCATGTCACCCCTAGTCCTTCTTTTCATTAAACTAGACATACCCAATTCCAGCAAACGTTCCTGATATGATATCCATGATTAAAAAAAATTACATGCATGCATCAAAATTACATATCATCCTACATTTTTTTTTAAAAAAAGAAACTTTACATTTGTTTTGATTTACAACTTTTTACATCTTGTATAAACTTTCCCAACTTTGATCCAAAAAAGTTTGAGAGGGATAATAGCAGACTCAGTGAATTTCAGGCCTGTTCATGCCATGAAGCAGTCCACAATAGATTTTGGAAGTTCTTGTGACTCTAGAAATGCATAACAAATTTCTTCAATATCCTTAGAAAAAGAAGTCATTTATTGCAATTCAACTTTTTAAGATAAAGACCCCTGTAGTTCTAGGACAGATTTCGTAGGGTTTCTTTATCACTTGCTTAGCTTATGTTACAAGGAATCATTGTAAGCATTTTGTATAGTTTTCCCACAACATTGTTTTTCCAAATCCATCTTGACTTTGGAATACAAGTTAAAGCCTAGAGCCTAGGCTTTTGGTTAGGACTGTGCCATATTCTGAAGGGGTGCCTGAAGGTTTGTTTGAAATATCCCTTTGAAGAAATTTCACAAAACAGTACTCCCACCTTGATGAATGATAAGCCAACTCACAAAGATTTGTGGGACAGAAATGTCAGTAATTTCAGTAACCAAGGACAGCTTGAGTTCAAGGCCATAGGATAAAAGAGTCCATTGAAAGTTGGGAAGAAGCGACAACAGATTTAAACTGTTGTGGGAATAAGAGGGGAAACTGCAATCAAATCCTGAAAAAGGTCAAGCAACTGTTTGTTCTAGTTTACAATAAAGATTCTAATCTACATTGACAGGCTTCATTTAAGTCTGTCCCCTGTAGCCAGATTAAATCATGCAAAGGCAGAGAATTGACATTCACTTCCAAGTCCCAATCTGGGGAACATAACACCTCCTATATGCTAAAAACAAAATGAAGCTGCTGCTTTGCTTGGTTTGCATCATCTTGAGTCTCTTAGATGCATGTGGAAGCTTCTTCTAGCTGCTGCTAGAATGGAACTGCTGGATGGAAGGCCTGGAGTGGCATAACATGCCATATTGAGAATTCCGTTGCTTTATCATCTCACCAAAAATTATATTTGCAACTGTGTATGAAATGGTTTGTTGACCTCAGGCACTTGACATAGGCCTAGCATGGATTATTATGGTTTGTATTGTATTCTGCTGCTAATCTTTTGCATTTCATGAGACTCATTGATTGTATACACATTTTTATTAATGTGTTATTTTGAAGGACCCTTGATGCATAAAATTGGATTTTTCAAATAACTACAGTGTAATTTAGAGGAAATGTGGGGTTCCTTCTAAAGAAAAACATCTAAGGCATTTTCAGAGAAGCAAAATGGGGGAATAAGTTCAAAGAAAACTCTCAGGGAAGTTTTATTTCTCCCCAGTTATGTTCTTTATGAACCGGTCCATAAATTAACAAATGTATTATCCAACCCATTTTAGATATTTAAAAGGAATTCTAAAACAGTCAATAGTTCATTTAATCTTGTCTGGATGGGCCAGTTTGAAACAAGAAAAATAAATGAAGTGGCTGATCAAATGAAATCATTCACCAGTTATTTTCTACAGAAAGTATTCTTCTTTTAAGAAGAAATGCACAATTGAACAGCCAAAATAAAAAGTTGGACCATAATCAGTAACTATATAGCTCTGGTGCAATTGTAATTATGGGTTTCTACAGAGCTAAACAGCTTGGTATTTATATTTGAAGGTTCCCGAAATATCATTTAACACGTGTCCTGGTTTGTAAGTCTAAAATAATAAGGAGTTTACTTGGTGATTCCATGGTGCTTACCACATATGTGTTCTGCCAATACATGATAGTAGTATACCCTATTATTAAGCGATCAACAATTCATCAGGTCATAGAAAGTATTTCTCAACATTTTGTCCAATCCACTGGGGCTCTATTGGCAGTTCTGTGCAATTCTCAGCATCATATTGCTAAAGAAGATCTTCAAAAATCACATTTGTATATTTTGACTAGTACAGTGAAAAGAAAAGAAATTAAATGTGAAACAGTTCACTTGTTTTTTCTCTCCCCCAAAATAAGCCATGTGCTAGACAATAAATTTCATGGACCTCAGTGGATCTTCATATTTATAGGCCAGCATGCACCAAAATATGAACACATTTTCTTCCCTTCTTCTCCCAGTTTGGGTTGTCTTCTAAGTCAGGGTGTCAACAACACTGTCTCAAAGTCAAGAGGAATAAAAATAAACAGTAATGTTAATATTGCCAAACCATTGAGGCATGTGAAGTTTCAATGATCTTGTGTAAGAACAATGAGATCTTGCATGAAATTTAATATGAAACAAGGTGGTGACCAGGTCCAGGCCTGAATGTTTGAGTCTACCTGCAATCGTATCCACTGCTTCCCTATGAGGAAATCCTGTTGAACACAATAGTGGCTATTTCAATATAAACATGCATAAAGTTGTGCCATTGGTTTTGAAATCTCTTCATAATTGGATGCTTCAGGTAACAACTGTGAACCCACTGAACACCTTTTAAACATATTTTAAGCTTTCCTGCCACAAACTATGATAATGAAAAAAATAAACCACAACAGTTTTCAAGATTAATGTCCAATTGAATTGCGAAAGAATAGAGCTCAACACTGTGAAAGAAGGCCAGTGGTTTATTTCACACATGATCACTGGGTTTCAAATAGCAGAGAAAATGGAACCTTGTTATGTTAAAAAAAGTACATTTATACCGAGGATTAAATTCTAGGTGTAAACAGTATGACTGGTTGCCAATTTCTTGGGCTTTGCATCAATTAGTTGTTGCTTTGACAATTCCTAGAAAGACCCACTCTTTTCAAGAGTTGGTCGTGTGCAGACGTGAGAAGCGTTTTCCCAATTGAGCAATTAACTTTAAAGGGATGAAAGTAGATACTTTTAATTGCTGGCTTAACTCTGTGGTTTTTTTTTAAATGGCACTGGAAAAAATGTGTTATTAAACCTTGGACTGATTAGTGAAGAAAAGAAAAAGAACATCTTTGCCTTGATTTGATTAGGAATGGAAAAAGGGTCCTTGCCTTGATTCAATAAAGGATAGAAAGGTATCAGTAGAAAGTCTAACATTTTTGGGTCCAACGATTGTTAGTCAATGAGCAAGGTTTTGGGGTATGTGAAGGAAGAATTATTTGTTCTTATATGAGTTTTGGATATGCATGGTGGAAATGTTATTTTTACAATATAATTTTGTTCATCCTTTAAACAATTACTCAAAACTTCTGTTCAATCAATAAAGGATGGAAAAATTCAGATTGAGTTATTACTTTGGTATTCTATTCATCTGCCAATGAGTTCCATACAATACAGACCTACAGCTACATATTGTATCCTCCCATCAGACTGAGACACTATTCACATTTGACATTAACTTATAATATGGCTTGTTTAGTTTGGGTGTGGAGTGTTTATAAAGCCAATCATTCTGATTTCTAAACTATGATTTACAGTTTAGCATGGTGCATAAACCATGCAGTTTAGCATGGTATATAAATTGTGCTTTAATCATAAAACATAGTTAAGCAAATCATGCTTACACAATGTAAACCAGTCTAGAATAATGAATTCTAGGTCATCCAGTAAGCTTTGAGGCTGAAGTCAATCAGAGCTTAAGAGGGGTTCTGTAAGGTTGACAAAAATGCAGAAGAATTCCAAGCCAAAAAATTTTTCCAGGACAGTAGCCATATAAATCAGTAGTAGCAAAGCAAAAGCATCTTCATGGTCATTTTTCACAAGTCTTTAAAATGTCACAAACGTCTTCTTGTCGCAAAGTGCTGAAATAACTCCATTATGAGAAATATTTGGTTACATAAAGGAAGCAGGACCTCTCTGTAATAGTACATAGGATTTTGAATTAGCTATTTAGACACCTGGATCTGGAGATGTTCCATCTTTAGTCCTGAATGGGTTGCACCTCCTGCTTCAAGAGTAAGTGCAATTTAAAGTCTTCTTAAATTCACAGCTGCTGTTCAAAGAGAGAACACAAAGAACCTAGAATCATAAGGCTGGAAGGGACCCTGGAATCTTCTAGTCCAATTCCCTGCACAAATCAGGAAACCTTACAACATCCCAGACAAATGGCTGTCCAATCTTTCCTTGAAAACCTCCAGTGATAAAGCACCCACAGCTCCAAGCTGCAAACTGGTCCATTGATTAATTATTCTCACTGTCAGGAAACTTCTCTTTAGTTCCAGGTTAGATCTCTCTTTAAAGAGCTTCCACCAATTGCTTCTTGTCCTACCTTCAGGTGCTTTAGAGATTAAGTCAATCCCCTATTCTCTGTGAAAGCACCTCAGCTAAAAGTTGAAAGCTATCAGGTCACCCTTAATTCTTCTCTTTCTTAGGCTAGACATACCTAGTTTCCTTAATCATTCATTGTATGGTTTAGCCTCCAGACCCCTTATCATCTTTGTTGCCCTTCTCTGCACTCTTTCTAGGTACCAGTATTATTATTTTTATTATTTGTACTGTGCTGACCAGAATTGGACACGATATTCCATGTGGGGCTTTACTAGTGAAGCATGAAATGGTGCTATCACTTCTCATGCTCTTGATGTTATCCCTCTGTTGATGCAGTCCAGGAGTGCATTGACCTTTTAGGTAGCTTCAGCACACTGCTGGATCATCCTTAAGTGGTGATCCACTAGAACACCTAGATCATGAGAGGTGGCAGCTGTGGCCAGAAAGGCCTTCCAGCACTTTATAACTTCATAAGCATCTTATTTTAGTTCAAGAGGCATTTGACTTGCTGACCTAAATTCTAATATTACATTTTAAGCCTATCATTTTATTCTTTAGTCTGCTATTAACATTTTTTTTTGTATTTTAGAGTAAATGGCTTGAAATGATGCCAAATTTATAGGAGCCTGAAGCTTCCACTAAATTTCCCCTGCTTTTCTTAAATTTTACTTTTTCAAAAATAATTTAAGATTAGATAAACATTGTCCTAAAGCTTTTCCCTTTCTTTCCGTCTCCTTCTCTTCCCTTTCTCCTCCATTAGATTTTTTTCCCCCTTCCTGACCAGGAAACTATTTCAGTAATATTCTAACTATAAGAACCCTTGGGAAACATAGTTTCTGCATAGTTCTCATGTCTACACCAATATCAAATGCACTGGGCAATGTCTTTTCCAGGGTCTTTGTGCCTGAATAACCAAGGGGCCAGGAGGGAGGAGGGAGTATACAGAGATGGGGGGGATTGAAAATTAGACACTTCTCTCTCTTATGATACCACTGCTGCAACATTTATATAGTTAATTGAGAGAAGCTTTTAACCTACAGTAAATCCAAACTGGAGCAAAATTCAGGAATGCATATGAAGAATGTGTTTTACAGATTCCTGCGTCTAGCTTGTAAATAGAAGCATTACAACATTTAGTGACGGGCATAAGTTTTCGTGAGCTACAGCTTATGCTTTTTAATAAAATCTGGTAGTCTAAAAAGTGCAACTAGACTCCTAATTTTTGGATACCAAAGACTAATATGATGTTCTTCCTACAAGACCTGGTGACTTTACAGCTTTCATGCCGTATATTTTCTTAACGTACAAGAAGTGGTTAAAGTTCCTTGTTGTATAAGACATCTTTCCTGGAGCTAATCTAAATTGAGCAAACATTTAGAACAGCAGGGATTTTTTTTAAATGGATTTTTGTATTTTGAGAACTTTTAATTTTCCCATATCCCTCAACAGACTTTTGTGCAAATATACAAGGCTGTGTACAACAACCCAATAACTGAGTTGGGAGGCCTTGGTTTTTCTCACATAAAGTAGGTTTAGAATCCAAACAGTTGTTTCTCAGAGATACACCTCTGAGTCAATATATCTCTGTTACTCTGATATTAAATTCCATTGCTAATAAATTAACCACCCACACAACAGATCAACAGGATTAGACAATGCATTAGGGAGGGTCAGATTTAATGATTCATCCACTCACCACTTCACTGCAATCTTTTTTACTAGATTTGAGAACAGGTGTAGATATATAGGGTGGTCTTTTTGTCACCTCCTGACCCAGAGTTAATGTAGCTAGATTACATTACAATAGGGGAAATAGAATGATGGCTAGTGTATTGGATTTGGCAGGAAAAGATCCATATTAAAACTGCCATTCATTCTCAGTGAAGCTTACTGGGTGGCCTTGAGCAAATCCCTAATCCTCAAATGAAACCTCCCTCAAAGATACTGTAATTGTGAAAGAACTGTAAAGATTGTATGAATAGCTCTCATTGATGTTATATGTAATGGTTAGCAGGAGTTCAGGCTCAAGATTCATGAAATAAATTCAGATTTTATGAAGCATTTCTAACATTTTATTCTGGTAGGAAGAACTATCTTTATAAGGGTTGGACAGGATCACCATCAGATGGATTCATAACTGACTGACTAAATGCATTCAACCTGTAGTCCTTAATGGAACTGCATCTCCATGGAGGAAAGTATGTAGTGGGGGTACTCTTCAATATCTTCATGAATGATTTAGAAGAGGGGCTAGAGGGGGAACTCAGATGACATTTTCAGATGACACCAAGCTGGAAAGAATAGTCAACACTCCAGAAGATAGGCTTAAGATACAGAAGGATTTTGACAGACTTGAACAATGGGCCCTATTTAACAAAATAAAATTCAATGGTGAAAAAAGTAAGATTCTACATTTAGGCAAGAAAAACCAAATGCACAGATATAGTATAGTGGTACCTGGCTCAATAGTAGTAACTGCAAGAAGGATCTTGGAGTCCTAGTGGACAATCACTTAAATATGAGTCAGCAGTGTGCTGCAACTGCCAAAAAAGCCAATGCAGTCCTAGGCTGCATTGACAGAGGGATAGAGTCAAGATCATGTGAAGTGTTACTACCACTCTACAATGCCTTGGTAATATCATACTTGAAATATTGCATTCAGTTTTGGTCACCACAATGTAAAAAAGATATTGAGGCTCTAAAAAGAGTGCAGAGAAGAGCAACAAAAATGATTAGGGGACTGGAGGCTAAAAGATATGAAGAACGGTTGCAGGAATTGGGTATATCTAGTTTAATGAAAAGATGGCTAGGGGTGACATGATAACAGTGTTTCAATATCTCAGGGGTTGCCACAAAGAAGAGGGGGTCAACCTATTCTCCAAAGTACCTGAAGGCAGACAAGAAGCAATGGATGGAAACTAATCAAGGAGAGAAGCAACCTAGAACTAAGGAGAAATTTCCTGACAAAAAAATTAATCAGTGGAACAACTTGCCTCCAGAAGTTGTGAATGCTCCAACACTGGAAGCTTTTAAGAAGAGATTGGACAGCCATTTGTCTGAAATGGTATAGGGTTTCCTGCCTAAGCAGGAGATTGGACTGGGAAGACTTCCAAGACCCCTTCCAATTCCGTTATTCTGTTATTTAGAAAACCATGTTGAAATATAATTAAATTATAACTGAAATATTGCATCTCTCTCACACATCCATCCATCCATCCATCCATCCATCCATCCATCCATCCATCCATCCATCCATCCATCCATCCATCCATCCATCCATCCCATCCATCCATCCATCCATCCATCCATCCATCTATCTATCTATCTATCTATCTATCTATCTATCTATCTATCTATCTATCTATCTATCTATCTATCTATCTATCTATCTATCTATCTATCTATCTATCATTTATCCATCATCTATTTACCTGCCTACCTATAATTTACATATGATAATTTTATTAACTACAGGCTATCTCCCAGTCCTTTGGAAACCTGATCATACTCCATGTTCATACATTTTTTAAAATATTCTCATTGATACCACTATCAATGTAAGTTAAAATTTGGAAATGCTTCACCATAAAACACGATTTGTTTCATTTATGGGTTAATTTACACTGAGTTATCTGATTTTACCATTTTAGCTGCTTCTATCCTTTGTTTGTGCCAAACTGACTTTGTGTGTGTGTGTGTGTGTGTGTGTCTGTTTCCATCTTCTTTACAGATGTTATTGTAATACTGCTTCTTCTGTCTTCTAACAGTTCTCTGAAATTCTTAAGTAAGTTCCTTTGTGAGATCTTATCCTTTTCAGCTTTGGCTTTTTTCCCCTCCTCTTTCAACATCTATTTTGATAACCAGTTTGGTTTCTTTTGTTTCTTGGCCTTTGGCAGTTTCTTTTCACATTCATCCTTAACTTCTTTGATTACCTTCCAATTTTTTTCTAGTTCTTTATCAATACGTTTCATAACTTCAAAGAGATTCTTGATGTTGTCCTGTAAGTAGTGCATATATATTCAATATCACATTGCAGAAACTGGTTGGCTTTGTTCTTCCACTTTAGCTTGATTTGGAACCTGGATATGAGCAATTTGTGGTCTGTTCCATAGTCAGTTCGGGCCCTGACTT
This sequence comes from Azemiops feae, assembly GCA_023970755.1. Lineage (NCBI taxonomy): Eukaryota > Metazoa > Chordata > Lepidosauria > Squamata > Viperidae > Azemiops > Azemiops feae. The sequence goes on along the minus strand of JALGBA010004230.1, from coordinate 1,516,440 downwards.
TGCTGTTATAACTCTTCTACCTCCATATACCAAAAATAGAGTTACTATGATATCTGGTAATGTCAGTGTTTTGATTCTTAAACGATGTACAGGCAATAACAAATAATGGATTGGTAGAAATTATAATTTTTCTCCTCTTTCATTACTGTTTCTTAGGTCATTCAGCCCAACTATTTGTTTCTTACTATTTCCAACTTTGGCATTTGATATTTCGGTCTCCAACATCTTGCTGTAATAATGTATGATGTTCTTCACCATCATAGGTAGGAACATAAGTTGTTATAACTGTCATAATACAGTTGACCCTGAAATCTGATTGATATTGCAGATAGTCCTTGGTTAATGACTGTCTTGTTTAGCAACCATTTAAACTTACAATATCACTGGAAAAGTAGGTTTATAACTGGTTCTCAAACTTACAATGATTGCAACGTCCCTGTGGTCATGTGACTGCAATTTTAGCTCTTGGCGACCACAGCACATTTATGACTGGCCCAGCATACCACAGCAATGTGATTGCCATTAGTGACCTTCATGGCCAGCTTCCAATAAGTAAAGCCAATGGGAAAGCTGGCAGCAAGTCACAAGCCATGGTCACATGATGCCAGGCTTAACAAATGCAGGTGATTTGCTTATTAATCTCAATGGAACTGTTGTTGTAAATAAGGTGTGGTCACACAATATCTCTCTCAACAACCTCATTAATTAATGACAGAGTGGCTAGTCCCAGTTGCAATCATTAAGTGAGGACTACCTTTATTCACTGCTGCTGTTCACCCTGTTGACCCATGACTGTAGTGCTTGGTTTGCCACCAACCATATTGTGAAGTTCGCAGATGATACAACAGTAGTGGGCCTTATTTGTGACGACAGTGAGGGTGCTTACCGCAAGGAGGTTGAGGGTTTGGTGAACTGGTGTAAGGAAAACAGCCTAGTTTTAAATACTGGGAAAACCAAAGAGATCATTGTCAATTTCAGAAAAGGCAGGCACAGCCACACTTCTCTGTGCATTAATGATTCACCTGTGGAGATGGTTACCAGCATCAAATTCCTGGGTGTGCAGTTAACAAGTAGGCTGGCTTGGTCGCTCAACAGTCAGACACTGGTGAAGCGGGCACAGCAGTGCCTGCATTTTCTGCGTCGCATGAGAAAAGCACATCTTCCTTGCCCTGTCCTTACCACTTTCTACAGAGGGACGATCGAGAGCATCCTGTCATACAGCATCACAGTCTGGTTTAGAAGCATCACTGCTTCCGACAGGAAGGCAGTGCAGAGAGTGGTGAGGATGGCTGAAAAGATCTTTGGCAGTTCCCTCCCTTCCATCCAGGACATAGCACATAAGCATTGTTTGAGCAGGGTCCGTAAGATTGTCTGGGACACTACACATCCTCTTCACGACCTGTTTTCCTTGTTACCTTCTGGGAGGAGGCTCTGTGGTATCCGAAGCAAAATATCCAGATTCAGTCACAGCTTTGTTCCATACAGTATTAACCTTGTGAACTCTAAAGCTTCCTCCTTCCGTTATGTATTCAAGATGGACAGTGATTAATATTTATATGTTACTTATATGTAAGGGTGTAGGTCTATACAAATGTTGTATATAGTATGTTTTAAATGTGTGTTATGTATGTGTACACTTTGAAAGGAAGCAACTAAATTTCATTTTTAATGTGTGCCATTGTGCCCACAGGAAAAAATGACAATAAAGGTTATCTAATTTAAATCTAAAATCTAAAGTCAGTCATTAACCACAATGTTCCCAGTGTACTGTCATTGTTATATACTGTTATGAAAGCAATATCATTTTTCATATCCTGAATAATAAGTAGTATGGTTTTTCATTAAAATTCACTGATGTGCAAGATATCAATGGGTAGTCAATTCTTTTCATTTTTCATATTGTGGAGCTTTCCCATTCTTCTTCTGCTCTATTTTCCTACTTTAATGAGATCTTTACAGGCTCAGATTTTTTTTCTTCTGCATTGCAACATCAGTAACTATATATTTTAATGGTTTTAATGTAGCCACATCGTAAACACCATTAGAATTCACAAAGATTCTCAGTTCTTCCTTAATAGCATGTTGATTGCCTTTTGCCCTGAGAGGCCAACATCTGGCACTGTAACAACAACAATTTGTCTATCCATGTGGTTTTCTTGGTAAAAGTATATGAGTGGTTTACCATTGCCTTTTCCTATACCGAATAAAATTACGTCTTTTCTATTGTCATTAAAGTGATCATATGCCTCTAGCATCCTATATCGCTGTTGTCTAATATAGGTGCCTGCTTGGATTAGCTGGGCAGCAGTCCTTGAATGACCCTTCTGAAGTATAAATTTTTGGTGTACATTCTTAGTGTTCTCCGCTCACCCCTTTGCCCACTTCCATTATAGCAAGACTTGGAGGCATCAGTTGTGAATGATATTTTTTTTAAAAAAATTGTGAAATGCCTATCAAGCTCAAGAAGCATGAATGCAATTGCATTTTAAGCACTTCAAATGGCACCACAAATGAGAGTAAACTAAAAAAAAAAAACCCTTACTAGACTTCATTGGAGGCCAAACGGCTTATGCAATGCAACCTTCACTCTTGTACACAGACTTAAAATCAAAGAAGCCATGTTCTGAGACATCAGCATCATCTACTGCTTTTCTCACAATTTCAGTTTTCATGTTGGTACACATAAAATGTTCAGCTCTGCTGAGTTCACCCACATCAGAACACTTTGAATGGATAGGTGGCATTAGCTTGTATTAAAGACCCGGCAGATTCTACGCTGCCCAACATTTGCCTCCTGATCCATTTTAAACAAAAACAGAATCAAAAGGATGTCTCAGAAATAAAAGGGTTTCCAGTGGAGATGGTTCTTTTGAGGCTTTGGTAATGGTTGGTGGATTCTGGATTGCTATCCAAAAAATAAAACTGCGGTTCTGCAAGATCAGCATCTGCCCACTGTCATCTTATCTTAACTCATCTCATCATCTTCCATCACTTTGATAATGGAAACAACGACCTTGTACCCTTGCCATAGCAATTGATTAGAGTTTCTGATCCAAGAATAACAGGTAGTCCTCAATTTACAACCACAATTGAGCCCAGAATTTCTATTGTTAAGTGAGACATTTGTTAAGTGAGTCTTGCCCCATTTTACGACCTTCCTTGCCACAATTGTTAAGTGAATCACTGCAGTTGATAAGTTAGTAACCTGGTTCTTAAATCAATCTCGCTTCCCCATTGACTTTGCTTGTCAGAAAGTCATAAAAGGTGATCACATGACCTTAGGACATAGCAACAATCAAAAGTACTGTATGAACCAGTTGCCAAGCATCTGAACTTTGATCACATGATCATGGGGATGCTTCAAAGGTCATAAGTGTGAAAAACAGTCATAAGTCACTTTTTTCAGTGCTGTTGTAACTTTGAATGGTCACTAAATGAACTATTGTAAGTCATGGATTACCTGTATAAGGTTTTTCTATTTGCATAAAAGAGAACAGATAGCCCCTATGTTTACTACAACCTCCCACACCCCATCCTAGATATGAAAAGCAGACAAAGCCAGACTAGTAGAGTACTTAAGCAGTGCTCTATAACTAAAGTACTACATGCCATGCAGGATGGCTGCTAATGAGACCTCATCATTCTCTCATTGTTATTCTAACACTCTAACTGCACCAAGACAAGTGAGCCTGCAAACAGAGATCCAAGTAAAATAAAACCATTACAATTGCAGCCTGGGCTGTAAATCACTGGCTAGGGTATTCTACTGTGGTTTGACTGAAAGCCAGGAATAGTCAAATAATCAAGCTGCAGATGGTAAGGCACCAAATGTACTTTCTTTTAAACAGTGGCAATGCTCCAAACACATAGGAAATATGCTTTCTATGATACAGGAATTCTCCCATCTCTCAATTTCTTCTTAACTAGCTCTATAAAATAACCAGAAACATTAACCAATAATAACGTTGTCCCTTAATAAGTGCATGTGCCAGGGTGGGTTCACAGGTTTGGCTGATCCATTGCAAGCTTTTTAAAGTATCTGCATTACTACCCATGTCTCCCTGAAAATAAGACTGGGTCTTATATTTATTTTTGGTGCAAAAGACCCATTAGGGCTTATTTTGGGGGGATGTCTTATTTTTCCATGTATGGGAGGCAGCGAGTGTACGGGGGCCAAAGGTGTCCAGCAGCAGCTGCAGCCCGCCAGCCCCTTTGCCAGAGAACTTGAATCTGGGACACCCATGCAGCGCAGATGAGTGGGAACATTGCTACCACTGAGCCGCCCCCTGCCACATGCGCCACGTGGCCACCCACCCACTCCATCCCACTATCTGGTTGCTCACAGCTGCAACGGGGCAGACAGCACAATGCGCCGGTGCCGGTGCCATGAGGTGAGGCAAGACAGGTGTGGCAGGGGTGTGGAGTTTCCCCACATACCCCGCACCCATATACCTCAAGGCCCTCGCAGCCAGGCCACTGGCTACTCAGCAACCTCCCCCTGCCCGTTCAATGACCCGGCTGCCCACCCACCTCTTCCCTTTTACTCCCCTCCTGAGTCAGACTGACATGCTACAAAGGATGGATGGAGGAGGCTCAGTCCCCTTGCCTGGTCCCCCTCTGCTGCTTTGGAGCCAGAGGGGAGTGATGGTGAAAACCCTCTGCCAGCATGTCTGCCGCTGGAGGGGCTTTCTTTGGTTCCCAACTCCCCCACCCCAGCCCACAGATCATCTGCCAGGCAGTGGCCACTGCCTCCTCCTCTGCCACCTGCCGCTTTGGTCCTACAGTGCTACCTTGCACTGCATTATACAGTTTCAATGGTAGCAGTTCCAGAGGCTGGTGGTAAGAAGTGGTGGCGAGTGGGGTGGGGGGAATCTTTCTCCACATACACATATAATTCTCCCATGGCTGTGTGGGCAGAGCCACGAAGGGGGATAGGGACAATGCAAGGAGCAAGTTCCACTGCTGCGAGGTGAGGCAGGTAAAAGGGGGGCTTGGTTGAGGTGGCACTCTGCATTGTCCCTGGGCTGGTGGTTTTGGCCACCTGCCCCCCTTCGCAGCTCTGCCCACATAGCCATGGGAGTGTTACTTGTAGGTGGAGAAAGATTCTCCCTGCCCTGCTCACCACCGCTTCCTACCACCGGCCTCCAGAGCTGCCACCAGTGAAACCATACAATACAGGCAGCAAATGGGGAGCAGGCAGCATGAGGCGCCGCCGCAGGACCAAAGTGGCAGGTGGTGGAGGAGGCAGCAACCACTGCCTGGCAGGTGATCTGCAGGGCAGGGGCAGCAGGTACCAAAGAAAGCCTTTCTAGTGGTGGACATGGCTGATGTACAGCAACAGCAGAGGCCTTTTGCTGTCACTCCCCCCTGGCTCCAAAACGGCAGAGGGAGACCAGGTAAGTGGACCGAACTTCCCCCACCGGCTCAGGAGGGGAGTATAAGGGAAGAGGAGGGTGGGCAGCTGGGTCATTGAACGGGCAGGGGGAAATCACCAAGCGGGGAGTGGCCTGGCTGTGGGGGCCATGAGATGCGCAGGTGCAGAGCGTTTGGGTCAGCTCCATCCCAAGGGCTCTTAACTGGGGCTTATTTTTGGGGTAGGGCTTATGTTAGGCACATGCTTAAAAATCATGCAAGGCTTATTTTCTGCTTGGGTCTTATTTTCGGGAAAACGTGGTACTAATCATTAACATTTCACCTCTATACTGCAAATGTTCTAGAAACATGATTCTTGATGTGAGGAAAAATCCAAACGTTTTGGTGCAGGATTTTAGTTTGGACACATAAAATAAAATCAGAATTCTTTGCTCCCATTAGTCAAGCTCTGGTTGCCAGGACAATAAAGGAATTGACTGCAGGCCCTACAGTTGACTTAAGATTGCTAAGATGCCCACCCAGGGATGAAGACAGGTAGATAGATAGACAGGTAGAACAAAATCTGAAAATTGATACCATGATATTATAAAAGATTATAAAAATCTTTTGTTCTGGCAATGGCCTATACTTTCAGTTTTTCCTTATAGGATATCTTAGGAAAGGATAATACAGATAGTCCTTGACTTACAACCATTCATTCAATGACTGTTCAAAGTTACCACAGCACTTTAAAAAGTGACTTATGACCATTTTTCACATTTACGTCCATTGCAGCATTCCCATGGTCACATGGTCAAAATTCAGACACTTGGCAACTGACTCATATTTATGACGGTTGCAGTGTCCCAGAGTCAGGTGACCACCTTTTGTAACTTTCTGACAAAGTAAATGGGAAAGCCAGATTCACTTAACAACCGTGTTACTAATTTAACAACTACAGTGATTCGCTTAACAACTGTGGCAAGAAAGGTTGTAAAATGGGGCAAAATTCACTTAACAAATGTCTCACTTAGCAACAGAAATGTTGGGGTCAATTGTGGTCGTACATTGAGGACTACCTGTATATAAACAGTCCCTAAAGTCCCATGAGGCCTTGGGGACAGAAAGCAGCCTTAGAATGATATATGACCGTATTGGGTGGAATTGCAGACTACTTCTTCACATTCTGCGTTTCAGTTGATGGATTCCGAATAAATACTTCTTCTCTGGGGCTGTTCCCCAATTTATCATTTTCTTTCCAATTTGTTTTCAAAATAGCTATATTATGTTTATATTGATATGTTCACTTCAGTTATACCCATGTGCTTTTTGAAAGTTAGCATTAGACAAGTAGTTTTGAAATAAACATAGAATCTAATGGAAGAATATGGCATGGTTCATGTGGAAATATCTTTAGATAGGAACAGTGTCCACATTTAATAAAACCATGAGGAAAACTGTCAAACTCTAGTGTGGCAGAGTGGTTAAGATGTTGAACTAGGGAGACTCAGATTCAAAATCACTACCTATTCCCCTATGAAACAAATGAATATAAATGGCCCAGGGCAGGGGTAGGTAACCTTGGCTCTTTTATGACTCGTGGACTTCAACTCCCAGAATTCCTGAGCCAGTCCACGAGTCATAAAAGAGCCAAGGTTGCCTACCCCTGGCCCAGGGGAATTAAATTTCTGCAGAAATCTACCAGCATGCTCTTTTGCTTCTAGTTTCTTACTTCAAATTTATTTCCTTTATTTGGAGACTTAGACAACAATGTTTATGATTCTTGAAACCTTAATCAAAACAGGAATCCTAATGGCCATAAACAGTGTCTTTCTTGGTGTGTTTTGAAAATTAAAGAAAAAAAACATTTAAAAAAATCTGGTGCAAGATGTTGATTTGCATGGGGAATGAATCTGGAGAGTTGATCATATAGAATAAACTGGACCCTAGAAGGTATTTGCGTCTGCTTCCTGGAGCCAGAAGCTTTATACTAATTATTAGTAATAGCAAACTGTGGTGTATTGGCATATATCACTTCTTTCCCCATTGTTTCACAATAATATTAGTATTAATTTTATAAACTTCTTTGGAGTGGTGCAGTGGCCTACAGGTGAAGATGCTTGCCTCCCACTTAGAAGGTTGAGAGTTCGATCCTAGGTAGCAATAGATGTTTCTCTCTCAGGGCGCAAAGAAAAAATATCCGTTGCTGACTCCACGTAGGCATCAGAAAGGGCATCTGGCAAGTAAAAGCTCAGCTCTATTCAGTTGCCCCAACTCCACCCCAAGAAAAGGAATTACAGGGTCGTAAAAAGAAAAAAAATCATAAACTTCTTTTAGGAAAAGCTCATTTGTATCTGTTTCTCTGCTGATGAAAGGAAATAGAAATGACTGGATCATAAACTTGTAATCCACAAATATAAACAATGCTCTGTATCACATATTTATAATGTAAAACAGGGGTGTCAAACTGCCGGTACATAGGCCGGATGCGTCATGCGAAACTGTGCCCATCCCATTGCCGGCAATGGAAAAAAAGTTGCGATACGTCGCGACACGTCATGTGACGTTGCGAGTTTGACACCCCTGATGTAAAGTAATAAAAGAACTGTAAAATGTAGCAATCAAACATGTTTCTATAAAATAAGTTCTTTATATACTTATTTCTCTTCTTTTTTCTCTTCCAGAAATACATAGCATTTATCCTATCAGTCATTCTGTGATTTTCAAAGTGATTTATTTATTTAGCATATGGCATACAATGTCAGGGAAATCTACACCTGCTAGACACAATGCAGTTCGGACAGCTAGGTTGCTAATTCATTCTGTTTTGCACTTGCACACAGGGGGCAGAGTGCAAACTAGATTTACACCAATTAACTAGCAGCACTCAAGTTGCTGCATCTTCCAGGCTCCTCTGCCAGTCTCACCTCACCTCTCTTTGGTTGTGTTGCCTTGCGTCTGGCCAGGTTCAGTGCAGACTTCTGCTCTCTGCACATATGAACAAAGCTAGATTTTTCCCCTGAAGTGGTACCTATTTACCTACTTGCAGTATTGCATGCTTTTGAACTGCTAGTTGGGCAGGAGCTAGGAATCAAGTGACAGGAGCTCACTCCATCTCAAGGAGCCAGAGTGAGGACTATTTCTGGCCAGCAGTTCCAGCATCATTAAGCCACTACACCACTGCGTCCCTCTTTAAAAGAGAAAAATCCCATTAATCAAAAGCATTTTCCTTAAACCAGTAACTTGTGTAAAAGTAATCTCAAATTCTTTAACAAGAGTAGCTTTTCAATTGTGGAACAATCCATGTAAAATAAGACAAGTCTTATTTTATTTATTCCCAAATAGACTCATAAATTAAGTAATTTTACCAGGTTTTTTCTAAAGTCTCAAAGAGGTTTTTCATGCTTCCTCTAAAGCAGAGGTAACTGATGAGAAATGCATTTTAAAGTTATGCTTATGACTGTTAAAGAAAAAATTAAATTGACTTTACTGTGTCTCCAGTGTACTATTTTCCATAATATGTTAGATGTTGAATTTGCTTTGTCATCAGGGGAGAATTTATCCTTTGTCTGTGAAGAACAAGAGAAAGGCTTTGCATCCTTTTGTAGGAACTCCTGGTCAACAGCTTCAGTTCAGAATAAATTACCCTTTCCTTTTGCTGCTCTTAGTAAATCTGTTGCAGCTCTTTGCAGGAGAGCCTTTGTCAGAATAAAAGCTTCAAAGATTTCAAGGCAAGAAAGAATGCAAAATGTTTTCTGGTTTGGCTGAGACTGATTAATTAAATTAATTAAACTTTTAATGTAAAAAAAATTGAACAGTCTTTACTCTGTCTCTGGTGTAGTGCTTTCCATAAAATGTTAGATGCTGCATTTGCTTTGCCACCAGAGGAGAATTTATTTATTATTTATTTTATATTAACTTATTATAATTATATATAACAATTGTGTATTATTTATTTAATCAATTAATTAATTAATTAAAACACTTTAATACAGAGTTGTAATGTTGTAATCTGCCTCAAGTGACCTTGTGTGAGATGGATGGCCATATTGATTTGTAAATTATAGTAATAAATAAGTCTTAACAGTCTATTTGACTTTTATGCATTTTGCTGTTTATTTATCACGTTTATATGTGTGAGGTGTCATGGTGTGACACAATTGTTTTCTGAGTGTGCCTTCCTACCACATTTTAGCTCCGCTTTCCTTGCTTCTTATTCCCTTCTGAATATGGTTTTTCAGGCCTAAAAACCCAAGAGTGGGCAGGATTCTAGACTCAGCAATGGCCCATCTGCCATTGATTTCCACAAAGCAGACAAGGAGCTGCACCCTAAAAATATCCAGGTAGCTCCAATTTAACATTCTTGCCAGCCTCCTAAAACTTGGGGGCATCCTTGATAAGTTTCATCATGCATAATATTCCTCTGCTTTCTTGGCGTTTTGTTTGGCTCCAAAAGCTACAGTCACCAATATAAGGGTTTTACCTCTAAACTAAGTGTGATTACTTTTTATTACAATTATGGGTGTTCTTTGTTTAGCGGCTATTTGAGTTACGATGGTGATGAAAAGCGAAGGAAAGCTGAAGCTAGATCATAAACACAGTCGCTGGGCTGTATGATGCATAGTTTGCCCTCCTACAGAACACAATTGGGACTGATAACTCAGTTGTTAAGTGAAGCAGTCGCTAAGTGAAACTGCGACTGTGTTTATGATCTTGCTTCAGCTTTCTTTCCCTTTACAGACCTGTGAAAATCATAAATGCAAGCATTGGTTGAAAAGTTATTTTTTCATCACCATCGTTAACTGCAAATAGTCACTGAATGAGGCAGTTGCTAAATGAGACCTACCTATAATAAAACATATTGCTTAGAAGGAACATACTTTAAATGATTCTATGAACTGCAGGGTGGCAACAAGAAATGTTATTGCCTGAACTGATTGTTGGGGACAATATACTGATTCTGTAAACCGCTTAGAGAGGGCTGTAAAACACTGTGAAGCAGTATATAAGTCTAAATGCTATTGCTATCAACTAAACTGATGGCTGAATCTAACAATTTTGGGACAAGGTGGTATTCCTGACTACATTTAAAGGGATCAAGGTAATCTAAGGCATAGAAGACAGGGCTATAGGATGCATAGTTTGTCCTCCTACAGAGCAAAATTATGGTGCTGAGGAAAAATGGTAGGATTGCCTCTGCTACTTTATCCAGACCCTGTCTATGATAAATACATATACTCCTAAAGTCCAGAGACAGCAGGATTTAGATAAAAATCAAAAAAATTTAGATCAAAATCAATTATTCCTCTGCAGACCTAAGTTCCAATATATGTTCTTTTCCAAAAAATACAGCACTGTGTACTCCCAACCCAAGTACGGAAACTGCTGTCTGGACAAGTCCCTATTTTTACTTCCTTTACAAAGGACATTGAGTTATTTACAAAATGGAAACGTCTACAGAATTCCCCTCTTAAATATAACATTAAACAGAAGTAAACTTTATACGGGAAAGCATGACTTCTACCTTATTATGTTGGTTGTACACTTCCAGTATTTCCTCTCTACTGGATTGAAGTTGACACATGTTATTTTTTTAATGCCATTTTTTCAGACATAGGTTTACTGTAAATCAGCATTGCTAAGAGGAAACTAGCAGAGAAGCCCTCATTTCCTTTAATACATTCCTAAGTCTTTTATTTGCAGAACAAAATTGGTCTGGTATGTGATTCAGTGCATCACCCTCCAATTGCCATCTTCAAGATAAAACAATGTAACCTGACATTGCTGTAATATTGTGCACAATCACTGGATCAAATTAAGTTGGCATCTATTGGGGGGGGGGGAAACCAAAAGGTAAAAAAAACCTATTTTTTGTGTTTGATAGTTCAGAGCATGAAACAAAAAAGCACAACAGGCACTTGAACCTGGGTTCAAAATCCCTGCCAAGCCATAAAAGTCACTGGGGGCTTTTGGGTCATTGTTCCTTCTTAGATAACTACTTTTATAAAATGTTTCTGTGGTGAATCTTAAGACTTGTAATCACATTCCTAAGGAAGGCCTGTCTTTTCCTAGTACTTTTCTAAAACTTGGTGAAAATATTCCTTTCCAGCAGTTTTGATATATATACATTCCAATCAATCAATCAATAAATAAATAAATAAATAAATAAATAAATAAATAAATATTTGTAGCTTGGAGTTGGGCACTTGGTGTTTTTTTGCAGAAATTTTATTTTCAGGCTATGTAACACTATTAGTGCGAGGGAGAATGAAATTTTTTGGCTTCTATAAAGAGAGCATTATTTAGAGGAGGCATGCAAAGTAACTGACTAAAGACCTATTCTTGAGAAATAGTTGCATCTCTGTTTATTATAAAATATAAAGTTCCCAAATGCTCTTAAAACATCATGTATTTATATACCTGAGCATGTAGTTTAAAACATCAAACTACGATCTCCCCCAAAACATTCATGGATGTAACACCCCAGTACCAAATACAGGTAGTCCTTGCTTAACAATGGTGTAAGGCAGGCATATCAAACTGCCGGCCCACGGGCCGGATGCATCACGCCAAAACCGCACCCACCCCATTGCCGGCAATGGGGAAAAAGTCGCGATACATCATGCGACGTCACGTGATGTCGCAAGTTTGACATGCCTGGTGTAAGGTGCAATGGCCCATGACTGCACCCACTTACCACAGCAGTTCCAGCACTCCCAGTGAATTCCGCAGGGTTGTTGTCCTGTGGCCACGTGATCAAAATTTGGGTGTTTGACAAACAGCTCACAGTTATTATGACTTCGCAGGGTCCTGCAGTCGGGTGATAGCCAATCATCGCTGACAGTTTCTGACAAGAAAAGTAAATGGATGGGCTGGCAGGAAGTCACAAGTGACAATCAGGTAAACCGCAGGACATTGCAATGTTCTAACTGAGAGCTGGTTTTCTGAATTGTGATCATATGACTCTGGGATGCTGCAATGGCTGCAAATATGGGAACATGTTATGTCCCCCTTGTTCATCACTGTTGTAACTTTGAATGCTTGCTGAACAAGTGGACGCTAAGCCAGGACTACCTCTATGTCTTTCCTTCTCAATGATATGTTGGTTCATGTGTTTCTGGGAGGGTTGGGAGGTGGAGGTAGGGATAGGGAATAGGAGAAAAGCAAAGGCCACCCAGCAGCAGCCAGATTTCACATTAGAACTGGCGGGCCAGACAAAAATGATAGAACAGGAACAGTCTTTAAAATTCACCAACCAGTGCTGAGAGAAGATATGAACTGCAGAAGGGAGAAGCTGGTATGGCTAACATAATAGGTGAGATTTTTAGAACGCTAGTCCGGAAGAAATGGAGGTTTGGAACCCTACATTCTCAGACAAAGGATGCATACTTTAATCATGATATTTAGTTGGGATACTAACTTAACTATGCCTGTCTTTATTACAAAAAGCTCCAATACAAACACTCAAGGAATGCATAGACCATGCTACCATCTGACCCCAGAAGGACTTTTCTTAGGAAATAAACATTCTGCTATCTTTGCAGGCCAGATCTGCAATAACTTCTTTAAAATGTGTTATTTTTTGCAATTTGTCCCTCTTCAACAACCAAAGCAAATGGAGATGACCTTTAAACAATAGTTTGTTTCTGCTCTGCTGGGTCTGAACAAAAAGCTTTCTATTTCATATGCATGTCTATGCAGCTGGAGATATTTCTATGGTGAAAGGTTAAGGCTTTTCATGACCTTTGCAACAGATGACCTAATTGAAAAATCACTATGGCCCTTTCTATTTTTTTATGTTGTTGTTGCAATTTTAGAAAGGATAGTTCAATTCTCAAAAAGTTCTAATTCCTTAAGGTTTGTGGAAATTACTGAAATGTATCTAGCAGTTTTCATTTATTTGACTGACAAAAATTGAGTCAAATTATAGTCCAAGTTACCATGAATGAACACTAAGTCTTGAAGCTTGTTACTTACAAAGATGTTAACTTACAGTTAAAGCAATTTAATAATGATAGTGAAAGAAACAAGGTCATTTCATTCTCTTCCTTGCAAAAATAAAAATGAAGCACTCAGTGTTCTTTCCTTTAAGCATTTTTCAGTGCACTGAAAGCAGAAGTTATTCTTACCCATGAAGTAATTTAGCTTTTATGGATACACTCATAAATTCACAGGAATTGGAATTCACTGGAATATCAGTGGCCTCACACTGTTGTTCAGACTTTTATGGAAACTATACTATATGTGACTGACAACCCTCTCTAATACTCTGAAAATTATGTAGTTAAACAAGTCAGCCACTCTATCAGGCAGCTGACTATTTCTATGGGTCAGCAACACGCAATTATGGATGACCTAGTCAGATGCTGCAAAGGAAGTTCAGAGGTTACAAGTAAAAAAGTAAAAAAAGAAATGTGGCGGCATTCATGAGCAATGGCATTATCATGGATACTGGGTGGCTCATCCTGTAATAGGGGATGAAACATAAAAAGGAGATTCTAAAGGGGCCCCATATTCACCTGGCATGGCACATGGCACATAGAGTCAACATTAACAAAAAATAACTGACCTTTCTGTGCCAAAACTAAAATCAAGAAAAATATGGCAATAAAATCAAATAAGAATATATGCGAACAAAACAAAATATTACTCTGCCAAAAAGAATGTAGTAAATAAAATGTTGATTGGTAGGGATGGGAATTTTTGGGAGGGTATTTTCTCAGGAAGCAATGTTTCTAAAAATTAAATTTCATTGTCCTTCAGTCACTGAACATCATGGCACCTTGTAGCCAGCATTTTTTTCTAATTAGAACTTGTATTATACAAACACTAACAGCTTTTTTCCTTTTAGTATAATGTATAATGTCTGCTCTTTTACCACATATTAGCAAAGTCCACATACTAAATTCTTCTAAAAACTTAAGCTGCACTTTCAGTAGAAATCAAAAACCCCTTCCAACTTAGTTTATTTTATTGATATACCCAAGTTTGGGAATTTACAAAGAGGGGGAAACAAATGTATCCCTCGGTAAACATTGGTAGGGTTTGTAGGAAATGAAGCTGAACCTCTTAACAGGAAGAGTGAGAAGAGGCTTGGTGAAACTCAACAACTGGAAAATGGGGTGAGGCAAGATTGCCCATCAAGGGGAAGACTGTCCACTCTCATGCTCTGCAAACCTCCGTGTTTATTAGGAAATCAATTTCAGTATGATTCCAGGTGCTCTACATCTGAAGCTGAAGCTTAAGAGATTGATCTGCCAAACAATGGTGTGAGATGACAAAGATGCGAACATATTTTTAGAGCATTGCACAAACTGTTTGTCAAGATGACATCAACTCTCTAGTGCATTTTCTCGGACATTTCACAACGTTCCTTAAAATAACCATTAAACACTACTGCAAAGCTGTACAATACAGAGGATATATTGAAGATGGGAAATGGACGCCATTCACATTTTATCAAATTTTATTTAATAAAAAAAGACAGGATCAGATTAAAAATACAAACACTTTGGGTGATTATCCAGCGTTTCCCTCTGCTTCAAAGTAATTAAACCAACCAATAAGCAAAATGAAAAACAAAACATCTTTTTAAGGTAATGTTTTGGCCAAAGCTGTAAAATAATGCAGAACCAATTAAATTATACCAAAATATATTATTATACCTTTGAAATGGCTTTCAGACCAATAAATTAAAAGAAAACAAATAAAAAGTCAACTTTAAAGACAAAAGAAATCTTTGCAAATTAAATAAGTGAAAAAAATTACACAGCACTAGTAATAATAATGTGCAGTCAAGAGTTCTGGTTCTTCTAGGAATGATAATATGCCAGTAAGTCCCTACAGAACATTTTCCAGTTTGGCAGCAATCAGTTAAGCCAGTGTTTCTCAACCTTGATAACTTTTAAGATGTGTGGACTTCAACTTGCAGAATCCTGGGAGTAGAAGTCCACATATCTTAACGTTGCCAAGATTGAGAAACACTGAGTTAATCAATCATTCACATTTGTATACAAGATGACAGGCCTGGGCTACAACATAGATAGACCTAAGTTTGAGGGCAATTCTTAGTTCTTCCCAGGAGCTGTTGAGAGTTCCATTTTCTTCTCAATATTTATCAACTGCATGTTAAACTGGGCTTGTTGAAGACAGGTAGCAAGTTAGCAGTGTTCTACTCTAAGTTAACTGAGACCAGTCCTTAGTTCTCAAAGGAAAAGGGTTTGCTTAGTCATGAATCAAAACATGGTCTTTTATCTTAAAGCAAAACCTATCCAAATTACTGAACTATGCTTTTTTTTTTAGCTGTGTGTTGAAACATATGTATCCTTCTAAGGTGGAAATCTCTTAATAAATGCCCTTACCAGTCAACCTAGTGAGGCTGATTAAATAAACATAGTTCTGGGCTGCATATTTAGCACTGTGGAATTAAAATTCAAAAAGACTTGGACGAGCTCATTATGAAGGTAAAAATAAAAAGTGAGATCATCCAAGTTAATGTTAAATTTTAAGACGACAAAGTGTCAATGTGAAGATGTTTTTAGTTTTTTGAACTCAGTAAATAAAGGTAAACTGTATGCAATCTAAAGAGTAGGTTGATTAAGAACGAAGTCAGTAACAAACATATAAAAAAAACATGAAAGAGACCTCAATGTCAACAAAGTTCAGAATATTTAAAGCAATTGTAATTGTAGTGGCAATGGATAGCTGTGAAAATGGATACTAAGAGACCATGAGAAGATAGATGACTTTGAACTATGATTTGGGGTTTTTAAACATATCATGACTTGCTGGAAGAACCAGTGAATCAGTTCAAGCCCAAATAAAATCTGATTGCTCATTTGAGACAATGATTAGCAAGCAAAAATGTACATACTTAGGCATATGGTACAAGTAGATGATGGAATAGAAAAAAGAATTGCTTGGCAAGGTTGAATGAAGCGTGTAAGAACTGGAAGACAAAGGATATGGTAGGTGGATACAATCAATTACTATATTACTAGAATACCTTTGGAAGCATTTCTATTTAGTATCTATGACAAGTCCAAATGGAAAGTACTATAGGGATACTATAGGCGTTTAGTGCCATTTTGGATTATTTGATCCAATATGTTTTGGAAGAATACAATGATCTTTCTGTTATTCAGGAAAAGGAAATTAATTAATTCACTAATCTTAATGGTAGCAACATGCTGCCTACAGATACCTGTCATGGTGCCCATCAGGTTCCCTGCTGCTTCTGTTTAATTTTTAAGACAGTATTTTAATTTTTAAAAGTTGGAAGCTGATCTGCTACAAAGCAAACCTCTATAGGCTTCAAAGGCATTCTTAGAATATAAAAATGTTTGGATATGTGCACATCTGTCCAGAGACAATACAAAATTAAGCTGGAGTATACAGCATTCTGTGGACAGAAGCTAGAGAAGGCTTCGGAAGAGACTTACCAGTCTTTTAGTTACAATATGTTTTGTAATTGAACAGGATCATATGGCATTCATTTTAGGAACATTAAAGTTCCCTCCTCACACCAGCTGCTTCATGAAAGCATCTACATCATAGTCCCCAAATTCAAAGTGCATCCACTTTTTCAAAAAGATTTCCTACCTCTGATTTAATTGTGTGTTTAGACAGTTTTAACACAAAATAATTTCAACAAAATTATGAGAACTATACAACCACACTGTTCGCTAATTCTAATATTTTAATATCTTTACTTTGAAATCCTTTGGAATTGACACTAGATTCTGTAATTTTGGAGCTTCAAATTAAAGGGGGCCAATTCTGTTCTTTGTAATGAAGCTGGCATAGCTTAAATGAAGGAAGTACTCTCAGCCTAGTTAGATTGAGTTGGCCTATTTTTTCAACAAAGCGTTACAACACTTTAATTCTGTAAACTGTACTGTTACTGTACTGAAACTCTGAACTGCTTACTGGGATATGCGTGACCTAAAGTAAGTCAGAAGTCTCAATTGCCCAGGCCTATCAACCACATAGTGCCTATTTTAAAAAAGGCTTACATTCATTCATATAATCCAGTAAACCCAAGCGGTACCTTTATGGGAGTTGAAACCTTTAATTGCAATTTTAGAATTATGTCCATGAATCATGTCTTGTTTTCTCCAATTTGATTCAACTGATCTAATAATATAATCTATAATACATATATATTCTTAAATTGAATTTCTCATGAAGTCTACTACCCTATTATCTTTTTCTTACTCGTAAACAGTACTCCTTCTAAATGTCTGTGGAGATTCTCAGTCATCCAGGTCATGGTTGTCCCAAAGGTGCTTTTTCAAAAGGCAACTGGGCTTTCAGAACTGAAGAAGCTTCTTGGATGAGAAGTGAAACATCTTCAAAGCAAAAACAAGAAAGTCCAATTGCCTTTTGAAAAAGCAACTTGGGTGTATTCCTTCTAGTCATCCTCATCACTTTGTTTCTTCTAGCCATTCACACCAGTGCCTATTAACAAGGCTCTGGAAATCTGTCCTAAAATTCCTGCGGTCTGCAAGAACTAAACTCAAAGTTTTTAATAAAACTTAAATTCTGCAGCTCATTAAATCAATATTAGATCATTTTGCATAACATACTTATGGTCTCATAAATTGTCCTTTAGAAAAACTTTATGGTTCCTACAACTTACATAAATGCACAAGTGGCGAAAAGAAACTTGTTAAAGGTTCTTGGCACCTCAAACAATTTATTTTTAATTGCAGACATACAGATTTCCAGAGTCCCCGCTAATGGGAAAATAATATGCTTTTTGTCTCTCAACTCATCATTTTTACTACATTACTATTTCTTGCTAACAGAAGTTCTATAAAAATGAAATATTTCCCACTTAAATTGCTAAATGCTTTTCAAAAGAAAATTATTATAACCAGCACTTCCAATAATTGGCTGGGCAAGTATGCCCACAATGTTTTTAGCAAGCAGCCCAGTCCTTTTTATGTATATTTTTTAATTAGGATCTCCTTTGGTTGAAATTCAGGAAATTTCATTAACTTAATGATAAATCCATTTGCCAATATTTTATTATATTTAACTGTTGATTATTTTTTACTCTTAAAGTTATAGCTTTTCCACTAGTTAGTTACCTTCCCTAACAAAAATTAAAAGTACCCTTTTCCAGTTTACATTTTATCAACTTACACCACTGGAATATTTTATTTTTTTCTATCTGCCAGAGAGTTTTCTTCATATATTACCATAATTTCTTTGGACATTAGGTAGTATTTTAACTGCATAAACTCCAAGTTCGAATAATAAGCATGAGGTGGTATTTTCGAAGGGCTTCTCCTTAGAACAATGTTGTCACTATCAGCTAATTGACAATTGGGCCAACTCCATCATAAAGGTACCCAAGATCCTTTCTCTCCAGTCCTACTTTTTCCCATCTGCTAATTAAGCTTGTTACAGATTTCCAGAGCCTTCTTGTAGACCTGAGTGACATCATCCATGTCTGTAAGAAGAGAAAAACTATCACTTGTCCGACTTCGGTAACGCTTCAGGTACTGTGGTCGTGAGCGGTTTTTTTGAAGTCCTTGCAAATCTTGGATCTGGAGGAAGTTCTCAGCTGACACACAGCTTCTTATTCTAAGTTTGCTCTCTTGCAAGTCCACCAAGTCAAAAGAGTCACTGGAAAGAATGCTGTCATCGCTAATCACACTAGAAGGGCGACTGTAACTTCGAGATAATCCATCTACAGACAAACCTGCTTCCTCCATGCCTTTCGTGACTGGTCTATCAGAGTGGATCAAAGATGAATGTGCAGTAGTGGTGGAATACTTGCTACTGTGTTTTAAAATACCCTTCCGTCTGTAGGAATGACTATAAGACTCTATTCTTAATGTTTCAATGATATTTGGGGATGTGTCACTGTTTCCTGCCTCCTCATCCAAGAGTTCTGAAGATTCGCTCCGTTCTGGAGATGAGTAGTATCCAGATTCTCTTTGCTGAGTCTTCTTGAGGATTCCCTTTTTTGGCATTAAAGAAGACTGCTTAGTGCTGTATTTACCCATTATATCCCCCTCCAAAACGCTCTTAACTGATACACCTGTTCTACATAATTCTTGTTCTTTTTTAAAAGTGGAGGGCAATACTGGATTGACTACTCCTTCTATGAATCCTGCACTGTGAGACCGATGTTCACTGTTGCTCCTCTTCTTCAAAATACCTTTTGGCCTCTTGGAATTTAATTTGCAGGAGTTGTCAACTCCTTCTTGGATAGACTGTGCAATGTCATTTTCCTTCTTTGATTTTTTTAGGGATCTCTGTCTCTCTAAATGGACTTCAGATACTTTTGGTTTAGAAAGGCACTTCATTTTGGTCTCAGTTTCTGGCTGGAGGCCATTGGAACGATGATGCCAGTCTATGAATCTAGATAGCAGAGGGGACTCAGAGTCTTGCAAGGCATCACAATCACAAACAGTACTCTTATAGCCCCAGTTAACCCACCAATGGTTGGCAATGTCTTCAATAGTTGCTCTGCGCTCAGGATTCACCATCAGCATCCATCTGATCAGACCACGAGCATCTATTAACAAATAATATACATTAACGACATTTGAGCCTATTTCAAAGGACATAAACAGCTAAAGCTAAAGAAAAGAAAGGTGAACATATCAGAGATTTTTAAAAATATGTAATATTCATTGCATTGCAGCTCAGTGAAAAACAAAATGATGCATTAATTTTTCAGCCTAGTTTTTGTTAATTGCTGTCATTGGCTTCCTTCTGTATATTTAATAAACTGTGAAATACTTGTTGATGGTCAACCTAGGATTAAATTCTTAAGCCAATGATTTGTTCTCCAAGGTCTGTTATTTTTTTTCTATTCACACACACACAAACACACAAACGTCTAATGGCTGAAATGAATCTCCATCAGGTAACATTTTGTAGCTTCCTTGCAAAGACTAAGAGGCTTTTGACAAGTATCTCCTAGCTAAAACAAATCTGAAAAGTCACTGTCACTTAGATTTGTTATGGTACATAAGAGAAAAAAGCAGCTATCTCTCAGTCAGTGTTTAGGACATTAGACATTATGATCAGCAGCAACATCTCAGCCTGTCAACAGAGACAAGTTTAATGCTAAAGTCCATGGCAATAATTACCTGGCAGCCAACATTTTAAGAGGGAAGCTGTAACACAGTTCAACCTATCTTCAACCTATCTATTATAGGAGTTCTGCATTACAGAAATACAGGACTGAATAATGATTGGTCAGTAAGTAATAAATATAAGATTAGAAATTTAGTTTCAAGTCAAGGCAGCAGGATAACTCATAGTCATTGTTAGAATCTAGGTACCCCAAATCTGTGAGAAAGAAATTAAAATGAGTCACAGAACAGGCAAACTGCTTATTGGTGAACAATTTTCAATAGAACCTTTATGTTCCTGGTAAAATCCTGGCTACTTTATAGGGCTTCTATTTGTACTCTTAAGAGGTGAAAACTGATTGAGAAGGAATCACAAAAAATGAAGTCCTTATGGTACCCACAAATTAAATATCAAAGAGAGTCTTCAAATTGTGACAAATATTCAACTGGATTGCAATTGAATATATGTGTATTTATTTCTGTAGTAACCTTTTCAAAATGATTGAAAACAGTATACAAATAAAACAAGAAAACAAAAATAATTCCATATAAAATATAGTAAAACTAATAACAAAAATTCTACCCAACAAACAGGATGGGAGCCAAATTCTCCAGATCCAGTGCCTGGGGAAAACATAGGTTATGTATTGTCATGGTTTTGGTGCCTTAATTCCTTGAAGAACAATTCTACATCTACTAGCTTGCAGCTGTGCCTAACTAATGGAACTTGTAACCCTCTAGAATCCACCCATTTCCTTGTACTATTCCAAAAAGCTTGTCTCTTCCTGCTGAGAAAGACTGTGTACATATACAGTGTCAGAATTCATATTCTCAAGTATGGACTTGAGAAATAATTTATGGCTTCTCCTTGCCCCTGTAGGGCAGCTGATAATACTTTCCAGCTATCATACATCAGAAATACTTGTTGCTTTAGACAGATCTTCCTCAAACTTCTCACAATATCCTTTTGAAAATCAAAAGCAGCCAGATAGCTGATGCAAATTGAGAATCCTTAGTTTGTATTGCAGTATTTCTGTTTTATACATCCAACTCTTCCATACACCAAACATCAGAAAGGATGTAAAACAAGCCATTATAAAACCCTATTATGTCAATGCACTATGACACATCTTTTGATACCTGAGGGCTGTGTTGGCTCACGATATTCTCCACTACTGATCTGCCTGATCAGATTTTTGTGATCAAAGCCATCAAAGGGCATTGTTCCATAAACCAGAGTATAAAGTAAAACACCAAGAGCCCAGCTGTCAACCTAAAGCAGAAAGATAAGAAACATAATGAGTAAAATAGGTGACTTCTGAAGACTCTGAAATTACTAAAGAAACAAAATATCCAGCTATTATTATTAAAGAACATATAAGTATTCTGTAGAAAATCCAACAATCAATGAACAATGAAAACAAGACTTTAAAGCACCTTATAAGCAAAGATTATTACTAATTTTAAATAATTACTAATTTAACCAAATTCCATACATACAGAATATTTACGCAAATCAGCTATGTAAAATGAATTAATCAAATAAATAAATTTATATTTTTCATTCCATTTTTTTAAACATTTCTTTCTTCTGAATTCAGTTTACCTCTGGTCCTCGGTAAGGTCTTCCATTAACAATTTCAGGAGATGCATATAGTGGACTTCCACAGAAAGTCTGGAGAAATTTATCTTTCTGATAAAGATTTGAAAGTCCAAAGTCTGCAATCTGTAAAGACAAATTTAGAAGCAATTGGCTGTAACATTAATAAAAGCTTTTTTCCATTCCGTTCCTTTCGTAGTTTCAGAATAGTAGCATGAGGAGTTTATAACAGCTGTTATGTTTCTTTTAATTCTGGATTTCAGTTATATTTTATATTATATTTCAGTTACATAAAGCATGTATTAGTAAAACATCAAATCATTATGAGTCTTTCATGGACAACTCAAATGTACAGATATATTGCGAATAAAATAAACATTGGAACTATACAGCACATATTTTATGCTAAGACTATTTTTATGCAAAAAAACCTGTTTGCATGCACATTGTACCTCTAATTGGATAAGAATACTGGGCAAAGGCTGCAAAACATTGCTAAACAGTATTCTGAAAAATTGGAAAATAAAAATTTAGAATGAAAATGAATTTCTAATATTTGGGGTCTTTCTTGGAATGAGGCAATTTGGGAGTCTAGTTGATCCAAATATGTGCTTAGAAATGAGAAAGAATGAGAAATTTCCTAAAATTATATAGCTAAATAAATTTTGGATGAATGACAAAATGAAACCTGGGAGTTCACACAGAGAACCCCTTCTGTAGCAGAAGCCTATCATAAGGCTAACCAGAGGCCAAAATATATTGCGCAGTGTTTCTCAATCCTGACAACTTTAAGATGGATGGATTTCAACTCCCAGAATTAAAAGTTGCCAAGGTTGAGAAACACTGATATACTGAAGCAGAGTTCATGAGAGAAAGGATTCTAAGAGATTTTAGGGTTAGGGTTAGGGTTAGAGCAGCCAGTGTACCTATTACAAAAAAGTAGCATGGTGTAAAACTGTAAATCTACTGGAATTATTTTCACAAAGATTTGACTGTAGGCTGCAAAAGCCTCACTACAGTAGCAAGTGAGAAAACATATTTCCCTGCCCTCAACTTCTAAAATAAATTTTAAAAAACTTAAAAAAAGAATAGAGCCTGTTTGGTGTAGCGGTTAAGGTGCTGGGCTAGAAATCAGGAGACTGTGAGTTCTAGTTCTGCCTGAGGCGTGAAAGCCAGCTGGGTGACTTTGGAGCAAGTCATTCTCTCACAGCCCAATCTACCTCACAGGATAATAGTTGTAGAGAAAATAGGAGGAGAAAGGAGTATTAAGTATGTTGGCTGCCTTGAGTTATTTATAAAAATAATAAAGATGGGATAAAAATCTAATGAATAAGAACAGAGAACATAGAATAATAGAGTTGGAAGGGACCTTGGAGGTCTTCTAGTCCAACCCCCTGCTTGAGCAGGAGACCTTATACCATTTCAGAATAAATAAATAAACTCCCGCTTGTTTGGGGGAAACTCTATTCAATAGCAAATAAGAGGTCACCCAAACAGAGCAAGGATCACGTTGCTCACCCCCTGTGTTTGAGATTTTGAGTACAGAGCAAAAGTTAGTGTTTGGTTACAGCAATCTGTGTTCCCTGTAGAGAAAAATATATATAACTAGGGGAAGAGGGTTCTTTCAATTTCAGAACACCTATATCTTGCAGGTTAACGAAATATGAACACTTTTTACCTCATATTGGCATATACATTTATTGGGGATGTTTCTACAATCCTCCACTCTAATTTGTCAAACTAGATAGGAATGCTGCTTTTTCTACCGCATGTAAATTGACAGGCTCATTTGTCCAAGTGGCCTACTGTTTTATTAAAGTGTTCTGTGAATTTAACATGCATTCCCAGCAGGAGATAATTCAGTATCTACTTCTTGAACAGTATAATGGAGAGTATACTAAACTAATCTGGGGAGGATGGTTGAATATGGAGGAAAGTCCTACTCTGAAGTAAGAAAACCTCATAGGTGGGCTATAGGACATTTTCCAGGCTGTGCTTTTTGATATTTCATTACAAGGACATTACAAAACATGACAGTAGGTATATTAGTGAATTATCATTTCTTGCAATTGGAATTACATGCAGAAAGAAATCCTAGAAAAAAGGTCCCTATAAAACCTTCACTGTATGTCTCAAATCCCATTAGAAGAAGCTGGTGTAGAATTTCAGTCTGCAAATTCTCAAAGTTCAGTTTGCAGTTAATTTCCTTAAGTTCTTATCAAATCAGTCTGAGGAGTTTGCTGGAAATCTGTCTTGAGCCAATAATCCCAAGTCCATGAATCAGTAGATTTCCTTTACTTAGAGAGACTGTAGAGATTTTTCTGACATTCATTGTATAGTTTATTAAGACAATCTGTGCTCTTATTGTCCTACAATCTACAAAATACATGGGTACTGACATGCAAATGGGGGTGTAAAGTTTAGATCTCAAACTGGCTCCAAAGCATTTTCATTTTTGACCTTCAGGAAAAAGTGTTTCTATTTCAGCCAACTCCTATATTCACGAGTTTATCAGATTTTCTAGTTAAAACTGCCATTTCCCCTCCCCCTCTGTGGAGAACAGAATCATAGTAGCCAAGATTCCTTCAAGTTCTTCTCACTTAAACAGAGCCAAAGAATTCAAATGTTTCCCAAGTAGGGAGGGGTTGCTAAAAAACCAGATGTTGTATTCCCTTACCCTCAAGGAAATGATTGTTTCCACTACTTATATTAAATGTGATGAAATTTACTCACTGAATATGATGCTTATACCCTCTTCAATATTTGAGCTTAGGGTAATCTGAATTAACTCAAAATTGGACGGAACATAAGCTTCACACTCAATGAGTAAATTTCATTGTATTTGTAGTGTAAACAAACATTTTTTTTTTTTAAAATATATTTTATTAGGTTTTATAGGGGTACAGGGATTACATTAAGGTGCTTAGGAACCACCATGGAGGTGGGTATATTAAACATCCAAAAAAAAGAAAGACAATCACAAATATATAACTCAAATCAAATCTTTTAAACTTCCCTCTCTAATTCCCTCATTTAATCTTACTTATTCAAATTAATAAATTCTATATAAGTTTCAAACGATCCTATCAAATATCAGTTACATTTCAATTCTAAAAATCCAAATCCTGTTTTTAAGCTTTACTAACTTACAATTACTATATTTCAATTAGCCTTAAATAGACATATTATTAACACTTCGGGTGCCCTTTTTTTTTTTTTTTTACATAATTATATCTGGTATATTGTTCTCGCAACAACTTTCCCATATCTTCTTCATTGATACCATTTTTTTCTCTTATCACCCATCCCTCTTATTCTCCTTTTATTTCCAAATAATTCTCTTAAAATAAAAATATCAGGTCAACAAATAAATTTCTATCTAATTTAAATATATATTCTATCAATGCCTCTATATCTATAAAAATCTTTTTAAACCAGTAGATAAAGTTTACTTCTCCAATACATATCATATCTAAAACAAAGTAATATTACAAAGGGTATCCTCTTAAAAATTTCACGTGTTCCATTAGTTGTTAAGTCAGTCAAGAAATCAAAGCCTTTTTAATCCCATTAAATAAGACTTTAAAATACATTTTTAAATCTAACTCTGGGCTTCTTTCTATGCCATAGTGGTTTCCATAGTAAGGTTCCTACATAATCAAACCACAATATTAAAAGGTCCATATTCTTTAACGCTTCAAATTGGTCAAAGTTCTCTTTCCTTTCTTCTAATAGCCTTTGGATGGTAAAAGCTGTTTTATTCCATGTTATATTTGCCAATTGTTTATCCACCTTTTCTCGATTTTCAATAAGTTGTATCTGAGTGTCAGTCTCTGTTGGTATTGATGCTTCAGACATCTCTGTTGAAGTTATTGTATAGTCATCAGGCTTCTCGATAGGTTGTGTTGGAAGTTGAATAAAATTAGTTTGTTTTGTGGTTTCCACGGTTTCTCTCAGTGTAGGGAAAAGGGATTGAAAATAGGAACTCAAATCCTCTGCAGCTTCTAAAATTGTTTCCAATATAAGTTCATAGTCCAGTTGTGTATTAAGTTCCATATCGATAGTAATAAGGCTTTTTAATCTTTAAAGAAGGCTCTACTTCATAAGAATCAAGCAAGCATTCACCTTCAATTTTCAATAGGCCAGCTGCATCCGTTATCTTGTGGTTATCACCCTTTGAAAGTCATAGCCATTCCCAGCCATAAAGAAATATAATTGCAGTACCACTTTTCGACACAAGATGTCCTCAGCAAACCAAAAAATCTTTTTTTTTTTTTTCCTTTCCAAATAATAGATTTTTTATTTTTCGTGTTGAAAAAGATGAAGAAAGGGCTCAAAATAATAAATGCGTAGTTGTAACAATAATAGTCAAGAATAAAATGTTTTCAGGTCCCCTCAGTATTCCAAAATTTAAATAGTCCATCAAAATTGACTGGTTTTTATTTATATATTTTTTTTTCCAAAGCTGTTTTTCCCCATTGCCCAAACGCTGCTTCCTCACGACAGGGAAATAGTTCAAAGAAAGCTTTTAACAGGAAAGTAGTTAGGGGAAAAAAAAGGGGGTAGGAAAGGTCTCACCCGGATTCTCCACGGGGGTTCTTTCGCTTAGATGTTCTTCTGGCTTTCAGCTGGTGCGACGAAGTGATCGTCCATTTTATAGGACGATCTTTTCCTCCGGCGGCCCTAAGGAGAAAGCTCGAACTGGGGAGAGCCGCCGCTCTTCCCCAGTCGAGCAGGAGCCTCCTCTAATGGTGATCGCCTCTACGGGGCGACTTTCGACCCGATTAAGGGTCTACCGGCGGAGGGAAAGCAGCCGGTGGGAGAGAGAAATCTCTCCGTACGACTGCTGGTGTCGCGATCCGGAACCGGAAGCCTAAACAAACATTTTTAAGGAAACAATTTTAGCTTAACCTAAACCAGGTGCGTCAAACTCGCAATGTCACATGACGTGTTGCGATGTATCGTGACTTTTTTGCCATTGCCTGCAATGGGGTGGGCGTGGTTTCGCTATGATGCATCCGGCCCGTGGGCCGGCAGTTTGACACCCCTGACCTAAACTGTAATACTGGAACAGCACTAGCTTTATGCTTTAAACTCAGTGAGTAAATTGCTCAGCAAGTAAAATTGTTAAGAGAATCACTGCAGTTGTTAAGTGAATCTGGCTTAACCGTTTTAAGTCACTGGGAAAGACTTTATGGTTCATACCCAGTTCAGGTATTTGGGCCATTGGGAAGAAGCTAAGCAAAGTTTCATTTTTTTCCTCTTGAAGTTCACATTAGGAAAAATACATAATGGGAGGGAGATGCCACATCACCGAAGGTGACTCCTTGTCTAGCAGACATAACAAAATTGTCCGCTTTCAGACTGGGAGAGAAAGACAGAGAGAAAAACTGGGAGGGAAATTCAATGCATGTTGGCCGAGACCCATCAAATTTACTCACATCTTGTACAATGGAAAAAGAGATAGAAGCAGAAGGACAGTTCCCGTCCTATATTTCTTACAAGGAAGTAACAGATATGGTGAGATCCCACAAAAGGTATCTTGGAAGAAGGCTGTATTCAATTTCCATGATTAGGCTAGAAAAAAGAGTTCTGTTTTTTGCTAAATTATTTTGGGGGATCATGGTTTATATAAAAAAATACAAATCTCACCCCAAACACCAAGGGAAAAAATTCTAGGCAATAGTGCAAAAACCAAACGCTGATCTATCTCTCAGAGCACAAAGGCTGCCAGTTTTATTATAATACAATATTATCAGTTATATATATCCTTGACATAAAAAGCACCTGCTTACATTATGTTAAAATTACACTTTAATAAGTGTTGTACGATTTTTTCCCCATAAAAGGGTAGTCTTCTAGCCATATAGTTTTCTATGGAAAAAAACACACTCCAAAGTATCTTAAAACTATATAAATGCATATAATGTACATTTTTATAGGATTCCAGCCCATGTTGTGGGATTCGTATAGTATAATACTGAAAAAATGTGTTTTATATATATGTACATACTGTATAGCATGGGGGGTGGGGAAGGAGAGAAACAGAGAAAGGAAGAAATATAAAAGGAGAGATGAGCCAGCAAAAATTACAATGACCTTGAAAAAGTGATTAGCTGTGACAGAAGCATTCATGTACTGAAGATAAGAAACACTAGTCTTTGTTTAAACTCACAGAAAAGATAGAACTTTTAATGAATTCTAGTTCAACTGTTTCATGAAGAATTTAATTTGTAGAATACATTGTTTCATTATGCAATTCTTTGTTCATACTAACACAAATAGAAGAATTAAATACTAGGCACAGCCCTCGACATCAAACTACAAGGAAGCCAAAATGGTGATGTGTATAGTAATATCACAATGTAAAAGCCACCATTCTGTGCTTGAGCCCCAAATTCTGATGCAATCACAGAGGTTGCTACATTTAGATGATGACATCAGGCAATTTTATAATTTGCCCATCCACTCTCCTGCTCACCCATGTCCTGAGGCAGATTCCAATGTTACTTCCACCAAATAACCACCTGGGCAACACTAATATTACTCAGAACATCAAGGGACTTTCATGGGAAGAACCTTACAATTACTTGTAGTCCAATGTAATATATGCAATCAGTATCCATATGCACTTTATAGTAGATCACATGGAGTCTGGTAGCATCTTTTCAAATTATCATATTTCATTAAAAGGTATAAGCTTTCATGAACTACAGCTCACTTTATCAGATGCATCTTCTATTCTTTTCCTACACACTTTATATTGGATAAATTGATCAATCCCTATGCAAAGTAATATATGCAATCAAACCTGACAACCCAAATAGCAACTTTGCAATGAAATAAAATAAATGTGTATTATATGTAATAATACATTTCTTGGACTTTCATGAATCACTAGAACCCCCGTTGTATGGAAAGAATTATTACTAAGAGTGTTTCTTAGATATGGACCAATACCACCCATTAAGTATTACATATATTTGAGGGAAAAGGGATTTGTTTATATTCCAAGTAATACTAATGGGGTTCTCAGATGGTATACCAATTGTAGTTATTGACCAGATTGGTATACAGCAATGCTGTAAACAGCATTATGTGCTTTCATGCTCTACTTTAAGGAACCTCATCCAATATAAGAAAAGTCTTTATTATATAATTATAACATTATATAATTAAGCATACTTAGAATTTTAAAGAATGGAATGTGAATTTTGGAAGCAGGAATAGTTTCCCATAAAAGCATCACGTAGCTTGTATATTAGCCATCCCTTTTTTCCAAGAAGAATGAAAAGGTCATTCCCATGCTTTTAGTAAAGATTTTTGACATAGTTATGACATCACCCAAAACTAATCTGAAAGCTATCATTGTGCCTAGAGTTCTAAGGCCACTTCCTAATGAAGGACATGGGCTCTGCTTGAGTTTATTTTGAAAGTGGATTTGCTTATTTTTCAGCTGCAATCAAAGGAATGTTCAGAGGGCGAAATAAGCACTTGAAACTTGTAAGCCAAAAAATTGTGCATAGTCCCGGCAGCCAGCAAAAAAGGCATCTGTAAAATACATTATCTTGTGAAAGGGACCCACTGAGCCTTGTGTTGATTGCTGTTATTGCTTTTTTAAAAGGGAGGAAAACTACTACTTTAGTTTTAAAGTAAATATAAGTCTTAATTCATTTAAAAATCATCACAAAGATAGTCTCTATATTCTGTAAACAGATGCTAAGTAGCAATTTTGATAAAAATGTTTAAGGCGATATATATAAAGATTAGGAAGGATGTTTACCTTGATGTTACAGTTGTCATCAAGAAGAATATTTTCCAGTTTTAAATCCCTGTGAACGACACCATTCTGAAAGAAGAAATAAAGAAAACATGCAGATGAATATAAAGGAGATTCTATGAGGGGGGGGGGTTAATATTGGCTGGATTAAAAAAGCAAAGCATCAGGGTGGTCTCTGCATTTAAACTTCAGTCATAACACTAGTAACTAGTGACAGGAGATGCATTAGTCACTTGCTGTGTGGTTAGGAGAAGAATGACTGGAATTTGTCCTCCCACCAAGCCTGTAAAACAGCAGGGGAACACTTTTCGGAACTTAATCCCAACCCCAATCTGCCCCTCACTATGTAAAAGTAATATATTCTTCCCAGGCATCAGAAAACAATCCCTACTAAGGTATGTTAGTACAGTACTTACAAAAGGTCCAGTAATTCTAGCAGCTAGGCTTGATGACTTATACTGTATCCCCCAAAAGCTGCTTAAACGTGAGACTGAAATCTAATAACTTCTTGAAATTCATTAATATTAAAATTATAAAACTAAAAACTATAATCTGTATTTTTGGTGGAAAATTGTCTGCCTTTCCCCTTCAAAATGCTTTGTGTATTTTATGAGGTATTTTTAAGAAGCCAATTTTGGTTTGTTAAGTAAGAATCATTGAAAAATTAGGGAAATATTCCATTTCAGAATGAAAGATTATCATACCTTGTATATGCTATGTTCCCTACAGTGAAAATTAATTCTATTGGAACCATCTTGTAACAATATAATCAGCCTGGAGGGTTCTCTTAGTATGTCATTATTATGCAAGAACAACTTGCAGGGATTCTTTTGATCTTGTGAACTCTGAAGATGTGGGCAGGGTTTTTGACAGCATGAGCTCTCTGGGTAGACCCCAAGCTGCACTAGGCTCCTTCAGGAAGCTAGATAGGGTGAATGCATTTGAATTTGAGAGCGGTTGTGCTTCCTGTCTTGAAGATTGTGGTACACTCCTTCCAGAACTGGACACTTCTTTGTCTAGTCATGTTGGATAAATCCTGCACAGTTTCCAACCTTCTCTTCTTGTACAGAAGCTAGAAATAATCCTGAAAAAATCCAGGTCCCTTTCAGTTGAGCTTCAGACCTAGGCATGAGATTGAAACTGAACTGGTCACTCTTATGGATGATCTCGATTAAGACTTGAATAAAAGAGTACAGTCCTACTGAATTTCTCAGCTGGGTTTGATACTATTGACTATGGTATTCTTTTGGACTTTCAGTATTAGTTGGAAGGGGGCACCATTGTGCAGGGGTTTGGAGCAACTTAGTGGACATTTTCAGTCATTGGTAATGAGGAAGGGAAGTGAGCAATCAAACTCTTGTCAATCGTCTATAGATGGTAACGAAACTTGGTTCTTTCTCCAAAGTTCATAACATCTACATGAAACTACTGGGTGAAGATACAGGTAGTCCTTATTTACTGATCACAACTGGTAACTCCATCTCTAAGTGATGCAGTCATAAAACGAAACATAACTGAATCCAATTAACATCACTTCTTGCTGCAGTTGTGAAGCAAATCACCTGCAGTCCTTAAGTGTGATGTCACATGACTATAACTTGCAACTTCCTGCACTTCCCCATTGACTCTGTTTATTGGAAGCTGGCTTTGAGGGTTGCAAATGGTGATCCTGTGACCACAGGAGACCATGACAATTCTAAATGCACACTGATTGCCAAGCACCCAAACTGCGATCAAGTGACCATGGGGATGCAGGTTTGAAGTTATAAATCTCCTTTTTCAGCAGTCGGTAAGCAAAGACTATGCTATATTGGCCTGTTCAGGATGAGATATCATTTTATTAGACAGGGAAAGCAATGGAATGGAACAAAACAGACTGAAATTGAATGTTAAAAAGATGGAGTTGCTATTTGTCTAGAACAGGGGTCCCCAACACCTGGTCTGTGGACCGTGGCATGACAGCAACTGGTCCACACAAACAAGCAAAGCCCCATCCATAGAATGCAGGCAGCACACAAAACCATGCACTCTCTGGTCCGTGGAAAAACCTTTCTCCATGGAAACGGTCCCTGGTGCCCAAAAGGTTGGAGACCTCTGATCTAGAAGCCATCGTGTTTGAGAGAGAGGCCTAAACTGAACTGAAACCTAGTTTGAGTTGCTCTGGCATAATTTCATTTCATAGTCTAAAATCCACTGGGTATGAAAGAAAGTGCACATAATGCAAAGATTATCACCACATACCTTCAAATATTTTTTACTCACCTTATGACAATAATGAACTGCTGAAACAATTTGCCGGAAGAAGTGTCTTGTCTCTCTTTCATTTAGCCTTCGTCTCTCACTGATGTAATCATACAATTCCCCTTTACTTGCATATTCCATGATGATCACTATTTTATCTTTGTTCTCAAATACTGAGATGAAACCAAACCAAACACTTTTATTTCATTATATTGATGAATTAAATAGAAAATACTCATATACAGTTATAAGCAATCATAGCTAGCAACTTCCAAAGTACAGATGCACAAATTACTCAGTTTCAAGTCACAAAGTTTCATGCATATTCTTTCTTAATTTATCATTTTTGCAGTTTAGACACAGAATTAGGCATATTTTAAAATGTTTAATTACTTTTAAAGTTTATATTACTTTGAAATATTTTTCACAAAATACAATTCTAAGAATATATCCTATTAAAATAGGTATTTCAAGTAAAATTTTGTCATAGAGTAGATACCTTATAAACACCAGATACCTTATAAACAGATACATCTTTGAACCATATTGAACCAAAGGATTTAACCAAAAGATTTGGTTGAACCAAAGGATTTAAAATACTGCAAATTAATTCCAATCTGCCTATTAATCAACAAATAGCGTTAAAATGCAAATACAAATAAAAATGCAGTGACACCATTTTTCCTTAATGTTTCCCTAGGTTCTTCTAGTAACTTCATAAAAATTGCTGCAACTGTATTATTTTCTCACTTTCAAAAATATAAGTAGACATTTTATTTGAAGACCTGTTTTTAATTAGGAAGGAACAAGCAAAAAATGAGAGGTATATTGTGAATAGGGGGAAATGTTTAATAAATAATTTTGATCACCACAGGCCACCAATTAAGTAATTTATATGGGCTACAGAATTTCCTTCAGGAATATAATAAACTATCAATATAATATTTAATACATTTCCTTCCTTGCCTAATAAAAATATGAATTTCCCATTTGGAGCACAAATGAGGTCTGAAACTGAAATTACACCTTTTTCTTGGTCATGCTGTCATTAACAGAGAAGAATGGATTACTATAAGCATCAACATGTAATATGAAACCTACACTGTTGGTTGATGCTTTCTTGAAAAGGAGTAAATAGGTAAAATGTAAAATAATGTGTGCTGTGGATAAACTATAAATCGCTTATACAAAAATAATTAGAGCGATTTTTCATAAAGGAAGCACAATATCCAGTGAGCTCAGCTGAACCCACATCTGGCTGTCATAGGAGGCTGCAAAATAAGAAAAACATACTCCAGTGCTTTACACACTCTGCTTGCCTTGTCGGTCTTCAAGAACCAAGTTTTCACTATGGAATAAATGTGTATTCCTGTGTCAAGGAAAATGAGTATGCTATTAAAATTAAATGTGTGGATGTTCAGGGCCAATGAAATCTTTAACTGTGCATAGAGCTTTGGGGTTATGTGCCCCAGTTCCTGGCATCTTCAGAGGCAAGGTGGTCTGTATGTTGCATAATCCCAAAGCTCTATGGGGATTATGCAGCACACAGACCACCTTGCCTCTGAAGATGCCAGCCACAGTTGCCTGTGAAATGACAGGAAACCGGTGTCTGGAGCTCAATATTGCTCAATAGATACTGTCTATGAAGGGCCACACCTCAATATATTGAGTAGAGCTTCACTATCACACGTAGTGATAGCCATATAGGTTATTTTAAAAGAGATGGAGGCGAGTATAAATCTTAGGCTGTTTGCTAAGTCCAGAATTAAGGGAAGCCTAGCTTGCATATCAGCTGCCACTGAGCAAGAGTGAAGAGCGTCTATCATGCTCCCTCCATGTTTATGGCAGAACCATCCTATACTTACTAAGATCACATTAAAATTCTGTGGATCTTGACTGGTAACAGCTTTCCAAGATTCCTAGTAGATACCAGGTCTTAGTAAAATAAAATTATCAAATGCTAATTGCTCATAAGAGAACCTGGAAAAACTATCTCTCTGGATAGGTCCATGCAAGCTTTTTAAATAAACACTTTCATCATGTAAACATTTATGCCATCAATTTCTGAGATATTGATATGTTTAAGCGATCATCTTGTAATACACTGTATTTTGTAACACTGCTAGGTGCAGTGTTTAGCTGTAATATTATTTATTACAAATAAAAATGAATTAAATATGTATTATTCCCTTTTAAAACTTAAACTTCAAGCTGCATATAGTGTTAGTTATACTATAACCAATTCTGGTATAACTATTTGGAATGCTTGGCTCACTGTGTTTTTGCACCATTTGATTTATGACCTGTCATCATAATGCAGATTATTCTAAATCTGGAAGAGCTTCTATATAGGCTCTGTGCTGTTGCTACCACCAACTAATTCACAGAAATTTTTTTAAAGAGGAATGTCTGCTTACAGATACGAGATATTGTAGAGATATGGATCAGTAACTATGATACAAAACTTAAAATAGGCATTGGGAATCTGTTCACCAGAAGGGTTCATTTGTTCCTTTTCTTACAGGAATTGGTCAAACAAAAACCTTTTTTTATATTATTTGAAATGGCATTGGTCATGCTTTTTGATGATCTCTGGCAGGAGCGGGATGGGGTAGCATCTTTGCGGTATTTGATCTCTCTACAGCCTTCAATACCATCAACCATAGTGTCTTTCTGGTGGGTACTATGTTGCTCTGGTTCACTTCCTTCCTCTTGGTTGATCTCAGTCAATATTGATAGGAAGTGAGAGGTCTGGCCCTCATCCATGGGGTTCTGCAGGCTTATGGGGGGAGGGGGTGTATGATGGCTCAGCAGTTATGACACCGAGCTTGTCAGACGGAAAGTTGACAGTGCGAGTTCAAGACCCAAGCATTGCACAATGGGGTGAGCTCCCATTACTTGCCCCAGCTCCTGTCAACCTAGCAATTCGAAAGCATGCAAATGCAGGTAGATAAATAGGTACTGCTTCTGCGGGAAGGTTACTGCATTCCATATTTTCATACTGGCCACATAATGATGGATACATTTTTCAGACAACACAGGCTCCCTTGGCTGAAAATTGGAGATGAGCACTGCCCCCTTAAGTTAGTCCCACTGGACAGGGGAAACCTTTAACCTTTAAGCAGGGCTCAGTACTTTCTCTGCTTGCCTCCCTTCCCTTAGGAAAGTCCCCCCTCCTAAGGAGGTCCATCTAGTGGGACCAAGAAGAAGGGCCTTCTCTGTAATGACTCTCTCCCTGTGGAACATCATTCCTGCAGAGATAAGATTGACCTACACTCTGACACTCTTTTTCAAGACCCTGAACACATGGTTCTGCCTACAGGCTTGGGGACCGTAGAATGATATGGAGCCCATCAAGTGGCTGGTCTGATTGTCGTGGCCAGGGATATTGGGAGTCATAAGGCTTTATACTGGGATTTTATCCTTATAAGCCACCCAGAGTCACCAAGAGTGAGTTGGATAGCCATATACATTTTCTAAACGAACGAACGAACGAATGAACGAATGAATGAATAAATAAATAAATAAATTCCCTGATATAAGAAACAATAACTAAGCAACAAAATTGTGTTTTTGAAGGATTTGAATAGGACTTATATAATATTATATAATATAATAAGAATTGCCAACCAAGAATACCTGTTTACTATTTACTATTTACTTTCTGTCCACAGCTGCCTTTTAGCAAGCCATCAGAATCTCACCCTAGATCAGTGTTTCTGAACCTTCGCAACTTTCTCAACCTTGGTAGCTTTAAGATGTGTGGAGTGGAGTTGAAGTCCTCACATCTTAAACTCCACTCCACATATCTTAAAGCTACCAGGGTTGAGAAACTGAAGTATTCTCAGTCCCTACACTGAACTCATCTACCTAAGATTATTACAGGGCCCCATCATGGAAAAACTAGAAAGAGGTCCTCCTTGGGTTGGGATTCTGTTTGAAAAACGATGAATTTTGTGGTTATGTGGGATTCTTTGGCTCTGATTCTTGATTATTCACTAACATTTCAGTCTTGACAAGTCACGTTAATCATCTTGTTTCAATGTTCAAATGTTTTCCATCTTCACCTGCCCCCTCTCCACCCACATCCTTTCCAAAAAGAAGGTTCATTAAATAAGAATCTTGTTATGTAAGTAAATATTTTACTCTAAAATAGAACTTGGATTTTTTGATGCAGCCCTGGAAGAATTTACAGGTTGGCTGAATATTTCCTACATTTACCTGTTCAGATATTACCTCATTGCTATTTATCCAGCAAACAGAATTTCACTTCATCCCTACAGAAGTCATGTTGGGGGTGGGGGGAGAGCCAGTTTGATCTAGTGGTTAAGGCACCAGGCTAGAAAAAGAGAGAGCATGAGTTCAAGTCTTGCCTTAGCCATGAATGCTGGCTGGGCTAATAACTCTTTATCTCAGCCCAACTCACAGGATTGTTGTTGGTGAGGAAAATAGGAGGAGGAAGAAAGTGTGTTGGATATGCTCACTGCCTTGAGTTATTTGTAAAAATAATAAAGGTAAAAATAAATAAACACTGCAGGAAAAACTTAAAATGTGATACAGGTGGTCCTCAACTTACAACCACAACTGGGACCAAAATTTCTGTTGCTAAGCAAGGCAATTGTTCAGTGAATCTCCCAGTCATTAAGCAAATCCAGCTCCCCCCATTGACTGCTTGCCGGAAATTGTTTGAGAAAGTTGTAAATGGCAATCACCTGACCCCAGGAAGATGCAACCATCATTAATACATGCCAGTTGCCAAGCACCGGAATTGAGATCACGACTGTGAGAATGCTGCAATGGTCATAATGTGAGAACTGGTCATAAATCACTTTTTTCTATTATATTATAACTTTGAACAGTTGCTAAAGGAATGTTTGTAAGTTGAGGACTACCTGCACAAAACTTCAATAGGATGTGTATATATGCTTTTTTTCAGTTCCATAAACTATTCCAGAAGGTCTTTATGCAATTAGTCTAAAGTGTTTATATTCAAACACCAAATATATTTACTTCCGCCCTTAGATTCTAAGAAGGAATTTGTTTATTTGATATCTTTGTCTCTGCATTATTTTTTAATTCCTTGTTTCTGAACAGCTAATTGAAAACACATATTTTGGCTTTGGATTTTACTAAAACATAAGGAATGTAAAACCAGGAAAGAATTTAATTCTCGTTACCAAAGATATGTCTCAGTCGAAGTACATTTTGTAACACAGCGTTTCTCATCAGTCCATTATTCTAGTATTCATAA
This sequence comes from Azemiops feae, assembly GCA_023970755.1. Lineage (NCBI taxonomy): Eukaryota > Metazoa > Chordata > Lepidosauria > Squamata > Viperidae > Azemiops > Azemiops feae. The sequence continues at coordinate 1,479,118 of JALGBA010004230.1, read as the reverse complement.
TAATTCCTGAATGTAATTTGTCTAACTATATTTAGAATGCTGAAATGATGAGCTCAGCTTCTATTTAGAGCTATAAACTTTGCAGAAAACCTTGCTAGCACAAAGACTTCCCTCTACTTCTGCTTATTCAAAGTTTTTGAATTCTTTGCATCCAGTGAGGCATCATATTCCTCTTTAAAACATACTTGGTAATTAAAAGGAAAACTGAGACTTCATTATTAAGCCAACATGTTTTTAAGCGAAAAAGGTACATTGGTATATGCACTGTGACATACCTTAACAAAACTGAATTTGAACAGACATGGACCACTTTGCCTAATTCTTACATGGTTTGTAGATTTTTTTATAAGTGTTATTTTATAACTAAGATGGGAATTTATTTTTCTATTTTGGAACAGAAAACTGCAGATGCTTTTTCCCCCCCAAAAAACAGACATCTACCTTGAGAGTTGATTGCTTTTTGTTTACATGTAACCTCAGGATAAGAATTTTGGTTTGTTATTTTAAGAGAGGCAGTCAATCGCCTCACACTGGACATCTAAATTCTCCTCATGCCTTTGCTCTATATCAGAACAATCTCCTAAATTAGTTTCAGTGTGTTGACATTCCTTCCATCTGGTGTCTTTCCATAAAGAGGTGTTTTTATTACCCCCCCCCCCCAATAGCAATAGACAGAAGTATCTTGGCAATGATAGGAAGTGCTCCTATATTAAAGGACAGTCAAATCAGAACAGCAAGTAAACCTAATTTCAGAGACACATACTGGTATAACTTTTTCACTGACCAAAAGCTAAAATTCATTTAAGTAAAAAAAAAAAAGGCTTTTTTCTAACATATATTTAAAAGTTTGGAAAAATATTATCTAAAATCTATTACAATTTATCTGTTCAGTCCAATATAATTAACACTGCTAGAATATTACTTTACCAATGCTCTAGAACATGCTTTAAATTATTACATCAATACAAATCTGTATCCCCCAAATCTCAATTTAATTAGGTACCATCCAAGTCATCATTGTCATCATTATAATCATCATCATCATCTGTTAAATATAATATTATAAAGCATTTGTCAATAGCACTGCTCATTAACCACTGAAGGCTGAGATATTTACTTTTAAAACAGTATTTTATGCCAGTTTATTGAAAGCTTTTAAAAGTATTGTCTGTGAAGATTTAATTCTATTCTATTGAATTTGGGGTTATTTGAGCAGCAGTATTGTTATTCTAGGGATCACGTGACCAAAATGAATTTTCTATTGTTTTCTTTGTGAATTGACTAGATACAGAACACTGAATACAATACCAATAAATACAAAATAAATAACATTTGGAAATATTTTGTTGATGCCCAAAATCCTAACAAAAACCCCCCACTAAGACTTAGATTTCAATCAATTCTAGAGTTTCATACCTAAACTCAGGCATATTCGTGTCTCTTTTAAAAAGAAGTTAAACATTTCGTAAGTGTGCCTTTTCCAAAATCAAGATGCCATAGTTAATAACTATAATTATATTTAACAATGAAACATTTATCAGCTTTTAAATATAATCATAACTGGTAACATTATTACTTCTTTCTAGAGGCCCTTATGCTACTTTTGATAAGATCTTACAATAGTAAAATATGTATGAGAATCAGCTAATGTTGGCATTCGTATGCATACCATAATAGCTTAGTTCTTTCAGCAAAGTCATTCCTACAGCATGACTTCTAAAAAAAAAAGAGTACAATGCTTGCCTAATTTCCTACACCAGTATTTCCCAGAAACAAATACTGTAATATTTTATTATTTATACCACAGTTTTATAAGCAACTTTTCCTCTAGGGGTTCAAGGGCAATATATTTCTTTCCCCAATGAACACGTAACAAGTTTTCAGATTTTCAAGCAAATTATTTTGCCATCATAACAAACTTCCATAAAATATATCAGGACATTAGATATGATGCTTTTTCTACCTACTATTAGGTTACAAAAATTCCTAAGATAAAGGAATTGAATAAAGATGTGAATGAGCCCAGATCTGAGAAACCCAAAGCTGGCCCCCATTGGCTTACTCTGTATGATATAAATTATGCTAACTTTAGAAAATATGGCAAATTGCCAATTTTGTTTAATGTTGATAGTCTGGATTTCTTTGAATAAGCAGCTTTAGGTGTTAAATTATACTGCAAGGATGTCAAGTACTGTGGAGCATGTGATTTTAAGATTAGATTAATTCATTCTCAAACATTGGGTTTTGCACACACACACACACACCAATCTTGGGTGTTACTATGTTTAAACAATAGAAATAGAAGTGCCAAAAGTTGAACTAAAGGGAACTGAATTAGTTAATAGCTAAATACTATTTTTAAAGTAACTAAACTAAATGGCCAACATACCACCACATTCATAGAATTCACAGAGGTGATTTTTCCTGTTTTATCTAATGAAGATTTTTTTTATGAAGAATATCAATGAATAGGCACTAAAAACATTTAAGATGAAATCTGAGATGTGCTATTTTGAAAAAAATCCAGAATGAAGTACTGGGAATGAAATTCTACACATATTAACATGTTCAGATTTTATTGATGTATGTAATCTATACATTCTGTTCAGAAAGCAACTTTTCCAGTTTTTTTAACAGTTAACTTAGTTATATATCAGATCCACTATGAAAACATGTCCCGATGTATGTATGTATTCAATTAATTTATTGTTCAACTTTTTCCACCACAATTTGAACACAATATCTATCAGAGATCTCCATAATTAGACATTATTTAGAAGTACTGCTTTGGATTTCTTGCTGTTCATTAAACTGGTCTGCCTTGTTTTCTCAGTGAGTCTAAAAGAAGGATGCAACTGCTTTAAAGACTCTTTAAAGCCAACATTTTCTCAAAATTTCTGCTATTGTAGTCACTAAATAAATATTCAGAAAATGTGGGAAATTAAACTCTTCCTTACATTCTGTGCTAAGGACATAGGATTTATGATTGCATTGGTGTACACTTTCACATCCACTCTGTTTTTAAAGGCTTTTAAACTAACACTACCACCCCAATCCAAAATCAAATATTCATCACTTGAATTATTTTATTACATTCCAAAATAACAGCTTGTAGCACACATTTGATGATCAGTAATATTTCTCAATAGAAACTTCTGAATAGTAAGGAGGTGAAGTTAATGCATCACCCCAGCACAATTAAATCCCATGCTTAGATATATATTATCATATTTATTACATTTCTGGGAGAGAGGTTAGTAGTATCTAAGATCACAGTTCACATTGGGCGCTATCTAACAAAATGAAATTCAATGGTGAAAAAAGTAAGCTTCTACATTTAGGCAAGAAAAACCAAATGCACAGGTACAGTATAGGTGGTACCTTGCTCAATAATAGTAACTGTGAGAGGGATCTCGGAGTCCTAGTGGACAATCACTTAAATATCAGCCAGCAGTGTGCTGCAGCTGCCAAAAAAGCCAACACAGTGCTAGGCTGCATTAACAGAGGGATAGAATCAAGATCACGTGAAGTGTTAATACCACTTTATAATGCCTTGGTAAGGCCACACTTGGAATACTGCATCCAGTTTTGGTCACCACAATGTAAAAAAGATGTTGAGACTCCAGAAAGAGTACAGAGAAGAGCAACAAAGATGATTAAGGGGTCATCTTTCAATTACATTGGGTAACTGTATTCAATATTATTCACTATTGTCAGATTTCTGAATATTTCTGCTCATAATTCTCCTTTCATGCTTCAACCAATCAGTTTTCAACAACTAATCCAATTTCATGAACCAGTTCTCAGAGTATGCAGAGAGGAGGAAGGGCTAAGGTGGCAAGTAGGCTGTCACTGGCTGACTGACAGCAAATGCAGGCAGGCAGCACTAAAGTAGTAACCTGGGCTCTAACCACCTGATTATAAATGCTAGTTTTACTACAGTTGTGTTGAGGCAGTTAGTAGGGTCTCATGAACCTGCAGAATCTGCAATGGTCTACCTGGCTGACCTCCACAGACCAGCTTCAGCAACATTGCTTTGAATTGGCATATTTTTCATGATCATGTGAAGAATGAATAGCAGATAGATGCTTCACTGACATAAGATGAAATGCATGTCTTCCAAATCATTTTTGAAATATATGTAACCCTAAAATGTAAAGGGGCCTTAGGCAATATCCCACTGTAGCCACTGGGAGTCCCTGTTGATTAAAGAAATAGTTATCTCTAGACATTAACTTCAGTAAGAATTTTGCACTACAGTAAGTGTCTTCAAACCACATTTTAGGAAGTATACATTTCTGTTTGCTATATAATTTAGCATATACTGCTTTTTATTTATTAATTTTATTTATCAAATTTATTTGCCACCTATCTCGCAGTTCGAGGAGACTTTGAGTGGACTTTTCCCCTTTTTATATAAATTTAAGATATATTGGAAACAGAGTTTGTATTAGTTATTATCTTCATACTAAGCTTCATCAATATTATTCTTCCTCATGAGAAAGTCTGAATGTGAGGTTCTTACAAATGCCATTCCCTCAATGATGAGACCCTTAATGAGTCTTCTCTCCTACTTATAACTGGATGGGCAGACTCAGCCAGGAGCAGATAACATGAAATGTGCTAATTATGATTTTGAATTGCACCAGAATCAGACTCCCATAGTAGTGATGTTTCATGGACAAATATGTCTACATGGGCCACTGCATGGTGCACTAGCTGAAATCTTTGATGGTGTTCAAGGACAGACACATATAGAGCAAAGTACAATAGTCCAGTTACAAAGTAAGAAGAAGCCGAATGACCATGTACCGTGCCTCCTCATCCAGAAAGTGCCACAGTTGTTGCAATATATGTGCCAAGGAAGGGCCTCTTGGCCACAAATTCCACCTTCTGTTCAAGCAGGAGGACGCCTAAATTGCAATCTCTGTCCAAAAGAGAAGAACACTCTCAAGAGCTAAGGAAGGATTATTCTAAAATTCAGTTGATCTTTGAATAGATAGTCACTCCATCTCAGTTTGAGCTTGTTATTCCCCACTTAACCCCTAAGAGCTGCCAGATACTGTATTTACTACCCAGCCAAATGTGAACATGCATAATTGGGGTATCATCTATATATTAATGACAGATTGTCCCATGCCAATGGAAATATTAGGTACTTTAGATGTTATCAATTTTCATTTGTAACCTTTCTATATTGTCTTCCATCCTTTTTTTTCCTTGTCACAGAAAACATGTTAAGAAGAGTAAGATTAAGATGTTGGATTAGGAGCAGGAAGACCCATAACTACATCTTAGTCATGGTTTGGGAGAAGTGGGAAGGAATCTATTTATGCCAAAGTGGAAAACCCTTTCCTCAATAGAGGTGGAGGCCTCAAACACAACCTGTCCCCCATTTTTTATGCTGCTCTTTCATCAGTTCCCAGGAAGATTAAGACCAGTTCACAGGTTCACCAGGTAATCCACATTTAACAACCCACCTAGGGCAAAAGATTTAGGAGTTAGAACATTTATATCCCAATGACTCTCTGTCTACTCACCTAATAAGCCTATCCAGATTAGGTGAGAAATGAACCACCACCACCACCCCTGAGGACGTATATGGGGTTCCCATAACCAACTTGTTCATACTGAAGAAGCTACTTGGATAAGCAGCAAACCAACAAGAAGTCAAGTTGCCATGATGCAACTTCCAGACAACTCTGCTTGGATGACCGAGAATCTTTACTGACACTCAGCCATAGAAGTTCATTCATTTTTTTTACTAGGTATAATGCCAGAAAAACTTGATAAGCAAAGTACATATTTGATTCTACATGTGATAACAGCAGCAAGAATTATATTTGCACAATATTGGAAGAACGAAGAAATACCACCAGAAGAAGAAATAATCAAAAAAATATTAGACTGTGCGGAAATGGACAGACTTACTTTAAGGTTGAAAGAAAAAGAAGAAACAGAATATTTTCAAACTTGGGACCTATTTTACCAATGGTTAGAAAAAAGATTTAGGGATTAGGAATTTAATTTGTATTAGTGAATAAGATACTCAGACAACACATTTTTGTTGAATAATTATTATTGAATTCTGTTAAAAAAAAAAACTTAAAAAAAAAGAAGTTCATTCACTTTGTGCCAGGCACTTGTGTAACCCAACCCATCTTGGGGGGTTACTGTTGTGGGGGAAAAAAGAAGAGGATAAACCATATACAACACTTTTGAGATTCCAAATAAAAGGTGGGCTATGACTATTGAACGAATGAATAAATGAATGAATGAACAAATAAATGATGTTTTTGAAACCATCCATCTACTAACAACTTAGTTAATATTACCTTTGTGTTCCACATGAATAAGTATCTATATATTATTTTTTCTTCAAATTCCAAAAGTATATGAAGTATTGCCAGATGGGTTACTTTTCTACTTTTTTATTCCATAGCATGATGTTTCTGTTCATCCAGTTATTGAATACAGGACTTAGGGAAGGGAGGGGAAAGTTAAAAGAAAAGTAAGGGCTTTTCTTTTTAAGTTGAAATGTATGCCATGATAATCAAAACACTTCTGGAGAAGCCAGCTTAATCCATCCAATCCTTAAAAATTACTTGAAAGTACTTTCCTTCCAGCTGCCGTCAAAAGGCTGTCAATTATAATCCTGCGGAGAAGATGGAATTTCTTCTGATTATGAATGGTGAGTCTGCGTCTTACCGATAATACAAGATATACATTTGTTTTAATCAAGTTCCAAAAAGAATTCTGAAACAAGAAATCCTTTTTATATACATGTGGATTTGGCTACAAGTGAAAATGGCTAGTTTGTCTTGATGCTAAGATGATAAATGCAGAAGTGAATCACCTTTAACCACACAAGGTTAAAAGATTCAAAAACATGGATTCTGTTTAAAGAAAGCACATGTTTGGAATCCTGATAATATTAAAGGTCTTCCAGCTCATACTAAGGAGACTCAATGCATTCATTAGCCAGTAGTCTTCATTTTTTCCAGATGCAGAACCTTCAACTCCAATATAGGTTTTATTATTTGAGGCAGGAGGGGGCTGTTTTGCCAGATGTTAGTTTTTCCTCTTCCTTATTTCTTATTTCTTTTTTCTACTTTCTTTTTCTCACCCATCTTTATTCATCATTCATATATTTAGTGTTTTACAGAAGAAAAAAGGGCACTTAATTATTTAAATTATTTTATTAATATTTTTATTTATTACATTATTTCTGTAGCACCTTATAGAAAATCTGAAAGCACTTTACAATAACCATTCAATAATATATACAACAATATTTCCTGTTATAAATTTTGATTTTCTGATTGATTGATTTCTTTTTTAAAGAATTTTAAAGAAGATAATCCAGTATGAGAATTGAAGATTATTTTCAAAATGTGACACTATTGTAAGACACATTCTCTGTATAAGTAGTATATTGCTACAGTATACTGGAATTGTTAATGGATGGACTTTCTTACAAATGTTTCTTTGTTTTCACTTATCTTTCGGTCTATAGACAGACCTCAGAAACATAGCTTCAAGTTTCTATCAGAAAGGGCCATTATGTAATGTAATTATTTTAATGAATAGTATTAAACAAGATACAGATTTGCACTAAATTGAATTTTGGGAGATTATTTGCTCCATTTGTTTTCCTCATACTGACACAGCAATCTTCCCTTTCTCTGTTTTAAGGCCTGTTAAAAAAATTTACTTAAATAAAAAAAAGTCATCTCTTCAAACAAACAAAAATCCTTTTAAATATTTCAGTATGTGATTCAAGCAATTGGAATTGGACTTCCATTAATCCTATGAGTTTTAACTGATTCAATTGATAGGTCAGCAACTAAAGTTCTAACAGTAGATTAAAATATAATTCCTTCCCCAACTTTTCAGTGGGAATAAGATAACAAGAAACACCTCTCTGGAGTCTCCAAAATATACCAGCTTTCTTTTCCCTATTCCATTTTGGATTAAGGAGATATTTAAAAGAACTGTAAATATCGGCTTAGCCAAATAGAAACAAGGGATGGGGGGGGATCAAAATTGGTTTATCTCGATTCTACTTAGTAAGAAGAAACAGAGAATCTTTACCAGGCCTTCAGGATTTTGCATTATATCCTATATAACAATAAAGTAGAGTTCCAATGGTACATGTGATGTCTGTTTCCTGATCTATCCTACCTTAAAAGGGTGACAAAAACTCAGGTGGAGGTTGCCTTCCTATGGAATAAGGGGCAGTCTGAAGGCAACGTTATCTGTTCCTGCACTCCTAAAATGAAATATGAACTGTTCCTCTGCAAGCGGTCCTAACTCAATGAGAATGAGTCAAAAGGAAGCATTTGCAAGACATATCATTTTTCTCTTTTCTGTACTACCCTAGATAACAAGAAAATTAAAAGATCCTCCCCAGTTTGGAATCAAGCTAAAAGAAATGTCATTTTTCTATTTTACATTCAAAGATCCCATTTTGTCTTTGCAATGATTAACAGCATTTGCTTATACTGACAATCTGAAATTAAAATACTGTACTAGAGAGGTGAGGCCATGAACCATGGCTTCCAACAACTTGTAGCCCATGCAGTGTGTGACCTCTTATACTATTGGTGTTCTGGTTCTTTGGGAAGCCTGGCAGACCAAACTTTGGGTATTAAGCAAGTTATTTTGGCTGGAACATTCTCTAACCATCTTACTTCACAAATCAGTTAGACATACAGCCCAATATAAATCAAGAACTCAAAACTACTCTTCAAATTAGTGAGTCATGAACATGCCTCTATCCTTAATTGCTTTAATATCTGTGAATATAAAGGTAAGATGTACACTTATAATTACAATCAATATCTGCCTTTGCAACTAAGAATCAGATGCACATCTATTTATTTGTTTTGGTTGTGTGCCACCCAACTCCAAACAACTCTGGATGGTTCACAATACACTAAACTTTATAATACAAAACAAGAACCAAAAAAACTCAAATCACAGCAGAAAAAAGAGAAAAAGAACAAGACGGTGAATCTTACAGATACACCAAAACATCTCATCTAACATTCAACAGAGGGGGCTCCAGGCACTAAAGCCCATGGCCTAGGAGAACAGCCAGCTCTTTATGGCCTTTCTTTATTTGGACTACAGCATGATCATCAAAATATTTAAGCCACATGTTACCAGTGTAGGCCCCATGGCATACATGGCTTATTTAAATGACATAATCAGATGTCAAAAAAATAAAAATCATTAAATGCCTGAAAATTTGCAAGAGTGAAAAACTGAATGAGAGTTTGGTATTCCTATCAAAGTTGTCTAACCAGGCATGTGCCGGTTACAAATGTAGTAAGCAACCACCTACAGCATCTTTGCCCAGGTTACAAGATGGAACCACTAGATTAAATTAAATAAACTGGAAGCAGCTAGGTGGGCTTTTCAAGATTGGACTTAAAAATTTGCTTTATGTTTTATATTGGTTTATAATTCCTTATAATAGCACAAGTGTGAATGACGTGGACAGCAGCTTAGGAAAAAATTGCTTGCCAAAAGAAAACATTTTAATAAATGCTTTATCTAAAGTAATGGACACTACTAGGCAGATATGAAAACAAAAAGACTCAGCAAAGCATCTGGAGAGAATTAATACAGTATATACTATTGTAAGAGACTACTTTCTAAATCTCATCTGCTAAATAGATGTCTGCAGAACCAAGATCAATTTAGAAGGTCCATATGGGTTTGTTCCAACCAGCTACTCTGGGATGATAATATTTATACTATTGTCATAACAGCTGAAAGTTTGATCCAAACTGGACTCAGATTAAAAGTATCTTAAATAAAATCTTTCCTCATCTATGGCCTTCATTTATTTTTTCCTATGTCTGCAGTATTCTTTACTCTACAGATTCTCAGTTCTGAGAACCATCCAAATTCATTCAGCCTGAAGCAAAGACACAATACTACTGGATTTTCCTACACATATGAAGAGTGTAGAAGTGACTGCACACCTGTCAATGAACCCCTTAAGAAAGACAATGGCTGGAAGTTTGGATTCTATATGGTTTCTATGGTGGTGACATTGTAGTTACATGGCATTGATACACTGATGGAAATGGAGATGAATTCTTTTTTCAAGCGCGAATGTGGAAGGAAAGTGTTACTTGAATATACAGTATGCATAGTGACATCTAGATTTTGTTGTAGTTTCTTGGCCTGATGTTCCTTGAGAAATTAGTCTCCAAAGGTATAAATATTTTAACAAAGTGCCTCTATGTTAAATACCTGTGACGCTTCTTCCATACTTTAACATACCTTAACCATGTCATCCAAAGAGATACATCGGAAAAGTAGTTATTGCAGAAAAGTCTGCTGGTATTTAAACTGCTTTTAAGAAAACTTAAATGGTATAGATGATGTCACTAACCTTCATATATGGTGATGATATGAGGATGGCTAAGAGATGACATAATTTCAATCTCCCGTCTGATGTGAATCATATCTTGTTCATCCTTAATTTTGTCCTTACGGATGGATTTTATTGCAACCTATAAATTCAGGAAATTGATCATTACTCTTAAAGTACATAAAAGTAATCTATAAGGAGTGTTCAGAAAATAAATACAGATGGTTGATGCTGGTAAAACATGGAATGAGCAAAATAATTTTTTAAAATATATACTGACTTTTTCACTATTGCATTATGGCCAAATATCATCCACAGTAGAAAAGGCAGTAATAGCAGACTTGTTTTAGTTATTTATTTCTTTATGATTATATGCCCCAACCAGTAAAATGCACTTATAAGATGCTTGATTATTGTACTGATACCATGGTTTCTTGTGTTTCTTCAAGGCATATATGCACGTGAAAAAAATAATAAGAAAATCAAATGAAAGTTGAGTTAAATTGTGCAAATTGTCACTCCAAAATTAAATATTGGAAGTTTCCTGGTTAGGTTAAAATTCTTTTTTTATTATTATTGTTGTTACTGTCTAATTTCATATAGAAACTACAGTATAACAATTTTTTTTAAATCTAAGACATGAACTCATTATATATTTCCATCAGCTATGATTCCAGAAGAAGCTGATAAACTCTTACTTGCTATATTGCTCTCTGAATCCTGAAGTCCCAAAGCACTTAGTAATCACTCAGTAACCATACCCTTCCTGCATCCTTCCTTAATGATCTGAGTAGACACCTTTCCCAAAAAAAAAAAAAACCCATGGGAACAGAGGAAACAATAGCCAATCCTTTATCATAATTGGGCAGTCATGGGAATATGTACTACATGTCAGAGGCAAGAATTTAAAAGGCTACCAAGATCAAATTGGGAAACAGGCGGGCATATGAACCATCCATATTCAGAATGAATAAACTTCTGCCTCTATATACCTATAATTTCCTTTAAAATACAAGATGCAAGTTTTCAAAACATAGATATGCAACAGCTGAATCATTTTAATGCTTAGTATTTAGATTTTTATGATATAATTATTTGCCAATGCTTCTGTCTGCTTGATAATCAATATTATCTGGTTCAAAATATATGACTTTTCATTCCACAATATTATTGAATAATAGTCCTTTTTAAACATATATCATTAAGTCTTATCTTTAAGTTAAAATGTAGGAAACTTTCTATTAATTTCATTATGTAATTTTAGTTTTTACTATCAGCTACCAGAAGATAGAGGAAAGTACATAAAATGCTATCAAATGTAATTTAATATACATTATTATTTTTAAAGGCTGATTCTGCATGTTATTTCACAAACAATTCAAAATATTTTATGAATAACTATGGAGTTATTATTCACATACTATGAAACAACAGTTTTGTTTAGAGACCATTTGGTTTACTATTTGATTTACTCAGGAATAGAACTGTATATTATTTTCAAAATAAGTAATTTATTTTATTTAGGTGGAGAATATGAACAAAATGTTTCTATCCTCTGGCTGCAATGCCAAATTAGTTTAGTTCTTGCCCCTGAACAATAAAGTCCATCATCACATTTTTAAAAACAAGATTGCAAAGATTTCGTGCATAAAATCTCTATTCTAGAAAAAAGGGTAATCATCATGTTCCCCTATCAGGGGTAGGCAACCTTGGCTCTTTTATGACTCGTGGACTTCAACTCCCAGAATTCCTGAGCCAGCCAAGCTGGCTCAGGAATTCTGGGAGTTGAAGTCCACGAGTCATAAAAGAGCCAAGGTTGCCTACCCCTGCCCTATATAATATAGAAGTTATTATATTTCTATATTCTTTTTATATCATGACTTTAATCTGAGGGATCAGCTCAACAGTCTTACTGTTAGTAAGGCTGAGTGTAATTTTAAATATATATTTTAAAAAGAGAGAGAGGAGCAAATCCTTGAGCAATTCCTGAGGGACAGAAAGCAGCTTCAAGTGTTCAAAAAGGTCTGGTTTTTCTTTTTCTTTCATTCTGTTCTGTGGGAGAGGCTGTGAAAGTGCATATATGCTAAGCATGCAAAAAAAAAAAAGCATGTGGGTGGCTTTTGGATCCACACATGCATTCCTAAGGAAAAAAATAAATATAGACATTGATTTAAAAATATGTATAGCATAGAATAGTTCTGCATTTGGTTCTCAGAAAGAATGTTAAAAGGATGTTATTGTCAAACATAGAAAAGACTAAATTCTTCACCATTTTGGGTCAGTGAAGCAATCATACCACATAGGGAAGGGAATATATTTGGGATCTCAGCTTACATGACAAATAGGAGACGACAACATAAATTGCACGCAGTACTAAAGATCTAAGCCTGAAAAACAGAGTATAATTTTAGAATTGTATAAAACTTAATAAATGTTCCTTCCAATCACCTTTTCTTTTAATTCAGATCTAAATCTCACGAACAGTGGCTTTACAAGTAGTCCTTGACTTACAACCACAATTGGGACTGGCATTTCTGTCACTAAGTGATGCAATCATACAGCAAGACGTCACATAGCTTCCTGGCACCCTGCCTTGCAACTAGCAAAAAAAAAAAAAAAAAACCCACAGGGGGTTCATGCTGCAGGGTGGTGAGGGAGACTAGGATTGACCTGGGGTAGCTGCAGCTTCCCAAGGCATGGTGAGCTGCCCCAGAGTTGCACTGTTCTGGGGCTGCTTGAGAGCTTACCCTGCACCCTGCAGCATGAGCCCCCTGTGGGGTTTTTTCTTTCTTTTTCACACCATGAAGCCAGCCCCAGCCTCACTCAGGAGCTCTTTCAAAAGGTCTGGGGGCTTTTTCCTTCATTTTTTTTCTTTTTCACAATGCAAAGTCAGCCCCAGCCTGACCCAGGAGCCAGGCTGGGCATGTCTTGTCAGCAGCAGGAGCAAGAATGCAGCGAAGATCAGCTGGGGCGGCAGAGCACTGGGCAGCAGGGGACCAAAAGGGCACAGATTGGGGGGGGGGGGAAGAGATAGGCAGGCGGAGGCTGTTGCAGCACTTCTGCAGTCATAAAATTGAGCAGGCTGCCAAGTACCCAAAACGTTGATCATGTGACCATGGAGACACTATAATGGCCATAACTTTGGGCATTGGTCGTAAATTTTTTTGTTTAGTACTGTCATAACTTTGAACAGTCGCTGAACAAATAGTCATAAGTCAAGGACTACCTGTACACTCTTTCTTCAGAAGCATACTTCAATATATTACAATGTTAAAGAGCTACTGTTCAATTTATAAAACATTAAAATTGCTTTAGTTATTAATATCAATCAAAATAAGTACAAATATGGTAATATAAAAAGCTATAATGTAAAAAGATTTTCCTTCCTGGCCTTTATTGTGGCACTGATTGACAACTGCAAACCAGGTTGTCATGAGGAAGATGTCGCTAGCCTTCTTGGAGATGACGGGGATTGAAATTGGGACTTTCTACATACAAAGCTGGAAGTCATCCAGTACTGGATAAATGTAAGTACCAACTCTGAAGAGGAGAGGATTTTTTCTCCTTTAAATGATTAACAGTCTTTGGATGGGATTCAATGAAAAAAAAACCCCATCCTTTGGATTGCTAAATATCAAGTCATTTAGATTTTTCAAAGGTAAGCACTACCTGACTGAAATAAGCTCAGAAAAACAACTTATTGGCTACTGGTTTAAAAGTCAGTGAAATGTGTTTCTCCCAAACTAGTGACGTTTGAGAGAAATCTTCAAGGGCGGCACCATGTATAACCACACAATATGTACAAGATTATAAGAGAGTGGGGCAAATCCAAATGATGTTGTTCCATAACTCAATGAGAGTCAAAAATGGTATCTCAAAAATATTCTGTATTTTGACCATAAACTTTAGTAAAGCTTATCTTTTTCAAAGTTTCCTCTCTTTCTTTTTCTGTCCCTTCCTCTCAAAAGTTGGCTTATTCATGGGTGGGCTTATAGATGAATATATATATGATATTATTGTTATTTCCTTAAATAATACCAGGTTTATGTGAAAGTAGAAAGCAAACATAATAATAGTAAACTATCTACCGGCTGTTTATATATATCCGAATAAAAACAGGGAGGAGCCTATTGCTGTAGACCATTCCTCTTGCTCTCTTTGAATGTCTATTTTACTGTGAATTAAGACCTGAAAAATATGTCTGTTTCATTCTTAAGTACTGTATGTCAGATTACTAGAGAGAACAAAGTAGAATAATCCTGAATTTATCGCTTTTGAGGAAAAAAATCAGGATACAGGGTAGATGGACAGATTCCTGAGCCGTGATAGCGCAGTGGTTAGAATGCAGCACTGCAGGCTAACTCACTGCTCACTCCAGGAGTTCAGTTCTGAGCAGCTCAAGGTTGATTCAGCCTTTCCATCCTTCCGAGATCGGTAAAATGAGGACCCAGATTGTTGGGGGCAATATGCTGACTGTAAACCACTTAGAGAGGGCTGTAAAACACTGTGAAGTGGTATACAACAGGGCTTTTCAACCAGTGGTACGGGTACCACCTGTGGTACATTGGCACCTGGCAGGTGGTACACGACCATCCTAGAAAAGTGGTAGCGGGGGAGGGGAATGAGCTGAACCAGTGGCAGCACCGCACAAGCCTGAGCGAGAGATGGCTGGAGCTGAAGGGCTGTCAGGGCTCAGCGGAAGCGCCAGGATCAGCGCCAGGCTCCAGCTGGAGCCCGGCGCTGATCCTGGTGCTTCTGCTGAGCCCAGAAGAAGCGCCGATCAGCTGGAATGTTGCAGCATCTCCAGGGTCTTGTGATTTACATTCAGATGCTTGGCAACTGATTCATATTTATGATGGTCACAGTGTCCCAGGGTCATGTGAAGTGACCAAAACCTGCTGCAACCACTCAGCAGATGGGGGAATAAAAACCAAACTCCCCCCACCCCCGCTGCCAATCCTCAACAGAAATGCTCACAACAATGAAAACCTCGGACAGGAGGAAGAGCGCGGCTGGGTGGGCAGGCAGGTGTCTTGCTTGGCTGTGGCTTGGGGGGCACTTTTTTCAGTGCCACTGTAACTTCGAACAGTCACTAAGCGAACTGTTGTAAGTCGAGGACTACCTGTACTTTATCACTTTTTTTTTTTTTTTTTTGGTCATCAAGTTTTTGACACCTTGCTAGGTGGTACTCGGATGTTGCCATATCCTAAAAGTGGTACAATGGGTGAAAAGGTTGAAAAGCCCTGGTATACAAGTCTAAGTGCTATTGCTATCTCTAGAAAATTTGGATTTATTTATTTTAATTTATATGGTCAGCCATCTCAAAGTCATGATACAAGGCAATTAGCAATGTTGAAAGAAAATATAGAAACATAAAAAACAAGAAAAGAAAAAAGCAATACATGTGAAAACAGTAACCGGGAGTAAAGCAATCATAAATTAATGGAACGGATGGACATACTCAGCCCCACTTCCTGACCTCCTGGTCTGGTGACATAACCAAGTCTTTAAGATCTTATGTAAGGCCAAGACGGAAGAGGTCAACGTGATCTCTGTGGGAATCATATTTCAAAGAGTGAATGCCAGAAAAGAAAAGGCTTTTTTCCTCAGCCTCACTAGGTAGCATTTTTTTGGCAAATGGAATATACAGAATATACCTCTTCTGCTGGACCTAATGGGTCAGACAGACATAATGAGCTAGAGGCAGTCCCTCAAGCACACAGTTCCAAGCCATGAAAGGTTTAAAATTGCAGCCAGGATCATGAATTGAACCCAGAATCAAACTTGCAGCTTGCAGAGCAGTAACGTGCTGATTGAGGAGTACACATAACTGTCCACACCATTCTATACTAGCTATATCTTCTAGATGTTCTTTAAAGACAGCCACATGTAGAGTGCATTGCAACAGTCCATTCAGGATGTGACTAAAGCACAAATGACTTGTGCAGAGCCTTGTGGTCTAAGAAAGGGAACTGGTACCCAACAGGAAGCTGTGCAAAGGCCCTCCAGGCCACAAGTGTGGCCTCTTCCTTGAATAGGAGCTGTGAGACCAGGATGACCCCCATGTTGCATACTGTCTCTGTCTGGGGAAGTGCAGCACCATCCACAACTAAAGATAGTTTACGGTCTTAGGAAGACAAACAAGGATACTTGATGAATTATCAGGTGAAGTTACTGAACACAAGCTAATATAGGTATGGCCTCAGGTGTTTTGGATTTGCTATTCTTTTCCTTTACAATTTACATATTTTATTTTTCTGCAATTATTTATCTTGATGCCATCTGCCTGTGAGGCCTAAAGATTCAAGAAAGAATACAGATAAACTGCAAAAGAGGAAATTTTAGAATTAAACTATTTTATTACATTTTTCTTGCGAATAGCATCAAGAAGTAATTATGCATTATTTATGCATAAGAGATGGAAATACTTTGGACTTTATTTTTATTCTTTGCACATAGACTTTAAAATGATTTTATTGTGATGCTTTTAGAGAATTCATATAAATAATTAACAGTTTGGTATAATATTTGATCTCAATATATCTATATAAAAAAGTCTAAAAATTTAAGATGCTTTGCAACTCATATGTTACAGCTTGAAAAAAATACTTCTCCTTTAAGCATCACAAATCAAGTATCAATGCAATATGTTACTTTAATAAATTGATGTATTCTTTGTACAATAACCAAGATGCTTTTAAATGTATGTATGTATGTATGTATGTATGTATGTATGTATGTATGTATGTATGTATGTGTGTGTGTGTGTGTGTATTACAATTTCATTTTGTCCATTTTTCTCACTGGAAGAAACATTCTTTCAACAGGCAGATTAGAAGATTAGAAGAATATAATTATTCTCTCAATGAAGCACAGATTCCAAGAGAGACTGTGTAATTAAAATAAGTAATTATATCCTAAATGATTTATGCTACAGTTACGTAAGCCAAAGGGTGGAAGGCACATTTGCAACTCCCTTCCTACCCACATGTGATAACAGGATTTTTATGCGTACTTCCTGAACCCTGCATGCTAAAGAATGATATCCCTTCATTGTTTTATACTTGCTGTACCTTACAGTGCAAATGCAGCTTGGCTTGTATCCAGCAAAAGTTTCTGGAAAAATTAAATTTTTGCACTTAGAAATAATAATGCATCATATTTTAATTAATTCAAAGTAAACCTAGTAGTGCAGACTTTGTTTAAATGATTTAAAGGACTCTCCTAGGAAGCAACATTTAATGATATTAATACTTATATACATGTCTGCGTGTGTGAGAGAGGCAAAAGGCATTAGAAGTTCTGTAATGGAATCCTGAATTACTTTTCTTTCTTAGAGCAGTGATGATTATAGTATGTGGAATGTTTAGAAATGATATAAGCAACACATACTTTGGTGTCTAGTTAGCAGGAACAAGAATTTAATGCTGCTAACATATTTCCTAAATTTTGTACTAAAAAAAAAGAGGAAAAAGATAATATGAAAGATAAAATGATTTGAAAACAACAGATAACTTAAACTCTTTGTAGTTACAGAATATCTATGATTATCAGAACTTCACACATTTTGTCATCCAAAATGACACATGGCAGGAAGGAGAGAAGCAGCCTGAAATAAAGAAAAGAAATCAGGAGGAACTCTCAAAATATCAAAGACATATCCTTTTTTAGAAAACAAGCAGCAAAAATTCTCCCACAAGAAGTGCCATGAATAAAAAGGAATCCGGGTATCATTCAAAGCAAATTCACATCCCATCCAAAAAAGGGGTGGAGTAATTCTCAGAAAGTTCACAACTGGAATGAAAATGAAAACTGTTCCACAACTGTAAACATGAAGCCATAATTTTGACTTTAGCAATGTTGACCAATATTGAGTGCCAAATCCACCAAAAAAACTAAAACTGCAGTTATATTTAGTTTGCATTAAAATTGCCAAACTTATTATTTATTTTTGGTCTCCATTTTCACTTGGCCAAATGCAGCATCAGACTTAGATTCTGTTATGTTAGTTACTATACAGTCAAGCATTTAATGATACAAAAACCAATTGCTAGCATTTCTTACAAATGGGTTGGAAATGACAGACTACTTCCAAAACCTGACCATGTGTTCATAATAAACTAAATCAGTGGTAGAAATTTGCTTCCTGACCTTACTATGCTCTGCAAGTCCTTTTTATCCATCCTGTGCAGGACTAGACAAAAGCGTCTCCTTTTTTCTGAATACTTATCTTAATTTTAATCTTTTATTTGGTTGGTGCAATCATTTTTTTTTTTTTGCTTCCTATGTATATGAAAAGGGAATGGTTTTTTTTACATTAGCAAGAATTCTTTCTCTCTTGCTTTTACACAAGGAGAAGCGGACTATCATATTCTACATGCAGAATAAAACTTTACTTTTCAATGGACTATTCATTCCTGGCCTTCTGCTCATAGAAACTCAATTCTGAAGGTGCAGTCTGGCTCATCCATGGTGTTTCAGCACTCGCAGCTTCATACATTGTACAGAGTATAAGTCAGGACAGGGGAAGGAGTTTTATCTACTTCCTTTAAAAAAAAAAAAAGATACCCAGAATTACAATGACAACGCAGGCTTCTGTAAGTTAAATCAATTTCTTTATCACAAACATGATATACCACCACATCAGTGTATAGAACAATATCTCATTAGCTAGAATTTAATTTCAGCAAGTACTATAAATCATGCCATTCTGTAGAGAACTATTTTTAAAAGTTGTACAGGTAGCCGTCAACTTACACCATTTGTTTAATAACTGTCTGATCTGAAGATACGACAGTGCTGAAAAAAGTGACAACTGGTCCTCACACTTAGAACAGTTGCACCATGCCCACAGTCACACGATCAAAATTTGGGCACTTGGCAATTGGTATATACCGTGTTTCCCCAAAAATTAGACCCAGCCCAATAGTAAGCCCTAGCTTGATTTTTGGGGGTAGGCCTAATATAAACCCTACTCCAAAACCAAGCCCTAGTTTTGGGGCGAGGCACACCCTAAAAATCAAGCTAGGGCGGGGGTAGGGGGACTGAAGCTACCCCACACACCCCGCACCTACTTACCTTACCGGTAGGACCACCACAACCAGGCCTTCCACATCCCGACACCTCTCGCAGCACTACTTGACTTCTTCTGCAGCTGCTTGCTGCCACTTGTGGCCGGCCGCCAGGTGGCACATTGCGCCATTGCCGCTCCTCCCGGCAGGATGCCACATGGCGCTTTGGGCCACTTCTGTTGCTCACACACTTTGGATCGCTTCTGTTGCTTGCGGCAGGAGGCCATGTGGCACTTCAGGCCATTTCCGCTGTGGAAACGGCCCAAAGAGCCACGCGGCATCCTGCCATGAGCAGCAGAAACGGCACAAAGCACCATGCGGCGTCCAGCCGGGAGGAACGGCAACAGCACAATGCGCCACATGGTGTCCGGCCACAAGTGGCGGCAAGCAGCCGCAGAAGAAGGGAGGCCTGGCTGTGGTGGTCCTAAGGTAAGACATTCTCTGAAATTAAGACCTAGTGCCTCTTTTGGAGGCAAAAAAAGTATAAGACTGGGTCTTAATTTCGGGAAAACATGGTATTTACAATATCCCAGGGTCACATGTTCACTATCTGTGATCTTCCCAGAGGGCTTTTGACAAGCAATGGGGGGAAGCTGATTCACTTAACAACCACACAATTCACTTAACCCCAGCAAAAATCATAAAATTAGGTGCTATTCACTTAATGACTGCATCACTTAGTGAGAGATGGCCTGGTCCCAACTGTGTAAGTTGAGGACTACCTATACTGCGCAATGGGAATCAGCCAATTTAAGCCAGTCTTTCTGACTTTAAACTGTCTATTTAAGTTATCCCAAATGAAATGATTATGCTACTACATCAGAACCTAGAAAAATATTTCCTGTACTTGGCAAATCAAGTTAAGTGGAAAAACCAATTTACCACAAAATGAAAACAAGTATCCTACCAAGAATTAAACTCTCTTTTTTTACAAATATCAATTTTGTATTTCAATAATTATTAAAATGAAAACCGCTTTGAAAACATGACATGAAAATATATGAAAACATAAAAATATACTACAGTATATTATTTCATTAGACTCTGATGAAACATATATTCCCATGCATTGGCTTTTATATTCCTCTAACAAGCACACAGGAATGAAGTTATAAATAATAATGATACCTTACAATAGGACAAGTGAATTTGTACAATTTCTTCATAAATCCTGTGACTGTATTTGATAGCCTAATCTTAGCAACCCCTTTTTTAAACTACTGACTTTGTTCTGTAGTGTGCTCTATAATGTTCATACCAGCTTAAAAGCATGCTTGTGATTGAATTAGCTTATATAACAGGATATAAAATGTCATAGCAAGTTTTGCTGGAATGATAATGAGAAGAATTTGTGCATAAAATGAAACAAAGATGCTGGCTCCTGTGCCAAACATTCATTTGATGGCAACACTTCAAATAAATTATTTCTTATAACAACTGGATTGTTATATTCTACAACCACATCCCAAGCAGCCACCCAGCTGGGCTCAATAAAGCTATTTTCCAATGTGCTGTATATACACACGAACACCCATACTTCCCAGATGTTCTCTGTGTAAAACATCTGGTTTCAAATGCATAGTAAAGTCTTTCCAAAAACCCATTACATTTGTTTAATGGACTCATACAGTTCAGCTAAAATATCCTGGAGCAGACTGCATTTCTACTCTATAAGTTCCATCTGCAAAAAGCAGAAACAGCAAATGAGAATTCTTTACTTGATTTATGCTGCCTTTATGATCAGCCAGTTCATAAAGAACAAACTTAGCTCAACAGACAATAACACAGACTGTTTTAAATACATCCTTAATATACTTTCTCTGTTATACTTTCCACTGAAGCAAAAGTCCCAGTTCTGAAGACACAAGAGATACCAACAGCCATGTAATTTCCTGTTTTCTTTTCCCGATAATTCCAAGAATCTCGGGAATTCATAGTGTATGTGGCAATATTTACTTTTCTTACTATCAGAGGCTGGAAGAAGACACGTTACACTACATAGTGACTGATTTAATTTATCCTCAGATACCCAGTGGCAAGGGATGTGGTGGCCTAGGAGTTAAAACACTGGGCTTGTTGACTGGAAGGTTCAAGACCCAAGTACTGCATGACAGGGGGAGTCCCAGTTCCTGCCAACCTAGCAGTTCGAAAGCATACAAATCCAAGTAGACAAATAGGTACCACTTTAGTGGGAGGTAACAGCATTCCATAAGCCTTGGCCTATATTTTGGCCACATGACCATGGAAGGGTCTTCAGACAATACTGGCTTCCTCAGCTAGGCAATGGAGATGAGCTCTGCTTCCTAGAGTCAGATATGACTAGATTGGGAAAATCTTTACCTTTTTTTAAAATCCCAGTGACAACTGTTCCAATAAGCTTACATATGAATTTATATGATCTGAATTCATCTCTCCGTTGTCTGGTAGTTGCCTCATATTCATTTTAATCCTAGATATATATTGATTCATTTCACTGAAGTGGGAAAATCTGTATCACAGGATATCTTAGGTGAATATTTTCTTTTCTGGACATAGCAATAAATTCAATTTTCTCAGATTTCATTTCAAAAATCTTGAAGATATTTTATTTTATCTTTAAAAAAGCTGATCAGGCTGAATTTTGAGACTCCTCTATGCACTACCAGTTAAGACATCAAATGTTTGCCTGTTCAATGCATAGAAGAATCTCAAAATTCAGCAATAAAATAAAGATTTCAAGATGGCAGACATATACAAAATTAGTTGTATATGTATATGAATAAATATAAACAAAGTAAAACTCTTAAGACTTAGCAACTTGATTCTAGTTGCACAGAATCTCCTTACAGGTCAAGAAAATCCATAAACTGGAGAGGTCTACAAGAAGAGATCCAATTAGAACTGACAGGTAAAAAGTAATCAGTAACAATAAAATTAAGCCTATTATATGATAATATTAAGGGATCCAACATCAAAACTAAAATTAAATATCAGCGAAGAAAGCACTGATTTATGTTTGTGGACTGTAAACTGGCTAGTGATGTAGGTGGTATATAAATATTGCAACAACAAACTAACAAATGATAACCAGAGTCTAGGTGAACATAGCCCTGACACCCAAGAGGGTGTCCAATCATAAGAGCCCCAGGCAAAAATGGTCCATTAGGCTTATGTGAGATAGCACAACTCCCTGCCAGCACTGTCCACAGTAAGCTAAGATTTTATCAAAATGATAAAACATTCCTTTTGATGTCACAACACAAACACTAGTCCTTACATACTTACATTGTGTAAATGATGCATTTACAATAAGGAACTTCTATCACAATGCACAGTTTATTACTGTTCACTTCTTAGAAATCCATGTCCTCTTCTCATAAAGGAATGCAAAATCTTCTAACAATGTATTACAGTATAAATCAAACAAATAAATAAACCTGAATCATACTAAAACTTTTGATCATACGGACAGTAGGCGGAACAGCTGGAAAAAAGAGAGTGACTGAAAGAGAGATAAAACGCAGTAACAAAAACCAATCTGAACTAACTGTATTTATGCATTGAACAAAGGCATTCCATTATAAAAGGTCAGTGATATGAAAATAAGATTATTTTTTTAAAATATCAGATCATCATCATATGTTCAGATTTAAGCAGTGCTCTAAAATTATTTTCTGGGCTTGATCATGCAAGACAGAACTGAAAAACTAATTAAAGGAGGGAGGGATTATCTTGTTCAGGTTGACAGCCATACTGTCAGTGTAATTATGAGCTGATTATAGGCATTTAAACCATGCTAATGATCATCATTTGCATGTTTCCAGATTTCTATAAATATTTAGTTGCCAAGAAAGATATAGCATTCAATCTACAATATATCTACATTGAAATTCCCACTGGAGAAGCTTAAATTAAAAATGCAATATATGTGAACATTAAAAATGTTTTAAATAATATGATTTTTTACTACAAATCAATTATCATTTTTCCTACCAGATTTTAAAAACACACTGTACAGTAAAATAAAATTTTAAAAGAGTGATTGCACAAATACCATGAAATACACTCACGTGCTTCCACTAATCATTATAGTATTGGGACATACTAAATGGGATTTGGAATCAGGCAGAGACAAAGCAATTTGGAATCAGGAAATTTTCTCAAGGAAGGCTGGGCAGAAAATTTTTGTAGTAGCATCATAAATTGGGCTTCAAAAAAAATTATACAATTTTTAGGGCTACTTGGGCAATTTTTAAATCATTCTATACATCTAAACAGCAACATCCTCCATATTGGCTAAGGATATTTATTTTATCTTCCTTGGGATAGCATGATCTTAGTAAGGTATACCTATTTTCAAATAGAATAGGCCAGATGGTCATAAGACTGGATGTAAAAGAATGGTATTTTTTTTTTGTTAAATTAACCGTGCCCATGCTTGCAAATTAATGGAGTTGTGGCCATGTTATAATCATAAATATCACTTTCTAGGAAGCCTGTGATGTTGTCATTCAATGCATACCCCATCATTTTACTTATATAAATACAGCTCGGAGCGGACATTCTCCTATGTACCAAATAGTCCAGATTCTGCCACTGGGGAGATTTTCAAAATGACTCTTCTGTTCACTTAACTAACCAGCCAGATTTATAGCCAAAGACAAATTCCTCAGGTAGTCAGATCTTAAGATAATTAAGAGTTTGAAAGGTCAATGTTATTTGTTTTTAACCATTTAGTCAGTCAAGTCTGACTCTTGGTGACTTTATAGGCAAGTGCTCTCCATGCTACCTTGTCAAGCACAGCTTCTTTCAACTGTTGCATGTTCAACTTTGCATAAGATTTGATGTTATCAAGTCAGTGTGTTCTTTGCTTGCCCCTTCTTTGTCCACTAACCATTCCTAGCATCATTGCCTTTTCCAATGAATTTGTAAACATAACAATAGTCAAAGTAAATCAAATGTAGTGTTATGATTTCAGTTTAAGGCCAGTATCAACATCTTAAATTGTGACCAGTAGGCAACTGGTAGACTCTTCTGATCTTTCAGTACAGACTTCACAGGATCTTTGTATGGTAAAATCTTCATTCAGTGGACTTTAGATGCAGTAGAAAAAATTTGACTGTCCAGGTCAGACAATTGGCATACTGCTATTGATAGAAGCAAGTTAACAGAACCTTTCACAGCCCCTACTCTCACTAGGGTATTTCTATCGCTTAATAAATAGAAATAGAAATAAAAACAGAAGCCAAGCCCATTTGCTGCTCAAAATGTCTGCTCATGTCTTCTGTTCATGTGTCTATGAGCAGATAATACTCTAAGACTGCTGTCCTAGTGAAGTGGCACATCTCTGCATACATAGATGCCCTCACATAGAGGCCCTCCAAACCTTACGGTACCTTCAAATGAATTCAGAAGCTCCATACATGGGCCAATGGGTTCAGAAATATGCCTTAGTCACTTTGCTGTGCACACTTCCCAGTGGTTCACACAACACAAAATTAAGATTCCACTCTTAATAAACTAAGAAGAGAGCAGTACCTCTGATTCCAGCCTCGATGCTCAGGCTATATTCTATTCAGATTTTGTTTCTTAACTTAAGTTTCTATTTTATAAGTGGGGATCACAGCTGGGGAATATGTATGAATAATCTAATACTTTAAAATACATAAAATGATGACATACTATTGAAGGGCTGGTCAATCTAATGTAGAATAAGAAGCTTTATTAAACCATGATCAACTTTAAAAATTAATTTGGTTCCCACAATATGCTAAGCCCCACTGAGCCAAACTAAATAAATCACCATTATAGATTAGCTCAATGTCTAGCATTACTTAGTGTAGTGCCTAAGGTGTTGGACTAGTTCTAGTAGCTCAGCTACAGCTTTGAGTTGTACAAAGTAAAGGTTGTACAAAGTAAAGTATATCAATATAATAGATATATAAATATTGTTTGACAATAACCAGATCCCATATCATTCTAATCCTGGAAGCTTTTTTCCATAGCCATTTTTTTTAAAAAATAATAGTTTCTCACAAACAATTTTTATTCATATCCCCCCAAACATATAAGATCTGAATAAGCATATGTGCACTAGTTTTACGATATTACACGAGTTTACTTTTTAAGATCACTTATTTTATCAAACGTAGATGCCGGTAACCAATTTTCATCCTAAAGTGAATCAAAATATACTGTAATTATTACCTCAGATAGCTGAATGTAAAGGAGACATGAATCATTTGTATACATGTGGTTTCTTTTATATATTTTACTGCTACAGTTTGGATATCAAATAACTTTACATTTAACTAGTGAACACAGGCATTCCTTCTCATTTAAATTGAACATTACTGAGGGGATTTTGGATGCATTAAACATCTGGAATTTCTGATATGAATCCAAGATATTTGATCAGCATGGGCAACCATTCAACTCCTATTCAATATCTCACCCAGCCCCCCCCCCAATGTTCTGCATCTGAAATCTCCTAATTTATTCAAATGTATAGTGTTGTCTGTGTAGACATGGTGATACATATGTGCTGTTTGAAACTGTACTTCACAAACTATAGCTTACAGATGTTGAGGACTTTCATGTGGGCAAGACAAATGAGAATCCTATGCCTGACTGCATAGGCTGAGTCCAAGAAACAATAGCAGAAAAACATAAATGAAAGCCTAAGCACACTTGTGGTTTTAATGAACTAGTCATCAAATATTGCATGTATCTCACTGTCCTTCATAAGGAAATATTCGGCAAGAGAACTATGCATTTTTAATTTTACCAGATTTGTTACATAGGATGTATGTCAATTAAAGAATGTGTGACTCGAATTTTGTGAAGAATAAATACTCCCATGCAAGAACTGCTTGTTCTGAATAGCTTTTTCCAGACATATTACTTATTTGTTAAATTTATATCGTTGCCAATCTCACCTGAAGTGACTCACCCCAAGTGAATATAACAAAGTGTAATTTTATACATGTTTTCAGATAAAATTTGCTCCATGTCAGATACTTTCTTAACTTTAAATATAATTGTATTAAGAAACCCACTTGCAAATTACATTATTTATCAATTTGATTATGATCTTTCTTCTCAAATGTGGTCTTAAAATTGTTAGTGACCATTTATGAGAATGCAGTAGTGCTTTTAGTTAACAGTTACTTGGCAAGTAAATTCTACTGTGCATTCATTTCATTCAGCTAAATTTGGGGGGAAATGTTCATTGATTTTTCATAAATGAGAGAAATAACTTTAGGGATGCTTTCTTAAGATGTCAAGTGACGTTGTCAATAATGGTAATGTCCCAAAAGCTCTAATATGACAATCTTAAGAGAGACCCTCTTGGGATAAAGTTACCTCATGCATTTATGTCTATATTACTACAGCATTTTAATTGATTCCCAATTTAAAAAATAGTTTTTAAAGATTCCATTGAATAAAATGACTAAGTTTCAAGATGAAAGAACTTCCTGTCACTGAAGCAAGAAATCGGTCACACATTGTCCGCAAAGAGTTATTTGAGAAATATGTATCACAGCATTCCCAGGAATCTTTTTCACTCTGTATGGAAAGAGGCTCTCCATCTCTCCACATATGACAAGCCAAAACTTAACTAGACTGACTTTGATTTAAAAATAAATAAAATTATTTTTTCCTTTAAACAAAATAACTGAGTAGTTATCTTTTTATTAACCCTTGCATGATTATAATTTTGTATTATGGCAGCTAGATTTCCCTTTAGAAATTATCCTCACTTTATGTAGCTTTTTCACTTATGATTAACCTGCTAGAACTAAAGCTTTTATACACTGTAGGTGTGCTGCAATTGCTATGCAATTCAGATTTTTCTTTTTAAAAGCGTTGGGTTTCTGCTTATTTGCTCATTAGCCATTGCCTGGTGTCCCTGCCTTAACAATACTTGCAAGTGAGTCAAGAATGTATTCCTGTGGATCTTAAGACATAGTCATGAAATATTGATGAACAATGTAATATCAGGGCCTCCAACCTTGCCAACTTTAAGACTTGTGGACTTCAACTCCCAGAATTCCTCAGCCAGCATTAATAGACTTGTTCATTACGCTTCTGATTGGTAGATAAAATTGATATAATATGAATTCTTTTGACTACAGTCCACAAATGGAGTTAGAATTTTTTTCCCCTTAATTGCAAAGCTATTATAAACATGCCTCTAAATCTGTGCAGATTGCCTATTCCTTTGCACTTCACAAATAGCAGCCTACCTCTCCTATGGCTAACAACACAAATGGTATTGATTTCCATAAAGTCTGAGTCTTTTTCTGAAAACTAAACATGGTCTCAACAAAGTACAGCTTTGAAAACCAGGTTTAGAAAGGTTAGGTAGTATTTTCATCTATTCTGAATAAATACTTAGCAGATTTTCCATCCCTTTAGCAGCTCCCATTCACAAACCATTTATTTTTCTTGTTTAATCAGACTTTTCTTTGATAGAAATTGTAAGTGAAGCCAGCTGCAAGCAAGTTGGGTCTTCAGAAAAGCTGCAGAGCTAGAAATGTTGATGATAATAAACTGAATCTGGAATTTCTCTCATCTAATTGTCAATCAATTTAAAAAAAACATTTTCCTCTTTTTTTAATCATCTATACTTGAAACCAAACTTCAACTACAGTTGACTGAAAAGTACAGTATTTAAGACAAATATATTCTCAGGGTGATGGATGGAGGTTAGAGTAAATGAACAAAAATGTCATATAAAGGAAATAGTTTTTCACATGGAATAGAAAGTAAAATGCAATACTAAGTATCTAGAAAGAGATTAAATATTATACTGGCAAACAACCAATCTGATGTGCAGAATTCTTGGAAAAGAAAATGGGAGAAAAGAAAGAGAATTCCCAGTACCACCGCAATGAGGGAGAGAGAGAGAGAGAGAGAGAGAGAGAGAGAGAGAGAGAGAGAGAGAGAGAGAGAGAGAGAGAGTGTGGTGTTTTCCTCCTTCAATTTTATTGCATACTTAGTCAGGGCTTTAAATAATAAAGTATATCTCAAGTTGAGTTCAACTCCAGATAACT
The DNA here is from genome assembly GCA_023970755.1 of Azemiops feae. Classification (NCBI taxonomy): domain Eukaryota; kingdom Metazoa; phylum Chordata; class Lepidosauria; order Squamata; family Viperidae; genus Azemiops; species Azemiops feae. Next base: position 1,450,619 of record JALGBA010004230.1, on the reverse strand, counting down.
TTATAGATATCTCAGGGGTTGCCACAAAGAAGAGAGAGTCAATCTATTCTCCAAAGCACCTGAAGGCAGGACAAGAAGCAATGGATGGAAACTAACCAAAGAGAGAAGCAACCTAGAACTAAGGAGAAATTTCCTGACAGTTAGAACAATTAATCAGTGGAACAACCTGTGAATGCTCCAACACTGGAAGTCTTTAAGAAGAGACTGGAGAGCCATTTGTCTGAAATGGTATAGGGTTTCCTGCCTGAGCAGGGGTTGAACTAGATGACCTCCAAGGTCCCTTCCACCATCATCATCATCATCATCATCATCATCATCATCATCATCATCATCATCATCATCATCATCATTATTATTATTATTATTATTATTATTATATGTCCATGTAGTTTCCTGGCAACAGTGCAGGAATGATTTGCCAAGACCCTCTTATGAGATGCTTTTTAACTTTCCTCTCAAGTACAAAGCTCTGAGATTTCCTAATAGTCTCCCTTCCAATTCCACCTGCTCAGCTTTATATATGAAAGCTGAATAAGATCATAAGCACAATCACAGACCAAGTTGCTGGTCCCAATTGTGCTCACTATGCAAGGACTACCTGAATTGCAATTTAAAGTGCTATTGAGGAAATTGCAAAAAGAAAAAAAAAACCTCCTTATTGTTATGCTGTAAGGATATATGGCAATTCCAACTCTATCATGTTTCACCTTGACAAGCTTCAAAGTTGTAAAGAGAAATGGTTTTATGGAATTCAGGGTCAAATATAAATTCTCAATGTCCCTGGAATGATTTAGACAGATTCTGTTCATTATTAGATTCAGAATCCATGATTTATGAACCTACTTTGAATCCAAATTTATTTATTTTTTTATTCATTCATTCATTTGCACCTAGCCTTTAATATTTTTACAAATAACTGAAGGTGGCAAACATACTCGGTATCTTCCTCCCCCTATTTTGCATGAAGCATAAAATGCTGTTGTGCTGTATCTGAGTGAATTAACAAAATGTCCACTTTTTCCAGTATAGTAGCCTCGAAAATGTGCCCACACAAAAATGAATTTGTCTATTTAAGAACAGATAGAATTGCAGCAAGGCACAATGTATTTTTAAATTAATCCTATGCCAGCTTTTACTTAGAAACAATTAACTATCTTCACTGGGAAGATAGGAGCAAAGAAGCACCACAACAGCTGGCATGACTAGGCAGTTATCAATGAAAGAGAAGGAGAAATTAGGTGGCCAGATTTGATTCTATAACCCATAAGAAAAATTATTTCTTCCTTGCATATAATTCTATGTAATCCATGGCACACAGCAAACCCTTAAATGCCAGCCTACCATACAGATTACTACTGTTACACGTTTATATAAATCATTCTTGAACTTCAGAATCCCAGTGAATGTTTGGCAGGCAGGCTGCCTCAGTGTAAGTAGGCTGTATTCCTGCATTTCATTTCATTCAATATGCAACCTAATCTCCACTACATTATTACAATGTAGTGTTTACAATTACAAGAGTAAATAACAAGTTGCTGCTAACAACAAATTAAATCTAACATACATATCTATAATCCAACTCACAGCTCAACAGCCATCACATAAACTGAGGGCTGAGAAAGTATTATACATTTCTTAAAACAAATGTCAAACTTATAAGCATTTTTCAGAATAAAAAATAATCAAATTCCTAGATGCCCATATCTAGTTTGTAGGAGTGTGGTATGTAGGAAAGCAAAAGAACAGAATGCACATAGATTAATATTTTTAGTCTATAATCTTTTCTCCCATTTGGGGATGTTTAGAGATTTTCCTGCAGATTTCATAACACGTTCTATTTGGTGGTGTCTGATTTTTCTACAAAAAGTCCACAGCTGTATGCTTCAAACTAAAATTACAACTAATAAAATATTAATGGCAATGTTTTTGTTTAGGTAACCTGGTGAGAGTAAGCTGCCAAGGATATTTCTAGATGTTGCCCTATGTTTCCAAATATTTACATATTAGCTTGTAGGAAAATGCTACCTCACCTACTAATATGACAGCAAACAAATGATATAGGTGGGAACATGACCTTGAGATTTGTAATGCAGTCCTAAGCTTTTCTCTACATGAGGTCATGATGGGAATTATGCTGGTCACATTGTACCAAGGACCCCCTCTGCTGGTCACAATACATAGCCACCCTAATCAAAGCTCTTTAATGGTTCCATAAGTTATGACTAAGGTGAAAGAAAGATAGCACAGATAGGAAAGAGAAGGCTAAATGAATTCCCAGTTTAAATTCTGGCCCAAATACTTTTCACGACACTCTTATGTGTGAAGAGGGTATATTACACATATTAACAGACAGAGATGTTTATATGTTTTTCAGTAAAGTACATTGCCATTTTTAACACAACTAAGCATTATCATGAGGCATGAAACAAATTAAAACCCAAGAATCCATAAACAAGTAAATATATTATAAATATCACTGCTACTGCATTTTGATAACTTCTCTCCATTGTCCTTGGTTTTGCCTCTTTAACTGCAAAAGTTGCATTGCTCTAAAAATCAAATCTAAAAAACTATCCGCCCTGTCATAAAATGAATAAACATGAAGTTATTGAAAAGAGCAGACTAATACAATCTGGAAATGATACTCTTCAGCTTGTACATTTTTTTGAGCTAGATGTTTTGCTAATTTTAAATCCCTGTAATATGATACAATGCAGGCAATGTTCTTTTTCAAAGAAAAAAGCAGGCAGCCAAAGTGAACATGAGCACTCACTTCTGCTTTTGATTAACTATCTTAATGATTTAGTAAAATGACAGAGAGCATAATACAACATTAAGAGTTATCTGAACCAGGTGTTTAAAGATTCTTTTTATGCTATACAGCACTGGGATATTATTTATTTATTTATTTTGACCACTGCATTAGGATTTAGTGTTTTTAACTACATATCACACCATGGAAAAGCTTAAATGTTCTTAAATAGAGGACGCTGTCACATACACAATCACACCACATGTAGCTAAGGTGCTTTTTTACTCTATTGTTTGCTTATTTGTTTACTTGAGTCTCTTGTTCAAAATATTGACTAAGCAAGCAACAGGAAAAATTGAAAATAGAAACAAAACATGGAGCCTGTACCAAATCTACTGCAAAGTACTTGATCAAACAATTGTATAATTTTGCAGAAAGCACATATGTGCTTTAAATGCAGAACCGTCAGATGTAGCCAGACAGCATCAAAAGAAAATAGCAGTACTTTTAGCCTATTACATGAAAACGTGATACACGTGCCTGAAATTTTCTGATATTCAGGCATCTATTCAGGTGACAAAAAGTACCAAAGTTGGGCTGAGGACAGATATAGTACACCGCAACATTAGTTTGCAAAATAAAGTGGACTCTAAACTTCGTTTTGATAGGAGCAATTGCATCAATGTGTTTGCTATAGAGGTTAATAAAGTCCATGTCATCACTCCCACTAACACACTGTTAGCCTTTAAAATTTCTTTAATCTCAAAGCCATCTCTGATTAGAAAACTAGGGTATGTGTTTCAATGGATGTTATGTCCACACTTTGAACAACAGAGCAACGTCAATTGCTGGAAGAGAAGAGACAAATAATGCCAATTTACAAATGATCCAGTTCTCCTTATTCAAGTAACTACCTCTGATTTCTATAAATGGGCTCAGTTGACATCTGGAGAGAAAGGCTCAAAATAAAATTCCATGATCAAACACTTCTGGAGAACTCATAAACACTCCTCCAGTGAATTTTTGGATCTCAGAAAGAGAGGAGGAGGCAAGAACATAAAAAACCTCTCTAAAGGCCAAGAGAAGGCTACAGCTTGAGATAAAGAAAGCAAAAGCAAAAGCAGGACTACAGTCACTTTCAAGCTTCGAAATTTTAGGTATATCACAAAATAATCTTCCCCAAGCTGGTACCCTCCCAGGTGTACAACTCCCATGACTCTCAGGCTTTGTAGTTAATGGCTGAGAATTATATGAGTTCATGTTATTTAGTTTTTATTTTTAAGATGTTGAAACCCCTTTGCTCCAGAAGCAGCATACAAAGCAAAATAGTTGTCCCAAAATTTCCCCAGAGCATCACCTTAGAGAAGGCTGTCATAAATAAAAGGTCTACTCAAAAAAATGCCCTGCTGAGATGCTTCAATAATGCCACCAACTCTTGTCCAGCAGCCCCTCCCGGGCCAGTCCTTTTAGCCCTTACCACTCTGCCTGAGAACCTCTCGATGGCCCTCTTGACTTTGCCATAGGTACCCTTGCCCAGCGTTTCTTGCAACTCGTAGCGATGTTTCAGGTTGTGCTTGTGATGGTGCCTCTTGACTCCTTGCTGCTGCTGCTGCTGCTTCAGCTCTTGTTGGGGAGCGCTGACAGGGCTGACGGCCGAAGCAGCCGAGTCCCCTGAAGAAGGAGCCTCCGCTGAGGACTCCTCCATAGCCGCTCCCGCCGCTTCACCCTCAGTCCGCGCAGCCTCCCGGCAGCATTGCTGGGGAGCTTCTGTGCTGCTGCCATCCAGCGCAGTCCTATCCATCTCCCGCTCGGGCAGGCGTGCGCCGAGAAGGCACTAGGAGCGGCGCGGGAGGAGCCTCGGGGTCCCTCCCTTCAGGCGGGTTCCGCAAGGGCTGCCCTCATATTTTCGGGGCGGGAGGGGAGAGAGGCCGAGAAACCGGAGGCCGCAGCGCCCTCCTCTCACTCCCTGCTGGGGTACCTAAAAAGCAATTACTAAGGCGGAAATTTGGGGACGGTGAAAGCGGCCGGGCCGGAGGGGCCCCGGCTGCACCCGGTCCTTTGGCGGAAGACGCTTTTCAGTTGGGGAGGGGAAAAGGAAAAAAAAAGCAGTAACCCCCCCTTCGTCTTTTTCTCTTTCTTTTTTTCTTTTTCTTTCTTTCTACCTTCCCCTCTCTTTCTTTTTCTTCCTACCTTCCCCTCCCTCCTTTCTTTCTTTTCTTTCTTTCTTTCTTTCTTTCTTTCTCTTTCTCTCTCTCTCTCTCTCTCTTTCTTTCTTTCTTTCTTTCTTTCTTTCTTTCTTTCTTTCTTTCTTTCTTTCTTTCTTTCTTTCTTTTTCCCTCCTTCCTCCGGGCCGCAGCCGCCTTAAAAAGGGATGCGGGACAAAGCCTAAGCGTGTCCGGGTTGCGGTCTCGCAAAACCCCAATTTCCACGGCGCTCGTTCTTAGGGGCAATTTGGCGGCGGCGGGGCCAGGGGGCGGGGGCGGCGATGTCAGACTCCCGAGGCGACATAAAGCAGCGCAGAGCCGCCTCTCCCCTCAGTGCTGTCAGCGAGGCGGCGGCTGATTTGGCCATGAGAGGCGCTTGGGAGAGCTCGCCACGCCTCGGCGACTCCCAGCCAGCGACTCGGAGGCGGGCGAGCCGGTGGGGCCGCCCCGCGCGGTGCCTGGGCTGGGAATGAGCCGGGCGTGGCGCGGAGAGAAATCGCTCTCGGAAACTAACGGGCCGGGTGGGAGCCGGGGACCTCCCCTTCCGAGCCTGGCCTCCGATCTGGGCGGGCTCTTTAGGGCAAACCCCGAAGAAGGCGGGGAGGCGAGGCGAGACGAATCGGGGATGGAGGATCCAGCCGGCCTTTGTGCCAAAGGATGTTGCATTATTCCGCCCGAATACACGGGAAATTTAGGGGCTTCAAAAGAGACTGGCCAATTTGTGGTTGCCTGCAAGCAGGGGGTACCTAAGAAAGCCTCTCAGCCCTTGAGATGTAGATGGTTATGAAGAAAACAGATAGAAGCAGTCATTTGATGACAGATTGATGAGATTTTGGAAGACTCCCGGTACAAAAAAGTATACCCCTCACCACATGTGTGCAGGCAAGCCCAGAAAAGGGATTCTCCTTCCCATTTTTTTTTTAAAAAGAAGGAATACTGCATCAGTATTTATACTTCAGATCCATGTCTTTGCACTCAGATGGGGTCCAAAATGTTCATTATGTTCAGGCACATATAATTTTTAATAACAGATTACTAGGTAAGGTAATCTGAGGTAATATTAAACATAATATAACATGATTAATATAACATAAAATCATATAAAATCATATAACACTTTTATTTGTAGGATCCTACAATTGTTGCATATTGTAGAATAGTAATATTACAGTAATGTATAGGGTAGTCCATGAATAGAATAGAATAGAATAGAATAGAATAGAATAGAATAGAATAGAATAGAATAGAATAGAATAGAATAGAATAGAATAGAATAGGAAAGGACCTTGGAGATCTTCTAGTCCAGCCCCCTGCTCAAGCAGGAGAACCTATGCCATCTCAGACAAGTGACTGTCTAGCCTCTTCTGATAATGTTGCCTCAGATTCGCCATGCAAGAAAACAAGATCACCTCCATCTTTGTACCACAAAAAGGATCATTTTGCTCCACTCCAATATTGTCCAGCAGATCCCCTGCTGCCAGGACCATCTCTTGTACTCAGGAGACACACACACACATTTGCAGGATGACATTTAATAATGTTCTTTCTTGAATGTGTAACATACTGAATTCCTCTTCCAAAAATAAGAATTGAAAATCATCTTATTTATGGAAAACAAAAGGGATCTCCAGAAAGGACTTAAAAGCGGGTATTCTCTATAGGAACTCTGATCCAGTGGAACAACTAATGCCAGATGTGAGAATGCCCCCTTTTGGTCATGATTTTCTGAAAAACTGATTCAACCTGGCTATTCTGGAAGGCTTTTGGGGAATAGAATAGATTAGTGATATGTTGTCTGAAGCAATATGATACCAACTCTTACATTATTGCACTGCATTGCATTGGAATCTTATATTATCTTAATCTAATTTATTATTATGTTGAAAATGTGTATGTTTGCTAAATAAATAAATGGATCTAAGAAAAGTTCTCAAATATTTTAATTATTGGACCTGTAAGGCTTCCACAGGTGCTCTTATCATACTGAATGGGTGGATTTTCATTTAGGATAGGTAGCCCACCTATACCTAACTGGACAATCAAGGATGCCATTATAGAGTCCCCTTACCTTCAGAAATGTGGGAAGAAGTTGCCCTTGTAGTTTTGAAGCCCTCCCTCCCTTCCCAAGTTTGGAAGTTCTTAAGAGATGCACAGATTTAGCACAAAACCTTTCCCCAATTTGTTTTAATTTAGTTTAGCTTTGCATAGAAGGGAAAATAAGTTAACTGGTAGGCAAAAAATCACTTTCTGAGAAATCAAAATATGGATTTTCCAGCCTTATCATTATCACTTTCTATTTCTTGATGCAACCATATATTACAATCTTCAAATAGGAATGCTATGGGATGGACTCTGTTTCCTCCCTTATCCTGTGGTGCTTTTTTTTCTACTTAATCATCAGTACTTTCTTTCACTATCCACCCACCCTATCTTCCTTTCTGGTCAGTTATGTTCCTACCAGTAGTAGACCATTTGAAGGATTTTGTGAATTAAAACCTAACAGTCTTTTTCTATCAAATATGTTTAGGGAGACACTTGTTTAGAATTCTTAAATTCTAAAGGTACTCCCTTCTCTTTGCTATCTGTTTTCATTTCACAATAGGTTATAGGAAATGAGAAACAATCCAGCAGATCATTAAGCTTTAAAATGTTAGCTATATAGATCAGTAGGCTGTCAGATTTGGAACATTACTTTTTTACTCCTGATTTGCTTTAGTCATATATTTTTCTCACCCACACATCATTAGCTATGAGTTAGAGCTACCATATTTCTTCAGGAAATATACATTTTCTTCAGCACTCCTTTTGCACTCTATATATCACTCTCTTTTCCTGCTTTAACCACCTTCCCAGATGAACAAATGTGCCTCATGTTCTAAAGGAACTCTACCTGTAACATGTAGCTCAGTATTTTAATTATTTTAGTTTGAGCAAAGTTGATTTTCTTTAGCAAGCATATTCTATTTTCCATGACATAAACTATGTTTGAGCCAGTTGCCTATATATGAAGAGAAATTATGTGGGAGAGCTGCATACAAATTTAATCTCAAGATAGGAAGTTACATGAAATGGGCTTCTAAGACAGAGCTCTATGTGACTGCATGAATTCTCAAAGAGATGCTGCAAGGAATATCCATCAAAATGTTGCATTGCTACAGAAATCTTGCTTTCTTGTGCTTTTTCAAAAGTACAGCCTTCAGCCCTACAAATTTACCCACATCTTTATGCGCAAAGATTTTTTACTAAAAACCCAGGAACAAATCTGTGTGAATGGAAATCTGTCTCACAAACTGGGTGGGATTTAAATTGATCTGCATATCTATAGCCACAGCAGTAAGGTTTTAATCAAATGATTAAGAAAAAAAATTACATTTCTTAACCATATTAGATATTCCCGAAAGCTGGAGAATTTATCCCACAGGCCATCACAATGAAAATAGTAATAATATTGATTATCAATAAGAGCATATGTGCCTGGTAATGTCACCTTTCAAATGGATGAGTCATGAAGTAGAGCATCTAATAATAGCCTTATTTCATGGTACAGCTATAGGTCAGGAAAAGTCTTCTTTCTGTAAGTCAGATGCCTTCACCGATTTCCAGAAGCAGCTGCAAGCAGCTTGTAAGTAAACTGTCCATAAAACATGATAACAGCAGTGGAAATATTCTATGACGGATGATTCCTACAAATAGATATAGAGGAAAGATGGAAATGGGCAGAGAATTTGCATGCATTTCTTGGAAAGAGGCTGAAAATAGTTACATGATAAATTACATTTTAGAGATTTTATTTTTGTGCAAGGCTGAAATGTAAACCTTTTTTCATAATTTACATGCTGTTTATGTGACAAAGCTATTCTTTTAACTAACTAAACTACTTCAGTTTAATTGTAGATTATGCTGAACCCAAAGAAAGGCAAAACAGAGCTAAAAGATTCAGATTTGAACTATTTATTAATCTGGTAAGTTCAAATAACTGCTGTTTAAAAACTTTAACTAATACATTAAAGAATAGTAGAGCATCAGAGGGTGGATCCTGTCCTGTAAATAGCTTTGTCGCCTTCCCCTGGCTAGCATTTACTTTGAATGTTGAGATGTGAGGACGAGGAGGGGGAGGGGAAGGAGAAGGAGAAGAAACAACCTACTCTTTAGGATCCAAAAGCAGGATAACCAACTTCCATCCTGTATCATGGTTGTGATATAAGGAAAGCTACTTTTTGAATCAGAAAGTTGGCATGAATTCCCCTACATGGCTTGTAAAATGGCATGTTGTGTTCTATCCAAATAGAAATACCAAACGTGAATTTTCCATGGTTATACTCACGAATACCTAAAACAAACTCCCAATGGGCTATTCACAATGACCAAAAAAATCAGGATAATGGTTCTGATAGCGTGACTAAAGGCCCTCCTGTTTTTCATATGTAACACCTAGCCTTCTCATTTCATTGTGGTTTCCAGATTTATTGGCTACTCCATCATTCCACAAACTAGGCTATTTGGAGGATGATAAAAGTTGTAGTACAATACATTTCTAAAACACCTAGTTTGAGAAGCTCTTTGAATCCCAGTTGCATTACTACCTGTACAAAAACAGCAATTTGAATTGTTATGGTATGTCATCTTAGCCTGAAATATACAAATTATGTAGCAAATATTTACTGCTCTGCTATTTCACAGAAAATAAGTAAGGAAAAGTCACTTTGTAGAATTTCATATATTTTTTTACAAACAGTAGCTCCACCAAGTGGTGAACATTATTTTATGCCAAATGTATTCCCAATACAGAGAATTTACCAATATTTTGACATATTTGAGGCTCATAGCCACTTTCCATATAAAATGGCCATGATTTTATCCAATTCAAAAGAATTGAAATAATGTTATTAAAGGGAAAGTCAAATATAATGTGACATTAATAAAATCAATTAATGCAGAAGTAAGAAAGGAAGATGAGAAATACATCTCAGAGTACCTGTTTCCTTTTTATTCTGTTTGGTTTTTCAAAAACTATTTGATATGTTTTAAAAACCAAATAAGCTATGTTTTTGATTATGACATTATTAAGTCAGAAGATCCAATTGGCTGTACATACCTTTCTTGCATGCTCCTGGAAACCTCATGATGGAGACATGGCTTTTCAAAACTAAAATAATATCCTTATTTTAATTAAATCTTGAATTTGCAAGATGCAATCTTTCAGCTAAAAATATTGAATCTATGTTCATAAACATATTTATATGTTCAATTATTATAATAAAAAGTATTCTATTTTCTGAGAATATTTGTCTTAACTGGTTGTTACATAAAAAATATAATGCAGATGGAATTGCAGACTAAGTCTAGAGACTGTCAGACAAAGGCTTCTGCAAGTAATGAGAGAAGTGGCAAATTCACTATGTTTAAAGAAGACAAATAGTTTTTACCACATGTATAGACTATGTATGTTCAAAGGAAAAAAGCCCTAGGGAAAATTAGGGTATATTATAGTAAATAAATGCAGTTCCACTGAGGTTTCTGATTAGAACAATAGTTTCCTTGAAGAACAGTTGATTATCTAGGATTTTCAGGTCAAGATATTGAGTAAAAAGCAGATGTTTTGAAATTAAAACATGTATTAATGGCTTAACCCAAGGGTGTCAAACTGCCGGCCCATGGGCCAGATGCACCACACCAAAACCGCGCCCACCCCATTGCCGGCAATGGGGGAAAAGTCCCGATACGTCGCGACATGTCACGTCGCGAGTTTGACACCTGTGGCTTAACCAATTGTTTTATATTCTGTAACCCTCTGATGCTCAGATGGGTCTCTATAATTCGAGGACAGGCAAAAGTTTGGGGCTGGTGTATGATCTGTTCCCACAAAATAGCTGCCATTGTGTAGGACAGGTGTGTCCAACCTTGGCAACTTTAAGATTTGTAGACTTCAACTCCCTGAAGTTCACAAGTCTTAAAGTTGCCAAGATTGTATGCCCCTGGTGTAGGTCTTGCTTTAAGACATTTTTTTTCTTCTCAGTCATGATGCATTTGTGCATGAATAGCTGGGAATATTGTAATGAAGGCATCAATGTCTTTAATGAGATATATGTGATGTACGTATCATGCTACTATAGGTAACATAACCCTGGCTGTTAATATGTTTGTGGTAGGCAGACATTCAACAGGCGTCTCCCATCATTAAACACACACAAATACCCCAACCCTCTCCCTAACTGTATTTTAACCAAGTTTTACAGGGCAAGGAAAGCCAAGTTTCCTCCCACTATTAAAAACAGCCAACAACCTGACCACTTTCCTAATAATGCATAAGAATTTTAAAAACCACATACATAGGCATACTGTAGCTCTTTTAACAAATTAACAAAGGGCTGTAGAGCAGAGGTGGAATGTTAACAGCAAAATGGCAAAGAAAGTTCACTTTGAATTCACAAATGAATTCCAAGGAAGTTGTTAATCGCACTATGCTTATTGTGTTTTCTGCCTTGTCTCATAACGTTTTTCATTCCATCGCAGACCAAGGTGGTCTGGATAAGAAAGGCTGGAATTTTGTATATTTATGTCTAGCTCAGTGAGAAAAGCCTTCTATTGCTGACCTAGCTAGAATAACCATCCTTTTGTCATTATGATGGAATGGTAAGAGTGGGTGGAAATGACTAAGACTTCAATCAGAATACTTTTGCCAATCATTTAGACTGCTAAAATGAAAATCTTTCTATGTTAATGTCTTCTGTTGAAAAGCCTATGCAATAATAGTTACAGCTATGAGTGTTCTTCCACTTTCCCTTCTTGAAATCAGATTCTAATAGGGTACCTGATCATTCCTGCTTTCTTCTACAGGGCCTCGGCAGATAGATTAAATCAGAAAAGGAGATGAGACACCCTGCACCAAAATTGCACAGGAAGGACTACTAGAGTTCAGGATTCCTTCATCTCTATTCACCTAACAATTAGTTAGTTTACTTTCTGTATTCATCTTATACACTCAATCTTCATTCACTTTTTTTCCCAGGTAATGAGTGTTCTTAAGGAGGAATGGAAATACTGGTACTTCATCACAATTGCCTTAAAATGTTTGATGTCTGCGCTGTAAAAAGATTCTCATTGTGAACCAAGAAATAACATATCTAGACAATGAGCTGTCTCCATCCTTTTCTTATTAATCTATGTCTCTTTGTTAGCCTTCCCATTCCACTTCTCTCATCATCTCCAGTTATCTTTCCTTCTGAGTCACTCAACATTTTCTCCCATGGTGTTCTGTGGGTAAGGTTCCTTCATTACAGATTTCTGATGCAGATACAGTTCTGTAGATCTCAAAATTACTCTGCATTGGTTGATTCCTCTCTCTAATATGTGGAGTTGAGGATGCCATTATATTTAGATGCATGAGCAGAGGAAGGCTTAAATTAGGCACAGATGAATGAATCAGAGAATGGGCAAGAAACTCATAGCTTGTGCAATGCAGGGAATACATAGGCTAAAAGAATTATGAAAGTTCAATCCAGATTTGTCAGCCAGCCAAATTGATGCTTCTCTGTCAAAATTCTTGCCAACTAGTTGATTAGCGAGGGAACAAGTGAGAGAGAAGGAGTAACAATCAAGTGAGCAAAAAAAAAATGTATGCAGAGGCATTTGGAGTTAGGCATGACCTGATTCAAATAAATTACATTAATAGTATATGTATGTGTGCACACGTGTGTGAAAACACCTGCTGTATGACTGAGTGCAGGTGTGCTCAAATTTGGGCTGGAGGGTAAGGCGATACATCACTGACTCAAACACTGAATTCAAAGGTTGCTTTGAACACTGTTTTAAAGAGATGCTGCATTCAACTCTGACATGTTCCAGAAGCCAGAAAGGCTGATTCTAACTGAATCTTAGGAAAAAGAAATCCTTAAGAAAAATGCTGTGAAAGGTGAAGCAGTTACCTGGAGAAGTGATGATTTCCCATTCACTGAATGTGTTAAAATAGAAGCTACAACAAATCCATCTCTTACAGATGTTTTTATTTGGAGGAGCAGGGTGCTGGATGCAGTGGATATTTATTTATTTGTTTGTTTGTTTGTTTGTTTCAGTCCTATCAATATATAAAGATGAGGTATGTAATTACTGTAGTGTACTGCATGGTAGTGAAAAGACTACAAAGCTTTCCAATTTTAATCTTGGCATGATCATAGCATACCAAATCTAGTGGACAGAACTGAAGTTAAGGAAGAAGTTGCATCTCCCATACTTGGAACTGAGTATCTAACCTATCCCTGCTTTTATTTGTTTTGTAACAAGACAAGTTGATTTTGAACAAATAATATATGGGAGAAAAGAGCTAGTTGCTTTATACATTCACCCAAAAGGCAGAATCCAAATATACAAGAAGAGTTGCGTTGGACCAAACTAATTATGTTTATTCACTGTTCTCACAGTGGCCAGGGCCAATATGACACAAACAGAACATGAACTCCAGCAACTGTTGTTGAGAGGTATATTGTCTCTGATATTGGAAATAATATGTAGCCATCATGACTAGTAGCCATGAAAAGCTTTATTCTCCATCAGTTTTCTCTCATCCATCCAGTCTATTTTTTAATTCATCACCAGAACCTTGACAATAATTTTCATGAGTTCACTATAAGCTAAGTGGTGATGTAATTTGCTCTCTCAGCTTCATTGGATGATCTAAGATTCCTACAAAATTGACAAGAAATATCAGTCTCCAAATAGGTAATTGCATATTTAGGAACTTGTTTACAGAAGAAGCTCACAGAGAACACTGGATAGCTAGATTAGTTGTGGATGTATACACATCTGTATATATACAGAAAAGCATATGCCTAACATTCATTCCAGGATTTAATTCTAGGTCTTTTCAAATAATCACAAATTCAGCTGTACCAATAACAGCTTGAGATTGTGAACAAAAAGTGCACATACACAAACATATATAGATGTAACACATATGTGTTTTACACAAATGAAAATGCAGATGCTCTCTATGACTTAGCAGAAAAAGGGTTTGGAAAGAATTTAAGATGGTACACTCTGTATGCTTGTGCTGCTTCATTATTCTTAAAACCCTACAGAATGTTGGAAAGAATATTGCAAAAAGACTCAAGGCTCTGCATGTCTATCTGTCCATCAACAGGATAGCGTAGCTCTCTGAAACCTGAACAGATCAAATTTGATGTGCGGAGTAAAACCCAGCAAATCAAAGACTGAATTAAAAGTGGTCCAGATCAAGCCAGGGAGAGTGGAGAAAATAATTCCAGGAAAGCATTTCCTAATATATCTTTACAGGAGAGGCAGTTGGGCAGTGATTACAAACAGAGCAGATTGTTTCATTCTAAACATGCCTTCATCTTAATCAACTGATCAGAGAATGTGTGCTCTGGGGGTCTAAGATAACTCGCCACAGCCAACTCACCATGGCCACCTTGCCATGGCCATCGTGCTGCACCATCTTGCTGTGACCAACTCGCCACAGCCATTTCGCCTCAGCCAACCTGCTGCCTCCATCTCGCCATGGGGCAACTTGCAGGAGACAATTCCACTTGGGATAACTCAATACGATAAATGTCATCCGCCATTGTTTCTTTGACATCATTTCCAGTGACAAAAATGGAATTCCTCTGGGGTGAGTTGGCCATGGCAAATTGTCCCATTCCATCACACATGCCCAAAACTGCAGAGATATACAAGAAGAGAGCTTATACACACATAGACACAGATCTGACCCATTACTACATTACAGGGAGTTCTCGTTTAGCGACCACAACTGAGACTGTTAACAATGTTATGTGAAGTGATCACTAAGAGCAACTGCGACTGTGCTTAGGATCTTATTTCAGGTTTCCTTGGCTTTACAGACCTGCAAAGGTCATAAACACAAGGATTGGTTATAAAGTTATTTTTTTCATCACTGTCATAACTGTGAAATGGTCGCTAAGTGAGGATTATCTGTGTGCAAAAGAAAATACAATAGACACCTAGAGTAAATGCCCATTGCTGACACAAGGGTTGGAAATAACTCCAGAAGTCTCATTCTGCCTTCTTTCCCTACCTTGGGTTATCCACACTTAAGTTGCTAATAACTGACTTACAGGAAGTGGGCAGTGAGACAGCAAAGTCTAAATTATTTGGGTGAGTAAAACTGAAAATCAAGTGTCAACTAGGGGTCCAAAAAGATGTGTCCAAAATGGATGAACAGATTTTCATATGGCAAACACAGTTCAATGGCAGCAAGTGTGAAGCTGAAGCAAACATAAATGCAACCTTCGTGCACATACCAGTAGGGACTGAGTTGGCAGTGACTAACAAGGGATCTTGAAATTGCATGGATTACTGACCAAAAGTGCTCACTCAGTGACTGGTAAAGGAGAATTTTGTGTCTGAAATCAATTGAAAATGTAATAGATCCACAGACCATAGTAATTATATACCAATTTATCAATATATAAATATATAAAACTGAAGTTGGACACATGTAGAATGCTGTTTTCTTTCCTGCACTTAAAAATAGTAAAGCAATTGTAAAGCAAAAATACCTTCATTCTTAATCTGTTTGAATATGATTTTTCCAAGCCCCTCAGCTCTGGTCAGTTTTTTTTTTCTCCTGCTCAGTTTTTAATGCTATCATATATTCGGGTATATGCTTGACAGGAAAGTCATGTTGTTATGGAATACTAACGATCAAGCTCTGATCGTAGCAATTCTAGGCAGTATTACCACACATTCTCACTAGATGGCAGTGTTGAACTGTTCCAGTGTTAAATTCTCTGTAAACTCACAGCTCAGATGATCAGGATCACTTGGTTTCTGAGATTTACTAATTAAAGCCAAGAACCTAGTATCTCTGAAGATATCCTTGAAGTTGAGACTTTCCCTTTTGCAGCAAAAGTAAAAGATATTGAGGGGCAGAGTAGCACTGAAATTGTGGTTGTTCCAGACTGGGAAACCAATTTCATATATAGGTCAATACTTTATGGTAAAGCTATGGTAATAGAACCTTGCAAGTTTGAATGTTCTTCCCCGCACAGGAGGAATTAGAAGTTCAAAGGCATTAATGTAAGTCAATATGATACTAATGGTATGATGTGTATCACCAGGCTATTTTGAAAGTGCCTTATTTATTTTTATCCTGTGTTATTTTTTATAAATAACTCAAGGTAGCAAACATACCTAATACTTCTTCCTCCTCCTGTTTTCCCCACAATAACCCTAAGAGACGAGTTGGGCTGAGACAGTGACTGGCCTAAAGTCGCTCAGCTGGTTTTTCATGCCTAAGGCAGGATTAGATCTGAGTCTCCTGGTTTCTAGCCTGGTGCCTTAACCACTAAGACTAGACCAAACTGGCTCTCATATTGATGTATGGATGCATACCACACATAATGCAATGTAATTTTTAATGCAGATATGAAGACAAATATTTACAATTATCCAGAATGGTGGAATTTAATGTATTTACAGGATGTGTTCAAATCAAGACTAGACATCGATCTATCAGTGATGCTTTAATCTGGATTCTTGCATGGATTTGAGTAGTCCCTTCCAACTTTATTGAGTTTGAATCCATACACCTCCGTGTTGTGTCTCACTCTTGACTCAGGATTAAAAGCACCATCCTATGCATCTCTAAGACTAATGCTAGTGAGTTCAGTGTGTCGGAGAATCAAAAAACCTTATGTTAAGATTGTAGCTTTTACCATTTTAAGAAATATAGTTCCATGTTTTTTGACATTGTACTGAACCATAGTTTATTAAATAAGCCACAACAGGCTGATCTTGCTCATTGCTAAGATATTAAATTATGGTTTCAAACCAATAGCTAAATCTGTATAATACTCTCATCCAGAATCAAGCAAACTGTATTATTTCTTACTATGTTAATTGATCTCATTTTTATAGATGAAGTTTCTTCATCTCTCCTTCGTTTCTATTATTTTTTAGCTTTTTATTTTTAGTATTACTAACACCGTTTCCAAATGGTGCTCAAGTAGCCTGGATAATAAATAGTCTCATGTAATATTCTCCCACTGTGTGATACAAACATCACACAACTGAAGTAGCTAATGCACTGATGATGATGTTACTACAAAACGTGTACAGGTAGTCCTCAACTTACAACCGTTTGTTTAGTGACCATTTGAAGTTGCAGTGGCATTGAAAAAAGTGACTTATGAACATTTTTCACACTTACGACCGTTGCAGCATCCCCGCAGTCACGTGATCAAAATTCAGAGGCTAAGGAAATGGTTCATATGTATGACGTTTGCAGTGTCCCGGGGTCATGTGATCACCTTTTGCGACCTTCTGACAAGCAAAATCAATGGGAAAGCCAAATTCACTTAACAACCATGTTACTATCTTAAGAACTGCAGTGATTCACTTAACAACTGTGGCAAGAAAAGTTGTTAGATGGGACAACATTCACTTAAAACTGTTTCACTTAACAACAGAAATTTTGGGCTCAATTGTGAGCATAAAGTCGAGGACTACTTGTATTTTAAATACTTGAAAGCAGAATACATTAAAAAAAAACTTTAGCTAAATTAAAGCTGTTTTATGAGTGGCTGGTATCCATGGCTAAACATCTTGATTCATATTTCTTATTAAGCCAGGTTTTATTCTAACCAGATTTAAACAAGCCAAGGAGGCCTCATTCACACTTAACACTGAGCCATAAACTATGGTTTAAATGTACAATTTGTTCGCCAAACATATAACATTGAAGTTTTAAAAAATATATTATGGTTTAGCTCGATGTGTGAACTGCCTTGAATTAATTTTCTGTATTTTATTTCCCCTTTTACTAGCTAACTAATCCATCCCACAACTACAGATGTACTATACATATAAAATACTTGGTGTTCTAATATTAGTATTATATTTATTTTCTCAGAATAATAAATTTGCAGAAAAGGTTAATGCAACCTATTCTTGGATTATAAAAATGTTACTATTTTGGTCTAGCTGTATGTAATGCTGCTTTGCAGACAAATAGCGTACAAAAAAATGGCGAGTAGCAATAGATGCATGAATACTAACATGACAGTTTCAATAGTAGCAGCTATTTAGTAAGCAAAACTTAAGGACTGGAAGAAACTAATAATACAACTTGTTATGTCTGTTTTACCGCTTAATTTCTCTATCTTCCTCAAAACCAGAAAAAAATGGTTACTGCAACCAGAATAAGTATTTATTCAAATTACACATACCAAGAAAGTTATTTCACAGCCAACTACACAGTCATTCAAGATTCACAAAAAAGACAATAAAAGCACTCCCAAAAAATAATGACTTGATCTCAACACAAGGCATAGCTCTGGTTTTTAAGGCATTGTATCTCTACGGAAGTAGTTACTGAATACACTGCTTATATTACACATGGCTACTGCACACCTTGTTTGATTCTCTTCCTGAGAATTACCTGTTACCTCTACTACTGATGCTACAAGCATTCTTTGTAGTCTTCTTCTGTTTATCTTTCTCAACAATTATGTATAAATCAACAGAAGAACCAATGTCAAGATATTTTCTAAAGAAGATAAACAAGAATCTACCCAACTGTAAAACGCAGTGGTTCTGTAAAATGAACATTATGAATATTTCTTCTTTGAAGAATTACTCAAATTCAAAGGTAGTTTTTAATTTATTGGACTTTTTAAATAATCAATCTGAAGTCTAATTTTATTTCATCCAAGTCAATAATAGGAAGAGCGTAAGGCACTTAACACTGGATGTCACTGTTGCATCTTGTTATGTCATAAGGAAAATGTTAAATACAGAGAACAATTTTGTTTTTATTGCCCTTTGTTCCATGTTTATCTTTTATTGCCCTTTGTTCCATGTTTATCTTTTTTTCTTCAGTGTTTTCATTTTCTTACCTTGACCCCATATATCTTTGCACCAATGAATTAGGACACAAAGGGTAAATGCAAATTCAATTGATATCGCAGTAAACTGTCCCAAGGGAAGGCATTATTGTAATAGCAAAGTTCTGTCCAATACTACCAATGTTTATTGCCCTTGGACACATCAAAAGCACCTTTGGTTTTGTTGTGGAATGGCTACATTGACAAGCATGGATTATGGAAGAATCCAATTTCAAATGTGATTATTCCATACGATAATTTTCATATGAATACTGTATATATTATATATAATTACAGTCGTTTGCATATTTTAATTAATACATAGAACCTTCTGTGATGGGTTGCTTTATTTCAATGGTAAAAGTTTGACATATGCAATATAATGCATAATGAGTATGTCTGTTTTCAAAGGAGTGGGACAGCCTCTGTGTATGATGGAGCCCCCATGCTTGTTAAACTGATGAGGACAATGGCCATCATAATTTGCTTCTTGGGTCCACACCCTCGCCCAGTGCACTACAGATTAAGCTGCAGAAACAAATTAATTTGTCCTAGCAATTAAAATAGTAGAAATAATAGAATCTACCTAACTGGATTAACATTTTTTTCCAGAGATATCAACAGCTCCTTTTCCATTCCACCAACTTCCCCAACAACAAAACAACAAAGCTCCTTTGGACTAGGAAAACAATTTTTTTTGTGTAATGTTAAAACATGCTCAATACTCAAACCATTTCATGTATATTTTCCATTTTAACAAACAGCCTATCCAAGTCATTCCTTATGTCATCTAAGGAATCCTTCATTGTCTGCACATTGTTCTCGTTGGTTTCAATTTTCACTGAGTAAGCAACTAAACTGTCAACTGCTGTCCTAAGCATTTTTATGTCAGATTCTACCTGACCAAGAGAAGATCGCACTTCATGAACAGAATCTTTAACGGAAGAGAGTTCTGCCTTATTATCTCCAGACTGCCCTACATTCACTGAAGACTTTTCTTGGCCCAGCAAAGCAAGAACTTGTTTCTGGATATGACCAAGAGCATCAGCGTTATTTGGTAGATCATTCAGACTTCTCCTTAGTTCATCAACATCACTGTAGATTGAGAGCTGTGCTTCCCCAAGACTCCTCACAGTATCGGTCAATGAGCGTACATCATTTTCTATAGTACTCTGGACAGAACCTAGACCTTCTTCTAACGCAGCTAGCTTAGTGCCATATTTGAAAATGAAAGGTTCTGTTCCTTCAGTGTTCTGGGCAAATGATGATGTCAGAGCTTCAACATTCTCTTCTATGGGCCCAAGTCTGGATTCCAATTCTTTATTGCTCTTCTGCAGACTTTCTATGTCATCTTTGGAGAACGCATAGCTTTCTTGAATACCACCGGAAGACTTGATGTGCATCAAGTCATCACTGAGTTTCTTCAGCTCCAATGGAAGATGAGAAAGAGATTCTTCTGCTTTAAGAACTTTCTCTTCTAAAGTCTGTAATGAAAGGTGCTCTGTATCAGCTACTTCTTTAAACTTCTCATGTTCCTGTTTGAGGTTGACAAGTGCTTTAACTTCAGATAGAACATCAGATTCCATTAAATCTATGGTACTCTGCAAAGTTTCTATAGTCTTCGCTTTGGCTTTCAAGGCCCTCTGCATCTCATCAACTGTGTCTTTCAAGACCTGAAGGTCATGTTTGTATGTTTCTGTTTCACCAAGTGAAGCCATCTTTTTTTTAACTTCATTGATTTCGTCTTGGCTCTGTTTCTGGATAAGTGTGAATTCAGCAATATTATCGTTTATAGATCTTGTTAGCTCTGTCAGCCTTTCTTCCACAGTGTTTTCTAGTGACGTGAAGTCTCTTTCTCTGGCATCTTTTACAACATGAATACCATCAGACAAATCTTTAAGAATTTCATTTTGTAATTTCTGGAGAACTTCACTAATGCGACTGATCTCACTCTCCCCTTGCTTAACAACCTTCTCGGTGATTTCTTGTTTTTGCTGAGCATTTTTCAATGCCGATTCAAAGCCACCACAAGCAGAGTGTAAAGACTGTATCTAAAAACAAAATTGAAAGATATAAATAAAGGTTGGCATAGCAAAATCAATTATGTCCCACATAGGAAGATCAGTAACTAAGAGTAGAAGAATCAGACAACATGGTATATCAAAATAAATATGACAGTACATATACACTCACACTTATTATATAACATGGTTTAGTGATCTGATTAAAAGCTCTAAGAGCTTTCTACTTGTGACAGTCTAAACATTTATTTGTATTCTTACCAGCCTTGTATTATTTTATACTAACCAGGTTCCATCATCAAAGATTTTGATAGAAATAAAAAGCAATACAAGAATAAAAAAATGCAATTTTTAAAATGGAGTCTAAAATGTTCATAATCTGATTTTGTACCAATGGCTAGATTCTGCGCTGCAGATTCACATGGGATTTGCATGCAAGGTACATGTTACAGTACAGTGAAAGTATTTCAATGTTAGGATTACCAGATCTGGGCTGAAAAAATATAACCACCTCTAGATGGCAGCAAGGGGACACAGGAAACTAACTTTTGCTATTTGCCGGTTGTCCATATTATTAGATATGGTTCCCCTTTAATTATGCAACTACTGCATTTGTAATTTCAAATAAATTGCTACATGTATATGTACTCAGGATGTTTTTCTGTTGCACAATATAACTATTATGCAAACCACACAATCTTGTTTTCCACCAAGTATCTAAATTAACCCACTGAATTATATATATGTTCTATAGTTAAACACTCTACTCTCCAATACCTGTGTGTATATAGCAAAGCATAGTTTTTATTTTTAATTTATCACTGGATTTATATGTAGACTTTCTGTTCATCCAACAACCAAGATGGCTTATACAGTAGTATTGTGAGAAATGTCTTTCCTTTATTAAGGAGCAATGGGATATGCTATAGACCTCCATATTTTAACGCTTCTGGCTTCTAATCAGACATTAGTTCAACAACGTTATGGCTGATATCAATTATAAACATACTGCTTTGCAGGAGATAAATATAGAAAGTAAATATATTTAGTTTAACTTTCACAGCCAATATAAACCCATACTGTACAGAAAATGTGGGCCATTTCTACACTGTACAGTCAAACCTTGTGTGTGTCAAGGGGTGTATACCCCCCCACACACACTTCATTTCCTTTAACCATGCAGATTCTAAACACTTTTACAATCTAACCCAAAGGGCAATTTCAACCAGAGATATACCTGGTGCTACTGAAAAACCTCACATTTGCTTTATTTATCTTAAACCAGGATCCACGGTAAGACTGAAGCAGAGAGGCTACTTTCAAGATCTCCCCAGGATCTTGTATGTGGGTCCAGGAAAACTTGCATTTATATCCCAGCCCCGATGTAAAGCACAAGACCAGATTACTTGCAAGATCTCGCCTCTTGTGATTTTTGCTCATCCAATGAGATCTTCTAGGATAGGCATGCTCTGGGTCCCCTTCTGTTAAACAGAGTCACCTGTATGTCTTCCCTTTTGTGGCTCCTGTCCTATGAAACAGCCCCCTCTGCCCATGACATATGGATGGCCCTGATTCTGGTAATCTTCCAGAAGGCCTTGAAGAGGCCTGGTTTTCCCTCAAGCACTGAGACCAGGATGTCAGCTGAGCCTGACATTCTTTTGTGCACTATTAGTTGCCCAGAGTCACTAAATTGAAAGGGACAGCTTTATAAATTCTATAAGCAAAGGATAAATGGGAAAGTATACAATAGCAAAGGTTTATGTTTTGTAACAAATCTGACTGTTTTCATCTACTGACACGATTTGCAGAAGACTGTCTTAGATGAATTTTAAGACTTATGTGAATTTTGGACTCTTGTTTGCTAAAAAGTAATATAAACGAATGAATCTTTCCTTGTCCTAGATTCAACTGAAATGAAGAAAGTCTAGAATTAAAAAAATGTGAGCTACTCTTGATTTAGTATATATGCCACAAATCTGGACACAGAATTCTTTAACCCTCAGTCACACAATACTGCACACAAATTAACCACAGAGCACCTTGCTTCAAATCTACCTCTGCCATAAATTCACTAAACCAGTGATTCATAATCTCAGCAGCTTTAATATGGACTGTATGGACTGGCCAGGGAATTCTGGGAGTTGAAGTCCATAGTAGGTTAAGAAACTCTGCACTAAACAGAACTTAAGAGAGTTTTCAAGCCATGGAAGCATCAAATAAAAAAAAAATATTGGAACTCCTCATCAATAATGATCAGTGATAGAAAATTGGCTATGTTCAAGTGAACTTTCAAAAAAAATATCTCACAGAACCCTATAACGGAATCTAATTTTTTTAAAAAAAACATAGTGTGAAAAACTCTAGGAATCTTGATTTTCTAATTCTTATAGTTGCAAACAGAACAGACTGGAAGGTAACTAGATTCTATGACTACATAAAATACTGCAATCAGCTATATGGTGAAGTTATGGCCTCCTTCATCCCAAAGTTACAATTCCCAGTAACCTTTGAAGCAATTACTGTACACCCAGATTACTTAAAAGATGAAACTTTACTGAACAGAGCAATCTGTGATCACAAACTTCCTCTATAGGTTTGCTGCACAATCTGCAATTTGTTCATAGAAAACTTGGATACTTGCTGTATTAAAAAAAAGTCAAATGTGTATTTTATTAAAATAAATATCCATATAGTTAAAAGTGAATTCATATTCTAATCCATTTTACACAAAATGGGCCATTCCTGAGTTAATGGATTTCAATTCCCTGTAATTTCCACTCAATAAAGCTGCCTATTGGAATTGGTCCAATAACTCCCAAGGGCACCATTTTGGGAAAAGCGGAATAAGCATTCAATTATCTTATTAATGCATCTTAATCCAAGTGAAAGTACTTATTACAAATACTGCAACGTTAACTTTTGTAGTCAAGATTCAAGTATGTGCTATATGGCTCACGAAAACATAGGCCACTTTGGGTTAGACGTTCACAAGACTTCTTTGGATGCAACTCTTGAGGGCAATTCCCAAAGACTAAATACTACTAAACACAATGGAGATTGAGTCTGAGAAAACTTGTATGTTTTTTTTACTATCCGATTTCCTACCGGAAGCAGGAAAAAACTAGAAAATCCAGCGCCCTCCAACTACGCGAGGCTGTGAAGTCCACTATCTCTCGCCCTCGGGCATACTAGCTGACGAAGACTAAAAAGACATTCTAAATTATTCGAAAACTATCAGATGCTATTCCTTAATAGTTGTTTTTCTTTCCCCGAGGACTTCAACGTTATTGCCTGGCTATTCTCTGCAACGCCACGCTGCAAATTGCTCGCGGCGCATGGACCTCACGTGCTAAAACGTGGCTTGCAAATAAAACGCTCCTTGGAAGAAAGTCTGCTTTTTAAACGGGGAAAAGCAAATTCCATCACTCTCCACCCAAATAACAGAGGGAGCCCATCAGCAGCCTTCTCCACCTTCCTCCGTGGAAAGACAACATTCAAGCGCCATGCGCTTGGAGCTACAAAGTCTTCCTCTTCGGCGCGGTTG
This sequence comes from Azemiops feae, assembly GCA_023970755.1. Taxonomy (NCBI): domain Eukaryota; kingdom Metazoa; phylum Chordata; class Lepidosauria; order Squamata; family Viperidae; genus Azemiops; species Azemiops feae. The sequence continues at coordinate 1,426,236 of JALGBA010004230.1, read as the reverse complement.
CTTCAGGCGACCAAATTTGGCCTTGCTTCAGGCGAGCAAGGCGAACCATCGCCGCATAGCTCCGAACAATTAAATCCAAAAAACGGGGGCATATGATGGGCGGCTTCCGGCTCCCCTCCCCTCCCCCACAGGCTCCCGCCAGGCAGCCTTAAAAAGGCTGCACTCGACGCTCCCCGGGGAAGAAATGTTTATTTGTTTATTATCCTCCCCAACTACCTTTTGCACGGCGCCTTCCAAGGAGCGGGTCAGCTCTTCCCGCAGCTTGGTGAAGCTTTCCTGCCTCTGGCTGATCTGGCTGACTTCCCCCAAAAGGTGATGGACGTAATAGCCCGAGGCCGCAGCGGCTGCCAAGAAAGTCACGGACAGGAGAAAGTTCAGGATGGCGCCGCAGCTGCAGGACGAGGCAGCTTTGCCCCCGCCAGAAGGCGGAGAGCCTGCTTTGCTGCCTTTGGAGTGGGCCTGGGGAGGAGGCGGCGGCGACTGCTTCTTCGCCACGTCATCGAGTTGGTTGGAATGGGCCCCCTTTTCGGAAGAAGTGGGGTTGCCGCTGTTCTTGCTGCTCCTTTGTTTGGCCGCAGTGGATGACATGCTAAGCTGAGCGCCTTGACCCTCTGTACTCTGAAGGCGTTGGAGCGATGTGGAGACTTCACTGAGGCACGCTTGGAGGCCCCGCGAGAAGGAAAACGGCTGGAGCTGGGAGAAAGGGGTGCTTCTCCATTCAATTTCGGTACGGAGAGAGACGGGAGGGAAGGCACGGAATTCAGGCGGGCTTCATCTCCGCCCTGCCCAGCGGCGAGCGCCGCCTCCCAAGTTCCATAACGCAGGGGTGGGAAGCGCGACTGCCACGCACACCGATCGAGGAGGAAAAGGATGGACCGGGAGCGCAGAGAGAAATGCGGAAGGAGGGGGCTGAAGCTGCATTTCCTGCACTTGGCATTTTTGCAAAACTTTCCTTCGGGCACAGGGAAAGTGGTGTGGAATCTCGTTTCCCCCCCCCTCCAATAAAAACTTCACCTAAGTTTCTGCCGTTACAAATGTCTTGTTTTCTGTAGACTTACAAGCCTCTTTGTTGCCTTGAGTGCAGCCGCTTCGACGTTTATTTTGGGGGAAACCCCTTCAGATCCAAGAATTTTAAACTTGAATTATAGCTAGGGGAAAACCTAAAGAAGTGGTTCCGAGAGAGTTTTGGAACTTGCGGGTGAACACGGGGACAGCGAGGGAAGTGAACTAACGATATTTATATTTATATTTCGTATAGTCAGGGATTAATCCTGTGTTTAAAAAAAATGGGCCGAATGATTGCTTCTTTTGTTCTTGTTTGTTTTCATGTTGCTTTTAATTTTTTCTTTTGGCTATTAAATAAGATGCATATAATTAATAACAGAATTGCAGGCTATAGGCCTTTTCCCATTCTTATCTAGTCATGGTGTAAATAAGCCCTGATAGTCATTTTCTTCCTTCTCAGATAAGACGAACAGATCTTACAAACCGTGAGATTGTCCTTGACCCGTGTTGGAATAAGGCAGAAAATGCTACAGTAGTTTAATTTCAGAACAGCTAAGAATGTCGTGAGCCTCCCTCATTTGTGGGCTGGGGATAAAATGAAAGTAATGTCAAGGAGCCTGGACTAAAAAAATGTGTTGGTTTTTTTGTGCTGTGATCAGGTGCAATTTGGGGGAAAGACTTACTCAACAGGAATAGTCTCTTACATGGAGATCTTTGCTGAACTGGTGCACGTACACTTAGTTAGAAAAGAAATTTTGTTAATTTCTGTGGTGTGCTCTGCTAGTCCAATTCATGGGTTTTCAAGAAAAAGCCTCACCTTTTGTGGAAGGGGGAGAGAGATCGTATATGGAATATGTGCAAGCAAATTGTCTTCCTGAAGCTGTAGCCTTTGCATGTCTGCATGTAACACTATTTCATAGGACTGCAGTTTAAATATTCTTGGTCGTCAGAATGATACTGTGTAATGGAGAAAGTGCCACAGTCCAAATCATAGTCACTCATAAGGATTTCAGCAACACTTTATTATTTTAGAGAAGGTCCAATGGCTGTAGATCTATGCTAGAAGCAAACTGATGCCTCTGCCACCAATCAGGTTGATGCCAGTGTTGAGTGCTTTCCATGTGCTAAGTTCAAATACCTTCCTGCACCAAGGGCATAGTTTTGTGCACACAGCAAGATGATAAGGTTCTGTTCATACATAATTTTCCTATTCCAGCGGGAAGCAACTGGAATCTGTGCAGTGCCTAGTGATGCAATTGATTTTATTACTCGGAACTTCAGTCTACTTCCCATTCAAACCTGAAGCTGTATCTGATAATGCCCTCCGATACTTTCCATTTGTATTCTAATGTTTTACTACTGCTTCTTCCATTTTTTTTCTGAATAGAAAAAAGTTGTAGTAACGGAAAAGTTAACATAGCTGCACAATGGCTTTTTACAGCCCTGCTAGGAGTTTTTCATGCAGAAGCAATTGGGTCTTTAGTAATGTCAATCAAAAACAATGTATAGAATGAAGGAGGGTTTCTATGAAATTCTGAGTGATACAGCAATTGTTCAATTAGAAAAAATAAAGCATTCTTTAATTTCTTAAAAATTTTAAAACTTTGCACAGATACAGAAAAAAATTTTTTTAAGGAGGGATAAGAATTTGATTCATGATCCAGCTTCAAATTGCAGAAGTATAACTATAATACTACTGTCATTGCACTCTTTAAGTGGTAACTTTGCTACAAGAGGAAAAAAAGGCCAGTGTTGCAGTTATTTCAGACTGCTGTAGCAATAATCTAGGTGAATATAGATGTTTCTCTAAATACTTGTTTTTCTCTAAAAACAGAATATGTTTTTTCAATGAAAAAAGAGTCTTCCATTACTAAAATGTGAACATCTCATGTAGTTCCCTTCTGGCCATTTCTCAGCTGATCAATTTATTTCTGAACATGAACTTGCTTCCTATTTTCAGACAATTGTATTCATGTGATGGTTTCCACTGCCATAGATAATTAATTTTAAATTACTTTGCCCCAATAGACTGGCCTGCATTAGAAAATGGGATCTATGACATACTCAATTCAAATGTTGTTGAATTACAAATTTTGTAAATGCAAAATTATAAGCTCTTATCAGTGCTGAAGAAAGACATAATGCTACCTAACCTGTACTGCAAACATCTAGGTGGGAACTCAATGGTTCCAAAATATGTCTTTGTAGCCTTAAGTACAGATTAGCCTCTGAACAATTCATTTATTTATTGAGAAGCCAATTGCACTGAGTTTGATAAAACTTATTTTCAGGTGAATAGAAATATGTAGAATTAGAAGCCTTAGTTTGCAGTGATTATTAGAATGATTCTATATTAGTTAAGAGTCTAGACTAATTGTCTTCTACAACCTTCTCAGGCATTTCTGAGGGGAAGTTTGCGTAGTGTAAATCCCACCATCTTTATAATCCTTATGCACTAAATAGATCTCATAAGGTTTTTAGACAATTAAAAGACATGGCATCAGCTTACATTTGGAAATAGATTCAGGTAATCCCTATGAACTATGATTGACCGAGGTAAGGGCAGAATTCAAAGAAAAACATGAACATAAACTTGGAGTACTTCTGTGAAAAATGTTGTTACTTAGGTAATATTTACAGAGTTTTATTTTGAGCAAGGACTATGACTTCAAGTTTCAAATTCTAATTTCCTATTTGCTGTTAATGTACCATTACATGGATACATCTGCAAAAGAATAATTACCCAGGAGAGACTAGATAGGATGAATGTACCACTGAAAGCAAAATCTACAGGCAGTCCTCAACTTACAACCGTTCATTCAGTGACCACTTGAAGTTACAACAGCACTGAAAAAAGTGATTTATGACTATTTTTCACAGGTTGTTACACAATCCCCATGGTCACGTGATCAAAATTTGGATGCTTTTCAACTGACTCATGACGGTCGCAATGTCCTGGGTCATGTGATCACCAAAGTTAATGGGGAAGCCAGATTCACTTAACAACCGTGCTACTAACTTAACAACAGCAGTGATTCACTTAACAACTGTGACAAGAAAGATCATAAAAAGGGGCAAAACTCACTTAACTGTCTTGATTAGCAACAGAAATTTTGGGCTCAATTGTGGTTGTAAGTCGAGGACTACCTATACGTCTCTCCCTTTGGACAAATATCTTTGAGTGGTACTGTTTCAGTTGGATAGGGAGTATGTGTTTAACACTATTGTTGCTGAACTGTTTATATATTATGGACATAACTAAACAAAATTTGCAATCTGAATCTTTACAAGTTTTATTCCATATGAACTTTATTAGATACACATAGCTAGAATATCAACTTAGAAAAAATGTAATTGGGATTAATAAGTATCATTCTGGCAGAAGTAAAAGGGGGCTTAAAGGAGCAACAAGACTCAAAGGCACCTCTTTCTCTTTTTGTAAATGTGATTACTGGCCACACCTAACCATTGCAGTTCTTTTATGAATGCACTAATAACTTCCTCTCAAATTTCCAAATGTACTCTCTTAAGCAAAAGAATTTCCTTGTGGCATATTTTTATAACTACAGTCCATTTACTGTATTGTATGTTAACAATACCCAAGAACAACTACTTGAGAACAGACTGAACATATTTGAGCAAGTCAACAGTAACCTTCTTGCTTTGTCTTTGTACCTAAACTGAGTGTACTTTTTCAGCAACCTGAGGCCTTCCTTCAGCGATACTGCTTTTTTCTTCTGGATATTATGCCCTACTACCCTATCTCCTCTCCAGAAGTCAACTATGTGAAAGAAAAATGTACGTATCCTATATAGCCTGACTTATTCAAGTAAGAAATGGAAATAAACAGCTCACTGACCAATGGCACTTAGATTGTATTTGCCCATCTTAGCAGTCAAACCCAATCTTAAATTTTGACCGATGATAGTTATAAAAATAAAGGCTGTGAAAAGTGTAATAAACCAGCATTCCTAAATCAAGTGTTCATCCTGTACAGTATGTCCCAGAATCCCCAGGCAACCTATTGTTCATGTTGTGAGGCAATTGTGAGAATAATAGACCCCAAACATTTGAATCCAGACTGGGCACAGCTGGAGAAAATACTGAAATAATTTTGTCAGATGACAAAAGATGCTTCCAATTCTCTGCTGGTAGGATAACTTTAAAACAATAAATATTTTATGTTTTATTTGTATTTATAGAGCTATACAAGTCCTATACTTTTGTATTGTTAGTAGAACTTGATGTGCTCCAGCCCTCTACAATCAGCTTCATTTTAAAACATTTTCTGGATAATATTGGAAAGATAACAAAAATCAGTTATGAATTTGTGATTAAAGTGAAATTGTGTATGCTTCTGTTTCCTTCTCATTCTGGTCATTGCTGCTATGATAAAATATGATAAACAAGGATAAATGTAGATCTGTAACTAGGGTTGCCAACTACTTTTGCTGCTGGTGATCCTGATCCTGCTGGCTTTAATACAGTAGATAAACAGCACTGCAAATGCAGAATTAGAAGTACTGAGGGCAAGAGTTAGAAGTACCAAACCCTGCCAGGAGAAAAACAGTTGACATAAGTAGATACCCATCACACCTTTCACATTTAGTAACCAGGTTAAATCCATTCACTCTGCCTTTCTGCCTTGCAAGCCATAATTTCTCCTATCATGACCATGTCTCATTTTGTATATTGATCTTATTCTTTAGACTTCTCATCACTTTTTCAGGATCTATAAAGCCTTAATAAGGCCATACCTAGAATATTGCATCCAGTTTTGGTCACCACTATAAAAAAGATGTTGAAACTCTAGAAAGAGTGCAGAGAAGAGCAACAAAAATGATTAGGGGCCTGGAGGCTAAAACATGAACAGTTGCAAGAACTGGGCATGGCTAGTCTAGTGAAGAGAAGGACCAGTGGTGACATGATAGCAGTGTTCCAATATTTGAGGGGCTGTCACAGAGAGGAGGGGGCCAGCCTATTTTCCAAAGCACCAGAAGGCAGAACAAGAAGCAATGGATGGAAACTAATCAAAGAGAAAAGCAACCTAGAACTAAGGAGACATTTCCTAATGGTGAGAGCAATTAACCAATGGAGCAACTTGCCTTCAGAAATTGTGGGTACTTCATCACTGGAGACTTTCAAGAAAAGACTGGACAACCACTTATCAGAAATGGTATTGGGTCTCCTGCTCGGGGTGTGTGTGTTGCACTGCTCAGTCATGCATTTGATCAATCTTCATTTATTCAACCCATTCATTCTTGACCCTACCTGTTTTATTCCACACCTATGTATCCCATTTCCACTGCATTTAAATTGTTTTTTTTGCCATATCCAACTTTCACTTCTTTATAATAGAAACATGATCTTACACACACACCTTTAACTTCTTTCATCAAGCATTCATTCCTCACAATAGACTACATATAGTTGGCAACCGTCTACTGTAGTATATGAATTATATTTGCAGATATGCCAATTTTTCTCTACTTGGACAATGACTTTTCACTCTAGATTGAGCAGTGATATTTCTTCAGCTTCTGAGAGAACTGGGCAAATAGATTTTGTATGTGTGGGTGTGTGTTTCAATAGACATGGGGACGAAAAAATAATAATGCCACTATTGTAGTATGGGAGTGTCTTGGTTACTTTATAAAACTAAACAGTCTAGCATCCTGCCCTCCTAACAGGTGGAGTCCTAACCATATGATTCAGAGTTGGTTCTCCCAACAAATTGGGTGAGTCAGTTCAGCAAATACAAATATGTACCTTAGTCTCTTCAAGATTTATTGGTTAACATTTAAAGCATTAATGGAAGAAACTGCAGTGTATCTTTTGAAATAGCTTGGCTTTAATTTAAATTTAACATTGACTTTCAAAAATTTAATCTTTTCAAGCCACTTTTTGAGGCTAAACAAATCTGTGATCCACTTCAAAACAGATTGTTTTGATACTGTAAAAACTGGTTTTGGGGAGAACTTAAAATAGACTTTTTTATTATCTGCCATCAAGTTGTGTTTGACTCCTAGTGACCACGTAGATTTTTTTTCATGACAATCTGTCCCTAATCTGATCCTTCAGGTCTTCTCATGGTGCACTCATCACCACCACATCTAAGTCCATCTAACTTACTGTTGGTCATTCTTTTCTCTTTCTTTCCACCTTTCCAGCATTAGAGCCTTTTCCAGAGATCTGAGTCTTCATGTGTTAAAAGTAGCATAATTTGAGCCTGGTCATTTGTGCCTCCAATGAGAATTATGTTAATGTGCTTGATGATCCATTTTCTTGGCTGGACACAGTATTCTCAGGAGTCTTCTCCAACACCAAAGTTCAAAAGTGCCAATACTCTCCTGCTTGCTCCATAGTGTCTCATAGTAAAACAGTATTACTAAATAAAATTAACATGTAACTATATATTGTTCATCTTATTTTCCATAACAATTATGTCTCCAATAACTACCAAGTAGATCACAGGGCAACATTTCTTCATAATTGTTTCCTCCAATTGCTTTTCAGTGGCCTTTGAAAATGGAAATTCCCCCTAGCTATCAAAGTTGGTAAAGTGCCCCAATGGATGATACCCACCAAATATGTTGGTCAAAGGAATCAGCTTTAAGGCAAACCTTTTCGTGGATTTGTCCCATCCAACTGTGCCCCAGTCTCTTTAGCTACTGTGTATGTGTTGGAGAGGACACCTCCAAAACTGAAGTTCTGGGAAGGCTGAATGAATCCCAGTACAAAGCCATTTAAATTTAGCACCCTGAGGCCAAAAATTTACAGTGAAAATATCGTGACCCTTGTCTTCCTTCGCTTCCCTTCTACGAAACCTGCTCCTATTTTCCACCCTCAACGAGAAGATATGTTATCGCATACAGATGGCCAATTCAAACAGGCAAGCATTATGACAGAGTTAGGACAGAATCGAGCAATCTACATTCCTACAGCAACGTAAACCGGTCGCCTGAGAGGGCAGGAAAGAGTTGTGTTTTGGGCCCAGCGCTGGCGCCCAACCACGAAATGAGCCGCTGGAGGAGGAAACCTCCGAGCTGAGCAAGCAGGGAGAACTGGGGACACCCGCTCGCTTCCGTAAACATCGCTTAGCCCCGCCCCTCCAGCCGGGAGAGGAGCATTCCTACTCAGGGAAGGGGAGCGGACCCATCTCGTAGAAGGACGAATTTACCTCTCTTTTTGGAAAAATACTGCGCAGCCGGCTTCGACCTCTCTGGGCTAAAACGTGTCGCTTCACTCTCCGAGTGTTGCTTCCCTTGCCTGTCGTGTCGATTAAGATACGGAATGAAACGTTTCCCCCTCTCCTCATAGAGAAGTGGGAGCGTCCAGGCAGCTGCTAATAGACGGCCAAAGACTATGTATAACCAAACGGGGGAGGCGGATGGAGAGTTAAAGCCCGAGTGAGACCAGCTGAGGAGCAGCCCAGGCAGAACCGGGGCAACCGAGGACTTCTCTGCCTGGAAAGGGTCTCTTGCGGTGAGTAGGTCTTGATTTGCCTTTTTCCTCCTCCTCCTCCTCTTGAGAAAGGAGCGCCCGCGTCCTCCCCAAGACCGAGAATCATATAGATGACGATCCCTGGATTGTCTCGGGAGCCCCTAAGGTTCGCTTGCATTGCGGAGAACCCATGAGCGCGGTGAGGGTGGTTGGTGGTGGTGGGGGGAAATCGTTCTGGTTGGATCCTGATGTGAAGCAAAGCCCGTGTCAGACTCTGCGGTTCTGATTTGCAAACAATGGCTAATGGCTTACGCTGTTTGTCGAATTCAGCTCGTGTTGGCTTGTTTGGCCCCCTGGTTAAAACAAACAAACATAAGGCGGGGGGGGGGGGAGAGCTCGATCTCAAGGTGACTCCTCTCGTCTGTCAACCGCAAAGCGCGCTTTTTGCAGTTGGGCAAAGCTGAGTGGAGGAAGGAGAGCAATAATTCCCTTTTGGGGGCCGGGGGGCTGGTGGAAAATCCTTCGTTGGCAACCCTAATCATTTTGTCCTTTTTGAAACACTTTTCTAACGACCCTCCTTCACCGTAACTTCTCGGATGCAGTTAAAGATCCGGAAGCGTTTAGAGAAAGAGCAGATAACGAAGGCGAGAAGCGGCCAAGAGAAGCGACCTGTTGTTTAGAGGTTTTCCTTGGAAACGCTGTTTTTGTTTGGACCGGAGGGTGCCAGGACGCTTGCGCCTCTGAGCCGCAGCCAAAAATACATCTGCGGGGAGGGGATCGGCCAAGCCGAGGAGGAGCTGCTGTTCTTTCCCTTCAGGAGGGGCGTCGAGTTACTCATTTGCTGTTCTTAAATCTTGTGCGGTACAATAGAGCGGTGGAGGACGCGGCTCTCATGTTGACTTGCTAATACAGGTGGTCCTCGACTTACCATCACAATTGAGCTCAGAATTATATAAAATATAAAAACAAAAAAAACTTACTTTCTTTAAATTTTAGCTAGCAATAACTCGCTCATAAAATTCAAAAAGACAAAATTAATCTGAAAGTAAACATAAAGAAAACAATAGAAGAGAATACTTGTCACTCAGGGTTGAACTATAGAGTCTTGAGTGCTCTCTGAGCATGGCTGTTTGTTTGCAGATGTTTCATTACTCAATAAGAAAACAACCAAGCTCAGAGAGCACCAAGGACGCCACAATACAGAGAACATACAAATCATCCACAATGGTGATGACAGATAGATTGATAGATTGAGCAGATACTGGAATCCAACGGAAGTGCATAAAAGTGATAATAACAACAGGTATAAGAGAAATATTTCCCACAAATTCTCAGAAATGATAGCCCTTGCACCATGATACGGAAAGGAAATGTTTAATAATAAAGAATGGCAGAGTAGATCTGAAAGTCCAGGGGCATTTGTAGTAGGAAAAGTATATATATACTATGACACTTCATTGCAGGTGAATCAGAGATGGAAGTCAGGAATGCTCACCGTCTTTCACTACTAACCCCTTTGAATTCTGTGAATTCTAATTTTGCAATATTTTAAAGATCCTAAGACTGATAGCATTATGGTGCAACCATATTTTTTCCCTAATATATTTTCTGAAGTTTTTTTTTCTATATAGATGTACATAAGATTGCAACACACTGTTCAATACCAGGAAAGAAAACTCCAGGCAGAAGACTTGCATGAAATAAACCTGCAATAAATATGGATGATTAAATGAATAATATTTTCTTGAGGGAGGGAGAGAGACTCTACATTCTGAAGAGTTCTATCAATTCTGTAAGCCTTTGTGTCTCGTCTCTTCATCTTAATAATGGACTGTATTTTAACTAAGATGCACTTTTTCCCCTTTGGAGGGATTCACTTTAGTTTTGAAGAAGTAACTTAAATGTGGAAAGCAATATTCTGGGGGGAAGGAAGAATTCAAGCCTTCTTTCTTCCAGAGTTGCTACTTCATAAACCAGGATTTGCCCTTTTAAATGAAGAATAATCTAGATGTGAAATACAGATACTGCAGGAGGGGGAAGAAGAGACTCCACTTACAGATTTTCCAGGTCATGTTTGTCTTAGTCTTAAAGAAAATGCTAGGACAGCTGAAGCATTTACTAAAAATGCAAGGGTAGGAAAGAACAATAGGTTGAAAGGTCACTAAAGCGCCTGTAATTCTTGGTAAAAATTATGCAATCTAAATTATTAGCTAATGCTAAAGTCTATGTGGAACATATCTCTAAGTATTTATTTTAGATCTCAGGAGAGAGTTGTTTGTTCCTTTCTTACTAGCGTGCAGGGAGAAAACGAAGAAAAAAGTTGCTACTCCAAAGCAGGAGAAAAATGAATTTCTGTCTTCTGGATTAATGTTTGCAATGAGTTATACATAAAATTAAATGTTCAGAGTCTGATTTACAAACATCAGTAAGGTGATTGAATTAGGATGCACATGTAATGTCTTCTCAAGAAACAGATCTACTTAAATGAAACACCACTGATAAAATTAAATTCTCACCTAATGATGTTACATTATGGAATTTGCTATTAACAAAAGTTCATTAAAGAGACCTATTTCCCACTTAATTATCTATATCTCTATAATTAATATAATAAGTGTTGCTGCTCAGCTTCCATTCATTGGGAGATCAATAATGTGATTATTGCTATACCTTTGTATACAGGTTGCTATGTTTCTGAGTTCAAAAAGATATGCTTATGATATCTGCTAATTCCTCACCATGCACAGGCACACACAAAACATGTAAATTTTCTACTGAAGCTAAAGCCATATAGAGCCATAAAGAGCCATGTTGCCTTATTTACTCAGATCGGTATATTCTGGAATCCTTTTCCTCTTCTGAAAAGAGAAACACAACAAACAAACAGTCCAAGAATTTCTAAGTCAAGTATTGTACTACGGTATCACTGAAGTTGGTCAGCACTGATTCTGTTGTGTGCAAGAAGAAAGGTCGCACATTCCTTAAATTATTTATTCCCACTATGAGATACTAAATGAACCACTTTTCTGTTTTAATTTTCTGCTTCTTCAAAGAACTATTTATACTCCAGCCTTGTCTTAGCATGGAGTGTAGATGGGTTAGCTTTCAACTAACATTGCTTGTCAGCAAAAGCTAAAAATTATTAGAAGCATCAGCCTGGGAAAAATGAAAAAATTTAGTAATTAAAAAAATGCAAGCTGCCACTACAGCATCTACATTTCTGAGTAGAATTATGCAACTGGTACATTGCATGATTCTCCATAATCCCTCTGTTTTGAAGTCCCAGCTTTTCACTAGGACTTTGGCAAGTTCATGCATGAGTTAATGTTATGTTTGCCCTTGCCACTCTACAGGTGATGATGTAAGAGTAAAATGATATTTTAATAAAATCACTGCATCAGCTTAAATATTTGATATGCTTGTGAAGATATTCATGCAGAAATGAATATTGCTTAAAATGAAATTACAAGTGTTTCACAAATACGTAAATGTTAACGGTAATGGCGACTGAAAAGTCTAAATGACTATGCAAATTCCATCTTATCTCATCTTTTGTCCCAAATAGGCATTATACTTAGTTGACAACATGCTATACAATTATATTGGTTTTACTCAAATTTCTTCTTTTCTGTGTTTCAGTCTGCAGATCTGCTACATACTTCTTAAATGATCTTCAATATACATATTGAAAGTGTAACTGCCAATGAACTGCATCAAATCCCACATAGGGAGCAACTCTTGAACAGGTAAGGATTGACCAAGATAGGCAGTCTAAAAATAGTGCAGTAAACACAGATTACATATATGCATGTATTTCTATTTTTAAATAAGATTCTTTTAAGCATTTAAATATTATCTCAAGTTTTCTTATACAATGTGATTTGTAATGAAGCTTATTTTCCAATCAAAATAAGACTGTGAATTTCTGTTTTAGGTTCTGCTTTTATTTTTTGGGTATACATGTCCTATATAGTTGCACTTAGGACAGATAGGCTAGATCTACCATGTACTTTTTTAGGGTGAGTAAGTGAAGTATGTAGAGGTCTTCATATTTACTTTTATTTATTGCCTTCTCCTATAGCGCTATTAGTAGTAGCTTTCCAGTTCCCCAAGATAGCATAAAATGTGCAGACTGCAACTTTATCCACTGCACGATCCTATCCACTCCAGTGATGCATGGACTCATCACTCTATTTCTGGTTGGTTGCATCTATATATACCTTGCATACCTACTGACGGTCATTAATTTTCTGAGATCTCCATGTTTTTCACAGCAAAAAGTTACAAAAAAACCCTTGCATCCCAAATATCTGAACGTCAGAAACTTTCTACCAGCAGTTCATTTCATTCCTCTCAGTTTCTTATTAATTATTTGGGTTTTTTTCAGCATGCCCATTTAAAGTCTGCTTTATCAGTAGAGGGGTTGTCTTCTTGTAAACGTGAACTTTTAACAGTCAGTTAAGGGCAAACTCATTTCATAATGTAAAATGGCAAACCAACAACATTAGCCAAATACCTCCTATTTGCAATTTAGGGCGGTGAAAACTTAGGAATGCATTATTTATTTAAGCAGTGGAAGGAGTAGAGGACAGAGAGTAGTGAATGAGTCTAACTTGAGTAAATTTCTGATGTATGTAACTTGAAGTATAAATTAAAAATATTTTTCTTGATGCTTTGTATATATATTCTGAGTAAGTAGGTAAGAAAACTATTTGCAACTGCTTGCTTCTGAATAAGATATAAAATCAGTATTTGGATAGGTGGCTCGGTTTGATTTATGTGAAGATCATCCCTTTAAGCTTGAGAATCAATCAGAATATATCCTGGGAAGAATAATATAGCACATAGAAATAACCATATCCTTCTTTCTACTACATTAGTAGGTAATTATTTGGTCATTAGGGTATCCAGGTTCTACATTGAGTTTCTATAGTAGTATGCATAAACATCTTTGATGTGTGCATTTTTAAAATGCAACTTTCTGTAGCTGATTTATTATTATATATGATTATTTTCCAAAAACCTTTTCCATAAAATGGAAAATGTACATTTTGCTGATTGCTGTATCACATATAAAGTTAGAAAGAAGATCCAGTTCTAAATGTCAGTATGGTAATATCTGAGGAGCAGAATGTATTCGGAAGTTTATTTCTATTAGCTATTTTAAAAAGATCACAGATGGGAGTCCAAACAAAGAAACTATGAAGTTGGAAGGGAAGCATCTCAAATTTCTTTCTGGAGTCTTCATGCTCTGTGCAAATGAGGGACAGTCTCATTTAATTACCTGGCTCAGTGACTCATGTTCTTGTGTACTTTATGCAATATGACATACAGGCACAAAACTCTAAAGTATGTAGTTGTGTTATTAGTATGTCAGTTTTCTTCATTGGGTCTGACACTCGTAAGTTAGATAAATTGTTCCTGGACTGTATCGTTACATATTGTGATTTTATTCACACATCAAGCTAAACAATAGTGAAATTTATTTGGTTTTGGCTTAGTGAGCTATGTAAACTCAGCCATTGTCATTGATAAATCATAGTTTATAGTCTAGCTTGTTCTTCAAATATAGAATTTTTATTTGCTGCTTTTGAGACTATGCCTTTGTTTTACCTTGTCATATGAGCTTTTCTGTAACTACCCAAGAATAAAATGAGTTTTTTTAGAGTCTTTGTTACCACGATCATCAAGATTATTCTATGGCACAAGGAACTTCACTTGCAAATCAAGGGTGGGTAGCTACTATGCTGTTGCTGTAAAGTATCTTGCACATTTGATGACAAAGATTTTTAAATGAAATTTTAAATTGAATGGAACCATTAAAACAAATGACAGCTGTGTTGTGGCTTACCCTTTTGATATTAAAAATTAAAAGATGCCCGTTACATGCAATGATGTTTTAGTCCCTTTTCCCAAAATTCTGTCCTCCTGATTAAAAAAAAATGATTTGCATAATTCCTTGCTATATGCTAACACATCTTGAGGACACCAAGTTAGGATAACTTGTTTCATTCGATTTAGTTTTTGTGCTTACAGATTAAGTTTACATCCAAGAAGAGAAGTGAAGACTGGCATACTAATCTGTCTCTCCTTCACCATTTGTAGAACTAATTCTCAAGTCCACAAAGAGGGTACCTTCTCTACAATTAATTGGCTTTCAATTCATTGGTAGTTTTGATTAAGAAGATTCCTATGGAACCAAGGAACATCTGGTAAATGTTCATGTTGTAAACAGGAGATTCATGCTTGCATGAAGTACTTGTTGACTCATTGCCAGAGCAGTTTAATAATTGCATGACTATGTAAGTTCCAACTGTAATTTTTAAACTGTATGATGTCATGTGTATTTCCTGTCCTGTGCACGTCCCTAGATATGATTGGTGGGATTATTAATCTACCTGACCAACCCTAGAAATGGTTGCTTTTCATTGGCACAGGAAGTATTTAATTGCATCATGAGGATTATTGATGGTTCACTACAAGAGGTGTTATATGTTAATAATGGATTTTCAGTTATGGGTTTTTCAAAAGTGAGTAGGTATTAGCATAATAATGGATAAAGTATATGAATTGAGTAATGGCTGGTTTAAATCTCTTAAACCTCTTATCACACTGCAGTGTTGGGTTTCATATTGCATAAATCGGCACATTATTTAATCCACTAGACAAATATTCTAAGTTTATCAGTTGGATGATTGCCATTTATTTAACTGGTTAAATATTATTGAATATTCCAAGAAATTCAAAGTCATTACTTCTCTTTTTGTTGTAGTAACTCTTTATTAACAAGAATAGAGTAAGGATCATTTGTCCTAGAAAATGTAAAACTTCTGTTAGTCTGATTCTAGTAGTAGGTACTAGAATCCATATCCAAAAGGGAACTGTCTCTATTTAAAATTCCAGTGAAAAATGGAACTTCTTCAGTTATGCAGAGTTTAGATAATAGCATCTTGATAAGGAAGAGCATCTCAGTTTCCAAGGAATCCAATGGTCCATAAAATGCTATCTTAAATTCTGTAAGATTATAGCCTAAAATGATTTTTATTATTTAACACTAGACATTAAATACCCAGTCTAGGTTTTTATATTAGAATATGAATCTCTCTTATACAATTCCTATAAAGACAGATAAAATGATATATGTGGAAAATCCTTTGAACTGTTAAGTAACATCTGCCTTTTTAATTTTCAAGAGGACTGCATCTACCTCTAGACAATTGTGATAACTTCATTTGGTGCTTGCTTACACAGGTTAGTATACAGTTTTGACTAACATTCAGTAATTTACTTGTCCATAGTTTAATTGTCATGATCATCAAGTAGGACAATGTCCACATCTGAAGGTCACTAGAGTTGGGAATAGCTGTAATAAAATATAATAGTACAAGTATGGAGAATTCTATTATATAAAGAACATAATCTGTGATTATGAATAGTCTAGGTTTGGTGTCTTATTTTAATTATTTTTTCCAAGATTCTCAGCATTACCCTGTACACCATACAGTTTAAGCCAGTTTGGTATAAAATCCAAAGACATTTAATAATACTGCATGATTCATTTTTAAATGTACAATAAAATGGATAAGTTGTATTTAAGATAGGCAATATTTGCTTATCAGATTTATCCAAAGGCAAGATGACACCATCCCTCAAAGGAAGCCTAGAGAGAAAAAAACACCCTCACCTGCTTCCTATATTTTCAGTGAATCTAAGGGATATCCTTCCATTTTAAAGATAAATTATTTTGAATAAACACTACTCTTAAATATTGCTCTCCGGTGATAACAATTTTAAAGACTTTCTTATAGCTGTATCAAACAGATTTTAATAAACCTCTTTTAAAACATTTGGCAGGCTCTATTTACTGGATCAACAGAAGTGACCCAAAATGCCTTTCACTGATGAGCAGAGCAGTGACTGTGATTCTTCAAGATCTTCAGAAAGTGCAACTTCTTCATCTAGTGACTCTGAATACTCAAGGCAGAGTTTTACCAGTGATTCTTCAAGCAAGCCCAGTTCTCCAGCCTGTAAGCAAGAAGCACATACTGGGATATGTGCCTTTGAATTGCCAAAAGGGTCTGGGATACGTTCAGGTTGGATATGCAGATCCTCCTCCATTTTGAGGAGAATGTTGGTGGACTATTGTCTTCTGGCCTAATTTGAACATTTGTAGGATTTGTGTCAAAGGAGGACAGTGCAATGTCCCTGACGCTTCTGGATTGTGTCCTCAGAACACTCAAAATAATTTCCCAAATTGTGGAAAATTTCAGCAGTTTCCTATGGGAGTTGAGGCTGGCCACATTTTAGAAGGGTTTTTTTTTAGCTATCTTCCATGACATTATACCAAGTCGTGTGGGTGAGATTGCCAGAATGTGAGATTATTATTAACTTACGACCAACACGGGTTTGGGTTCTAGCAGTTGCCCATGTATTGATGCTGGGCATTAGTAAAGATATCATGAAGGACTTCCCTGAATTATGTTTATAATTGCCATTAAAATGTCTTAGGCCAGAGGTCCCCAACCTTTTGGGCACCAGGGACCGGTTACGTGGAGAATGGGTGCGTGATTTTGTGTGCTGCCTGCATCCTGCGGATGGGGCTTTGCTTGTTTGTGCGGACCGGTTGCTGGCATGCTGTGGCCTGGTACTGGTCCATGGACTGGGGGTTGGGGACCCCTGTCTTAGCCTATCTGTCTGCAGAGAAATGCCAGCCATATCCTTAAGTACCTTTTAAAATTTTGCTGAAAAAGTGTTAAATAGCAAAACGCTTGAGTTGTCCTCTTGCTGAACTAAACGATCATCTTAGAACATGTCCAAAATATTCTATAACTTAAGGGGGCACTGGAAATGTAATTTTGTGCAAAAACATTTCACTAAGATAATGCTTGAAAAACTTTACTTTGAATAGAATGTGTATTTCCTCATTTTAATTCACTTCTGCTTAGTGTTTATTTACTCACTGATTTTATTAATACATTCTCAGTTGGATTTCTCTATTAAAATATCTTGCAATTGAGTAAAATGGGAAATAATAACATTTTTGTAAAAATAGAAGCAAATAACATGCCAATAAAAGGAAAACATTCTGTTTCGAACACATGTATTTAGATACATATTTTAAAGAGATTTTATTAAAAGAGATTTTATTAATTGACTTCAAAGAGCAAGCAATTTCTGATGTGCAGAGATCAGAGTTGGCCTTTTCACTAGAGAGAATGGGCCAACTGTGGCTGAAACTTGGTGCAGTGATCTTGAATCTCTGATGTTAATCTGCCTCCTTCAAGTAAAGTTATCATTCCTGTTCTATTTCTGCTGTCAAAATAAAGCACAAGTGCCAGTCTGATTAGCTTTTGTATAGAGCAGGGGTGTCAAACTCGCATCGTCATGTGACGTGTCGCGATGTATTGCAACTTTTTTGCCATTGCTGGCAATGGGGTGGGCATGGTTTCGCTATGATGCATCCGGCCCACGGGCTGGCAGTTTGACACCCCTGGTATAGAGGGTCAAGTACAAAGGAGGAATTCTCTGGGGCAGCACATATTAATCAGGGCTTGCTGAACAAGGAAGAGTTGGCTGATTTCATAAACCATGGTTTCAGCCACAGTAGGATGCTGATGGAACATGCAGGCCAAAACAAAGTGCAGTTTGACTTAGTATGATATGTGAACCCAGCTACAGAATGGTGGGGAGGCTCAATTAACTTGTCCTTAAGTTTATTTCTAAGCTAGTCTATTGCTTCAGGAATAAACACTTAATATACCCTGTTACAAGAACAATGAGAGGGGAACAAGGACTGGCAGTTTTTGAATTGCATTCCAGGTAACAAAATCTTCCAGCTTGGAATTTGCCCCCCCAAAAAAGGAGATATTTTGTGAAAATACAGGTTCAAAGTAATTTTTTTAAAACACTAAATGAAGAACTCACTCAGAAATGAAAAATATTGATCTGTTTTCATGTTAAGTCAATGTGGCATGTGTTTTATTTCTTGACTCCAGCAACAAGCCCTCCCAAAATGGTTACGTTTGATGAAATGATGGCAGCTGCAAGGAATCTCTCAAACCTGACTCTGGCTCATGAAATTGCTGTAAATGAGAATTTTCATTTGGAACGCATAGAGCACCCACACAACAGGTAAGGTTCTAAAAAAGGGAGGGAAAAGGGAGCCGGTTTTCAAACAAACCAACAAGCATTCACAGATAGTTTGCACAGTTTCAGGGGTCCTTTCAAATGTTCATCTTTTGGTACAGAATGTGTATTCAAAAAGCTAAGCAAGTTTTTTTCAGGTTACGCTTGTGATTCAAACTAATAAGCCCATGAAGTTTACACATTGCTACTTTAAAAAAGAACCTGAACATACAGTATTCCTATAAATACCAGCTAAGGTTACATATCACACAAGTTGTGACTTCTGTAACAACTGTAATGGCCCATTTCACAAATAAATTGAGCCCTGATCCTTGGTTTATAAACTGCCGTAGCTAGGATCTTTCTATTAATGAAATGATAGGTCCTCTAAGCAGGAACTTGATTTGACTTGTGTAGTTTTAGTACTATGCTTCCTTTGAATGCATATACTGTCCTGTTTTCCCATCTCATGCCTGACAGCTTGCCTGGAAGGGTTAAACAAATTGTACATAAAGCATTCTGGGATCGCCTAGAAGAAGATTTGAATGAAGACCCTCCTGTGTATGAGCATGCAATCAAACTGTTTGAGGAAATTAAAGAGGTGGGTTTTTGGTCCTGCTCTCTCAAGCTAAGTTTGTTTTTGTCTTGTTGGTAAGCAGCCATGAAGCAGGTTCTTTTCATTGGCATTCTGTAAATCAAAGTTATAGATGTAAAGTTGCAGCCTCTCAAGATGTCCCTAGTCTGACTGTCTTTCAGGTATCTTGGCCATGGTGGTTGGGAAAATGGTAAAGTTGAGTTTCAGCACACCTGAGAGCCAATCAGGGTGGGGAAGGCTACTGAAAAGTTTTATAACAGATGGAAAGAAATGATAAGGAAAATTTATATGTAGATACAAAACAGCATGCTTTTTTTTGTTTGTTTATGATGGCATAGCTGCCAGAGGCAGAACTGCACAAAGTTTGATATCACTCATTGTAGCACCTCTCCTCTAATACTTGTTCTTACTTACAGGCTTCCTGGGGTATGATAGGGACCAGCATTTTCAACAGTCTGATTCTCAGAGGAAAAATGCTGATTTGGCCAGCTCTTACTATATTTCCCTACAGTGATGTTAGACTCTGATGTAGCATTGTTATATGTTCAAGGTGACCACAATAACTGCTCAGCTTATCCTGTCAGTACTGAAAGCCAGTTAAAAATGTGTGTGCCTGGCAGGCTTTGCCTGAAAGTTATGTGTATTAGTATTTGCATGCTGAGTATTTAAGCAGGGCCTGAATGGGATCCTGCTAATATGACTACAATATTACATTATATAACATCATAATATTGTTTTGTAGTTGTTAAAAGGTTTTGCAGTGGGTGGGGATGGGAGGTCTATGTGTCTGTGCGAATGCATACCTTTGACTTAGTGTTGCCTCCTGGCAACTGCTTGGGCTATTCCCTATAGTTTTGTTGGCAAGGTGTTTCAGAAGTGGTTTGTCATTGCCTCCTTCCTAGGGCTGGGAGAGAGTGTCCAGCCCAAAGTTACCCAGCTGACTTTGTCTCTAAGAAATAGAACTCGTGGTCTAAGCCTGATGCCTTAGTCACTACACCAAACTGACTCTCTTGTTAGTAGAACTCGGATGTACCTATTAATTTTTCATAAGGTTTTTGAGCTTCCAGGCAGTTCAAAATTGCCTCCACGGTTTTCCCTGACTTTTTTGCCCCATAAATTAGGTGGTTTGGGGGGGGGGGGAGTAAACTGAACCAAAATCTCTTTGTTGTTAGCTTTGTGGCCACTTAGTTCCTCCAAATGACACTTTTGTGAAATAATCTAGATGTGGGACAGCATGTACCTGTTTTGCATCCAGATATGGCATTATTCACATCATTTGAATTAAAAACTGTATAGAGGGTGACTTCAAGTGGCAAGATGGGCAGGACTTGTAATTGCTCTTGAAGAGGGAAGTTTGGCACGTACAACATAAAGCCACAGTTGCTGAAATTCCTCCTAACTTGTAGGATTGATTGATTCTCTCTATATGTGTGTTTGACCACATGAAACACACATTGCTATTATGGGTCATTAATTACAACTTACTTGACTAATGGTTTTAATCTTGCAGATCCTTCTTTCTTTTTTGAACCCGGGGGCTAACAGGATGCGCAACCAAATTTGTGAAGTCCTCGACACGGACCTTATAAAGCAGCAGGCTGAACACAATGCAGTTGATATCCAGGGTCTTGCAAACTATGTCATTAGCACTATGGGGAAGCTGTGTGCTCCAGTAAGAGACAATGATATCAACCAGTTAAAGCCCACTGGGAATATTGTAGCATTGTTGAGGTTGGTATGTGGTTTGCTTTTTAACACTAGGTGGTGATTAAAAGAATGATCCAAATCAATCTTCCCCAAATTTCCAGGTGTCTTATATCATTTAGAATTCCCAACTAGCATTGCTATGGAATCCTTCCATTTGTATTTTACTGTTGATAGTCAGACATTAATAATACTTACCATTGACTAAAGCATTGCTAACTGAGGAATTCTAGGAGCTGAAGCCCACCAACCCAAATTTCAGAAACCTGGACTAAAACATTCCATGTACAATCACCATCTTCAGTCTGACTTTAAACTATGAATCTTTGGCCTTTTTTTTTTTTTTTTTAGTTTTCTGCTTTTTCCCTATCCCCTATCTTTTGTAAAAGCAACCATCCACTTCCATGTTATTTTGGCTCTTGTAAAAGAAGCATCCTTTCATTGTATTTTCTTATGGCTCAACTCAGCTTTCAGTGTTGTTTTAATCCCAATGGATATCTAGTCTATCTTGATGGCTATTTGCTTTTTAAAGCTAGTTGCTTAAGAGTTTAAAAAGTGACTTTTGCACTACCAGTTTCCCATAGGCACCTGGTTAAGCCACCGTAGGAGCAGAATAGATAGGATTTATGTTATCATTTCTTGTGATCTGTGTTTGCAGTAGCTATAGGTTATATAAAGATGTAACTATAGGAACATTGCAGAACAGCTGAAATTCTGCTCAGTAGCTTTACAGTGTCATGCCTTATCTTTGAAGCTTGGATAGGATGTAGTTTCTTATGAAAGTTATCATAAAGAGTATATATCATGTTCACATTGTGAGAAAGGACAACCGACAAAGTATGTAAGAACAGTGCTTGAACATACTGCAAATTTCTCTATTCTTTCAGGCAAATATTCCATGTTCTGGATCTCATGACAATGGATATGGTTAATTTTACCATTCAGAGTCTTAGACCTCACCTTCAGCGCAACTTGATAGATTATGAAAGAGCAAAATTCCAAGATATACTTGAAGAAACTCCAAGTATGTTCTTTGTTTACATAAAAGGGAATAGACAATGCAGTGGCAACAAAGGCAATTGTAAGAGATCTGAAGCAGTTGAGCAAAAAGCTGCAACAGATTTGGGGAGAGAAGTGAAGTATTCTAAAACTTGTTAAGGATTATGATCAGTAAAAAACCTTGAGTTGTAAAAATGCTCTGGCTTACATGTTTTACTGTTTGGATGTTTCTTACATTGTATACTCATGCATGATTATGTTACTTTGTCATGTTGTAAGCTTAAGTCAGTTTTTAAAAACACTCTAGTTTTCAATATTCACCTCTATTATCTTTTGGTGATTAGGTCCTGGAGTTATTCATTCCCATAGCTTATTTACTGAACTGGGTACATGCCTTTGTAAAACAAAAAATATAAGTCTGCTCTTTCTTATCTCTGTCTCCAAATGTTCAGGTGCCCTAGACTTGACAACGGAATGGATAAGGGAATCGATACAAGATGAATTATCTTCTATTTCTTGTGAAATGTCATCATCTCCTGGTGCTAATGGGATTTCAAAACCAAACCTTAGTCCAACTGTGCTGTTAACAAACAGCTACCTGAAACTGTTAGAGTGGGATTATCAGAAAAAAACAATTCCAGAGGTAATTTGCTTTCTATCTTAGCACTTTAAGATAGAATATAGATAAGATAGAATAAAACCTTTATTCTCCTTTTTCCTGTAGCATACATAGTGGATAGCAATTTATACTTAAATCATGGTTGGCTTAACCATGATTTATGGAATAAACCACAACACACTAATCCAAAAACATTTTATAGGTTAGCATGTTGCCTGAATCTATGCCAGTAGGCTGTTCAATAATTATTACCATTCATAATGTCACGGGTAGATTTTTGCAAGATTGGATAAAGCTGACTCCCTTTTATAATGAGAGCCGATAGCTTGACAGTCATTCATTTCTTTTCATTATAATATTACACCTTGTATTTGATGTGATTGGTTATTAATGGAGCCCCTGACTCTGTGGTAACCTACTTACTTTATCCTACAGAAATTAATGGGAACACATAACTCTACAGCAGGGGTGTCAAACTGCCGGCCCGTGGGCCGGTTGCATCATATGGAGGCCGCGCCCACCCCAGCTCCGGCAATGCAAAAAAAGTTGCGATACGTCGTGACACATCATGTGACGTGGCAAGTTTGACACCCGTGCTCTACAGACTATGCTTCCATCAGATTTGATGACAATCTGTTTTAATAATTTTAAGAGACAGGACAAAGTCATGACAGTTAAGACTATAACACCTAGTCTTAAATGCCGTTAAGTACCTCCAGGTTCTTAAAATTTTACTATCTTAAATAGCAATTATTGAGGAGCAACAGCAGAACAGGAATAGATCCTCCTATTCGCATTTGAGAGCTTCCTAAATCAATCTGATTGGTTAATGTGTGATATAGAAAGCTGGGATGAGCCTTGGGCTTTAAGAGTACCTATGTAGGCTCCATTTGCTCATTAATCTAATTTACATTTAAATGTTTATAAAATAATATTTATAAAGAAAGGAGTATGGACATTTAGCATTTGTATTACCAGCAGTATTGAATATAATGAAAATATGGTGGTAGTTACATTTCTCAGGAGACTTTTTTTATCCTGAACCTGATGAAAAAGTTGACATCCTCACAAAGATATACTTAGATGTTAAACATGATCAGATGTTTGAGGATTATTCATAAATGTTCCAATTGTTTCAGACATTAATGACAGATGAAACTCGCCTTCAAGAATTATCCAAGAAATTGAACCAATTGAAGATTGTAGGGTGTATTTCTCTCATAACAAGCAACATGCTACCTGCAGTTATTGAAGATATTCCAGACTTTGTTGAGAAACAAAAAAGAATTTCTTTTGTTTTGCTTGAAGGAATGCATAAGGAGTAAGTAAACACATGAATTATTGAATAATGTTTTTTTTAATAGGCAAAAGCATTATGTGATAGCATTTTGTTTCTAATCTCCTCCCCTCTTCCTTGCAGGAGTTTTGATTTAAAAGAAGCTCTTAATACAATAGGTGTTCAGACATGTAATGCAGTAAATGAATCACTCACAGAGAGAGGCTTTCAATTATTAAATAAAGAAGTTCAAGCAAATTTGGTAGGTCAGCTCTGCAATATTGTTGAAGAAGACAATGCTGTCATCACCTTAATTGGTTAGTGATGAATTACTTGATATATTCTTACTATGAACTGTAAATTTAAATGTACCTATGTACCTATGATTCCTGAGCATTCTGTTTTATACATGTATTTTTTAAAATCCTCCCCTTGTCCCCATTGTAAAGATTGGGTCCACCACTTCTTACATTTAATAGTACATTACTGGTGTTAGATTTAGATTTCAGTTGCAGAATCCAGAAATCCTAGCTTCCCTAAATGATGAGCCTAATTTTAGCCAGATTGTTATTTGAAAGGAGCACAGGTTCAGGTGGGCAGCTAGCTTTGTCTCTCTTATTTAAAACCTGGACGAACCACGTCACTAGCTTGCAATAGTTTATGCAGAAGGATCTTCCCACTGACTGATTGTGACAGTGTTAACTGTTGAATAAACCGGTTGACTGGGTTGATCACACATTTTACAAATCAGTGCTGAAATTCACTAAACAAAATACTGTAAACAAAGCAAACAACATTATGACTCAGAATATGTGAATCTTGGCAGACATGGAGTTTGCTAAGGCATTGAGCAGGAATTGGAAACTTATGGCTCTTTAAGTATTACTAAATCATAACTCTCATATTGTCCTCACTGAATACGATGGCACTGTAGACTTCCCTGAAAGAGGAAAGATTTCCTCTGTATAGATTTCCAGTGAATTTTGCAGTCTACATGTCAAATCTTTCATAGATGTCAACTTCTATAGCATCAGTATCAACCAGGGTACCATCTCTATAGCCATACTGCCTTTTTTGATATGTGAATGCTTTGCAGTTAATCAGCATGTTAGCTGATCAGTTTTCATTCATCATGAGAAATTAATGCTGTCCTAAATGCTGCCAGGAAGTCTAATTGTACATCTATGTGTTTTTCCCCTCTTATACAGGTAAACGAATTCATTTGTACATGAAAAGCTTGCTTGCTTCTCCATGCTTTCAAAAATCTATGGCTACAGTTCCTGTAGGTCTTGGTGTGATTCAGAAAGAGATAGAGACTATTGGATCGCAGTATGCTAGCATTGTTAACCTTAATAAACAGGTTTATGGACCATTCTATGCAAGTATTTTTCGAAAACTGCTGTTCAATGAGACAGAAACAAACAAAGCAGAACTTGAGACTTCTTCCAACTGAAATATGTACAGCTTTTTTGTTCCCTCCTTTTCACAATATTTATATTGTGATCTGCATTCTTCTTTTTTGACTATGCATAGCTTGCAGTGATGACTGTTAATGGGAGACAGAGAGAAATGTGTCTATATTATACAGATTATAGTCAAATAAATAAAAGTTCCCTCCAAATTAAAGCAATTACTAAATTTTTAAAATGTAACTTTTGAAAGTATTGTTTGTAACAATGGATCATATAACATATGGCACTTATTTACTGTAACTTTTTCTTACACAAATATTTCAATGTGTATAAATGCCCACAGTAATATGAATCTTTTAAATGCTTAATATGCTTATGTGAGTGACTATGGTGCAATAATATAAAGTGTATATTTCAAGATTTAATCTGAAATAAATGTTAGGGCATTTGCCTTCTGCCTTTACCCCAAATGGATTGCTCAAGGAGCCCCCCCCACATTGCTCTCTTCTCACAAGATAATAGGGATGATTATGTGTCAAATTTGTCCAAGGCAGTTTCCCATTTTGAGCCTTTAATGTATGCAGTCTTCATAATAGTTTAATAGCAATTGCTTAGAATTTAGTAGCCTCTGATTTCACCTGGAAGAGTTCATTTTTTTTTAAAGAGAAATCATGATATTTTAACTCACTTGCTTAACTACTTGCTGAATTATATATAAGCTATATTTAAAAAAAAAATTCTCGACTTATTGAAGGGCTAAAATACATTGAATGTATAATTTTTTGTTTACTACCAGCATGAATCAGAAATTGAAAATGGAGAGCTTAAGAAGACAGATATATGGTATTAAGCAGCAAATGCTGAACATGTGAACACTTTTTGCAGATTTATGTCAATAAATAATCCCAGTTGATATTTACTTGCTTTTTTTCTAATAAAAAATGAATTATCATTTTGGCCATAACATGCAATCCTCTTACCATATGATGCTTCTGAAGTGATTGTCACAAAGACTTTCAAGAAAGACCTTAATGTTTAAAATAACTGCTGATACATAGGTAATTGTTCTTACAGAAATAGAACTGTGTACATCAGCCCATCAACCTGGTGACAAGCAAGGAGTTCTGAAAGTTAGAATCTCTACAAAATCAAAGAGATATCAGATTGGGGAAGGCTGATATGAATTCTTTTTGTAAAAAATCTCTATTAAATATATATTGCTAGGATATTTTACAAAAGAACCATTTTCTTTTTCATACGTGTCAATTCTACATGGGACTGAACAAAATAACTTCTTGTGATAAATACTTGTTCAGCAATCCAGAAGTGCTTATGGCAGCCAACTTTAGTTTTACAAAGCAATTTTCTTAAATTGCTCAGTATCTTAATGTTTTTTTAGAAGATCTTCGTTGTTCTGGTATCCCTTGCTCTCAATATTCCACCTTTCATTTTTCTAAATAAATTTTAGCAGGTTTGAGAAGAGAGAGTGTGAGATGATTGTGGTAACTATCAAAATATGTATTGAGGAAGTATGTATTGAGCCACAATATTTGTTGACTGTGGTGACTTGTATCAAGAAGTGAATATGTGAATATCCGATATATAGTGAATAAAGTATGGCCCTCTGATGCAGTACTATAACTTCTAGCATCCTGCATGTTGGTCATATTAGCTATGGCTGTTAAAAACTGTAGTTCAACAAATGGAGGGCTATGCTTTACTAACCCATGCCATGTACAGAAAAAGCAATTATCTAATTCTTAACCTTGAAATTTAAAAAGTGTAAAATATTTTGGACCTATATGTACCTTGATAAGTTTGTGAAGCTATAATATTTACTAAAAAAAACCCTTTCTGTAATCATGTTATGGTGTATGATGATCTGTTTTTAAGCATTCTACATTATGCAGGATGATCAAGTGGTGAATGTATGTCTCCACAAATTTTTAATTTACCTAGAGGATTAGATCTAAATTAGTTTAACCTGGATACCATTGAAAACAATGGAAGTTAAACAGAACAAGTCCCATTTATTTCAGTGGGTGTTAATTGCAATTAAGTCTATGAATCCAGCCTATATTTATTGTACAATGTTCATGCAGAAGATAATGTGTGATTTTTATAAATGACTTGAAAGGGGCATTTTATATAGCATGGTATGTCTATTCAAGAGTTTTTGAATATCTCACAACCTTCATAATCTCTTCGATGTTCAGAATGCTTGGTTAAGTAGTTGTTCCTCTTGCATGTTACTTACTGATATTGAAGTACATTTACTTCCTTTGGCTAAAGTTAGATATGTATGTAATTGATTCATTAAGTGGTTTTTGTCTTAAATGTATTCATTAAATTTGATTTCATTTAAAATGTGTGGAGATTATCTCTCATTTTAAGTATAAATACAAAAACATGAAGACAGCAGCATAGATGGTAATTCTTGGATATTTTCAATGGATAGTTTAAGGGTAACAACAATCCTTACTGGCAAGGGGAAGCAGAGAAGAAGTAAAACCAAGTGAAATGGCAATAAAAGTATGCTGTATCAGAGCCATTAAATTAGGCTATACTGTTTTAGTCAGTACCTGGAACATGTCAAGATGTATTGATGTTTCTACTTACATGGCAACTGACATAATCACTTAACAAAAATATCTAACATATTTCAGATTACACTATTTGCTTCTTTATGCCAGGCCCAGCTGCCCATTTCAAGCTTAAACTTCTTTTTGTTTTTGCTTACCTGATACCATCAGACAAACTGTATCTATGTAAAACACTTAACCAGATCAGTTAAAGACTTGGCTATGAAGGACACAGGGGACTTGGTGGACTGCAGAAGCTCAGATTCAATTGTACCTGCTTAGCTATGGAAGTTTGACGGGTGATTTGAGCCAATCATTCTCAGGCCTATTTTACAAGGCTGTTATTGAGGGAGGAAATAGATGGAGTACTATTACATCTGCTTGAAGATCCTGGAGAAAAAAACAAAATATCTTGCAAGTAAAAAATAAACTTGAAGTTACCACACTGAGACTGAAACTAGAAATAAGTCAACTGCAGATTGCAGACAATAGAACTTGTATTTTATTATTATAAAAATGGTATAAAAATATATTTACATACCTGTGCCCAAAGAGATACTTAGAATTCTGCAAATATAAACGTATTACTAAGCATAAATATAAAAAGGTACCACTTTTGCTTTAAAAATGTAGATTTTTTGATTCTTTGAAATCTTTCAGCTCCTTTAAAATAATGTCTGAATCTGGCCACACTCAATCCATGCACAAAACTAATTATTTCAATGGGTTTACAGTAGGCTTAGAAATAAATGTGTCAGCTATTTTAATTGTTACATATTAATGTATAAAAGAAATTTACAACTTTATAAAATGGATAAAAATGCTGAACTTTACTAATGCACACACCAAGGAACATAGTTTTGCTACCATATGCCACATCATAGAAATGCCACAGGACATTGTGCAACTCAATCCCTGGATGCCTTTGGCTAATCATTGTCTCTTTGAGTAACCTCTTCGCAGGGTCATGCACTTTATATGCATAATATAACTGAGCTTCAACAATCCAAGCAACCACCTGATAACACATAGAAACACAGAATATGCTTAATTCTTTGCTAGTCTAGACATGGTCTAGTTGGTATACCTTTTTATTTTTCTGAAGGAAGCCTATAGATTGCACATTAATATTTATGAAATAAAGCCTGGTCACGTAGAGTTGGCACATACATTTAAACTCTAAAACACAGTTTCTCAAACTTGGCGACTTCAAGACGCATGGACGCAACTGCCAGAATTCCCCAGCCAAACTGAGTCAAAGTCCACACAACTTAAAGTTGCTAAATTTGAGAGACGCTGCTCTAAAGGATGTTCTATACGAACATCCCAATGTTTCTAATTATTTTGACTTATCTATTTAATTTCTTTACAATCAAAAACTGTAGGCCGGGAGGATTAGTACGGGGTAAATAAGCTCTGCTCTCGGTGAAATAGTTCCGTCCAAGGAGCCTGAATTGCACCCACGGACAACAACAGGCATCTAATTCTGGTCAAGCGCTTTCATTTGCTCACGACAAATAAGCTTTAGTAGCGCATTGAACGGAACTTCTTTTCAGTTGGTGAGTTGCAGAGGGGACAGATTTGAAGAATACACGCATGCGCTTATACCCAGGAAACGCTGGGTCTGCAGGGCGAGCGTTCTGCAGCATGGATGCGGCGGAGTTGGGAGCTTTTACTCCCGAGCAAGCGGCGGCTCCTGTAAATACGGTGGAGGTGAGCAAAAGCAGCGGGACCAAAACAGAAAGCGATTGTGGACCTGAAGCTTTTTAAACTTGCTGATAAAAAAAATGATGTTAAACCTAGTTTCAGAGGCTTCTGATTACAGTTTCATTATATTAGTCCTTTTCTGACCCTCTTTTTACTGTTGGAGGATATAAGAGCGACATTTGTCACTCAGTAAGATGAAGCATAAAATAGGTAGTTACACTAAGTCAGACCCTCTTTCCTTCTCAGCATCCTGGTGATTAGAAAGAGACTCAATCTCCTGACAAGTAGGGCTATCCTTGATAGAATTCTCGGTTTTCTAAGACAAGAAATCCAAAGATTGATTTTAAAAAAATAATAATTCGGTTGATTAGTAGATTTGCTAGTATTAGTGTATATATACTATATTCCCAAAGCAGTAGTTTTTAATTCATCTCTGCTTTTGACTAAGTGTGGGGACTAGGTGCTATTCTTGTCTCCCATATTTCTCTTTTTAGAGATCAGAAGTTCTGGAAACTTTGTTGGAACTTGAGGAAGCCCAGATAAAACAGCTGTTGCTCCAACCAGTATTGCTATTTTGTGTTTGATCAGAGCAGCTTTGTTTCACCACTGAAGAAAGATGCTCATGGATGCTTCAGTAACTTTAGGTGCTTGTTCATCTCTCACATACATGCACTTTACCTGTGATTTTTCTTGACAAATTCCTACCAAAGTAAAATATTTAAATGATATAGTAGAGCATTAATAGAAGCAATAATGGAAGAACCTAATGGGAGACTTGATTTGCCAAAGTAAGCCAATATTTCCAAGAATTTTGGTTTACTAGGAATGAGTCAGTATGTTGCTTAATCACTTCTCCTTGACTTTAGGTTTCTGATTCTAGCCAGAATATCTGGTTTGCAGTTCATGATATTCTCCATGTTTTATTTAGCCCTCCATTTGATAGCAGGAGCCATTTAGAAATAACCAAGAAGTGGAGTCCAACATGCTAGCTCATTCAGAGACAGAAATTTTATTTCAGTCATTGGCCAATAAAAGTCAATAAAAGAAAGCAAAGTTAACCCTTAATATCAATAAAAGAAAGCAAAGTTAACCCTTAATATCAATGGCAACCATTTGTGAGTCCCAGTATGCTAGCTCATTCACAATAATCTGTTAGCTATTATATGTGAACAAGATCATCTTATATTTACATTTGTTTGAAGGCCATGATTTAACCTGTTTGTTAAAGTAGCATGGCCTGAAGATCCCTAGCCATCTTACTAAATAGGGAATTTTAAATCTGTTGAAAATCTGAATGAGAGATCTGATAGGAAGTCCAATTATGTAGAATAAGAAATAAAATATAAATGTGTTAAACTTGCAATCTTATGTACTAATATTTATCTAAATCAAAAGTTTTGGTATCTAATATTACAACATGTATCTAGTACCTTCTAGATACATGTAATAAATGTATCAGTACATATTACTATGGATAAAGCAATAATTATAAAACTATTTAAAAAATAAGTTACCTATTTTTCTTTAATTTATATTCCACATCTTTTGATTCTTTTGACATTCTTTTGTTTTCAGGAAAAATGGAGATTACTTCCAGCTTTTTTGAAGGTTAGTAAAAAGTATGATCAGAGCGGCGAAATCTTTACCTTTTTTTTACAAAGTAATTATATATAGTTGCTGGTTTTACTCAGTTGTCTACAATAATGAGAAAATACATTTAAAATAGTATATTTCTGGTGTGCATTTTGTTATTTAATTCATCTGGACTGCTAATTCTTTCCTTCTGTAATATTGCGTTTTGCATAATATTACATCTTTTCCTTTTAATTTTACTCTCTCAGGTATTGCTGCTTTTGTGGTAACTTCAGGTATTGGGGGAATAGAAATACTGCCGGGACCAAATAAGGCAGTGGCTATTTGGTGGGAGGCTGCAACCTGCCTAGAGCAGGGGAGAGACTTAGGAGGGATGATTCCCCTTCCCTCTTTAGAGGTTGCATCCTGACCCAAGAAGTTTGTGTGAGTGGGAGAACCCCCCCGCCCAATGGAAATACCTTGCTCCTTCACGCCAAGTCAGTTGCTGCTCTGTGCCTGTTATTCCCTCCTCTGATCTGGGGTGAAACCACTGACTGGCATTTATTAACAGTCAATGTGGGTGTGTGCTGAATTATGGTTTAATTCACCTTTCCATTTGTATTGGAGTTATGCCTGGTGGTAGCATAGGCCTGCTTAAGTCATGAAAACATGTTTTGCATAATCCTTTGCTGCCTGAAGCATTGAATTTGCACTGACCTTTTTGTTTGACAACAAACAGGCAGTTGTTTTCAGGTCCTTTATGACTTGGCACCTCTCTCTGAATGGGCTGCTTAGACTTGGGGCACCTGGTCTGTGGGAAAGCACCTTCTCTGGGGTGGCTCCCGGGCTGTGGAACGCCAACCTTGTGGTGAAACATACTAATATAATATATACAGTATACTATATGTAGTTATTATACAAGGTAGATGTAAACATCCATACATATTGTATAGTGCACGCTATAAAACTAATCTTCACCTTGCCATGATGGCTGAATTATTTATGCAAAACCAAATTGATATTTTAAGTAATTTAAGATACTATGGAAACCCTTCAAGTAACATTTCAAAGTATCAAATAAATGAGATTTAAGCAGTTCAAAAGTTCTGTATTTGTTTTCACTGAAGGTAATCTTCCGATTTTAGGTAAAAGGACTTGTAAAGCAACATATAGATTCATTCAATTATTTCATCAATGTAGAGGTAAGCCATTTTGTTTTATTGAATATTAAAGCCTATAAGTAGTCCTCGACTTACAACCTCAATTGGGACTGAATTTGTCATAAATCACTGCCGTCATAAGTCAAGTTAGACTCAATTTTACAATGTTTATTGTGGACATTAAATGAATTACATGGTTGTTAAGTGAATCCAGGTTCCCCAGTGGGTACTTTTTGCCAGAAATTGGCAAAAGTCACAAATCATAAATCATGTGGCCACAAGATGCTGCAACTGATCGTAAATGTGAGCCAATTGCTAAAAGTCCAAATTTCAGTCATGTGACCATGGGTGTGTTGCAACAATTGTAACTGCAAGTACAGATTGTAAGTCACTTTTCCCAAGACTGTTGTAACTTTGAATTATTGTTAAATGAACAGTCGTAAGTCAAGTACCTGTATAGCATATCCTTCAACCTACGTAAACCTTCTTCCATTTTCAGATAAAGAAAATAATGAAAGCCAATGAAAAAATTACAAGTGATGCTGATCCAATGTGGTATTTAAAGTAAGCCTAAATTTTATTCTGATTGTAGCTTGAATAACCCGAGCCTCAACTTCCATGGAGGCTTTTGTTTAATCCATAAAATCTGCTGGAAAATCTTATATGAAATGCTGCAGATGTGCAGAATAACATATAATATAATTGATTTAGCTAAGATGAATTAATAGTAATATGGTTTTACTCCAAATAGGTTTAATGAAAAAAACCTCTTTTTTTGGTGGTTAAATATTTGTAGTATTTAGTCTGATTTTTCTAAATATTCATAATTAATTTTAGTAAATAGAAATCTAGTAATATTAAACATGAACTACATATTTGATAGTTGATTCATATTCCATTTTTAATTATTTTAATTGGATTTTACCTTGCAGATATCTCAATATTTATGTGGGTACTCCAGATGTTGAAGAAAGCTTCAATGTAACAAGACCTGTTTCTCCTCATGAGGTATGAGCTTCTCTTCAGCACTTCACTTTGAAAATTATTTGACAACTATTAAATTAGAGTGAGTTTACAATAAGCTCTCAGTTAAGGAGAGGTGATCTATTAAAGTAGAATGATAGTGTACATAAATGTAAAAGATTTTTCTGCATATAATGTTTGCACAGATTTTAACCATTGCATCTGAAATCCACTAAACCAACTACTATAATACTTTAGTTTACTATAATAGTATAGTTTATTCTCATGCTATCTATATTGCTATAGATAAAATCCTAGCAGTTAAAAACATGGTAGTCTCTGAGAAAAGCATTGAAGGAGTGTTGATGGTTTCCCCATGTGGAACTTTTTTTTTCTTTTAAGTGTCGCTTGAGAGATATGACTTATTCTGCCCCAATTACAGTGGACATTGAATATACTCGAGGCAGCCAAAGAATTATTCGTAATGCATTACCCGTTGGCAGGTAAGAAACTAATATTAGCCTTAGTTAACACATAACAGAATATAGTTAGGAACTCTGCTTGATAATGGGCATGACCTTGATCTGAACAGGCACCAAGATTATAATTAGCATTTTATGGATAAAAGTTAGTTAGTTAGTTAGTTAGTTTGCTTATAATACTGGTCATTTTCACCTGAGTGTAAAACAGAGACATTATATTAGTCTAGCACTTTGAATTTAATCTACCTTAGCATTAGAATACTCAGGATAACCCTGCCTAACGAAACTTCTGCCTGTGGTCAGATAGTAGCTTGAATCCAGCAAAAGTTGCAATGGTGGGTCTCTACCTCCAGGAATAGAATGTCATAGCTAAGGCAAGGTCTAGGCTTGAGCTATTCTTTGTGACTATCCTCTTAATCACAGAAACAATTGTATTGAGCCAGAGGTTTTTGGAAGTTGGTTACCTTGTGGATGGCAGGTCCTTCACAACTTGACTTCATACTGAAGTCAAGTACCAGCTATAGCCTCTGTTTCTGCTATAAAGAAATTAGATTTTATATGGATTTGAATTCATGTGGCATGCTAAAAAAAGAAGGTAAAGAGAGCCAGTGTAGTGTAGTGATTAAGGTGCTGGTCTAGAAACCGGAGAGTTGAGTGAGAAAAGTAGGAGCAGGAACAAGTATTCTGTTTGTTCACTCTTTGAGTTACTATAGAATAATAAAGACAGAAGAAAAATAAATGAAAAATGTGTCAATGTGTCACACACAAATTTTGGTGATATGGGGGCAGTAGATTCATAGACTGCCAGTATGGGTCAATATATTGTCTGTTCAAAAATACTTCTCTAAGCCGATTTTGGTGGGCTCTTATATTAATGTGAACCTTATGCATTTTAAAAGACAAAAAAGATTATGCTGGTTTGCTCTTTGATTTTGTTAAGCTTCAAGGCATATTTAAAGAACTAAAAGAGTACGTCAGTTTGTACATAGTGCGTTGCCTGTTGTGTTTTGTTGATGAGCTGCTAGTGCATTTAAATGCTGATACTGTACTGGCAAAACACTGGTAATGAGTGATGGTCAGTATCTTTCATTTTGCTTTTGTAATGCTAATGAATGCTATTCGTGCAATTAAGGAGCAGTAGCAACCTTTTCTTGTTTGTGGTTACAATAAAGCAGCCACCTTAATGCAATCAGAAAATCAAGGGCCACAAAGAGTAGCTGAGACACTCACTTTTTGTTGGGTGTTGCACTTAGCAGACAGGTGACAAAATCCTCATGTCCATCTGCTATAGGGGATTGATAACTGATGACTGTTGGCTGTGCAACCCAAGTTGCATATCTTGTGTATAGTACTTTTGCATCATGTGATTTGATTGCAAGCAGCGATTGTGCTTTGGGGGAATAGGTCTCAAGTTGGAGATCGTATTCCAGTCTGGTTTGCATTAACATCAGTGGAGAGGAAAAAAGGTTTAAAAATTTTAGCCTGAGAAGGGTCTCTGATTTGATTGGCCCTTTTGGATCTTGAGTCTGTGTGATGGGTAGATAATTAGATAAAGAAACGCAATTAAAATCTTTCCTGCAACGTCAATTCTAATATCAATTTACCATGTAGCATTATTACAATTTTGTTTTATTTTCAAATCAAGAGTAAATAGTTACTCTTGATTCCTACAAATTACATGCATTTTCCTATTTTCATTTCAGGCAATTTAGCTTAAGTACTTACACAGCTTTGAATGTATATCAATATATTTTTATTGCATATAAAAACAGTTCTTTCTGCTTTCTCTACCTTGTTTCTCTGGGATATTGATGCCAGATTGCATATATGTAATTTGATTTCTCTATACTAAATGAATGAACTTTCTAAATTAGCAACTCAGTAGTTAGGTTACAGATAGTCTCATTTATCACTTGCCTCATTTATTGATCATTCGCAGTTATGACAGTGATGAAAATTTAACTTCATGATCAATCCTTGTGTTTTGGACCTTTGCAGAGCTATAATTTTTAAGCTGCACAAATAATTATTTTTTAAACATAGAGTGGTTGGCACAGCATGATTGTAGCCATGCTATGGAAATACCTATAACATAAAGGAACTCCTGCATTTATGTTAGCAAGTTAATTCAGATTTTATGATGTAGTAATTTTTTGTATCACTATTGCTGGCATTACAGTTAAATAGAAACCATGCTTGACCCTTGCTTATTTGGCTAAAGAAATTCCTATATTTGCATATATTCACTGCATTGATGCAAGCATTTCTAATCTAAAAACAGTTGTGAAATATGAAAAGCTGCAAGAGAAAGTTATAAAGAATGTTTCCATTTAACAAACTTCCATATATTCATATTTCATTACTCAGTTTCCTGTTTATAGATCTCCTAAGGCCTACTTGTTATAACCTGTATTTATAACAGTCCAAAAGGACTGATATAAATTGATTTGGTAGGTAAAGATCAATAAAGTTGCTTCTTTCTGCATTGCATGATTGGCTGCCAGTAACATAAATAATATTAACATGATCCAAGTCATAGTCGATCTATAGTGCTTTGCCTTGACAATGAAATAGGGGACTTCTCTGTTCATATATAAATACAAAAATGTTGTTTATTATCTGAAACTATGAAAAAAGATCTTAGCTACCACAATTATTACCTGGCTTACTGTTTTTCCAGTGGTATTTAGGTAACCTGTCTGAAAGACCAGCTGATAAACCATTAATTTATGCTATTTTTCTTCCTATAGGATGCCGATAATGTTACGTAGTTCCAACTGTGTTCTCACTGGGAAAACTCCAGCAGAATTTGCAAAGCTTAATGAGTGTCCTTTAGATCCAGGTTCCAAATTTATTTTCTAATTTTCTTTGCTATTTTGGTTAAGCATTGATTCCTTTTAAGATAGTAATTACTAAGATTTTGCAATCATGAATTAATGTGTAGTCTGAGATTTTGCAGCTCAAAGCTGCAGTAGTGAAAACAATTACTAAGTTTCCTTTCAAGGAAAAAGCAGCATCAGTGGTAGTGGTATTTCATGTGATTTGCTTGTATTCAAATCCCTAATATTCCTTAAATTTTAATTAGCATATTTATATAGCCGTTCATCTCACAAATGTGACTCTGGGCACCATACAACACAACAACAGTGGGCTCATGTAGGTGTTAAATAGAAATGAAGAGAGTACCGAACCCTGCAGAACCCCACAAAATAAGGGTTAAGGATGGGACCTCTCACTCCCAACTGACGACTGGAACCGGCCCCACAGAGAAAGCAAGTGAGCTAGCACAATCCTCTGCCACCCACTCCCAGCCCATGGAGCTGGCCCAGAAGGATACCATGGTAAATGGTATCAAAGGCCACCAGGAAGTCAAGAAGAGATAGATGTACTACCCCTCTCCCACACCTATCAAAGAACATCTAAAAGAGTGACCAACGACATCTCCATCCCATATCCATATCCCGACTGAAAGGAGTCCAGGTTTATCCAGGGATTTATTATCTTGCTGAGGGTTTAGGAAATTCCAAATGCATATTTCCAAATTGTATAAATCTTAATTAGATTTCAGCACCTGAATAAACAAACATTCACCTTCTGTTTGGTAGGTGGTTACTTCATTGTCAAAGGAGTGGAAAAGGTAATTCTTATCCAAGAGCAGTTATCGAAAAACCGAATAATAGTGGAAGCTGACAGAAAAGGAACAGTTGGGGCATCAGTTACCAGGTAGGTAAAAGAATTCTTGAATAACTATCACTTATGTTAAGCTTGACTGGAATTTAGAAAGTTATTTTAGAATTATTCAAGAACTTGGACATGTTGGGGACAGGTTCTTTTCAAATACATCCCAACATAATATCCTGTCACAAATAATCCTTCACATCCACTTTCATCCTTCAACCTCCCATTTAACATTCACTCACATTTCTCTCTCAGCTCTCTTGGTGCTCTTGATCCACTATCTCTGTCCCTCATTCACTTTCCCTCTCTTCTTCATCGCCATTCTCTTTCCTGTTCTAATCAACAAAGACAAGTCCCCTCCATCATCCAACCTCTGGCATGATTGTCTCCAAATCCAACCGAATCACATAGTCTGCCACCAGCTTCTGTGTTTTGGCTTTTTTTTCTGGCTAACAACTGTCCAGTCTCTCACTGACAAACTGACTGGCAGCTCACTATGATTTTTCTTGCTGCCCATCAAACGTTTTGGCTATTCCTGGCCTGGCAGTTATAGTCAGCAAAACCTGTCCTCTATCTGGGTCATCTTCTCATTAAGCACAGCTCAGAGAAATGGTTGATACAGTAGCTCATTTTCAATTTTTAACAGGAACATATTTTGGGGCTATGAAATTCCAAATATACAAGAAGTCTTGGCACTTTTTCCTCTCTGAATAAAAAGTATAAATATTAATACTATATTCCTTTTTTCTAACTAATGCCTAGCTCTACGCATGAAAAGAAGAGCAGAACAAATATAACTGTGAAGCAAGGAAGGTTTTATCTGAAGCATAACACCCTTTCAGAAGATATTCCTATAGCAATAATCTTTAAGGTATTCTTAATAAACACCATAGTAATATTATTCTTAACTTCAGATATTTGAAAAATTATTTAAAACAATGTGAGAACTTTAGCTTTTGTGTGTATAAGTCCACTGATTTTGTTTAGGTCTGCTGTTTTTTATCCAGCCTTTTCCAACCAAAGACTTTTTAAAATGGGTTCTGACTGCAGTTCTCAGAAAATACCTGGAGAAAAGGCTGCTTAGCAATGTACTCCATAGTGTAGAGTTTGAAAAACACTTTTATTCATTGGTTTTGAACACTTGGCTTGCATTTGGATATTGTTAGAATGTTCATACTGTTCTGTCCTTTTGTCTCTTTATAAGAGGAGAACAGAAATACAACTGAAGGAGAAAATATCTTGAGTAGGTGGGAAAAAAGACGTGAGTGAGAAAGGAGAAAAAATGTAAAAGGATGTGGCACAAGACTGGGAAATACAGTACTCTTTTATATCTTCCTTGTTGCTTGCCTGCATCTCTTAAAAGTTAACTTACTAAAGGCAAAGCATCTATCTCTAACATCAGATCTATTTGTGGTCCCAAAAATGTGGTGGCGAGCACTATTTGGCTTCTGCTACGTGGGTGTTTTTTGCCTTGCCAGGCTCCCTAGGGCATCCATTTTGTGAACAGTAAAGTTTCCTATAACTGTTATTTTGTGAATGTGATCATCACAAGCTCTCAAAATTCTAGATATAGTTCCAGATCAAAAAAGGTTGCCTATTTGTGAGAGAGTGAGTAACAATACCTGAGGATGACAGATATTGCCAATGCCAGTACACACTGACCGATTTTTGAGCCCTTTGATTGGAAATTTGTTATTAACTGTTTCTGAGACAGTTTTAATGCCATAATCTTACATCTTTTAGATGTGTTATATTACATCTCAGATTTGAAAAGCATTGCCAGAAGAGGGCAGTGCTTGATCACAATACAACAACCAAAAAATGGGTTGGAGTGTGGGGCTGCTTTGAAGTGTTATCTTTAGGGATTAAAACTTTTATGTGTTTTTCGGTTTTAATACTACATAATTTATTCCTGATAAGAAAAATTCATTTTGCCAGATCAATTATTTGTTCACATATAAGGGCATCAAATGTTCTGATAGCATGTAACTTTATTATCTACTTTGTGTGTTAGTAACTATGAATTTAAATTTTAACTTTTGTGCCACGTGCTATATTTTTCCTGAAAGCAAACGTTTCTTAGAGCAGCATACGTGCTTAAAACTGTCTGTCTGAATAGCATTTTTAATATAGGAAATGGATAAATATTTTGCTGGCAGTAGGATATTAAGAAAAGAGCAGGTTGTCTGGAGCATTTAAATGGTACAGTACAGTAATACAATCCTGGTTATAGTATCATACTTTGGATTTGGCTTGCAAAACATTTGCAAAGAAATTGTCACTACGGTACCTTCATTTAATAATTATTTGAAATAAATGTTTCTGTTTGTGTTTGTATCATATGTGAAGTAGCAACTAACCTTTAGATAGTAATATTTTTATATATGGTGATTTGCAAACCTGTCTGTCTGTCTAGTCTAAAAACAGATTACTTATACTCATAAAACCCGAAACAATCCTGAGCTCTTTGGGGAAATTTGTGAGCAACAGCACATCTTTTTTGGATGAGTATGAGATATAAATGCTGTACCAGTGAATAAGGATGAAATAATATATGATAAAATAATTTTCTCAAAATTACTGTTACCTGACACTTAACGTGTAGTTTTTTTTTTTTTTGAAGAACTGTAATATACCTTGATAACCCTTAGAAATTCTTTGAACAATTGGAAGTGTTCTTTCTCATACCAGATATTCGCTAATACTTTGTCAGTTTGTTGGGGACTAGATAAAAATAGCTTTCCATGTGAAGGGATTTATTTTTAACCTGAGCTCTGCCACATGTTCACTAGCAAATCATCTGAATGATGGCTTGGTGGGTTCTCAGCTACAGGCTATCCTGAGAGGAGCAGATTACCTTGACCATTTCAAACTAGCTTTAGAACAAACTATAAAGTTGACACAACCTAGGTCAGTTTGATCTTTGAGGATCAATAATGAGAATGTGTTTCTGTTGCTTCTCATAACCCTCTCAGTAGTATTTTTTCTAGATGGTTCCTTGGGAATCCCTTCTGTTGCCAATTTTTTTCAAAATAACACTGCTGGATATGATCAACATGACACCCAAATCTATTTCTCTGTAACAGGAAATGAATTAGCTCCTCTAAATGCCTGTCTGTAGTTACTAATGTGCTGGGCTAGGGATAACAAATTAAAATTGAATCCAGACAAAATGTTTGTTGCAAGAAGCCATAATTGTGGGGGCAGGGGTGTAGATCTGCTTGTGAATGGGATTACAGCTTCCCAGAAGAACTGGGTATATACTTTGGGTTGCTTCTGGATGCAACTTTCCCTGGTTTCCCTGACTTATAAAATAGGAGCACTTTTTAATAGCTTCAGTTGATCAACTAACTATATCTCTCTCTGAAAATTGATAATATAACCTCCACTCTTCTCTACAGTAATTTCATTTATGTGGTGTTTGTATCTAACCTGGAAACTTCAGTGAAACAAAATTCAGTATAGTCCTGTAGTTAGATTGATCTTGGGAAGAATGTGAAGTGATCACATTGTATTTGTGCTTAAAGCACTGTACCAACTACTAACTTATTTGGGGCAAAATGCTGGTCATTACCTTTAAAGCCCTACACGGGTTAAATTCTGGTAGTTTAAGAGAATGCCATATACAGGAACCCCTTTCTTACTAAGAGAATCTATGCAGATTCACTGACAATTTCTGCAAGTTCACTAGAGAAGTATCTCCTCTGTTGTTGCCCCAGCTTTTTAGAATGTCTTCTCTGCAAAGTTGAGTGGCTGACGATTGTATTAGTTATTAAAAGACCTTCAGAACAAATCTTTCAGTACAGCATTTGACCAAAGTGTTCTAAAATCTAATTTTAACCGTTTTACTTATTATAGTATAATAATGATGTATAATATATAATGATTTAAATCATTATTGTAAATGTAATCAATATTTTAATTGTAACTTAGTTTTTACTATACACTGCCAAGAAATAAATATTTTCTAAATTCTGAAGTCTAGCCCACGTTGTCAGTAATAATTCAATCTTTCGGGGTTTTTTGAGATGGCCCAAGGTAAACCTGCAGGAAAAGAGAAATACTCAAATGCTAGAGGCTACTATCTCCCAGCCCATGTGGTGGCAACAAACAAAAAGTAAAACTAACAGCCTGTAAAGGAAATCATAGCAGAATCAAAGACATTTTTAAAGAAAAATAAAGAACACCATCTAATATATTGAGGTAGGCAGTTCTACTTATTCCATTGCCACCAAGAAAGCCCCTTTCTTCTGTTACTATTTGAGGGCAATGCTGCAAACAAGAGGGGCTCTTAAGTGAGCAGCTCCAAAATATTTAGACCCCCTCAATGTTGTTGAATCCTAGCTACTGTTGTGTTTTTTTATATGCATTTTTGACACAGTGTAATTCCAAGCAGATATGTGAAAGCAGAAGCTTTAACATTATCTGCAATT
Source organism: Azemiops feae (assembly GCA_023970755.1). NCBI lineage: Eukaryota > Metazoa > Chordata > Lepidosauria > Squamata > Viperidae > Azemiops > Azemiops feae. The sequence goes on along the minus strand of JALGBA010004230.1, from coordinate 1,384,481 downwards.
CACAAAGATCTGCACTGCTGTCTGCCAGTTTGAAACACTTATTTATAGAGAGATCGGGGAGATTTAAAACCTGAAAAGCTCATTTATATTGTAAGCCCTTTTTTCCAATATAAAATATAATCTGGCGCTTATGAACTTCTGAGAAAAAACAAAAGAACATGATTCTAAGGATAGCATTATGTGTGAAATCCTAACCTTCTATTTTTATAAGATTTGACTCATTACCAATACTCATTAATATTGCATCACAAAGAAGTAGAGCTGGCTCCACTTTATTGGTGGAGACAATACATAAGTATGGCAGGTGACGGTAAAGAGGGCAGGTTATAGTTCTATATCTTAATTTCCTACCATTACTATGGAATGCTTTTAAAGTTTCTGGTTTTTGTTTTCTTTTTTTGTGCTTTCCCATGTGTATCCTGCATTTTCCATGGGGGCAGGTCTATGCTTGCTAAGTGCCCACTGTGGTGTTTGTATGCCATGCACCTAAACAGTGCTGTAGTAACAATCCAGGTTCCTCTTCCATATGAAGCAGTGCTCAGAGGCAGGATTTGGTAGTCTTCAGTAATCCCACTTGAAATGCAGCTACTCCTGAGAAAGAGAGATGCATAGTGCGAACTTGATCAGTAATAACTTTATACAACCTTATTGGATTGTGTATATACAAGCCCCAATTCCTGTAGCTCTTCAGCTAGTTTATTCTGCTGCAGTTGTCACTTGCTATTTATTGAGAAAATGTATGAAGTTTCTTCTTTATACATCAGCCAATAACTTGCTAGTAAAAATATACTGTCTCGACATTCATCTTTCCTGCTTTCAGTGCTGCTTATCAAGATTTCCTTTTGATGAGTAGGTGCTGCTGCCAATGCCAGATGGTCCTATTTCTGAGAGAACTCGCTTTTGCTTAAGAGTTTGCTTAAGAGTTACAATACCAAATTAGCATAAGCAAATGTCAGCGAGTTAACAGAAAGCCAACATTCTTTCTCCCCTTTTCTACCTTTTATTTCTTTTCCTCCCTCTGTAGGCCATGGGGGTTGAGAGTGACCAAGAGATTGTGCAGATGATTGGAACAGAAGAGCACGTGATGGCTGCGTTTGGCCCCAGCTTGGAGGAATGCCAAAAAGCTCAGATTTTCACACAGATGCAGGTGTGTGATATGCAAGCATCCATCTATGGTGCATTTGTAATGAAAATGGGCTTTTTAACCCCTTCAAAAAGTAGTGAGTAGCAAGAAGATGCATCAATAGATCTTTTACTTGTCACTCCTCTTTGCTTAATTAGGTCAGGAGAGTAAACCTGACTGTAGAAGGCCTGTAGAATATCTAAGAGTTGATTGGAAAGGTTGAAATAATAAATCTCTGAATTGCTCCATTAGGTGGCTAATGAAGTTTATTCTTTGTCCTAGAATAGTAACATATTAAACTTGTATCATATAAATGGTAGTAGGGGTAACGTTTTAAAATATCCTACCAAAATCTGAAATAGCACAGTACATAACTTACTGAAACATTTGTCCCATCCAAATTACTTTGATAGGTAGGAAAAGTCTAGCTCATACAGAGTATTTTGACCTCATGAATGAGACTTTTAGCAGATTTACTGAAATACCTGATATGAAACCAGACAAGCAAAATAAAAGCAAATACATAAACTGAAGGTGTTGCCTTATATTTCAGATTGCAAATTGTTTTAACAGTCCTTTAATATCAGAAAAAGACAATATGATCAAATGCAAATGCTGAGCCTTTTAAATGGAAGCTATCTACTGCATAGCTAGAAAAAGAGATGCGTACCCATTCAGTGTTAAACTTAAGCTAGGTGATATATTTTCTTAGTTGTAAGGGATTAATTTAAAATAACAGAGCGTAACAGAGTAATTGTACTGCTCAGCCATTTCTACCCCTCACCTGTTTAAAAACAACCTTGTCCTGCTCTCTGGTTTTGCTTTTCAGCCAGCCTTGTTCTGGCTTGTTGACTTCCTTGTAAAATAAAACATCTCAATAAATACTGAATTTCCCCAAGGGGAAAAAAGTACATTGAAAATGATTTGTGACATGTACATAATGATGGCAATAATGATTTTCAGCACACAATCTTTTCACTTCGCTTTGCAGGCATTGAAATATTTGGGAAATAAAGTCCGAAGGCAGCGAATGTGGGGCGGTCCCAAGAAAACCAAGATGGAGGAAGCAAGAGAGTTGTTGGCAACAACTATTCTTGCCCATGTGCCGGTAAGTGCTTTATTCTTAAACTACAGGATACCTTCCTACTTTGCAGGAATGACTATGGAATGATAGATGAAATTGAGTTCAGGAAGAACTGCTGCTCCATTTATTATTAATAGCTTCTGGTGATAGTTTGTATATACAACTACTTATATACCACCCTGCTTCATAAAACTCAAGGCAATATCAATTATTGTTAGGCACAAATAATCAGGAACAGGTGTTATGTTCAAAGTACTAAGAGTTTATTCTTGTCACCTATACACAAGACTCTGAGCAACTAACAATCCAAGCTAAATTGGTGCTAGATAAAGGTCAACAGAATTGGGGCGGGGGGGGGCGCAATGATTCCAAACTCATTATGCATTATAACCCTGCCCTCCAGCATAGTATGCTCATCTCCTATATTTATAAAGCAACACAGCAAAAAGTAATTAAAATAATCTATATATAATTTTAAACAGGAACAACAGATTTAATTATATTCCATTATTCATTCATTGTCAGTATTAATTGGTGTCCTCATTTATAAATGTATGCAACAATCTATAGCTTTACATGCCTATGCAGATGAATTTACAGTCTATCCTGCAGAATAGATTGTTGATCCTGGGTGAGACACAAGGCAATCTTACTCAGAATTTTTGAGAGATATGTACATAATCTGAGACACAGAGAGATCCAAGTATCTATTAAACCTGAAAAACTATCTGCCCATTAAATAAAACGTATTCTCCTTCCCCATATTACATGTAATAACCACTAAATTGTTATTGCCAGTAATAACAATAAAACCATTGGAATGGTTTTACTGTTAATGATACACTGATCACATACTTTGCAGCCTCTTTTCCCTCCTGATTTTCTGTCTCTTTTGTGGCTTGAAGACAGATATTTTGAACCCAGGACCAGCACTGTACTCTGCAACATGTAGATATCCTGTATCGTAAAAAGATAAAATTGACCATATGTTATAGCAGAGTTAAGCAAAGTTAACCATAAATTAATGATCAGGCAGTTATCTGGTTGGTAGTTTACATAACAATGAATGTATTGCTCTGAAATGACATTTTCTCCAGTACTCTAACTGTGGATAATATTGAGAACTAATGTGGAGCTTTACCCAGAACAATTGAAAGAGAGTTTCCAGAAATATACTGTGTACTGTCAGACCCATTCCCAGAAATTAGAAGCTTGGGCAAACTGGTACCAGAAAACATGATGTAGGAATAGATAAATAGCAGAGGGTAGGCCATGATAGGAAAGGAAGAAGGCATTTTAAAAAAGAGATCAATTACAATCAAGGTGGCATCCAAGCATTTAATGCATGGTGGATCAGTTTTAAAGTCTAAGAAGAACATATCCCAAGGCCCTTGTAGAAAGGAGAGGCTGTAGTGATAAATGCAATTTAATGCTATTCATTCCTTCAGATTGCATGACCCTCCACATACCATGCCTAACAGAGGGTTAAAAGATACAATCTAGAGACATTTCCATGCAAGGTACTGTCACTTAAGTTAACTTTCTCATTTTTGGTATTTCAGGTAAAAGAATTCAACTTCCGCTCCAAGTGCATCTATACAGCTGTGATGGTCCGCAGGGTGATTCTAGCTCAGGGAGATAACAAAGTGGATGACAGAGATTATTATGGAAACAAGAGGCTGGAACTAGCAGGACAGGTAGATGCACCTTGAAGCTTAATAAAATTGGACTATGTTATTTTGCCTAATGCATCAGATCAAATGCGCATAGTAATTTAATTTAAAGTGTTAGTGATGCAGTTGTGATCATTTCTTAAATCAAATTGATGAAATAAAAATACTGTTCCTTGATTTAAAATGAAAAGCCGTTTGCAAAAGATTGCCTTTCCATCTAACCAAAAAACATGTATTTTATTTGGCTGTTTCCCCCTTGCTCTCAAATGGGGCATGCATGACTATAGCCATAGGGTCCTAGAAATTGCCAGTTCCCCCAGAGTGAAATGCAGAGATACTGTAGATGCTGCAGTTGGGGTGTTTATCTCAATCTGACCCAACTGCAGAATGGAGAGAGCCTTTGCATGACCTATGCTGATGTGGCTCTGGAATTCAGCAGAAAAGAAATCATAAATGCAAAAAGGACAAAACTGCCTTTCATTTCCTTTAAGGGACAGGAGTGGGAGGAAGGGCAACTCAAATGTGGGCATTTAAAAGTAAAGGTCTCCTGAGTTTACACATGCGTTAATGTAGATAAAATTCCATTTGTTTCATGATTGCTAAAAGAAGGAATACTAAGTTTTTGAACAGTGCTGTTTGCTGAATGGTTATTTGCCTTTTATATAGTAACTTCTAATTTTTTTAGAAACATACTACAACATTCTTTGTTGGTTTTTTAAAAAATATACTAGTAAAAAAGTACAATTCTATGTGTGTCTAGTTGATTAACCCTCCGCTTTATAGCAAATTAATCAACTATAATTTGCTTTAATTAGGTTACTCTTTCTTGTGATAGTGCTTAGCTACAAATCATTACAGCAGTTTCAGGTCCAAATGAAATAGAATGTTTTTTTAAGTTAGAGCTTCATAAATAGTAGCATACATCTATTGCATTGTTAGTAATTTTAATATTTATGATCCTTTTGTAACTTAAACATATATCTTGCATGTGTGTTTCTGCTATTATTAACATAATGTCTGCATTATATCTGCAAAATAATAAAGCACCTTACTTTAAGCCTGTGACTCAGTGTTTTTAGTTAATGTTTCTGTCTAAATGGCTTTCATCCTTTAAAAAGCTGGCAGTGTTTCTGGACTAAAAATTCAGTTGCTTAAAAATTTGAATGAAAAGGGATTGATCCTGTATTAGGAGAAAAGCAGAGCAGTCTGCACAATGTGAAGACATAAAAGGTATTGTGTCTATAAAAATGTGTGAAAACAATAGTAGCTAATTTCACACCCCATGGGACAAGGGAGCACGAAATGTGCTTTAGCTTTAGATAACAGTTGTTTCCACTAGCCAAGCTGGTTTACAGAGCTTTTTCTTCATTTTTTCAGCCCACAAGAGGCTTGGTAGGCCAGGTGCCAGCAGAGGTGTTAGCGAAACCTACCGACTCCAAGCTTAATCTTTTCACCTACCTTTTCTCTTTCCTTAATGTGTTCATTATTTGCCGAGCATTTCCCGCCTCTTTGTCCTCAGGGTTTGTTTGGCATTTTTTTCTTTCTCTCTTTCTAATTCAGCTTGCTTTGTATGGGTGAGATATGGAACAGCACCAAAATCCGGCACCCTGGAAAGGAAAGGATTTCTACCCTATGACAAAAGAAAACCGTCTTGACTTCAGAGATTGACTAATCCCAGCTGTTCTGATAATATAATTAAGGCTGCCTAATGTCTTTAATTTTGCAACCAGTTTGTGTGAAAAGGAGAATTTGGCACTCTAAAGCCTTAAACAGTAAATGGCAATCTCAAGGAGCCTAATTAGAATTCTCTGACATTAAGCTAATTGGTGAAATTCTATTTCAGCAGCTTAACTTCTTTATTAATTTTTTTTCCTCAGGATTTTCCATGGAAATCAATTGATGAACTGTCACTTCTTTCCCTTATGCCCTCAACTACATTTGGATATAATTTACTTCCAGTCCTCTTTTTGAAAGGCCTTGTGCTTGCAATGAAAATTTAATGATTATTATTGCTAGGATTCCATTCCATTCTGTGTTTAATCACGTACTCTTGATCTACAAAATAGGCTATCATGAATCTTTGCCCTACTTTTAGGAATATATCTCTTTAGAATAAACAGAAGTCAAAAAAGTCACTCTAACTTTAGAATAGATTGGAACAGAAAAAAAAATACTGCTGATTAGTGGAAACCATTTTGAAGTCAGTAAAAATTTATAGAGTGTTATATATTCTATATAGTGGATTATATATCTTCAGGTAAGACTTAAAAATAGTTCTGTTTGAAATCCTGGATAGTTAACTGCCACTTAAGTGACTGAATTCACTATAAAACATGAAAAGGTTTGTTTTGCTAATATATTGTATGAAACCATTATGATTATAAATGACTCGGAAGTTATAAGAAACTCAATAACAGCTTGCAACAGTTGTTTTTTAAAAGTTATACTTTAGAGTGCAGTTTTTAAAATCTGGAATATGCACAGTTAATAGTAAAGCAGTTCAGTTACTGTGCATTCAAAGTAATCTAGATTTTGAACCAAAATAAGCTTTATCAGCCAGTGTTTTCTATAAACTATTAGGGATATAATGATGGAAAGATGATGAATATAATCAGTGTAAATGTTAATTTGGAAAGCAAAGTAGATGCTTGGCCTTTTGCCAAAAGGGGCAGAGTACTGCTAATACTTCTAAGAAAATGGAGACAGTTTTAAAACAGACTCATTCCCTGCAGGAATTAAATTATGCAATAGACTCCAGAATGTCTTAACAGGAGCCTGTTTAAATACTTAGCTTGTTTGGTATTTAACAATGTATTGTATAGTGGGAACTTGCATTTTTGGCATTCACTAGCAACTGTATTTTAGTCTTCCTCACGGTTAGAATTGTAAAAAAAAACAAAGTTTGGAATGGAGCTGTTTTCTAGAGACAAGAGAAGAACCTGAGAGTCAAAGGCAGCATTTAATCTATGGCTACCTTGCTGTAAAAAATGTTAGATAGCTTTATATAAAAATACCCCCCTCCCCAAATGTATCAGTAGAAAAAAAACCACTGCATGTGAATGGGCAAACTAGTGAGCAAAGTAAAAAAAAGTGACAATCAAATTAATAAAGTAAAATGAGTTGGAAAGAGTTTATTAGATATGGAACAATTAAAACTCCATAGAATTGGAAGTAGCCTCTGTTTCCTCCTTTCATAAATATTGGATAAACAATATTATAGCAACATTGCTCTATTTCAACATTTCCTGCATTGTAAATTAATTACTTTAAATTTTGTTGCAGCTTCTGTCCCTTCTATTTGAAGACTTGTTTAAAAAATTCAACTCTGAGTTGAAGAAAATTGCTGACCAAGTAATTCCCAAGCAAAGAGCTGCCCAGTTTGATGTAGTTAAGCACATGCGGCAAGATCAGATCACCAATGGTATGGTGAATGCCATCTCTACAGTAAGTGTTTCATTTGGATGGATTGCTTTAAGATATCATGAGCCAACGGACAGGATTAAATGTAAATTACAGGTTGCCATATTGCAGAGTGTTTCTTTTTCCAATTTTAATTCAAAATCTTCCTTGGATTTGTTTATAGAAGAATTGTTAGTAGCTTATATTGTAAGTCATGTTAAAGTCCATCCATTTCTGATTTCTGTCATCTGGATAGTACAGTATATGAGGGATCCTTGGTGCTCCCTGAGCTTGGTTGTTTTCTTGCAGACGTTTCATAATTCAAACTAGGTAACATCATCAGTACTGATGCTGTTACCTAGTTTGAGTAATGAAATGTCTGCAAGAAAACAACCAAACTCAGAAAGCACCAAGGACCCATCATTTCAGCTCTGAGCTACAAATATTCTCTTTTATCAGTACAATATATTTCTGTCAGTTGATGGAGGTGTTTAAAATGTTGTCTCTATTTTGTTGGATGTCTTTCTTGAGAATGTGAGCAAAGTATATCACCAGATCCAATTAATTTCTTGACTTAAGTGTAAAGGATCTTTTTAGGTGTGTTGATGTTTTAATTTGGATTTTTGTACTAAGTAGAGAACTGGATTTAAGTGGTTTAAAAGACCTTTTCCAACCTTAAGATTCTGTGATTTATATTCTGGATTCTGTCCAGGAAATGTATTATAATGCACCCTAGAAATAAATAATGTATTGGGCTGTTTGGACCATTCCAGTTGTTTCCCAACAGAGAAATGTCTTGGTTATGTATCTCTTCACTTTAATATTTGTATCAAAATACCAAATAAAATTCGAAATGGACTTTAAACAATTGAGAAATTTGCCTGTGACAAACAATTGATCAAAATCTGCAGCAAAACCTTGGCATGTTGAAATTCAACCCATCACCGAGAGCATGGTTGTTGTTGTTTATACAAAGAAGTGTCCTAGATTTTACTGTTATCAAACCTAGATGATAGATGAAAATCTGGACCTATTTTACCATCTTTTTCAAACTGATACTGTTTAGAAATATAAAAGGTTGTTTTAAACGTTCACCAGTTTTACATGGTTCTTTATCTTTAGGGAAATTGGTCACTGAAGAGATTCAAGATGGATCGACAGGGTGTGACTCAAGTATTGTCACGCTTGTCCTATATATCTGCTTTGGGAATGATGACAAGGATTTCTTCTCAGTTTGAAAAGACCAGGAAAGTGAGTGGCCCCCGATCTCTGCAGCCATCTCAGTGGGGAATGCTGTGCCCATCAGATACTCCTGAAGGAGAGGTAAGCTCCATTGAGTTAATACACTTTCCCTTGTCATATTATGTTATACTTTAGTTTATTATATGGACATATTGCCTTTTCCCATTCTCATCTTTTTTTGCTGTCTTTTTCCTCCAAAATGAAGAACCTCCATGCATTGACTTCCTGTACTGCTTTCATGCTGTTAAACAAGTCCTGGAATATTCATGATTCAGCAAACTTTTTTCATAGCTATTTTCATGCTGTAAACGTTTCCTCAATTTTGAGTGATAATTTTATGTTCTTGAATTCTTTTGTCTGGCTATCCTCTTTAAAAGACAATTTTGAATTATTGGAAACAAGTTGCTAATAAATACAATCTCTTCATAGCAGTTTACAATTATTATTTAGCACAAAATGATCTAACTAGCCCTGTGAAATGAGCACCTGCAGAGCAAATTTTTTCACCTTGCTTTACTAGGACACTTGGGTTCAATCTGAGAAAAGTACATGCACACATATAGAGTGTGTTTTTACTTAGACATACAGGTGAGCTCATAATAAGCAAAAAAAGGAGTTGTAATTTTAACTCCAAGTAAGGTTATAACTCTATAAATCTAACCTAAATCTCTGAGCTGCATCACTTATGTTTCCTAGGATTAAATTATAAATGCCATTATGTATGTATGTACTGTATGTGCGTGTGTGTGTGTGTGTGTAATCACCCCCAGGTAACAATGGCTAAAATTGCAAACATAAATATTGACATTATATACTGCACAAAATTACATACCAATATATCTGATACATAACAGATTTGATGACCACCTAAGCAGAATGTTTGTTAAATTTTTCTCTTAGTAGTTTAGTTATATAAATCAATTTTTATATACTTGTTTTCCTTTTTAATTTTTTAATTGACTTCTTTTTTCTTCAGGCCTGTGGTTTGGTTAAAAACCTAGCACTGATGACTCATATTACTACTGACATGGAAGATGGCCCTATTATTAAGTTAGCTAGTAACCTTGGAGTAGAAGATGTAAACCTTCTGTGTGGAGAGGAACTTTCATATCCAAACGTGTTTCTTGTTTTCCTTAATGGTATGTTACTGCTTTTAATCCAAGTGAAACAGGATACTAGAAGATTAAACATTAGTATAAATGATGTGTCTTTCTCTAATAATCAAGGCTTGATCAGGTAATTTTTCAGAAAATGAGATTTTTAATGTGTGATTGCGTATGTTAACAGTGCAATTAAAGATTCCCAAACTTTGTCATTTCAGTTAGAATTCCAGTAATTTTTTCACAGCACTGCTAAACCAAAACTGAACTATTTCAAGATGGTAGTTCTTGTGGTGTCTGACCAATGTTGAATATCATTGTTTCCTTTGAAAATGTAAAATATCCCATGGTGCCTTTGTGAGTACACTGTGCATTGTACAAAGTTTGGGAACTGCAGAGTGCATTTGTGCCAAGTAAAATGCTTCCTGCATTCCTTTTTTTGATGGTTCATCCCATGGCATAAATGCAACATTTAAAATTACATATAAATGTTGATTAGGGAAGCCAATTTTTATAAATCTATAATATATTTTATTATAGAGATATGATTTTCATACAGTGGGCATGATTCTAAACCTTTTGTGTTAGTTATGACATGAGGCAAAGCTTTAGAAAACCCACTTCCACGTTTAAAATGTACCTAAATGCAGTTTTGGCAAGAAATAGCCCCTCAACACTGTTGACAAATCAGGAACTAGATGTGAGATAGTAAAATCTCACATCTATTGTGAGATTATTGTGCACTGATCCCAAGACTGCTGCGAGGTGTCTTCAGCACACTGTTTCTCATGCGAAATGTTCCCAGGTAATATGCAATAAATGCTTAAAGTGCATTTAATACAGTGTGAAATTATTTTAACAAAAATACATACATGATTGGGGATGTTGAAAGTTACTATCGTTCACATCTGGAAAATACCATTTGGGGAAAAATGGTATAGAAATGGTAAAAGAAAGGTAAAATAAAGCTTTTTCTCTCCATCTGCTATAACTATGAAAGTTGCAACCCAGCAAGTTTTTACCAGGAAACATAATTTTTAACTTTTAAGAGAGGCCATATCGAAGTTCTTAGAAGTAATAGTACAACAAAAGGATAATAAAATTGCTTTTGTTGGAATATGAAAATTGTTCTCCATTTTAGGTTTGCATCACTTTATTTCAGTGCTTTAAGTGTTGCTACCATTTCATTTCTAGGGATGACTGATCCTAATCCAAATCATAGCAGAAATCTAGTTGAATTACCTACTATAATTTGTTTAAAAATGCATTGACTTTGCTATTAATTGTTGCATATTTATGTCCCAGGAAAGAACAGAAATTGATCAAACATTTTATAACTATTGCTGATAACAACTTGGATTGTTATTCCACAGAAAGCCAACATTTGCCCAATCTATCCATTAAAAGGATGATAACATTTACAGAATCATTTAATTGTTTGCTTGAACAGGTAACATCCTTGGTGTCATTCGAGATCATCAGAAACTGGTCTACACATTCCGGCTGATGCGTAGAGCAGGCTATATAAATGAATTTGTTTCAATCTCCACAAATCTTGCGGACAGATGTGTCTATATTTCTAGTGATGGTGGAAGGCTATGTAGGTAAGAATTTTGAATATGCTTTTCCTGGGCCATGGCACCAGAATATTCTATTCCAAGTATATTATCAAGTTGTTCAGTTCATTCACAAAAATCAGTTTTAGACACATGTGTACTCCACAAGTTGATTGGCAAGCTGTTTGCATTTTACCAACAAGCCAGTCATATAAATTGGAACGCAAGAAATGCACATATCAGCAATTAAAAAGTATTCATCATTGGAACTTACGTTGTATGATTAGTGTTACTTAATTTTTCAATTTTGCTGTGGCTTTCTTCTTTTGCCTATTATAGTTCAGATCCATTTCACCCTTGAAATCAGGAATTAGCTCTTAAACTGGTTGTTTGAACTGGAATATTGTAATTATTCACTTCACACTGGAAATTATGTTCAAGTAGCAACAATCCTTGATGTCCAACAGAGCATGCCATTCTTGTAACTTTGCTTATATAATGTTTATAGCAAAACCCTATGAAAGCTTAGGTTGCTGACTGAAAGCATGCATTTCATTTCCCCCCCCATCAGGAATGATGTAGGGTCCCATCAATCATCTTGACAGAATAATGCAATAATTTAGTGAAATATGACTTGTCATTTTTTCCAAAGCTATCTTTTTAGCTTTGAAAACTGCAGAATTTGTTTTGGTTCTCTGGAATGATAGATGTAATATTGTTACCTTGTAAGCAATTGGTATGAATTAACTGAACATACCAATCAATTAGCATTTTAATGAATAGCTTAGCAAAATCAAATCAAGTTGTAATCTCAAATTAAAAATTGCCCCCTGTTTAAAAAAAGTCCAAACACTTGGACCTGAATTCATGAGGGGCTTATTAGTAGATCAGGTAAATCATAAATGAGAGTTCAGTTCTGGGTTTTCTGGAGCCAATTTTGAATAGGTGATTTTTTTTCTTTCACGTTTGTTTGGAATCAGCATATAATACAGAGTGTCTTACACAAAGACAAACCAATAGCTTTGCTAAGACAGGATTTATTAATACTTAAAGATGTGGCTGCGCAAGTTTAAAGCAGGATCTTTCGGAGTGTTATATGGAACTGGTGGGTATACAAAATGATTGATTTCCATGTGCTCTGTTCTGAACTATGTCCCATAAAGTGCTCTATATTATATTACCCTTTTTTAAAAAACAAAACAAAACACTACCCTTTCCTTCAAGAGATATTCACTCACATTTAATTTATATTTTTAAAGTTTATAAAGTTAGATAATTTATTAAATATTAAATATAGAAATAAATGATAATAAATTATTCAGTAAATGAGTTATAGCTATTGATATAGCCCTCTTTAAAATATATATTTTTTTCTACTTAATGTTAAAAATTGTTGCAGTCATTGATAAAGAAGGCTAAATGGAGACCTGTAATGCATTCCCTACAACTGTTATGCTAGCCGTATATATTAGAAAATAAACGTAAAGCACTGTCAGAATGGTATATATAGTCTACCTGCTGTTAAATTGTCAGCAGAGCAGAGTGATACAGATGTTACATTATGTCATGCCCTCGTGACTTAAACACACACCAGAGGGTGAGAAAGGACAAGCTTGTTCTCCAAGCTTGTTGTTTAGTTTCTGAATGTTTCGTCACCAGGCTAGGTAACAACAGAGAACTGAAACAAGACACTTCAACCAAAGTTTCACTGATGATGTTACCTAGTCTGGTGATGAAACGTTCAGAAACTAAACAACAAGCTTGGAGAACAAACCACCACCATCTACCAGCCAAGCTACAAATATTTTTCACCATTTCTAGTTTTGTCCTATATTATGTTTTTAGTTATGCTTATCACCAGGTGCCTCCTGGTGATCGCTATAACTGAAAATAAATGCTAATAACTGAGTTGCAGGTACATTCTTCTAAGTTCATCTGTCTTTAAAACTTTATAGCCTAATATGAACCACCATATGGATAAATACAATTCCTGCCTGGGATTTCCTGTTTTAACTTGGGAATATCTTTGAAAGTGCAATGGAAACAACAGAGCTGTTCCCATCCTACAATGAAAGCTGTGTTGTATATGCCAGTTGGAAGCCCTTTATTCCTTCAGTATGTCATTTTCCTGTATATTATAAGTCTTTCTTCTTTTCTTTTCTGATCTTATAATTTGCACATTGTATTTACAAGAGTAGTCTATCTTTTTTTAATGGCATAGTGTATACAGTCAGCTAAGACTGAGTATATGGGCTCTAAGCCTTTAGGATCCATTCTGCTTCTGTCCATTCTAATTATATTTCCCTATTATATTGCTCATGCTGATAACTTCTGCTGTTAACAAGATCTTCATTTCATCTCTGAAACGACGTGATAATACAATACATAATGTGTTAACTCTCTTTCTTACGATCCAGACCCTATATTATTGTGAAGAAGCAAAAACCTGCTGTAACAGAAAAACATATGGAAGAACTTGCTCAAGGTTATAGGTAAACAACTCAACAAATTATCCTGGCTTCTTTTCCAGGATCCATCTGTTCATAAAAATAAGAATAAACAGCATTTTCTATGTTTGCAGTACAGTATTTAAACATAGATACTTCTATACTCTTCAACAACAAGCTGCCATTCAGTGTCTGGGCCTCCAAATTGAAACATGAAATGATATTAGTTGGAGCCACTAAATTTTCCTCCCCACCAAATTATTTTTATATATCATTAATTAAAAATAAATAAATGGGAAGCTGGGCTGATGTAAAAGTTTGTAATGCATTCAGCTGATTGGATCTCTGCACAGAGCTAATGATCTGAGGATGAGAAAACAAAGAGGTGCCTGACTACTTTGTCCCACCCCTGAGAACATGCTTTGTGTTTGCCTTAGTTTGGGGGGGGCTGGGGTGGCAAGTCCCCCCATAAGCTAACAGCACTTCATGTTAATATATAGACTGAGCCAGTGGGGTTTTCAATCAGGCCATATATGTACTGGTTAATGCAGCTCCATGTTAGCCAACAGGTAGATTAGACTAAAGGGATTTTCAGGAGGGGTTGATCCACACATTGGCTAATCAAGCTCTTTGTTAACAAAAATGTTGGTCTGATTGACAGGATTTTTGTGTAGGCTATTCTGCTCATTAGCTAGTGCAGCTGTGTGTGCTAGCTAATAGTTGATGGTGCCAAAAATTTCATTCTTTGAAACAAAAAAATTATATAGTGGTTAGTGATGCAGTTGTGTTCTGAGATCATTTTTTTCAGTGCAGAGGGACTATTTCCTTTAATGAACACTTTCTCTTCCTTCTCTTGCATCTCCTTGCTGTAAGAAATAGCATGGTGGGTAGATGCAGTCCAATACGTGGTTTGCAGTACAGTATATGGGTGCCTTATGATCACCATACTCAGTACTCCATTACCGTGTTTCCCCGAAAATAAGCCCTAGCCTGATTTTTTGGGGTGGGCCTGATATAAGCCCTGCCCCAAAATTAATCCCTGGGGGTGGGGGTGGCCAGCACAAGCAGCAGCAAGTGCGCGAGGACCGACAGTGTCCGGCAGCAGCCGCAACCCACCGGTCCCTTGCTGCAGAGCAGGTAAGTCCATGCGCAGAGGCGCCCAAACACTTTCCCCCTGAACAGAGTTCTGACGGAGACTGGAAGCTTCGTCTGCTTGCGAATGGGCTGCTTTGAAACAGAGTGATTAGCTCCATCTCCAAGTGCCCCATTCATAAGTAGATGAAGCTTCTGATCTCCATCAGATCCCTATTCAGGGGGAAAGTTTGGGTGCCTATGGGGTGCTTGGGGCAGCACCACCCCCTCCCCCACTTGCCTCGCCTCATGGTGTTGGCATGGTGAACGGCCACAAGCGGCCGCAGAAGTGGGCCAACAGCCACGCAGCCTCCTGCTGGACAGGGCTGTCAGTGCCATCGCCGCGAGGTGAGGCAGGTGTCGGGGAAAAAGTAAGACATCACCCGAAAATAAGACCTACTGCCTCTTTTGGAGGCAAAAAAAATAAAAGACCGGGTCTTAATTTTGGGGAAACAGTGTGGTGAGAGGGCCCATTTCAAATGCACAAAAGTTAAGGAAGCACATGGCTGAATGAGTAAGGTACATACCTTGTGGAAACCAAATCTGGTTCAGTCCTTAGCATCTTTGGGTCAGTCAGTCCTCTCCCTGAACCTCTGGAGAGCTGCTGCTACTCAGAGTCTTAGTTAAATGGGCCAGTTACTCTGGACTCTAAGGTAGAAATCTCTGTAAGGAAATTCATTTATATAAAAATCCTGCTTTCACTTTGCTTTCGTATTAGTGTCTGTTGTTTATCTTTTATGCATATTTGATGTGGAATTATGTGAGAATATACATTGTTTTGAAAAATAAATATTTTATATTCAGGAATTTTGAAGACTTTTTACATGAAAGCCTTGTTGAATATTTGGACGTGAATGAGGAAAATGATTGCAACATTGCACTCTATGAACATACAATCAATAAGTAAGTATTCTGGCATCATTGGAACCTAATTTTTGTATTGTAACATTGGAATTGGGACAATGTTGGGAATATACTCTTAAGAATGAAAAAAGATGAAATTTTGCATGCACACATATATATGTGATATAAAAAGTTTCTTTTCAGTTATTAAAATTTTCTTCAAGAACATTTGTGTTACTCAGTAACATAATTAAAATAGTGAAATCCAAAATTAGATTTCCTCATTTGATACTATAATTAACAAACTCATTGTTTGTTTGGTTTGATACCATTGGATCTAATTAATCTCCAAAGATCTTTCAGAACAGGTGGGTTTTCACCTACTTCCAAAAAGCCATGAGAGTGGGGGCCATTCTTACTTCACCGGTCCAGCTTTTCAGTATGTAACCATGTGGTTTTAATTTTAAGAAATCTAGCTATATATATTTTTTTCTTTATTAGAGAGACAACACACTTGGAGATTGAACCTTTTACTCTTCTTGGAGTCTGTGCTGGTCTCATTCCATATCCCCACCATAACCAGTCTCCAAGAAACACTTACCAGTGCGCTATGGGAAAGCAAGCTATGGGTAAGACTTCTGTGTCTTCAAATCAGAATAGTTGTTTCATTCACGGCGGATTCAATTTCCCTCACCTTTTTAAATATTTCTGATAACCTCCTTGAAAATATTTGCCTTCTTTCTGTATCCCCAATTTTGGCATAATTTTCTATATGCTTTCCTTTAAAAACAAAAAACAAAATTAGAAACATACTCAGAGGCTAAGATAAAAAATTGATGAGCGATATTTTATGACAAATGGTTTTCATTTATCAGCATTAAATTATCAAGATTATTTTTAGGGTAATGTAGTTATAACTCCCTTTTCAGAAAACAGGAAATCTCCAATTCAACTATTATTTCTTAACAGAGATTATTAAGTCTTATTATTATGGCTGCATTCCAGAATTCCAGAATAAGAAATAAATTTGCATCAACAGCTCTATTGTACTCCCTATAAATATATATATATATATATATATATATATATATATATATATATACTATAGTTTGTTTAGTGGTTCATCCTTTTCCTAATATGTACTTACTAATCTAGATTAATAGATTGGACTCATAATTAGCATAATAGGGAAAACTGGGTATTATATGTAAAATGTATAAGTGAACACACAAATAACTAGTCATATATTTTGATGATTTTGATTGTTTTGCTTGATTTTGTTTCACTTCAGCAATGATTTCCCTGCTCTTTGCTACTTTTAAATAAGAATAGAGAGGATCACTTGTAGAAATATCTATACAGCTGGACCCTTTAGCCCACATACATTGCAACTAATATGTAGTCTCTGTATGGATATACACTTGTTAATTTACATTAAGACAGTGTAAAGCATTTGAATAGATGCTTTGTAAACTATGAGATGTGTTTGAATATTAGCTCAGGTTGGTAGTTGGGCTGTTGGTTTGAGCTGTTGGTTTGTAAACTATTTTGCCAAAAACAAAGCATCTCCCTTTGAAGTTTTGAGGACCCCCCCCCCACCTCCCGGAATGATCATGCAGGGCTTCAGAGTCTTTTCCCATGAGTCTTTTGTCTCTGCGCACATGTGGGCACATAACTGCTTCACATTGCCAGCAGAAACATTGGCTTTTGGGGAATGTAGCAATCTCAGAATCGGATGACGAGTGCTTTACTTGTTTGAGTGGCTCAAGTGCTTTGCACAACATTTATTTATACATCACACATTTGTGTAACACGTGTATTTCCAGTTCTTTACCAAGGCAAGCAAATTGTCACATACAATCTATTATTTGCAAATTACATGTTGCTGTGTAGCTTTAACCTGGCTTGTTTTCCATCTCCCTAAATAAGTGTCCCTTTATGAAGACATTTCACTGATCCTTAAATAACACTTGCAGGATTTTTCTCTGCAGCAATTGCAACTGATGGCAGAGAACCTTCTCACCACCGTCCATTCATTTCAATGAGGCTTTTCTCTGTGAACCTAAGTTGGCATTACTATTTGCTTAAGATGTTAACTGTGAAATTTAGTTAGGGTGTCATTCCTGGTGGTCACATAAATTCAGTGAGTATATTATACAGCCAAATCATGCTGCTTCTCGGTTGATGGGGGGAGGGGGGATAAAAATACCTTATGTAATCTTTTTTACATAGGCAAAACCCCAATGTAATAAATTTTCGTTCCCTTCAGCACATTAGAAACATTTTAAAAATATTTTACACACCATCCCTTTCTTTTAATTGCATCCTGTTTCTTTGTTATGCTTTCTTTTTCCAGGAGAATCTATTTTAGGACTGTTAGCCTCAGAAGGTTTGGTTAGTTACCACACACAGTTAAGCAGGATCAGTGTGTACAGAAAGCCAATTCAGTATCTGTAGAGTTCTTTTGTACTTTTCTGTGTGAAGGTCTTTTTTTCTCATTTTGTTTTCAGTGTCATTTGCAATTCATTGTCTGTGTTTTCTGAGGTTGGTGTATTCAGCTGCTTTGACCCAGGGTCTTGCACATTTAGCTCCTTGGATACAATCCTCTGACGTTGCTGCTGACGATGGGAATACAAAAGCTGCTGAATATCTTTAGTAATTATTGTTAAAGGCTTTGTTTCTGTGTGCCACTGCAAGCACCTGAGGAATGAGCAAGGAGATAAAAGTACAATTCTAAAGCTGAGATGTAATAGACTATTTTTTTAAAAAAAACATACAAACATTAAACATCTAGTTGTGTGCTGAATATTTGCTAATAGTGGCTAGACTATTTTTCCCTTCTGAACATCTTCCCTTCTGTGTCCTGTAGATGTGTGGGACTGCAGTTCCTATAAGCACCAGCTGGCTATGGTAAAAGAAGTTATAATCCAAGACACCAGATTAGAAAAAACACAGACATAGACATAGTGCCTTTAAGAAGCTCAATTGGTATAATCCTAGATTTGCTACAAATTAACTTCAGGCACATCTGCACAGTTTCCATTTGGTCTGTAACTTATGAGTTGGCTATTTTGAATCTGTCTGGACAGTGATTCATCACATCAAAATACGTTTGTTCTTTAAAAGTGTCGGCCCTCCCTTATGGTTGTCTCTGCCTGTCCCTTCCCACCCGCTGCCACTAACAGTCTTTGTATTGTCCTCTGGGAGATACATGTTCAAGTCCATTTAGTCACTTCCTGGGCTGTCAAGAATTTGGGATTATTGAGATAGTCTTTTGGCTCCCTGCCGAGAAGAAAGGACTTGTTACTCAGCATTGCCCCATTCTGATTATTTGAATACTTCCATTGCCTGAGAAATGCCTTCCTTGAGGCTTAGCAAAAATTAGGCGGATCGGTGGATCTTAAATAACACAGAGAGTACCAGCTGAACTGAACTTCTGGTGATATATGTTGGAAGGTATACAATGGGTATAAATAGAACTAAAATCATATTTGTAGATGGTATTTTGAGAGGTTGGAAGATCACTTAAGTATTTTTTTTATTAGATCCCATTTTTCTTTCAACAAATCTATGGGTAAGCTTATCTGAATAATCAGTTAGTACTAATGAGGCTGAGATATTACTAGTCATATTCTAGATACACAGGAATTATTTGCCTATTTAGTACTTCTTGTTTATCAATTTATGGAGCCTCAAGAATTACTTTCTGCTCAAGGCTATAAGAAGGAATCTCAATCTTGTGGTCATTATATTTTGTATATTGACTGGTACACTGAAACAATGGTTGTATTTATAACTAGATTACTTCAGATCTACTCCTCAAAAGTATCTAGTAAAAAACCTATGATGGCAGCTGCAATCTAACTCTAGAATAATTCAAAGACTAATTGATTTTTGAAATAAAACTTGTAGAGGCTTAAAACTGCTTGAGGCCTAAGAGATACAGCCACACTGACAACTTTCTGCTATAATTTATATTTCATGTAAAAGTGGGTGGGAAAGGTTGGGTATTGCACATTTTCACTTAATTAGCTATCAGCTAAAATGAACACTAAGTAAATAGATGGCGTAAAATGCTGCTTTTTCTGTTGATTTCTGTTGATTTCTCCACATGTTGTAATGTTGTAAATAGCATTAGAACAATAGAATCAAGCATCCACCAATTTTGCTTAAGAAGATATATTTTTTTAATTGCAGGTACCATTGGCTACAATCAGAGGAACAGGATTGATACCCTTATGTATCTATTAGCATATCCACAAAGACCAATGGTTAAGACAAAAACAATAGAACTGATCGAGTTTGAAAAACTGCCGGCTGGACAGAATGCCACTGTTGCTGTGATGAGTTACAGTGGTTATGACATTGAGGATGCTCTGGTTTTAAACAAGGCTTCTTTAGACAGAGGTAGGAAGTCTCTGCTTAATAGGATAGTTATGTTTCTTGCTTCAGCTCAATACAAACAGTTTACATCTATGAATAAAGAAAAAGAATCACAATTTTGATGTTTAAATTGACAAACCATGATTTATTTTTAGATGTATTTGTATACTACAGTATGTAAAAACTATGATTTGGTGTGATATCTAAATTGATAAATTACACTTGTGATATTTGAAATTATAGATCACATTTGCTGACATATCGCATCACAAAAAAGAACACTGAGCTGATGGAAAAGCAGGTAGCTCAAAATCTTCAAGCCTTGTACTTTTGTGGGCTCACTTTATGAAAGAATTTGAAAATCTTTTTTTAACATAATAATGAATTATAATTACATCTCAACTGAACTCTTGTACAACAACTTTTCAAGATTAGAATGAATGAGAAATTACTACTGAAAATGCATCTTAAGGGGAGCTCCAAATTTATTATTGTAACTGAAATAAATTAATCATCTGACTTTTAAACATTTACATTTGGCTTAATTGTGCCTTACAAAATACTGCTTTTTCATTAATAATGACAACCAGTAACATTTGAACTCTAGACATGTTAGCAGAGATGAATACGGGTAGTTCTCGACTTACAACCACAATTGAGCCCAAAATGTCTGTTGCTAATTGACTTTTGCCCCATTTTTATGATCTTTCTTGCCACAATTAAGTGCATCATTTCAGTTATTAAGTTAGAAGTGAATCTGGCTTTCCTATTGACTGCTTGTTAGAAGGTCACAAAAGGTGATCACATGACCCCAGGACCCTGCAGCCATCACAAATATGAGTCAGTTGCCAAGCATCTGAATTTTGATCATGTGACCATGAGGATGCCACAACAGTCATAAGTGTGAAAAATGGTCATAAGTCAACTTTTTTCAGTGCCGTTGTAACTTTGAACAGTCACTAAATGAACTGTTCTAAGTCGAGGACTACCTGTATTCCTTGAATACCATCAGGAATTATTATGATACGTGGAGAAAAAATAATAACAAACAAAAGTTGGACCCCCCAAAAAATTATTAGTGTTAAATTGTCTAGCAAATAAATGTGGTTAATAATAAATTTGCTTCCTGTTTTTAAGAAAGCAAAAATCTTCGTGTTTATCATTAGGCTGCAACGCCAGTCATGCACCTTCTCCAAAAGGCATATTAAATCTTTTTCAGGAAAAGCATATTCAGTGCTTTTCAAAGAGTATTCCTTGCCTTCACTTCAAACAAACTTGTCTGGATGTTACGCTTTTTAGTGTTGCCTCATCAATCATATTTAAAACACAGTTCCTCTGCTTGAGGCCTAATATCATGGGTGCCTGAGTTTACTTTGTGTGGTCAGACTGCTTGCGTACAGCAGTACATTCTACTACACTCGCCCATCCTTAAGAGCCCTTTTGCCAGTTGCCAGGCAGCACTAGTAGTATTGCTGGACATGTATCTTTGGCATTAATGTCTGCACACTTAATTTATTCTTTTTTGCCTAAAACAATAGCAGACATGATTTAAAGCAAAATGTTTTCTTTCTGGTAGACTAGTAACATTAGGGGGGAAATCAAATACTCTCCAGAATTACGTCGTTACAGCCAAATGATACAGATATACTATGCATAACTTCAACTGAAAAGCACTTTTAAAAAGTAAAGTTTATGAAGAAGCATTCTTCCAAATTTAGGAATTATTAAGCCAATGAGGGCCAATGAAAGAAATGCAGTATTTTTATATGTTTTTGGAATCTTGTAGCCCAAAATTATTAAGGGTAATGTTTTGGTTTAATAGTTTTACAAAATAGTTTAGATCATTGTTTAGTTAAATTATGGTCTTTTTAAACAAATCTGGGAATTAGATAGCTACATTTTATTGTTCTTTAAACCTATTAAATTACATAAGTAGTTTGTTCTAAAAGGTAGGTGTTTTATTCTAAAAATGCAGTGTTCTTTCAGAAATATAAGTGTAATTTAATTCTCCAATTATAACAAATTCTTGTTTTTAGCTCTCTTGAAATGTAATGACGTTTTGACCCCTTTAAAGTTACAATTCTAATGAAAGATTATAAATGTCTTGTGACACTTTAAAGTTGCTATTATGACATCATATTTCATTATCATAAGCCACTGCATTTCTAACAGAATGCATTTTGGTTCATGCCCTATTAAAATTATTATGAAATCATTATAATTTAATAGCTTGAAAAGGGTCCATTGGACTGCAGCCATAGTCTCTAAATTGCCCTCAGATTCGGCATATTAAGTGCATTGTTTCATAAATAATTATACAAGCAACTGTCTTCTCTACTATGGATTTGTACAGTATATTTAAAACATAATCATGAATGTCTGATTATCATTTTAGATAACCCTTATAGTAGTTTTGATTGATATGTTTATTTTCTTTGAGGCTTTGGAAGGTGCCTTGTGTACAAAAATGCTAAGTGTACTCTGAAGCGTTACACAAACCAAACATTTGACAAAGTAATGGGGCCCATGCTGGATGCAGGAACACGCAAACCAATTTGGCGGCATGAAATTTTAGATGCTGATGGTATTTGCTCTCCAGGTATACAAACATCGTTTTCTTTTCTTATAAGAATTATTAGTTTGAACTATTATTTTTGTTCATGTGCTGTTGTCAAACTGAACTCCAAATCTGCAGCCTTTGTGTTATAACATAGGGAGAACTAGTGACCTGGTTCAATAGAAGGCTTTTTTGTTGTTGTTGTTTAATTATGAACATGCATGGAATATACTGGATGGTTTAGCAACCTCTCAAAAATCAGACCCTCGTTTTTCAGTGTTTTGCTGCTGAAGTTTGGTGATATGATCTTGGTTTACCCCAAGGAGCATAAATAAGGCTATAGCACAGCCTCCGCTTTTACCATTTAAGGACAATGAAAATAATTCAAACAGATAGCAAATATGTTATTTCCTCATATACTTACAGGTGAAAAAGTAGAAAACAAGCAGGTACTTGTGAATAAGTCGATGCCCACGGTGACCCAAACCCCTCTGGAAGGGAGCAGCGCATCTCAGCAATCTCAGTATAAAGATGTGCCAGTAATGTATGACATGCTACCTTATTTTATTTTTAAAAAGCAACAGAAAAGAAGGAGGTGGTAGAAAAGGCTTAGTTCTGAAAAAGAAAATAGAAATTGGCCATGTCGGGCATAGTGGTAACTAAAAGGGTTCAAGTGTCTAGTTTTCTTGGTAATGTCACAAGCTGTGGTGGCGCAGCGGTTAGAATGGAGTTTTGCCATCTGCCAGCAGTTCGATCCTCACTTGTTCAAGGTTGACTCAGCCTTCCACCCTTCCGAAGTTGATAAAATGAGGATCCAGATTGTTGGGGGCAATATGCTGACTCTGTAAACCACTTAGAGAGGGCTGTAAAGCACTGTGAAACAGTATATAAGTGAGATTGCTATTGCTATATATATTATAAACAAACTGGATTTCAACTTGTTTCAGTCTTTTGTAATATTCAAATTCCTAATGGGTTCTTTTTGTTCATTTTTAAACTAGATGGGTGAAGATACTTTTCTTCATCTACCATTCCTATTGTTACTGAGTTCCTATAACTTTTTTGCAATTGCTTTCAATATTGAAACTTTGCATGAAGAAGTAAAATTGTCGCTTGAAATTAAAATTTGTAAACTGTTGCTTTGTAGATATCTAGTATTAATTAAACTCAGCTGGTTTTTTTCTTGAATTAAACTATGTACATTTTCTGTTCATCAGATACAAAGGTGCAACTGATTCGTACATTGAAAAGGTCATGATATCTTCCAATGCAGAAGATGCTTTTTTAATCAAAATATTGCTAAGGCAAACTAGGCGCCCAGAAATTGGAGACAAGTTTAGCAGTCGTCATGGACAAAAAGGTACATTTTACTACATTTTAATGGTTTCAATATAATCAAAATATATTTCCAGTTGTTCTTGATATAACAGCAGAGCAGAGTAAGTAAAATAATATAATTGTTATTAGTGCCTGGATTGGATTTAACTAGAATTTTAATCTTCTGCCTCTGGAAAGAGGCATAAATGCTGTTCTGTTGCTTTAGTATAATAATAATAACGATGATGATGATAATAATAATAGTTGGAAGAGACCTTGTAGGTCATCTAGCCCAACCCCCTGCTCAGGCAGGAAACCCTATACCATTTCAGACAAATGGCTGTCCAGTCTCTTCCTAAAAACTTCCAGTGTTGGAACATTCACAGCTTCTGGAGGCAGGTTGTTTAAAACAATGGCTATTGCTGTCATGAAAAAAAATTGCAATACAATGAAAGTTGCTATATTTTGAAATTCATGGGTAATACTGTGAATAAATTAACATGCAGTCATTAAAAATACTGGTGTCTTTTTCCTCTATTCAGTAATACATGATGCAGGCATGAGCAACTACTAACAGATACTGTAACTCTAATAGTTAATTAGATGTATTTGAAAAAAATGTGAAAAATGATCAAATTTTTAATTACCTGATCTAACACTGAAATTTCTTTTTTAAAATTCATCCCAGCTTCTTTGAGCTGTCTGTCTGTCTGTCTGTCTATCTATTCCTGTTCTTTGCAAGTAGGAAAATTCTAAAGTAGAAAGAACTCACTATCCATACACATCTGGCCAGAACTATACTATTACGTTTTTATGGTTGATGCATACTCAATTGAGATGGATACAGTATTGCTTGATTACTTTAACCAAGTAGTCCTCCTTGTCCCCAAATATTTTGAGCAATAGTTTCCACAATATAATTCTGCTATTATCAACTCAACAGTTGACAGCACCGTATTGCTAACCCTGCCTTAAAGAGTTACTGGAGTGAGAAAAAAATAACTCCATTAACTCAACTTAGTGCTTCCCTATACTTCAATACATTGCTCCACTGAAAGGTAAGCAGCAAATGTTATGAACTGTCTGCTCAGTAACTTCATTTAGGATCAGTCATCATCTCTCAGTCTAGCTTAATGCAATAAAATAATAATAATAAAATCAGAATAGGGGCATAGATAGTGGGAGATAGGTAGGTGGAGAAATTTGACATGCTCCTGTGATTGTAAGGGTTGGCAGGCTGCCAAGTGCATGAGTTTTGATCATGTGACCACGGGGTGTGATGCAATAACCATAATTTCAGGCACAAGTTGTACGTCTATTTTTTTCAGCACCATCCTAATTTCAACTGGTCAGAAATAAATTGTCATAAGTGAAGGACTTCCTATAAAGATTACTACTGAACAAGGATTGGATTTTTTTAATTTTTCCTGTTGCTTTTAGATATTAGGCAGATAGGTGCAAATAGTTGAAGGCAGATTGAGCAGTGATCCTCAAAGTGCCTTATGAACTTCCGTTTGTGCATAAACATGTTCATGTACAATGAAACGTTCATATACAATGAAACGTGTGCAGCCAGAAGTGGAGAAGTGCTTTTCATAAAGGGATCTGGGGTTTGAAATGGTTTCTAGGTACTTTCAGAGTCCTCAGTGTGCACATATTATGTTCAGTGCAATTGAAATTGTATACTTGGATACAGTAGTGGGATTCAAATATGTGAACAATCGATTCTCTGTGTGGATGCCGCTTCCGGAAGTCCATTCTGGGACTGGGCAACAAAAAATTAGCTACCGGTTCTGTCGAACTGGTGCAAACTGGCTGAATCCCACCATTGCTTGGATATCTTAATCATAGAACCATGGAAATAGCATTAATAAGATATATCACTAGGTTTATGACTCATAGCTCTTGAGCAATACATTCCCACAGCTCATCCCTTCAGTTTTCTCTTTTGGGTTCTTCTAACTTGGATATATCAAAGTTGTTGACAAAGAATGTGGCAAGGTAAGGGCTGCTTCCTATTTACTTAACTGTTATCTATAATTGAATTGGACAACACAGGACAAGCCTGACCTCACAATTAAGGGAGGTGAACTAAATTTGTTAAACATTTATTGAAATTTGCTACCACTAAAGTTGCAGAATGATCTGCACTGCTTGTCTGTTTTTAAATTAATAGAATTTAAAATGTTGGTACTGGCCTATAAAGCCTTAAATAGCTTAGCATTTAACTGTCTAAGGGACAACATCTCCCATTAAAACTGACAATATCTGGTTGTTTTTGAAAATGCCTCTGTGGTCAGAAGATCCCCTTTCTGGCACATAGGACAGGGTCTTCTCCCGTGTTGCTCCCAAACTGTGGAACATGCCTCAGGCTTCCATTTTGTCCTCCAGTCTTTTGGTCTATGTCTATGGTAAATGTTTCACTTCTCATCCAAGAAGTTTCTTCAGTTTTCAAAAACGTTTTCAAAAGCGAAACGTTTTCAAAAGGAAAAAAACCCCCAAGAAAGTCCAGTTGCCTTTTGAAAAGCACTTTTGGGGTAACCATGACCTGAATGATTGACAATCTCCATAGACATCTGGAGACACAGACACTTCTGAGGACAAATCAGTTGTCCTCAGAAAATAACTAATCTTTTTTTTTTCTATTAGGACTTAAAGGTTCTTTTAACTTCTTCCTTCCTGTGCTTTTTCAGCTGAATTTTTGTTTTTGTGTATTGATAACAATCTCCACAATTTAGGAAGTGCTATACATGAACTGGACACAAGTTGAAAGGTACCTCTAAATGGAAACAGCAACTAAATTTCTGAGTACAATTGATAGTGTGCTTTGGGAAATGTGTTCCCTATAGTTAGAAAGTTGGAGCAATTTTACACTTAATAAGTCAAAATGTGTAAATTCTAAACTTTGGCATTTAAGATTTACGCAATCTTTGACATTTCACAAGGTCACCCTATTAGTGTAACAAGTTTGTTTTAGTGAATATTAATGTTCAGATTTATAAGTGGCTTGATTGACTTAAATTTTCATTAGTGTTATCCAGATAATTCAGGGAAAGCAGAAAATAGCCTTTCCCAAGCTGTCACCTTTCAGATCTGTTGACCATTGTTTCTCAACCTTGGCAATTTTAATATGTGTGGACTTTAGCTTTCAGAATTCCCTAGCCACACACATCTTAAAATTACTAAGATTGAGAAACACTATCGATCCCAGATTTCTCAGATGATTTGGGACTGCAACTCCCAGAAATCCCAGACAGCATATCTAAAGGAGTTAACAACCCAACACATTCTGGAAAAATATTAGCATAGGAGAATAATTTGGTGGACATCATACTTATTTTTTTCAGTTCACCCAAATTTCAATCATGCTTAGTTCCAGAGAAGACTTGAGAGATAATTTCAGGCTTTCATATTTCTTGCTGTATATTTCCAGACTTTCTTTTCCTTCTGCAGGAATCCCAGTGAAAGAGAAAAGTTAGAGTCCTTTGATGTGAAAAAGCAATCTATCACTTCTCTGAAAGACCGGTCTCAGTCTCTCATGTGAAAAAGGATTAACACTACTGACAAAGGTCGTGCAAATCACAGAACTAAACAGTAGTGCTGAGCAGTATTCTTCAAGTGGAAGAACTGTATTTAAGCAATGAGGATAGGAATGGCAAACAGAAGCTGTTTTAATAGCTAAAGATCCCAGATAAAGGCTTAAACCTTTCTTGAGTATCCACAATAAAAATACTTCTAGAAACAATGAAATGTTTGTACATTCATTGATATTATATTTATGAAAACATTCTGATGTGTTTCTTTTGGTGCAGAATATACTTTATTTGCAAAACTGATTATCTCTGACTATTAATAAATAATGTAAAAACACAAACATTTTTTTTAAATCTATATGGCTTTTCTTCCTTGAATTGGACACATCTGAATACCTCTAGGTATTTGTCTTGAATGTTTTTTATATACTCCTTTTCAACCAACAGAATCCCAAAACAGTTTAAATAAAATAAGCCAATTAACACAATCCTACAAATATCAGAATAAGCTTCATTTAAATTAATGCTTTACTAAGTTTCTCCTAGGTAAATGCAAAAGAATGTGTCCTAAAAAACAAGAAAATTGGACTTCAAATGCCATTAGAAGCATACATCAAGTGATAGACAAAATCAAACTCCAGCTGAACTAGTAAAAATCATACTGGTTAATTAATATCATAAATGTTCTAATAAATGCAGTTTTCTATAAACAAAGTCAGAAGGCACCACTACCAATGGCTGGCATTTAATAGCCAGCCACTGTTATTCTATAAATTATTGATTTCATCTAATATGGACCCTTTATCCTTGTGCAATGTGTGGGTTTCTTGTTTAAATGATTGGAATCATACTTCATAAACAAAATACTAAAAAGAATAATGTTGGATTAAATCAATCGTTATAAGCTAGCAGCCTGTTTTCTAAATTACTGGGGGTAAGAGAGGCATAAGTATTCACTATACACTATATTACCCATACTGTCTCTGACATTACAGTTAACATATACTAAACATAATAAGAAGCCACTGATAGCCTTATCTTCCCTGATTTACTTTATACTGGTAGACATAATTACATCTTTCACAGATAACATATTTCACAGTTTAACAATGCATGCAAGTAAGGAAATGATGGACAAATAGTTTTAACTACATTCACAGAAAGATACAATTCTGTTTTCTCTACCCAACTCATTCCAGGATCTTGAATCAGGTTACATTTCATAAAGATGTTACAAAGTCATACTGAATTAATATGTAACCAAATATTATTCATTCTTTTTAATTTACTCTTTGCCAATTTAAAGCAAGTCCATATTTTTTAAAAAAGCACCCAAACCTTCAAGCTTTTCGTCATATTTTCTTCAACAAGGTATTTAACTTACTATTCTAACATCAAATGAGCATTTTGACTAAAGAAGCAAACTGGTAACCTTCTGACCCTTTTCAGTAATTTCCTCCCCCTCCCCTTACTTTTCCCCTTCCTACAATATATTTTAGGATAAAAAGCTCCTAATTTTGCTTAAATTTTGAAACCATGTTTTTTCTGAAGCTCGTGATTAAGTTCCCTATATGTATTTTTCAAAGTACCTCTAGGTGTTTTACAGTTACTGCTTCTAGGAGCATTGTAAAATTTTAAGTTAACCAGTTCTTTTTGTCCTTCAGACTATGCAAATCTATCACATCAGGCCATTCAGCAGCTCATGGGAAACCAAACTATAAGCAGTATTGTCTTTTAGCGCCTCCTCCAACTTGGAATGGTTTTAATAAAGAGACTAATCAAGTTGCTTATGTATTGTCTATTGGTTAAATTTTGTTTTGTTTATCTAAAATTTGCCCAATGAGATGACAAAACTGTCAATTATTCACTATTGGAAAATTAATTGTTCCCTGTTAGGGGAATTTGTCCATATTGGCAAAAAGTTTCCACTAACTGGAAGACCATTGGTTTCTGGGGGTGTGTTTTCCCACCCAAGTACAGCAATAACTGGATTCCATAAATACATCTGTACTGTTCTAAATTGATGGAAATAAAAAAGAGAGTAGATATGAAGATTATTATGAACTCTTAATACCAATTGGAATTAATAAATTACTAAGAAATATGTTTTAAAATACATGAAGTATATTTTAAAATATTTTAAAATATATTTTATAAGAATATATTAAGTTAATAGCATTTCAGGATCTCATGCTGCAGAATTTTAAGAAGAACAGAATAATGGGAGATGCAGTGTTTCATTAGATACATTATTTTATGAAATGAAAGATCTGTTGAACATGGTACATAAAGTTTTAAAATTACACTAAATATCTAGAAGATACTGTCGTAATGGCAAGTTCTATTTTTAATCTTTTCAGTAGAAACCGATAATACTGCAGCTGTGGCTTCTGATCTTTTAATTGTGGCCTGGCCTACATTCTTATACTGTGGGGCTTAATCGGGGTTTAAATGTCATAGGATTATTTGTCTTTTTGAATTTTAAGTGCTTTACTATTTAGTTCCATGGGGTATCAGTTTGTTCTTGCTGCCTTTTTGCATGGATACAGATTTTTACAGTTAAAAAAGAAACATTATAAATATTAACTAATTTTGGATTTTGTACATGAGATTTTGCAGAACATCAGAATATTTAGGCTTGAAAACCAGAGCTTCACATACATTATCCCAAACCGGACTTTGAATTAACCACTCTGCATGAGTGGTGATGTGCAGCTTTTTGATGCAGAACAGAGAAGGTACTTTGGAGAGAGGGGTGATTTTTTCTGCACCTTTCTTAAAGAAGATCTACTTTTTCCCAATAATTACATAATTCCAGTAAAGTGTACCTTTGAAATATGGAGGGGCTGTCAAGAGTATGACAAGATCATGGCACCTTAGTGCCATCTCTTGAAATTTACACATATATTCCTACATTATAGTGTGGTTACTGTGTGAGACCAGGAAAAGAGATGGTTTCCTTAAGCTACATCACCTTTGAAACATCTCCTCTGCATTGGATCTGAAGAGTAGCACATTTAAATATAGGAGATTGTTTAATGTAGCCATTATCCTAGCCACAGGCATATTCACCAATGTCAGTTCAGAAGTTCCAAGACTAATGATTGTCCTTGATTTAAATAATCTTGCCCTATCAGTCAGGGTAATGTTTCATATCTCTGTGAGTTACTATTTAAGTGCATAAAATCATCTATCCTTGTGAGCAATAAAAAGAACAAATGAAGAGCCCTCTTCATAAAAAAATGTTGTCAAAATATTTTTAATTTAAAATTGCGGGTCAGATTTTGCTCTTTTGTATTAATAGTCAAATAACCAGTTTTGTTTTTCATCAATTCCCCTGTGTTGAAATAGTTGGAATGGGGGCAAATATTGATAAAGTTTGTTATACAAAGATTTATTTGTCAAAACATAGGTCTTAATTCTGTGCTCCTAGAAAAAGGTGGGTACATTCATCAGAAATCATGGGCAGGCAAGGTACATAGAATCTAATAATATAGTACCTTTAGTCCATAATGAGCATTATATTGAAATAGAAATCTGGGTTAACTTTATATAAATCTGGTTTTCTTTTTAAAATATAATTGACAGTATGCACGTGTGCTTAAAATTACATGCCATTGGTTTTGAAAAGAATTTACTTCCAAAACACCGAAAGGTAGTGTTGCAATCTAAAACTTTTTTTTTTTTAAACATAATGGTGGCCCCTTTAGCTATTTTTTTGTACATATTCAAAGATCTGTGAATATGTATATATATTTAGGTAGTGGAATAATTCTTTAAACATTCATACGCATAGAGTAGTTTTTGTGTTTCAGCAACTTTTACTTTTGTTGTATAATTTGAAAAGGACTTATCATTTTGCTGTATTAGAAAGCCTTTAGTATAAAGTAAAAGGTAAAGGCTGTAGTTTAAAATAACATTTTAACTTAATAATGAAGCAAATATATTCTTAGATTGAAAAAAAATGTTAGCATTCTAGAGACAAAAAAGCAGAAGTGCTGTTGCTCAATTAATTCTTTATAAATGTGTATGTTTTGTCATGTTTCAATTGATCAGCTTTTTAGAGTTTGATTAGAATTAAGAATTTTAACTTACTTCTGAAAATAAGAACTTTTTTTAAAGATGCCTTGTAAAAGTAGTGGTTTCTTTTCCCTGCGAGTCTTTCTAAATATTTTGTTTTAACGTCTAATCTCATTATGCTTTCTTTGTGTTTAACTTGTATTAAAATCTGTCAGCTATGACTGGTCTCATAAGCACAGTCAGCGGACCAGAATAAGTTAATTATTTACTTGTGTCACTAGTGCTCTTCATCTAATGAAATGCACAGCTGTGTTAGATCTGCAGTTGGACGTCTCGATTCCATTGTTATACAAGTCAGCAAAGGGTAGAAGCTGCTATGATGGAGAGGCCTCTGTTCTTTCTGCTGTTCTGCCTTTCTGTGTCGATTTCATGGATCTTTTATCATTCACTTTCACACAAAACAAACAACACAGTGGCTGTCTGCTATGGGAACCGTCTTGGCATATAAAAGGGTTTCAGTGCCTGAAGTAATTTTAAGTTAGCCCAGATTTAATTTTTGCCTTATAGGTGCCCTTTCAGCATAATAACAGCAAGCAAGGTCCTAGTGAAGGGAAATTTGACCAAAGCTGCCCGATCTGTGTGTAAAAAAATAAAAAAAAATAGTCGGTATGTGAAGCAGGTGTTGAATACTTGATGTACATAAGAACCAATTATCATGGTAAACATTTCCTGTATATCTTTATTTATATTTGTGTGTGTGTGTGTAAACATATTTTATTTATATATGTGATACTTTGCTAGGAAATAGCCTATCGTGGACTATATGCATTTTCCCCATGGCCAGTCATTTTTATACATTTACCATTTATCTATTTGTGTTTATTAAATCTCAAGGTAGCTCAGTTGCTCACTTTGAAATGTGGGTTTCAACTGTTTTTGACCAAATGAAAGTGTGAATCATTATTTCATTATTGTGAATTAAATTGGATAGACTGCATAGACAGGTTAAAGTATTAGAGAAGAACTGTATGGCCTTGGTTCCAAGTTCACTCTTAAGCATGGATATCTAAGACCAGTCTCTGGTCTCAAACTAATCTACCTCCCAAGGTGGCTGTTGGAAGGTTAAAAATAAAGATAAATAACCATGTAAACTGCCTTGTGGAAGAAAGACAGACTATCAATCTAATCACTAAATAAAATTTTAAAAAATCTTGTTTCATTATATCTCCCCTACACCCTGTGAGCTTAGTTCCTTGATTAGTGTTCTGAGCAAGCTATCACTATACTATCCTTCCTTTCCCTTCAAAAGTAAGGCAGTTGGTTGACTAAATTATTTTTAGTCAGCTCATTATGACTACTACGTTTTCTCTAGGTTAAGACTTTATGTGTGTAAGAATATTTTTGTAGGAAACGTTTTAAAACTATTTTCTAACCTAACACTTAACATTTGTCTAGTAATCATTCAGGAGAGGAATTGGACTACATAAAAACATAAAATATGCTATTGATCTGATGTATAGTACGGATTCTTTGCTTTTCTTTGAAAGATACACTTTGTTGTAGGAGTCTGTGGACTGATTGTACCTCAGGAAGACATGCCATTTTGTGATTCAGGAATCTGCCCTGATATCATTATGAATCCCCATGGCTTCCCATCACGTATGACGGTATGTAGTGGCATGCATTTATAACTGCATTTCATTTTAATGGATTTTTGTAATGCTAAAATTTTATCTCTTTTTATAGATTTCTCTATTAGCAATGTCAATTCCCATATTCTACATTATTCTTCATAGGGTAGAACAAAGGTACAGTCTATTACATATTTTGAAAGCTTGCGATTTTCTACATTCTGAAAAAACTGGTTTGCCCAATAATATTTTCCAAGTTTATGCTTATCTGTTGGGGCCTTTATATTCATAAAACAGTAGGCAGATGCTTTAGTGGAAGAATCTGGTAAAAATGAATCTGTGTCTCTTTTAGTTACTGCCAGCATGATCAAACAGAAATGGACTTGACACTATATTACGTAGCCTATGTTAATTGTCTTCTACCTGATTCAGTTTGTTACTTATAAAAACGTTGGTTAAATGTTAGAGGGAACTTGTTTGATCAACCCCAGTTTATAGTTTTGCTTTA
The DNA here is from genome assembly GCA_023970755.1 of Azemiops feae. Taxonomy (NCBI): domain Eukaryota; kingdom Metazoa; phylum Chordata; class Lepidosauria; order Squamata; family Viperidae; genus Azemiops; species Azemiops feae. The sequence continues at coordinate 1,350,934 of JALGBA010004230.1, read as the reverse complement.
GCTCACTGATTCTATGCTCCTTTTAAAAAAAAATGTTAAAGAGATATAGCTAATTGTACATCATCATCATAAACTTGAAGAAATACTGTAGCAAGCTCAGTTAGAAAAGAGACTTTCTTGGTTGCATTGCTCAAGGAGAATGGCTAAAGCTGTATGGAAATAGAATAAAAGAATGCAAGATGACTAGTTAAATAGATCAGTTTGGTCTGCCAGTTTGGTCAGACAGAGAGTTCTGTCTGGCATTCACTAAAGGTACACCAAGATCTAAGATACCTTAAGTACAACACTTCTGTTCTTTGAATAGCAAATCTTCCTTTCCATATCACAGATTGCTTGTGGTGAAACACTGTGTCGTCTTGTGTTGCACAGGTGGGAAAACTCATTGAACTTCTGGCAGGTAAAGCTGGAGTCCTAGATGGCAGATTTCATTATGGAACGGCATTCGGTGGCAGTAAAGTTAAAGATGTATGTGAAGATCTTGTTCGTTATGGCTATAACTATTTGGGGAAGGATTATGTAACATCTGGCATCACAGGGTAAGAATATCCTAAAAGGGTACTGGGAAATATAGCATCTCCAGTTTTTAATGCAGCTTCATGTGTTGAAGATACATGTAATGATAATGTGCACTAAATTTTATATGAATTATTTCAAAAGGGTTTTTTAATCCCTTATCTCCAAATAATCCTGTAAAACAAAACAAAAATCAACTTTTCCTTGTTGGGAAGTCTTATTTGCTAATAATATTTTGCTAACGATGTGTTCAAGGCCCTTGGCAGACGTTTTGTGTGCTCTTAATAATTTAGTAGCCTTCTATTGTATAAAGTCATATAAAATATAGTATTGGAGGCAGGTGTTAATCAACTGGGGCTTTTTTCCTCTGGAGCTTTTGTCAATTATTGAATCAGTCTGGCAGAACTGACTGATCTCTGAGATTCCTGCTGTGTTGATTAAACTATCTTCGGAGATGTGGTCTTCAAAGGAATATGAGATGACTTAAGAACAGGATAGAGCCATATGACAATGTTTATTTATCTTAATTCTGATTTTCAATTTCTTATTCCCTCCTATTCCAAAACCAAGATACCATTGACGGTAAATTATTCCACTAACTTATTTAAGATTTTTTTTTTATCTTAAATCAAATTTGATTTAAAGAAAATAAACTGTTTTTATTTTTTAAAAAGCTGACATGATTTTCCAGATCCAATGCATTGGGGTATTAATTTTTACTTCAGCATACTTAATGAACGTCTGTAATTTGTCTTCATTTGTTAAAAACTGATTGTTCTCCCTCTTAGCAATTTTCAGTCCCCAGCAACAGGTGGCTTCCTTTTAGTTTAAACAAAATTCTATTTTAAGGTCTTAAGCTACATTTTTGTGTGATTCCTACCATAGAACGGTGTCACTGATTTGCAGCAATATTGATCAGGAGTTTGAACAGTAGATGCTTCCCTCTGAGCTCAGGTTGTCCACCCTGTGTTATACTTCTGTTTACAAGTCAGTAAAACATATCTTTTTTTAAAAAAATAATAATCAAACTTTATAAGAAAATAGAAGAGTTGATGATCTCAAAAAGGGAGGGATGGAATTTGTACCGCATCCCACAGTCGTGAGGAGAAGGAGGAGGGGCGACTGAATTTGTCCCCATTGCTGCTTCTGCTGTTCCTCTTAGCACTGTTTGCCATTATCCCTGCTACATTTCTCCACTTCTTTTTACTTCTGGTGGCCCCATTTTCAGGCCCTCCACTTTGGTAGGTATGCTAAATGTCCTTTTCAGGAATTTCCTTCATAAAAAAAAAAAGAAGAACTGAACTAGGGTTTTTTTCCCAGATAACAATACAGTATTCACCTTTTACCAGATACTTGTTTTTTCTCTCAATTGAGTGACTTGGCTAGGATGTAATGAAGAAAAAAAAACCAAGTTGCTTACTATGCAGTTTTTCCATATGTAGCACCATTATTCTGGATGCTGGTTATATGAAAGTTGTGTATTTTTGTAAAATTTTGCAATTCTGATGTATATTTTTACAGTTCATTTCTCTGCTTTTATTTAATCTCCTTCTCAGGGAACCCTTAGAAGCCTATATCTATTTTGGCCCTGTATATTATCAGAAACTGAAGCACATGGTGCTGGATAAGATGCATGCAAGAGCTAGAGGACCCAGAGCAGTTCTTACCAGGTATGAAGGAAACAAGGACACAAATGTACAAAATGAATCATATTTAATGATGTATAGAAAGCCACTGAATTGAGATTGTTACTATTTTTCAGCTGTTAATACCAGTCCACATTTTTCGCATATATTCCAAATTGTTTTCAATGATATTTTACATTGGCGGTGGTTACTATTATTTGTTAGATTCATATCTTCCACTTCCACTTAAGCTTAATTCCAGTTTTCCCCAGAGAAAACCTCTGTGAAAAAAGAAGGTCTCAGAGTGAGTATAATTGACCAAGCGCCATCCAGAGAGCTTCAGACTGAGGTTGGACTTGAAGCTGGTTCTCCCACTGTTAAAAAACTAAAACATTACACTGTAGTCTAGTTCCCTTTAAATAATATATATGCTGAATGAATATTTCCAATAAATAATGCTGAAGAAAGTATTCTGTTTTGCGTTATATAGAGGAGATCAGATGCTTCTTCTATTTCTACTGCTGGATCCTTAGCTAATTGAAGGAAAGATACAATTTATACGGGTAGTCTTCAACTTATGACCACAATTGAGCCCAAAATTTCTCTGGCTAAGTGAGGTTTGTCCCATTTTACAATCTTTTTGCCGCTTTTCTTAAGCAAATCACTGCAGTTGTTAAATGAATAATGTGGTCATTAAGCAAATCTGGCTTCCCCTATTGACTTTGCTTGTCAGAAGCCAGCTGAGATAGATAGATAGATAGATAGATAGATAGATAGATAGATAGATAGATAGATAGATAGATAGATAGATAGATAGATAGATAGATAGATAGATAGATAGATAGATAGATAGATAGATAGATAGATAGATAGATAGATAGATAGATATAGATAGATAACCTTTATTGTCATTTTTTACTGTGAGCACAATGGCACACATTAAAAATGAAATTCAGTTGCTTGTTCAAAGTGTACACATACATAACACACATTTAAAACATACTATATACAACATATGTATAGACCTACACCCTTACATATAAGTAACATATAAATGTTAATCACTGTCCATCTTGAATACATAACGGAAGGAGGAAGCTTTAGAGTTCACAAGGTTAATACTGTATGGAACAAAATTGTGACTGAATCTGGATGTTCTGCTTCGGATACCACGGAGCCTCCTCCCAGAAGGTAACAAGGAGAACAGGCCATGGAGAGGATGTGTAATGTCCCAGATAATCTTACGGACCCTGCTCAAGCAACGCTTATGTGCTATGTCCTGGATGGAAGGGAGGGAACTGCCAATAATCTTTTCAGCCATCCTCATCACTCTCTGCACTGCCTTCCTGTCTGAAGCAGTGATACTTCTAAACCAGACTGTGATGCTGTATGACAGGATGCTCTCAATTGTCCCTCTGTAGAAAGTGGTAAGGATAGGGGAAGGAAGATGTGCTTTTCTCATGCGACACAGAAAATGCAGGCGCTGCTGTGCCCGCTTCACCAGTGTCTCGCTGTTGAGCGACCAAGCCAGCCTACTTGTTAACTGCACACCCAGGAATTTGATGCTGGTAACCATCTCCACAGGTGAATCATTGATGCACAGAGAAGTGTGGCTGTGCCTGCCTTTTCTGAAATCGACAATGATCTCTTTGGTTTTTCCGGTATTTAAAACTAGGCTGTTTTCCTTACACCAGTTCACCAACCCCTCAACCTCCTTGCGGTAAGCACCCTCATTGTCCTCATGAATAAGGCCCACTACTGTTGTATCATCTGTGAACTTCACAATATGGTTGGTGGCAAACTTAGCACAGCAGTCATGGATCAACAGGGTGAACAACAGCGGACTTAGGATGCAGCCCTGAGGAGAACCTGTGCTCAAGAAAATAGTGTTAGAAATATTTGTTCCATATCGCACATATTGGGGCCTGTTAGTAAGAAAATCAAGAATCCAGTTGCACAAAGGAGTGTTTAAGCCTAAAAGGCCCAGTTTGTCTACTAGATGATGGGGAATGATTGTGTTAAATGCCGAATTGAAGTCGACAAACAATAAATGCACATGAGTATTTCTTTCCTCTAAGTGCTTCAAGCTAAGATGGAGAACAGAAGAAATAGCATCCTCCGTAGAGCGATTTGGTCAGTAAGCAAACTGAAGCGGGTCAAATGCTGGCGGGAGACTAGATACAATAATGTCCTTTATCAGCTTCTCAAAGCATTTCATAATGATGGATATCAGTGCAAAAGGACGGTAATCATTGAGGCCTGTAATTGTGGACTTTTTTGGCACTGACAAAATGATGGCCGTCTTAAAACATGATGGGACCACTGCCTGCTGCAATGAGAGATTGAAAATATCTGTGAGAACACAAGCCAGCTCATCTATGCATTCCCTAAGAACATGTCCGGGAATATTATCTGGGCCTGCTGCTTTCCGAATGTTAGCTTTCCTCAGTGTTTTCCAGACAGAGGTGACATCAGAGCTTAGCACTTGCTCGTCAGGATGGGACACAGCTTTCCTAGCAGGAGTACTATTTGATGCCTCAGATCTTCCCAAAAATGTCCTTGCATCTCGATGGAGCCACCTTATAATCCGTAATTGGAAGGTTACAAATTGTGAGCACATGAACCCAGGATAGGGCGACTGTCATAACTGCATGCCAGTTGCCAAGCGCCCAAACTCTGATCACATGGCCATGGGTCATAAGTGTGAAAACCAGTCGTAAGTGACTTTTTTCACTGTCGTAACTTCAAACGGTCACTAAAAAAATGGTTGTAAGTCAAGGATTATCTGTATACACTATTACTGAATCATAACTGCATATGCAAGTAGAAATAATAATTACAATCTTCTTGATTTAAAGGCAGCCCACTGAAGGCCGATCCCGTGATGGGGGACTGCGTCTGGGAGAAATGGAAAGAGACTGCTTGATAGGTTATGGAGCCAGCATGCTCTTATTGGAGAGGCTTATGATTTCAAGTGACGCATTTGAAGTAGATGTATGCGGTCAGTGTGGATTACTGGGCTACTCTGGCTGGTAAGTAGAAGTTTGTTTGATAGTGTATTTTCTTGTTCCTCATTCATAGCGTGTGGGTGCATGTCTTTAGGATGCACATAACATCATAATAATTTGATATTTGGTGCAGGAAATAGTTGGGAACTGGAGTTTCCCAAGGCAGGAATGCTGAAAATATAAACAACCACTTACAATGGAAGTCCCAGAAGACCCTGCTATCAAACCAGCCTGCTATCAAAACAGCAATGATAGTCTGGCATTGAGCATTAGCCTTACTGCCTGAAAAATATGTGGACTGTTAAGCATATTTCTAACCTTCTTAGAGACTAAATAATTGTCCCATCACTGAGCCAGGGTTGGTTTCTTTATAAGCTTTGTGATTAGGGGATAAGCAAATGGATAGTTCTCTAACTGACCCAGCCTGATCCTTACTTGGATAACTGCTAAATTCATGGCTCATCAGAAGGTTAATCTGGAGGATGCTGTCTTCCAAGTGACACCTGTGAGATTCATCAGCTCTGGCACGGCAAGCATTAACTGCAGGAGTACACTGCAGGGTTCCAAGTAATGGTACAAAGTAAGAATAAGGTTCTGGGTACTGGATGGAATGAGAGTAGTTTAAAGAATGAGTGCAGTGAGTTATGAATTATGCTACAAGAACAGCTGAAGTCTGCCTAGAAACTTAAGGCGTTATGGGCTTGGGCAAATGAAAAGACATCACTATTCACTCCTTACTCCTGGTGGCCGGCAATACTCCATTCTTTGTACATGAAGAGTAGCACAATTACACATTGAGCATTTGCTTACTATGGAGAGTTTGGTATTTAACAGAAGTACTCAGAGAAGACAGTCTTCCCCCAAGACATCAATACAACACCAAAATTGTGGGGCAGTTTGCCAGCAAATGCCCTGACTCCTCCTGAGCAAAATCCATGCCAGGAAATGGTGGTTATTGTCATCAAGAGCTCCCAAGGAGAGATGACAAGAAATGAAGCAGAGTGTAACTCACCAATATTTAGGCATTCTGATAGTGCTGAAAATCCAAACTGGTTTCAGAATCCTGATACAGACTGGATATTTCTAAAGTTCAGTCATTGAGTGCATAGAACCACCGACATTCCCTCCAGGCCAAATGAAACTTGTTTTTGTCAGTAGTCCTAGGTAGTTTCAAGCTCACAATCCACATATTTATGGGAACATCACAGCAATCACTTTTGTCTCCCCTGGCTATATATCCTCTGCCAGACAGTGCAAAACGAAATGCCAGGCAATTACAGGTTTGAAAGGCTTTACTATCATGTTATAAACTTCCTGATAACAGCTGGTAATTGAGTGATTTGCCAGAGCCCAATGTCTTGCCTTCAAATCTGAGTTGTCAGCAGGACAAAGGCAGAGGTTGAAATACAAATGTTGTCTGTTACAGTCCAGGGTATGAACACCAGAGAATTCAACCAGCCAATTGAAATGTCAAGCCAAGGATTTAAATGCAGGGCAAGGAACAAGACTAGCAGGAACCCAGGACTGAAGTCAGAAAGTTATTTCAACGGAGGAGAAGGGCCTGGAGGTGCTGATTGGCTTAATTAGAGGTGTTGCTACTCACCTCAGGTGGTAGGTTGATCTCTGTGTCTCAGCCTTCATTGCTGCTGCTAGGTTCTTAGACTAGTCTAGTCTCCTCCAAAATCTAGCTCCTCATTATGTAAGTTTGATTTCACCTGCTTAGACTCAGTGACTACAGGTGTCTGATTGACTGCTGACACTTCAGGCTGCCAGTCTGTCAGGTCTGCCTCTTCCACCTGTGATTTAAGGATTCAGTTGGGTGGGCAGTTAATTTTCCCAGGGGCTATATGATAAACCGGGACTGTTGCAGAGGGCTGAAAGAATAGGGCTGTGAAGGTGCATGGGCACACATACATAAAATGAAAAAAAAAAATAGCCACCTTCAAAATAAAAGCAATGCAGTTGTATTGTGTGCATGACCACACTTATTTATTTTTGATTTCTGATTTCTGATTTACCTCATTTGGGCCAGACAGGGATAGCCAAAAGGGCCAGTTGTGGCCCAATGACCTTAAAATGCCCAGGTCTGCCATAGCAGGATGCAAGATCTACGGAATCACAACTTCATTCTTCATCACTCTTACCTTCGTGTCTTTAGAATATCTACTGTAGATGTATTTTGGAAATACATCTAATTCTCTGGACATCTTCCAATAATTTAAAGAAAAAGCCTAAACTTGACAGAGATAAAAGAGTCCATTAGTTGAATGTAGGATTTATACTATAAAGTGATTACTTGTATTGCCTGTGCTACCAATAGCTTTTTTTTTTTCCTGGAAAAGATAGGAGAAGTTAGATCAATGTTCTTTTCTATCTAAAATTTTATTTATTTATTTAAAGATCAGTGTAACTACCCTTCTTGGATATCATAACCCTGAGTGGTTTACAAAACATAATAAAGCAATAAAAAGCAATAAACCAACATAAAAACTCCTAGTGTTCTCATATCCAATAGACAACTTTCTTAGCTTCCAGCCACATACTCTCTCAGTATTTGTGGGAAAAGCCAGATCTTCAAGGCTTTTGGGAAGGGAAGGGTTCTGCCTGATCTTGAGCAAGAATGTTCCAAACAGCAGGGGCTACTGTCTAAGTGTCAAGGTTCCGACAGACAGAGACGAATAAAGCAGAACTCCGAGGCTTCCACTTGATGGCAACATTTAAGGGAAAATTCAGATTAGATCTCACGAAGAAGGTTGGTTTAATACAAATATATCTTTTGGTTGGAGGAGGAGGAGGGTGATGGATGTAAAATTTTGGATGTAGAGGAAAACTTTCCCCCCCCCCAAGTAAAGTGTGGAATCAATTCTTCCTTACTGTTTCCATGATTCTATTTTTATCTGCTTTTTACCAATAGATAGAAAGGGACTTTAAGGACATTTGTTTGCAGTAGGAAAGGACAATGTTCTATGAAAAAAAAGTGCTAAGAAGAGAAGCATCTGTAGCAAATTTTTGAAGAACAGAGAATTCCTAGGCTCTTCATCTGAAAAGATATAATAGTTAGCTTGGGGAAAATAAGAACAGAGATATTAATATTCTTTTCATCCAATTCCATCAGGCTTCCTGGAAATAATACAAATAGCATACTTTATTATTTCATGTTGTTTCAAGGGAATTGAATAGAGAAGCACTGAGCTGTTATACAGCCCTCTAAGGCTGAAGCTTCAAGTGATACCATACTTTGGCTCCTCTTGCAGCTATACCCATGAAGATGCCAAATTTGGGATAGGAGAATCAGAAGCAGCTCTCTGGCCAGGGAAGCTGACAGGAGCTCTGCTTGTAGGAGAAAAATTAATTCTTCCCTTCTAAACACCATCATTTCTAAACAGATCTTGTCAATTGGATTTAACTTTGGCCTGAGCCACGAAGATGCTCTGTTTCAATTTCTTCACCCTGTTTTTAGGACTAATGCCTGCCTGCTTGTACTCTCCCATTTCCTTAGGCCCTTTTAAAATTAACTGTGTCCCATTGGTTGGTTCCACTGTCCCTCACTTAGCTATTACAGTGATATCTTGATACTCATCGTTAATTGGTTCCAGGAGGTGCAATGAGTAGCAAAAATGATGAGTACCAAACAATTTTCCCCCATAAGGAATATATTGTGAGTCACAAGGCAGCTGACACCAACAAGTTCCATAAGTATCAAACAAATGAAGAGGGCTGGGACAAAATTTTCACATCAAAATGTGTTGAGTACCAAATTCAATGACTTTCAAAGCAATTGAGTATCAAGGTACCACTGTATAGTGCCTTGTTCTCAGTTGCAAAAAAATGAAGTCAGAGGAAAAGTCTCGTAATGAAATGAATCTCCTACTATAGGCAATTGCCAAACCAGATTGAGTAATGGATGGCATGGCTGCTGACAAGCTTATTTTCTGCTTGGTTAGAAACCCATCTATTTATTTTGAGCCTGTTCATAATGGACATAAAATATTCAGGCTTGTGGGAAACTGAAGATGGCAAAGAAAGTATTATATAAGCCTTTACATAGTTCTATCCCATTAGTACCAATCTGAACAACCCACATTGTCCTATACAAGCATATTTAAATATTTTAAAAGGACAATCACCTTCAAGTCAAACTTGACTCCTGGTGACTTCTTAGGCATATTAATGCAATTTTCTTGGTAATTGTACAGAAGTGGTTTCCCTTTGCTTATTCCATGATATTTTGAAATATTAATATAGTCTGAAGATCAGATGGTTTTGGGAAATCTAGATTTAGCTTCTAGCTAGGTTCAAACCTGCTTATCTTTTGGAAATCATGCAACTAAAATAAAAAAAGTTAACTGAACAGATTAAGTGTGCTTCTCTTATGTAAAAGAAAACTGAAGAATTATTGAAAGAGATCATCAAATGAAAATACAAGTATATTCCTAGAATTTGAAAGGGGAAAACATTGATTCAGAGCCAGGTATTATCATGGCAAAGAAATACCCATCATAAAAACCTTGGGCAACAAGAAAGATATGTATTAATGCAGACTGCAAGAAACAAGGAAAGATGATCTCAGTCAAAAATATTAACAAATGGAGGAGCATTAGAAGAAAATAAAAATAGGTAATGTTTGAAGAACTTTAGAGAAATCCTAGGAAATTTGATCATATAAGTGGGAGGTATACTCAAGAGTAATCTTGTGTGTGAGAGATAATAGAAGCAAACGAGATTAAACATTTGTGGAAATACCAGACAAAAAATCAGTCAATTATCCCTGGACCAACTAAATAGGTAGTAGAAACTCATGTGCTTTGGATATGCGACGGGAGAAGATCATTTTTGAGGGAAGTTTCAGGGAAGGAGGAGGCAACAGATTGGATTGATGGATGAAATCAAAGGAATTACAGGAAAGTGATACAAAAAAACCTACAGATTAGAGCCAAGTCAAGATGGTGAATGTTCATCCCTGTGATCAATTGGACCTAACCCTACCTGTTGGCACTAATTAGCTCTTTTATAAAGCCTAAGATCTTCAGTTCTGATTCTAGTTTTTATTTGTGATTGTGAGAAATAATTACTACAATGAGAAGTTGCATTGAATTAGGGAATAACAGTAAACATTGCATGTGTGTGTGTGTGTGTGTGTGTGTGTGTGCATCACAGCACAAAATACAATATCACAAAAGTTACACAATGAAAGTGAGACATAAAACTTCTCAATTTGCCCCTCTAAAGATGTGATTATGGTAAAAGAGATGAGTAGTAGAACTAAGGTAAAAAGAAGGTAATTGAAAGCCATAAAGGAGATGCTACATACAAATGCAGAGAAACTCTACCCACAGCTATGGTAATTTATTGCATGAAAGGACTGCATTTCAAACAGGAAAAACTAAAAAATAATATCTTGGCATTCATTTTGTAGAACATTTAGAAAAGTTGTTTGCTGTGGTGAGTTACACTACGTAAATGTGGAAAACATGTTCAAAGGAAGTAATTCTGGTCTTACGCTATCTGATGGTGATCATAACCTATAATTGGGTTTGTTATCTAGTTATTAGGTGATTATGTGCTCTGTCTGTCAATAGTAGGAGCCAAGCAGCCCTTTAATGAGCAACACAATAGAAGCTAGGCAATTATAGCAACTCCAGACCTCTAAAAAGGCCTTTGCCAGTAAGTCCAGCTTTAGTGAGGAATTGCTGTATAAATTAGCATGCCTTGGAAAAACAGTAGGGAAGATAGAAAAGGAAAATATTGGATGGAGGGGTATAGCCTGGAATTAGGAATCAGAAAAGTGTTTCAAGTAAACTTGGTATTTGGTGCTTCCAGTAGTACTTGGATTGAATGGCCCTCAGATTGAAACTGTTAAACAAATGGCAACACAATATTGAAAATTCAGCAAATGTTAAAATAGCTAGATTTAATTATATTGCTAAATTACAAAAGAGAAGTTATTTCTAGTGTTGAACTGCTTCTTCAACATATATTGTTTATTCAAACAATGCTTCTTTAAAGATACAGCAACCCATAGATAAACTCTTTATGCATGGAGATTCTGAATGCATTAGTTATTTGGAAAATTACACCATAAGAGATTGAAACTGTATGCTCAGTCTAGAGCAGGGGTGGGGAACCTTGGCTCTTTTATGACTTGTGGACTTCAACTCCCAGAATTCCTGAGCTAGCATGGGAGTTGAAGTCTACAAGTCATAAAAGAGCCAAGGTTCCCCACCCCTAGTCTAGAGCTTATCAGATGTCTGCATGTATCATGGCAGTAAAAGCAATAGAATTGTAATGTGTTAAGTGGAGTTCCAGTATTTCACTTACAGCGAATCTTTAAACATTACACAAATTGGGGTAGTGTCTTTTCAGATGTTGGATTCTTGTGTCATTTGAGCTAGGTTGTTTTCCTGTGGACATTTTACTATCCTCATTAACAATGCACTAAGAACCCAACAACTCCTAAAATTCCCAGTAAATCAGTTCAGTGCTGACTAAAGACTGGGTGCTATAGTCTATTCATGCAGAAGAGAGCAGGTTGAGGAAAGTTGTTTTATTGCAACCAAGCTTAATAACGTATGCTAAATAAACATTCTTCCTTTGCTCATTCCACTACCATTTTCTTCTTTCTTTGGCATATGCAAAACCTATATTTGGAACTCTTTGTGTTTGTGTTAAAGTATAAAATATAAAAAACATACATATTTTATAAAACTTCAGAAATACATTTTATACTTTTTTATACTGCTTTACAGTTAAGTATAGAATAAAAATATGATTTTAGATGAACAATAGGTGTCAAGGGAATATCTCAGACCTTTATAGTCTTCCGATATGCAAAATTTATCAGTAAGAATAATATATAGAAAGATCATCTTGGAATCTGTCCTACCATGAGCAAAAAAACCCATAGTTTTGGGTCTCTTCATTTTCTAGAAAAGCAACAAAATGGGTGCTTGTGGTAAAGGTGGTTCACATTTTTTTTAAAAAGCTTCAGTTTATATTTGTTCTTGACAAGTATACTGGCAACATGTAAGTTAAGATTAAGCCATCTTATGTTGCAAGGCCTCGTGTAGTCCCCAGCCCTTTGGGAGAAGGAGAACCTGCAACTATCTCTTATTGCCAAAGATTAATCACATAATTTCTGTTCATTTTGAAGTAGGAAAATGTTACAAATTGTGGCTAGGTTATAACGTGGGTTTAATGTAGTTTTAAGAAAGGACAAAACAAAAGAAAAAAAATAAGAAAAAAATCCAGAAAATCTGGTTCTGTCCATTTTTCATCGCCCCACCTACAAAATATTACACAGGACCTCCGGTTATCAAGAGGGTAGTCATTCCTGTTCTACACAGAGTCGAAGCATTTTTACAACATCTCTTCACCAGCTCTTAATTGTTGGTTAATTTTGGCTTGATTTCAAATTAAGTGTTTTTTACATTGTGTTTTGTATTTTAATAATTGTTAGCTGTATTGAAACATAGCTATGTCATACCTCTAGGCAGTGCTCTCTGAGAATATTTTTTAGATTGTCACTTTCAGGCATGCCTTCTTATTGTGTCACTCAAAGAGTAATTTTAATCTCGTTGTACACATTGGTGAATAACATTCAATAAATCTTCCTTCTCCCCTTAAAACTTTGTTTTGAAACTGTCCCTAAAAATGATGAGGGGAAACCCTGGTGGCTGAATTAGTGAGCGTTTTGGATAGGCATTATCGGGGGTGGGTGGGTTATTGTTATTGTTGATGGGTTTCAGAGTATTGTTCTTTCCTCTCAGCTCTAGCAAATACTGTTTGGGCCATTCATTGGTGCACAAATTAAGATTGAAGGGAAATCTCATTCTTCACCCCTAAATTGGAATACTATAATTAACATTTCTGTGCCACTGACTGAGAGTTTCCTTGGTAATGGAGAACTGCAGCTGAGGCTCTCACAGCACTTAAAGGGCGCCACCAATATGTTAGCACATCCGTGTCCATTAAATGTTACCATAGGTCGATTAACAGTAGAAGTGAAGGGGGAGAAGTGAGTTCAACATTCAAAGTGGTCCATCCTAAAAGTTAGAATTGGCTAATTTCAACTAATGTGTATTTAAATGTATAAAAATTGTAGTATCCTAAAAGGAATATCTTCAAAAAGATTTATTGAATCATAGACAGCATGATTTGATCCCAAATTTCCAATATACAGAAGAACTACCTCAACACCTGTATACAACTACCTTGTATACAACAACATACAAGAGAACTACTTCAACACCTGAGATTATCAGATTTTTTTTCAAGCCACATAATGTCATAATGTCCATTATTGCAATATCCGTTTGGTCCATCAAGTCTTAAAACTCTTGCCTAAATTTTCTGAATGTCCTGGAATGTAATAGCATCTCTTCAAATTTTGGCGTAAATTTAAAATGGCGGAGTTACTGGAATGCGACCACTAAAGTTTATGATGACGACTTCAGAGTGCAAAGGTGCCCACAGTCAATCCAAAAGTTAATCAGCCTTGACAGTACATCAATATCTAGCTTCTATTGTCTACTAATATTGTTTATTTATAGATGAACTTTCCTTTTTTTTTTTTAAACTTCTCTTGGTCTAACTCTAAAATAATATAAAAACCTAAGTTTTGAATGAATCTCAGTAATTGCCCCAAGGCTGCTTTTTCCAAAAGGCAACTAGACTTTTTGGGGTTTTTTCCTCTGGAAACTTTTTGCTTCTCATCCAAGAATCATCTTCAGTTCTTGGATGAGAAGTAAAACGTTTTCAAAGCAAAAACCAAGAAAGTCCAGTTGTCTTTTGGAAAAGGCACCTTTGGGACAACCATGACCTGGATGATTGAGAATCTCCATAGACATTTCACTAATAGTTGATTTTGTGTAATATATTTATACAGATTGTGCATCATTATATCGCATTCTTGCATTAACAGGATGTAGAATTTAATCTCACCTGCTATATATTTCAGCTTAGTTGCTGTGGCATCAGAGAATATCTTAATGTTCCATTTGTTGTTGGGGATGGGGGAAAGTAGCTAGAATGTATCACTTTGAAGAATGTGGGTGACGGCATTTGGGGTGGAAAGCTTGAACTTCATATATTAAGTTGAACTAGTCCAATAAATAAGTATCTAGATAACATAAATTGGTGTGCTCCTTTGTCTCTAATAATGGGTTTTAAGAGTGGAAGACTGCAAGGGCCAGGCAACTTTACTATGGCTAGCAACTGCCACCCTTTTTTCCAGCACTTAAGAACCACTGTAAGATCAAATAATTCATGATAGTATGTTTGAGGATTATGACTTTTGATGTGGGATTTTTGAGCAGGGATAAGGGCTAATTTCATTTTTTAAGCCTAGAACTTAAAGCTTAGGACATTAAAGTAACCCTTTAGGCAGCAGAAAATTGTAATATTGAATTGGGGAGAAGATTCTGCAGGGGCATCTTTATGGTTTAGACACCATTTTGTCTTTTTTTAGAACCATAGAGTTGGAAGAGACTTTGGAGATTTTCTAGTCCAACCCTTATCCAGGGCAGGACTCCTTATTCTGTCTCTGACAAATGGTTGTCCAATCTTTTCTTGAAAACCTCCAGCAATGGAGCACCCACAACTTTGGGAGGCAAACTGTTCCATTGACTACTTGTTCACACAGTCGTAATGTTCCATAGATAGTCTGTCCTCTGTGGCATGTAATATACATACAAACTTTAGCTCTGCTACTAAATTATCTGTCCTGCAAAATATTTGCATAATTGTAGGTTTTTAAATGTAAATTCTAAGAAGAGACTCTTATTATTATTTAACAAGAGAGGCAGTTTGGAGAGCCAAGAATGAAAAGAGGTCTTTTATGGAATGGAGCCATAAAACCAAATTTTATTTGTTTAAATTTCTGTGGAAAATTCCTTTACTTGTTGATTTATGGGTACATTTATTAAGGCCATTGTTCCCCATGTAACTTGCCTTTTATTGCTATTGTGCTGGGAATCATGGGACATAAAAAGAAGATAATTTTAAGGAAATGTCAAATGGCTGTGGTGCTTGTGATGTGTTTGTATGATGTGTGAGGAAAATAACACCTGATTTTTTCTGTCTTTTAGGTGCCATTACTGCAAATCTTCATGCCATGTCTCCTCTCTGCGTATACCATATGCATGTAAGCTTCTCTTCCAAGAACTTCAATCTATGAACATTATACCCAGATTAAAATTGGCCAAATACAATGAATAAACAAATAACAAGCAAAGAAAGAAGAAGCAGGCGGAACTGTAATCCGAACAAGTTTAAGTGGAAGTGCTAAACCACATAAGCCACAAGTTCCTCTTGGTTTTCTTTTCCCTCTTTGGCTGGGAAACAGTCCTCAAGAGAATGTTAGAAGCTGTGTTTATCCGTGACAAACAGCTAGAGGTTTTATATAGAAGATGGAAAAGGAAATAGATGCAGCATCATGGTATCCTTTGAACTGCGTGGAAGCACTACAGATCAACCATTTGTAGCAGAACAAACAACATAAATACAAACATATATAAATAAATAAACATTTGGAATAGCAATACACTGTTAAAATCAATGAAGTTTAAAGGACCAACTTTTGATATTTTGGTGACTGAAACGTCGTTTGTAATAAGTGGAAGTTCTTTTTCCATACCAAGTATAGTTTTTTTTTAATGTTATTCACTAAGATTGTAAATTAATAAAAACTTAAAAGATATTGTCTAATGTTGATTTTGATGGCCAACTGTCTTATGTGTCTATGGTATAACAATATTACTGATAATAGTAAACAGGATTGAGGCAGCCACCTGTTGTAAAATAGGCTGCCCTTTCTTGTCTGTGGTCTATAGAATATAGATTCAGAGATATATAGTTGTAGAATTTTAACCCTAAAGGAATCCTAAGATAGCCTGAATCAGAGGGTGCTTCCAATTGCACTCGCAATTTTGGGAGGCTGGGGATAGAAGAATTCCAAATAAACACGAGCTATAATGAGTTCAACCACTGTAACAAACACTTGTCTTGGAAGACAGCATTGAACAAACCTGCCAGGAAATAGTCCTGGAGAAACATGTTATTTTCTGTTTTCTGATTTAGAGTACAGGGCCAAGAAGATGTGGCTATGCAAAATTAAAACTGCAAATAATTTACACTTCCAGACACTTTTTAAATAGTTCGTTCATTTTTTTTTGAATGGCATCTGTTGTTAGGACTTCTAACTATCCATCTTTAAATTTTCCTTTTTACGACCCTGTAGCTCCTATTTGGGGTAAAGTCGGGATAACTGGATGGAACTGAGCATTTACTGGCTGGATGCCCTTCCTGACACCTTCACACAGTTCACAGCAGATATTTTTTCTTTGCACCCTAGGAGAAAAGCATCTGCTGCTACCTAGGATTGAACTCCCAACCTTAGTGGGAGGTGTGTGTCTTCACCACTAAGCCACCACATCACTCTAACTGTCCATCTTTAAATGTTATATTAATTCTAAGGAATACTCTGCTTTCCTGGCACAAAAATGACAATTTGCTGATAACAAAATACTTTCCCTTTTTGAGATGGTACATTTGTATAGTACAGTACATAGTTCTGAACTCAGTATGGATTGTGATTCCTTAAAGTAGTGGTATCAGAAATATTTCTCACCTTCTCAGGTTGCTAATAATGTCAGGAGCAAGACGTTGCAGTCTTGAGGTGCAGTGCAGCTATGCCAAAAGATGGGGTTTTTTATACTATAAGTACAGTGTTTCTCAGCCTTGGCAACTTAAAAATGTGTGGACTGGATCTGGATCTCAGTTCAGTAATTTTATCTTTGATAAAGCTATAATAGTCTGAAGAATACATCATGCTGTTTCACCATTCATATAAATGAAGTATGGTATGCAAAAGTGACTACAGGAATTTATTATTCTCTCTTCAGCTTATCATTTTCCATTGTAAGCAAGAGCATCATCTGATATGCTCTTCAAGTGAAGGCAGTGCTAGTCCAAATGCAATGCTAAATGTATTTCATACCTACTCTATTCAAGATTCAATGTGTTGTTAGAAGTGATGCCTACCGTCACTTAAAGGGACATTTAAAATTCAGAAGTATCGTAAAATATAATATCCATTTTATAATGGAAAGAAGTTACATAAAATGTGTCAATGGAATGTATGAGCCTACCTTGTAAGTAATATCAATGTTGTTTGCTAAAAGAAAGGTAGAAAAACAAACTTCTGAATGCTAAGGAAGATGTAGTAATAGAAGTAAAGTCTCTAAAAGGAGCAGAATATAGAATCATAGGGCTGGAAGGGATTCTGAAGGTCTGCTCAGGACAGGAGACCTTATACTATCTTGGTCAAATGGTTGTTCGATCTATTTATAAAAACCTCCAGTGATGGAGCACTCATGACTCTGAGAGGTAAGCTGTTCCTTTGATTAATAGTTCTCATTATCAGAAAATTTCTTCTTACTTCTATATTGGATCTTCCATCCATTACTTCTTGTCCTGCACTCTGGTGCTTTGGAAAATGTATCAATTTCCTTTTCTCTCTGACAGCTCCTCAAGTACTGGAAGACAGTTATCATGTCCCCCTTAATCCTTCTCTTCAATAGGCTAGACATACCTAGCTCCCTCAACAGTTCATCATAAAATGCATAAAAAGCAGCATAAAAGCACGTCCAATATTTCAACTGCTCCCAATCCATCATTTGGATAACGTCAACTTCTGAAGCTATCAAGCTGGCTATATTATTGATTTTAATAAACTTAGAGCAATGTTAAGAAGATGAAAAAGCTAATGAGAAGTGAAACCCTCAGCGGGTGGGTTTTCCTAAAAAAAAGAGGTGATCTTGCAAGTATAAATGCAAACAATTCTCATGAGGAAAGAATCCAGAAAAGAAGAGGCCAAAGTAATTTCGTACACTAAGCACTTAGTGAAGCTTTGAAAATAAGTGAGATGGAAAAGGGTTAGGGGGTTAGGGCAAGACATGAAGAAGGAATCATAAAGAAAGCTGGAATGGTAGCAATGATATCAGGACAGTTTAAGCTTAGAAAGAGCTGAAGTGGACAATGGATGTTAAGAACGAGTTAGGGATATCATGCAGAGCATGGCTTCTGGAATTCTTTCTGATCCCTTAATAGCTCTGCACTGAGGGTAGACCGAGGGGGCCTAAGCTGTCAGTCTTTTGAGCCACTGCCTAATTATTTCTCCCTTACGTGGCTTTGGAGGTTTTTTTTTTCTGGATTTATTTCTTCACAACCCCCAGCTGAATCTGGCCCATTTTCAAACTCAATGCTACTTTTTTTGGTTACACCAATTTTGGCTTTGTTATGTTTTCTTGTATGAAGACAGCTAACATGTGAATAAGCAAGGAAGAAAAGAAACTGTTACTCAACTCTACAGTGACAAGAGGAGGACAAATGCCCCTGTCTTTAAAAGAATGAGGATTCTGAAAATTGCACATTCGCCAGTTTGTAGGATTATTCTGGAGAACATCAACAAGACATATAAGTACCTAAAAAAATACAATTCAATAATTATAACAATTGAATCAAACAATAATTCAATAATCCAGAATGGATTTGTCAAGCCCAAGTCTTGCAGACTGGACTTTTTTTTTTTTAAAGTAAATATTCTCTATTCCTTACAGATCATGGGAATTCTACAGGTGTAACATATCTTGATTTCAGCAAAGTGTTTGTCATAGCACCTATGACATTTTGATCACCGTGCCAGTTAAGTGTGAGCTAGACAGTGTGATAAATAAGTAAACACATAGTTGCCTTGAAAATCATCTTGGAAGACTTCATTTCTACTTGGAAACCACTTTTGGACTTTTTGCTTGAAACTGAAAGAAACAAAATTTTAACCTTGGGATTAGAATTGTGTATGACTGCAGAAGTACTGTGTACTACGGTTTACTCTACCTCAAGGAGTCTTTGAATTTCATGCTTGTATTTGTATCAAAGAAAGTTACTTTTTTATATAGCATTTTTCTCTTCTTGTCTACACCCCCTAGTTTTTTTTTTTCCTGCTCCTCCCTTTTTTCTTTTCAAATTTTCTTCTTCAAGGTTTTCTTGTATTTTATATTCTTCTGAAATTCAATAAAGCTTTGTGAAAAAAAGGAAAAATCATCTTGAAAGAGAATTCATTAATGGTTCCATATCACAGAAGTATCAAGTATGGTCTCCCAAATTTCAGTTCGGGATTCTAGACTGTGCAACATTTGTGTTTTGTTGCTTGAATGAGGAAGTGGAGGGGATGATTATGAACATTGTAGATGGCAGAAAAATGGGTAGACTACCTAATAATCTGTATATTCTGCCAATCTTGGCAATTTGCAGGTGTGTGGACTTTTAACTAAATTTCTTAGCAATGCAGTAGTCATGCTAGCTGGGGAATTCTGAGAATTGAAATCCACAAATCCAGAAGTTGCTAGGGCTAGAAATTGCCCTAGAAAATAGAAATGAACTATAAGTTATTATTGATACATGAGAAAAATGGCTAAAAATTACAATGAAATTTAATACAGAGAAATGGAAAGTTATGTACTTGGGAAACAAGAATAAAACATGGGTATACCATAGGAGAAACCTGAGTTGACAATCTTTATGGGAAAAGATCTTAAAATAGTAGCTGACTATAAAATGAATCAGGAGGATGTAACAATTAAAGTTTGAACTAGGAGTGATGACATTTTCGTTCAAATCTACTCCTAGATCTGGATGACAGGGCCAGTCACACAATCCTCAGTTCAGCATACCTCATAAAGTTGCTGTGGGGGAAAATACCAAAAAGGGAGTGGTGTGTGCTTTGCTTTGAGCAAATGAACAAAAGATGGGACATAGAACCAATAAATAAATAAAGCATACATAGAAAAGAAGTATGACATGATTGAAAAAAGGTAAATGTAAGTTTAGACTGCTTCAACAGTAGAGTTTCCAAACTGGAATGTGATTGTACCTTACTGTGCTTTATTCAGAACCCATTTTGATTATTGTGTCCAATTTTAAGAAGGATTCAGAGAAGCTGGAATAGTTTCATAGAAGGATAAAGAGGAGGACCAAGGAAATAGGACCTTAATCCTCTGAGGAACCAAGAGTATTTAGCCTTGAGAAAACTGAAGGAGAACAAGATAACACTCTTCAAAAATGGAGATGGGAGTGGGGAATGCCTCATAGACTCTTCTTCATTATTCCAGAGTGCAGAAATAGGAATGCTCCTAAGAAAAAGAGCAGCTGGATAGCAGAATCAATTCCCCAGGGAGATGGCGGCTCCATTTTATTGGATGTATTCAGGCAGAAGGGAGACCTCCATCTCTTTACAGTGCTTCAAGTTTGGATTCCACACTGAGCAGGGGGTTGAATTCAATGGGTTAAATGATAGTCTATCTGGGAAACCCCCTGCCCATTCTTTTTCTCTTACAGAATTATAATGCTGGAAGGAACCTCACTGAAGTTTAATCCATACCCCTCCCAAAGTGAAGAACTGGCTCCTGAATTGACACAACTGGAGCACTTTTCCAACCATGAAAACACTACTTCTTGGGGCCATATTTTCCACTGCCCAAAGGGTCCCCCTGTAAGGTTTTAGCTGCAGCTCTTTACCAAATTTCCACAAGCAAAGGGGCTAATATTAATTTATGAATTACATTTCTATACTGAGTTTTAAAATCCAGAGTAGATTTTTAATATATTTTTAAAATAATCTTTTTAAAAGCTGCAGTTTTCTGCTTAATTATTTAACCTGAAGCATCCCTGGACACAAATGAAGTTTTTTTCCAGCAAACATAAATTTGACTGTACTGTATTATATAACTATTTGATTACGTTTCTGATTGCTTAAATTTCTTGCCTTCATTCTTGGGTGCTCTGTATGAAATAATATTTGGGGGCAGAGGAAGAACAATAAATTACTATAAATAAAAATAAATTTGAAAAAAGAATAGCATCTAAAAAGATGAGAATAGGAACTAGCAAGCAAAACAATATAAAAAAAGGCTCTAACCCGTTTACTTTGATGTGAAATATCTTCAGGATTCAGTTATAATTCTCTTAATATATGGGTTATATTTCACAGATTGCTTGAACTAAAGCTCTGATTGCGAGTTTTTATTTAGTATGCCACAGGAAAAAAAATTCCCCACTTTTCCATGTGAGTTTTGCTGCTGTCTGGTCCAAGATTTACTCACTTTGGGTCCTATTGATCAAGCAGCATCATTTAGCAGACCCAGGAAATGAACCTTCTCCCTTGGAGATATATATGGGTTCAACTTACCAGTCCTTAAGTGAGCATTAACACTAGATAGATAGACAGACAGACAGACAGACAGACAGACAGAGAGAGAGAGAGAGAGAGAGAGAGAGAGAGAGAGAGAGAGAGAGAGAGAGAGAGAGAGAGAGAGAGATTCCCAAAGCTGCTGCCACCTTCAGCTGTCTATGGGATTTTTGGTTGTTTGAGAAAATTTGAGAAAACCTTTAATTCCACCTTGATTGGAGTGTTGTGTATCTCCTCCCTGTGGTGTGAGTTTCTGAAGGGCGGCTTCATACCCCTCTCCCCCACCGCCTTTAACTGCTAGGTACATTGGGATTTATTAGTCAGACTTCCCCTCTAACTCTTTCTCCTAGCTTCAGCTTTCCAACTTAACTTGGTCCCAGGACTTTGATCTGCAAATTTTCTTGGGCCCTAATTCATCCCTGCCCTCCACTCCCTTAAGTTAAAAGGACAAACAAAACAAAACGCTGGACATACGAAATTACAGAGAAGTTGGATGTTTGGTTAACTTATTGTAAGTTTTCCACCAACGTTTCTGGCTTCCTCTTGAGTATTTTCGTATGTGAAGGCTGGGTGGGGAAGTTGGGAGTGGGGGGAGACCGCTTGCTACTTGTTTGTCTACCTTAAGGGAAATGGGGGGAACGGGAGGCAGCAGGAGGAGAGAGCCAGCGAGCCAGAGACTGCAGGGAGAGAGGTCTTTTTCTAAAAGCACTTTGGCTCTGTCCATGGTCAAAGTAATTCAGCCGTAATCCCCCTTTCTCTTCCTCTCCTGGAGCTCTATTCATATTCTAATCACAGCTTTTCCTGCTCTAAACCAGCCACTTTATCGGAGCCCCAGCTTTGCTCGGCTCCTCCGTTCCCTGCGTGGCTCTCAGAAGCGCCTTCCAAAGAGACGCCCCACTTTCGCACAGCTCGGCTGGGTTCTTTTCTGCGCCCCCCCCCGCACCCGAGACCCTCGCGGCGCCCACGGCTTGGCGGCGGGCATCCCTTGGGCGCCCTTTCTCCTCTGCCCCCGCCGTCCTCAAGGCTCCTTTCTTGAACTACTTGTGACATATAGACACCCACACCCACTATATATATATATATATATATATATATATATATATATATATATATATATATATATATATATATATATATATATATATATATATATATATATATATATATATATATATATATATATATATATACACATATACATACATACACACACACACAAAAACACATACACACATATATACATGTATATATACACGTATGTGTGTGTGTATATGCACAAACACACATATAGTCTGTATACTATATACACACATGCCACACACATAGGTATGTGTATATGTATATGTATGTGTGTATATATATGTCTATGTGTGTATATGTCTATGTGTGTGCGTGCATATATGTATGTGTATATATGTGTGTGTGTATGTATATATATACCTATGTATGTATATATATACCTATGTATGTATATATGTGTGTGTGTATATATATATGTATATGTATGTGTGTATATATGTGTGTGTGTGTATACTTATACACATATACACTTATATACATACCCAGATACATACATACACCTGTGTATAGGTCCATCTCTGCCTCCAGCCTATCTCCAAAGCGTCCCTTTGCGCATCCCTCAGCGCCCAGGACAGGAGGCCACCGCCCAAGCCCGGCTCTATTCTCTTTTCTGGGGTGGGGGTGGGGGAGAGACGTTAGTGAACGTTGGGGCCACCTTTGAATATTGTGCCGGGCGTATTTTCGGCAAGCGCCAAGCCACGTCGGGGGAAGACGGAGAGGGCCCGGCGTATGAAGCCCCCGGAACACCCAGCGAGAGGAGGGGGGAGGGCAAGAGGCTCTTTTCCTCAGAGCAAACTCCCTGGAGGAGGGGGAGGGGCGGGGGCAGCCGGGCCGGAGAAGGAGGGCGAAGTCCGGGTCGATCCCAGGCTGTCCTGAGCCAAACGTGGGCAGTGGGGGGGGGGGGTGGGCAGGGAAAGGGGGCGAAGGGGGTCCGGCTGTGCGGGAAACTTTCACCAAGACCAGCCTTCCCGAAGGGTGAGCGGGGAGGGGGAAGCTGCCGAAAGAAGTGTGGGGCTCACTCGCTGAAGAGCTCCGAAGTCTCTCTCCCCCCCCCCCTTTGCCGGAGGAGCTCTTTTCTTATTCAAAACAGTGGCACAATGGGGTTCACATTGAGCCTTGCCACATCCCCATCTGACTAGCAGCCATTCATCAGGCTGGCCGGCCTATCAATGACATTTCTCCCATCAGGGCTCCTATAAAATCACGCTTTTTCCCATGAAACATCCGCAAACATTTTGACGGCTCCAACGTTGCCCTGCTGGATTTACTGAGGGTCTTTCTCTCTCTCTCTCTTTCTCTCTCTCTCTCTCTCTCTCTCTCTCTCTCTCACTCACTCACTCTATCTCCCCCACCCCTCCCTTCTGGCCTCCCCCATTTTTCTCTCTTCTCTCTCTCACACACACACACTCACTCACACACACTCACACACAGACCCCCCCTTCCTCCCCCTCGCTCTCGCCTGTCCCTCTGAGCCAAGGGGAACTCCCCAAAACGCACCTCGGACGTTGGGGCTCCTGTACTGTCCATGGGATCAGCATGCATTGTGGGTTGCTGCAGGAACCTGACATGGATTCCACAGGTCAGTCCAAGCCGTCGGGGCGGCCCACAACACCTCAAGCTCGAGAAGGAAGTAGCCGGGAGCGGAGAGGAAATTTGGTGGGGATCCGACCTGTCAGCCTTCTTTTCCTTGGCTCGAGGCGGCTCGCGGGGTCCCAAAGCCCGGGCCTCACTCTCCAAGCCTGGGTGGGAAGGATCGGGGCCACCTTCAACTCTCTTTGCAGGCTTCTAACAGCCCAGGTCGTTTTAAGGGGCGAATCTTCTAGGGTGGAGTTGACTTTGAGGTGCCACCAGAATGGAAGTAGTTACAAGGAGAGACAAAGATTTGGGGACGGCGGGGGATGACCCCTGTCTGAGATTCCCTTGCAATTCAAAGGTGATGAAGAGAATCTGGAGGCTTTCATTCTCAGGACCACTTGCACCAATAACTTCTGCCTGGCTTAGTAGTTGAGGGGCCCAGGTGGGGAACGGGGGGGGGGGAAAGAGGAGGAAGCCATAGGAATACTTAGGATTATGGGGCTGGAAACCTTGGCCATCACCTTTGCCAGGTTTTGATACTCCTGTTCTGGAGGAGGAGGAGGAGGAGGAGGAGAGGACTAGTTAATTCTTAAGACAAATCTTTACTTCAGACCATAGGCCTTTGTTGGAATACTGGACCGCTATGAAGCAACTTTCATTAACTCCAACAAAATTCTGTATTGGAATTAATCCTATTAATTGCTATGGCTCTTAACTAAGTTTAGAATATCAGCTTTATCTCTCTCTCTCTTTTTCATTCCTTTATTTATGATCTCCGTCTGCCCAGCCCTTCCTTTACTCCTGTTGGATTCTCTGCTCATTCCAGAGCTGTTGCTTTAACCTCATCCTGGCTACTCAGTGGCAACTGATCCAATTCTCAAATCTGGAGCCTCTCTGGCTGGAGGCACCAGTGAAGCGACAAGAAGTGACTGTTGCTTTGTTCCCACAGGGATACCCCAAATGAGGTCTGGGTGGGCGGTTAGCTTGCACGAGGCGCTGGATAGGACTCTAGGCGCAGAGGCTGTAAAA
Source organism: Azemiops feae (assembly GCA_023970755.1). Classification (NCBI taxonomy): domain Eukaryota; kingdom Metazoa; phylum Chordata; class Lepidosauria; order Squamata; family Viperidae; genus Azemiops; species Azemiops feae. Next base: position 1,325,861 of record JALGBA010004230.1, on the reverse strand, counting down.
TCTCAGCAGGTGCTGAGCAAAGGCAAAAGGGGCGGGTGGAGGGAGCTTATCTCTGGAGATGGAGCCAGGGCAACTTTTCTCTCTATTCATTTTAGAACCGTCCTTTCAGGATGTTATTTCTTGGTTTGTGGACTTCTCTGGTTTGTGGACTTCTCGAGGCTATCCCATGAAAATCAGTGGAGAAGTTCTACAAGAAGGGATTTGGGGAAATACAGCATCTCAGCTGCACTGAAATTTGGAAGTTAGATCTAAATGGGCCTCTTGAGAAACCTATAGGGCGGGGGAGGGGAAGAGTTTGCAATAGTTGAATAGTTATCTGAAAACGTGCCTGGAAATCCATAGGAAGCCAAAGGAAGGGAGATCAAGTGGTCCGGGTTGAAGGATCAGACCCCCGGCCCTTACCTCAAAGTCTTCAGAAGTTTCTCCCTACTCTCCATATTTTAGGGTGGAAGTTTTAACTCTGTTTGCTCTCGCTCTCCGTTTTTGGGGACTCTCCCCCCTCAACAAAAAAGCGTGGGGGAAAAGTGCCGGTTTAAAAAAAAAAAAGAGAGCTGAAGGGCGCCCTGGACATCTCGATGAAGAAAATTTACAAGAAAAATATTTCAGGGTGGGGAATGATAAGAGCACCCACCGGCCTATTGCCGTTAGGATCTGGCCAAAGGAAAAGAATGCCAAAATAATGAAAATCAAAAATCAAAACAAATAAAAAATGCCTCGAACGAGGGAATCCGAAACTCCAACGTGGTCAGATATGTTACCTATCAGAATTTGAATTTTGAAAACGAAACGGGGGAAGGGGACAGGAGTGGCTGTTGGACTCCCCCCCCCCCTTAAAACTGAAACTTTTGTGAAGGCTCTTTCGCTGTGACAAATAGAGCGAAGCGAGCGCGGTGTTCAGGAAAAGGGGCGATGGGAACGGGGTAAAACCGAGCTAGAGGTGGATAGTGACGGGGGTCGTAGGTCGGCACCTCCGCAGCAGAAGGACCGGGGTGCCTCCACCCCCAACCGGGCCGCCGGGCTTTTTGCTGTAAACCCCCAAAGTGGAACAAACCCCAACGCCTTAGAGGTGATCACTAGCGGTGCAAGTCTGGAGATCCTGAGCCTCCATCCCGTCCCTGGGCGATTCCTCCCACGCCGGGGAGCCCACGCCTCGCCTCCCTCCAGCCTCTTCCTGGACGGATAACGGGACGCCTCGTTCGCCGGGCCGGGGCGCCACGTCCCCGGCTAGCTGGCAGCGGGATTGATTAAGATAATATTAATCAGGAATCACTTTCCCGACCTTGCTCAACAGATGGCATGGAAAGTGGAGCCTTTGGCTTTGCCCCATTCAGGAACTTTCGCCTCCTTTTCAGAGGACTTAATCCAATTAGGCTTTCTTCAGTTGTTATGTAAAGAATCCTTTTGCATTGGCGGAGAAATATGGCTTCATCGGGGGAGGGGGGAGGGGGTGGGAAGGCAGCTCATTTTAATTTTCTTTCTGGCCGTTCACATCTCTTCTCCAACTAGCCATGCCTTTAAAACGCTCTTTGGGGAAATCAGTTGGAATCTGAAGGCTTAGCTGCAGTTTGCTTTTATCTAGTTTGTATCAAATACCAGGGCATCTCTAGAGCAGTTATAACGCGAGCAAGTAATAGTTAAATTAATTACACATCTGTATAATTAACAAGAATGATTGTTGTTAAACCATTTTGAGCGAACTCTAATCTCATTCTGATTTCAATATATATTTCAAACTGTTGATTCAGCCAAATGTGGCTAAATCAGTTTAAACCCGCGCAACAAGTTGATCTATTAAACGTATTTGCCCAGTTCCGTTAGAGCACAAATTTCCTTTGGTATATGGTATATTGGACGCTAAAATCTGAATGTAGATTAAATGTAAATTAAATCTAGAATGTATCACATTAATAGAAGTTAATTTGTAACCGGGGTGTGTATCTATGTTTTTATTTTATTTTATAAATATGAACTGATAGCAGGCAGGAAACTTAACTCTGATAGTTAGACAGGTCCCTAAATTCAATGTCTACCAAAGAAATTGTGAAAGAAAAAGAAAGTCCTTTCTGTTAAACAGCGATAAGATTAATTAATGAATTAATTGAAACTGAGAAGTGGCCAAATTGATAGAAGCAGCCAAACTGGAGGTCCTGACCTGGGATCATTCCAGAGTCTATTTTCAGAATCCAGAAGCCCAGAAAAAGTGATAGAACTTTCCTTTTCTCTGTACCTCCCCACTTCAAGACATTGATTTGTTAGAAACTATTTTTTTTAAATACACTGCTCTAGAATGTGTGGTGTAGAAGTCAAGGCAAATATCTTAATACATGTAGCTGATAAAATGCAGTGCCTAAACATCTGCTATTAGGATATACAATAAGAATTCTAGGAATAGAATTAGACAGTGTTCGAATCTGAAATTATTCTTATAACCACCCCTCAATGCTTTAGATGTAGATAGTTTACTACCTATATAAACTGTCAGGCCAGCTGTCTTTTGGAGATCTCCTGTTAATTTTCTTTTGCAGAGGTCAGCAGGTGCCTATCCCTAAATCCTGTCCAAGTGGCACTTTAGTTCCAGGAAGGGTTCTTGAGTCTCGGGATGAAACGTTTAAAACCACTACCTATTGCTGTACCTTATAATACACACTGGATTAGAGTTTGGTGAACCAAGGTTAGCCATTTCATTGTTATTAGCTGCTGACCCCTTTTCTTTTCCTTGTCCCCTCCCAAGCCCCCCACTGCTCTTGCTAAGGAAAGATGCTTGCAGAACCCAGCTAGTTTGGCAGTGATGGTTATTGACTGTCTTTTTCAATGAGAATGAAATGAAGGCATTACCACACAATTTGGAAACACATCCCTTGGATCCTCTTTGTTGTAATTGGATAATGAGAGAAATGGAAAGTGAGCAGTATGTGAGAGGGTTATTTATAATCCAAAATTTGTGAGCTGAATCCCTAAAGAGAGAGGCATACTCATTACAAAAGGTCTTAACTGGCTCCTCAGCCCAATATGGTCAGTCAAAGGCTGTTTTCTCACATTCCAGACCTATTTTCATTTTAGACCTACCTTTCAGGTTTCACTTATGCTTATTGGAGGTTCTATTTTTTTTTTTTTAAAAAAAAAATAAAGTCCATAACTTCATTTTTTTTATTGTGGCTAATTTCTGCATTCACTCTTTTAGGAAAGTCTCTTCATTTATTGATATTTGTGGGATTCTTTCCCATTAAGCATTGCAGAGGCTGTTTTACAATGATTGAAGGAAAAGGAAATGCTGGGTGCCTGGTAGAGAGGAAACCAGAAATTCCAGAACTGTTTAACAGTTCTCTACTTAGTGAACGAAACAGAGGATTTGAGAAACCTGTGTGACTTTCCAACATAGGAAGATACTTCATAACCTATCCAGTACACATTTTATTCACCAGTCATGATTTCTTGTAATTTATAAATGTGTCTTGGCGACTACAAGAGTTTAGGCTTCAGATAAGCAAGAATGGGCAACTCAAAAGGGTTTTGTTTAAATGTTTGCAAGCTGGGCAACAAAAACTATGTTTCTATAACTTTTTCTTAATGGTATCTATGAGGAATATATTTGGGCGTATCTTTTTCATATTGTAATACTTCTCCCCCACCCCACCCCCACCCCACCCCCACCCCAACACCTCCATAGTATGTTAAGGCAAGGTTATCCAAACTGTGCCTTTTTAAAATCACCATTTCTTATTTGCTCTTTCCTCACTGAATAACAATAAATTTTCCAATTTCATCTGAGAAAAAAATGAACACTTTTAATCTGTGAGATGTTTGAATCATTCAATAAGATGATAGCATAGATAATGTTTCTCCACCATCTTCTATTCTGCAGGATATCAGTTGTATGTGAAATATATATTTGGCTGTTGAATTCTGTTTACAAAATGCTGAATTTACAGACATGCATGCGAAATTGGTTCTGTGTTGTCTTCTGATTTCAGATGTATTAAAGAAAGAAATCAGTGTATTGTTAAAGTTTAACAAGCTTAAGATCCATTATAAGGGAAGGCATGTGATTAAAGAAGCTGCAGTTAAATATATATAAAGACACCATGAGAGGTAATATTGATCACAAATTCTGTTTTGGCTCAGACAGCGTTTGGCATTATGCAATTACATTTGGGTATCATAGAGTTCCTGCATACAGAAGGGAGAATGAAGCAATGGATAAAGTGTATTTAGTAAATCATATAATGTTTACTGTTTGCTTGAAGACAGCATGGTGGTTTTTCACCAATCTCACTAAAGAGAAGGTCTTATTTGTACGAGTCCTCCTAAATCACACTGAAAGCTTCCTATTCATTTTCCTACCTTGAAATAACCTCAGTAGGACTCCAGGACTATGTGTTGGGGAAGGAGGGATATAAATTCTTGTCTATGTTTAGAGAAGTGTTATCAAAAGAAGTGGGAGGGAGGAAAGGGACCACAATGTTCTTTGCTTTCTTTCACTCTGAAGCATTTACTCTTTGTGTGTGTGTGTGTGTGTGTGTGTGAAGTTATTACTTGCCTTGGACAGATTTAACTGCATGGGTACCAAAGAGCAGAGGGAGAAGCAAATAAGATATAATTGAGAGAAGCATCTGACTCATAAATTGTGAGCGATCCTGATCCCTTTTCACAACAGGTGATAGAGATTCTGTTCCTCACAGTGATTTTTCATCTTGGGTGGAATGAAGCAGTGGCCTCCAGCAACTGACTTTGAGTGTAGGAAATAGCAGTATTAGCAGTAGTTAGTTTACAGGTAGCCCTTGACTTGCAACCAGTCTCTTAATGAGCATTCAAAGTTCCGCTGGTTTCTGGCATTTATTTTTGGTTTCCAGCAAAAAAAATACTTATTGGAGAAAAGGGATTCAGTTAATGGCTGTTGCAAAAAATGTCAAAAAAATCAGATCTGATTATGTGATGCTTTGACTTATGACCATAATTCCAGGCTTAATTACAGTTATATGTTGAAGACTATCTGTAATTGTTCATGGCTGCATTTTTACAAGGAAACATAGACAGAAGTGGGATATTTGATTTAAGCATACTCAGTGTGGCTGGGTATGAGTGTTTTATGACTTCACTTGGGTCATGGATATTTTTGCTGTCAATGTGAGGGTGAAAAAGCCAACATTTTTGTTGTTGTTGTTCTAGGCAGAACTAAAAACAAGACTGACTTGATAGTCTGGTTCAGTTAAAACAGCTTCCTAATAACTATAGTGGTATTTAGAATCAATGTAATTGTGGTATCATAATGAATTAATGGAAAGTGTAAACTATATAACTCATTTTAGCAGGGGCAGCATCTGGCTTATCAAGCAGAATCAAACCTGGTTAATATTGGTTTTGACTGAGAAGTTAAAAGCATCTTGGAAAAATGCAATGGCATGCATCATTTCACCTTGATATTAAAAAATAATAGAGTCAACTGAAACCAATCTCAGCTTGAGAATGTTGCTACCTTTATTTATAATTAAGTTATAAATACTATAAATAGCTTGCAAAGTTTATAATTAATTTATAATTGATATATGTCTATATTAAAATCCTTGTAATAAAATTAATTTATAATTAACTTTGTCTTGGAAACATAGTTAAACAATTTAAATAACTTATTGTATGCAGTGGTGTTATTATTATATTATATTAAAAAATACAGTAAAATAACAAGAAAATAAAACATTATTTTGAACAAACTATTTAACACATCTTGTAGAATAAAGTGGGATTTTGAGTTGGTAGAAACTTAGTATGTATGACCTACTGTAGCAATGTTGTGGCCCATCTTCAGTGCTAGATTTGATTGAAACAAGAATCTTATTTATACAGGATTGTTTGGAGAGAGATTCAACTGATATTGGTATTAATTGTATATTCCTTGAGTGTTTTTAACTTGCTCTGGTCTTTGGCTGTAAGAAACATTGACTTGACTTGATATTGGCATTTGTGGATTTGTATATGAGACAGGAGTGGGTGGCCATACACCAAGTTACTACTACAAGTGCTCTTTAACATCAGCTTATTGAATTTCACACAACAAATGTAAAAAATAAAGTCACAGAAAAAAAATAAAATGTCATATAAATAATTTTGAATTGGTAAAGGAGCTACAATTCTGGACGGAAAGAATGTGTCACAATGACTGGGTTGACACAAGGCGAAGTTGTAGCATTGTTTGGTTAGTTTTAAAACTGTATACATTCAGTTACTGGAAATGGGAAAGCATGCTTTTGGTTTAATTCAGTGAGTGAGTCAATGTGTCTTAGTGCACAAAATATTACTAAAACAATGACTTTGTTCAAGGACTACAACCAAGCAATATTTATAGTATTTGACTTTGCCAGAAACAAAGTTTGATATTTTAAAATCTAAGTGGCCGTGGTACTGAATTTTTCCTCTTTCCACCCATTATCTATCTATCTATCTATCTATCTATCTATCTATCTATCTATCTATCTATCTATCTATCTATCTATCTGTCTGTCTGTCTGTCTGTCTGTCTGTCTGTCTGTCTGTCTGTCTGTCTGTCTGTCTGTCTGTCTCCCTTTCCCTCTCTCTCTCTCTCTCTCTCTCTCTCTCACACACACACACATACAAACATGCACAAACATACACACCTTCAAATCAATGTTCACTCCTGGTGATGTCACTCAGGTGGTTTCATGTGGTGCTAGAACTATTAGCATGATGCCCTAACCACTACACTATATATATATATATATATATATATATATATATATATATATGCATGTGTACAGTATATATGTCCATATATATAAATATATGCATGTGTACAGTATATATGTCCATATATACATATAAATTCCCAAGACCCTTCTACGCAAATCAAAATATTATCTCTAAATCTTACACACATCCGGTAGTCCTTGTGTTTACTGCTCCTTCACATTCCCTCACATACAGAGAAAACTTTACAAGGAAGAGTAAGTACTAGCAGGTTTCCATAGCCACAGCCTTGCTCCTACTAGTGACATCTCCATGGTGATTGCCGAGAGTTGGATTTGGGGAGGGGGTGGTATTGTAGAGGGAAACAGTTGCTTGTAATTATGGGAGGGAAGAAGGCAAAATATTATGAGTTTGCAGTTCTGCTTTAAACAGGGATTGGAAGCAGGGGGCACCCGAAGAGTGACTGTGAACATACAACAAAGGAGGAAGGAGGGAGCCAAAGGAGCAAAGATCCAATGGAGAGCACGCTTCCCTCCCTCCTCAGACAATACAGAAGGCCCCACCATTGACTGTGAAATGAAACCGTCCAAAAGAGAAGAGAAGAAACCCTGCTGAAGCAGTACTCAACAAACAATTCTTAATCACTCATTAAGAATGCTGTCCAAACAAGCTTTGGAGAAAGCAGTCTCCATCTTTCTCTTAGCCATTTCAAAGCACAAGATTCACTTCTGCCAAATTGTAACTGGAGAAGCTCCTTCCTTCCTTCCTTCCTTCCTTCCTTCCTTCCTTCCTTCCTTCCTTCCTTCCTTCCTTCCTTCCTTCCTTCCTTCCTTCCTTCCTTCCTTCCTTCCTTCCCATGGCTCCAGTGGTGAGATTCAAATATGTGAACAATCGATTCTCTGTGTGGATGCCGCTTCCGGAAGTCCATTCTGGGCCTGGGCAACAAAAAATTAGCTACCAGTTCTGCCGAAGTGGTGCGAACTGGCTGAATCCCACCACTGCATGGCTCATAGATTATGTTTTGAAACTCCTTTGATGGAGGTATCTTTATTTCTTGCAATGCTTGCTGAGAGTTTGCCGGGTAACACTGAAAAGTCTTGAAAAGGACAGGTTGATATAGAGCAAAATAGACACTCAGGTTGTAGTCCTGCAGAATTTACCTGGTAATCTGAGCAAACATTTTGTTTTCTAAATATTAATCTGCTGTGTGCTTCTCTTTGTCAGAGTTGTGTGGCATGCCTCTGATGTCATAACTGCTAATACACTATGTTCTGTTTATTGGTTCTTCCCATGTATCTGTCTAGCTAATGTGGAAACATAATGTTGCACTAGATTGGCTTGGGGATTGTGCTTAAGAGAAGCCTTCAGGTAAAAGGGCAATCAACGTGTATTAAATATAAAAATGGTGCTGTTGCTGTTGTTGTTGTTCTGAGTTAAGTTCATTTCCAGTTGATCTTCACAGGACGAGTGTAAGTTTAGGGTCCATTCATTTATCATGGATAGATGTTGCAAATATATATGGGCTTAGAGCTAATTCAGAATTTAGGACGCAACTTCAGAATTGAAAGAAAACTTCTGGAATGTTAAAAGTATTGTGCTTAGCAATTAAGGAATTGCTAAGACTTGATTCCTTAAGGGTATTAGGCATTGTTCATATTGAACAAGGATGGCAATCCATAATCCATGTGCATAGAAATCTCATAGCTGTATGTTCATGAAATCATACACCAAATTACTTCATATATTCACTTGTTTGGTTTTGGCTTAATGTTCAGCTACTGTTGTTTGTAAACAAAGGCTTGTGCTTTTGCATGCATTGATTTAATAAACCATGCTCACACAAAATATGATTTAGTGGAATATGTCAACCTGATCATATTCCTTTAGCTTTCCCAACTGTAAAAATTGGAGAAACCAGTACAGATTCAGTATTAGTGAAACCACTTATTGTTTAGCACTTGTGTGCCTATCCTTGGTGCACTGTGGGGGGGAAACTAGCTTTACATCAATTAGCAAGTGTCGCTTGGGTTGCTGGTTTTTCCGGGCACCTCCCCACTGTCCCCATGGTCACATTATCAAAATTCAGACGACAACTGACTCATATTGATGACGGTTGCAGTGTCCCAGGGTCATGTGATCACCTTTTGTGACCTTCTGACAAGCAAAGTCAATGAGAAGCCAGATTCACTAACAACCATGATATTAACTTAAGAACTGTAGTGATTCACTTACCAACTATGGCAAGAAAGGTTGTAAAATGGGGCAAAACTCACTTAACAATTTCATACTTAACAACAGAAATTTGGGGCTCAATTGTAGTAAATCTAGGAATACCTTATATTGATTGTTTGGGGTCCTGTTTTAGAGGGTATTTAATGAACATTATCTGCTCAGATTTGTTGCAGCAGCATGGGTAGCTATATACATCTAACAAAATACAAAATCTTTCATTATCTCACTTTTATAAGCATCAATCACTAGGTGCTGAAAAGAAAGAACACAATCTGATAAAAAAAATTCTGTTAATAAAATATATGTATTTTGTTAACATCAGTAATTCCTTTTACTTAAGAATTTAGCAAATGGTTATTCCTGGTGCTGTTTTTATATGATATACCATAACTTTGTTTTATAGATAAAGTTCCCATTATCACAAGCAACATTTGCAAAGGAAAGGAAGAGTTAGCATGTGACTGATGGTTTTGTGTGACTCATAGTCACAAACTGTCATTTGTTTGGCTCTGCTGACGCATGTTGAGGTTCATATATAACCTTAAGACTTATTTGGTATTGTCTGAATGCCATTGTGGCTTATACATAGCAGAAGGTATAAATCCAGGGAACTGGTTTTGTCACCAGATTATGGCTTAGTGTACTATTTGAACTTGGCTGCAGACACTTCTAGTTGGCACCTTATATATCCTAATGGCAATTAGAGGGCTAGTCTGTCCAGACTTGTGATAAATATTTTAATAGGTTTTTAGATGATTTAAAAATGACTTGGCCCCTGATAACATATTTAACAAAAACAGCATCATCAATAAATTGGGCTTTGTTCCCTCAACTCCATTCTATCTTATCAGCAAGTTGCTGGCAATGGGAATATAACTTGAAATATTGTGGAATAGGACTTAATAGAGTATTAGGACAATTACTGTACCTTGAAACCTGACAATATCATATGGATGTCTGCCTCGTACAAACTGATGACTAGGGAGATTACTTATCTTGACCTGAAAAATAGCAAAATAAAAACAGAATTTCATTTCTGGAATAAGATCAGCAGCTTCTGTAGAAAAGACATAGCCCAGCCCAGCCCAGCCCAGCGCAGCTTCGCTTCCCCAAGGGGGCACCTGGCCACGCTTACCTCCTCCTTGAGGCTTCTGCTGCTGCTGTGCTCGCTCTCCTTGGGGGATGGTAAAGCTCCTCTGGTGGATGATGCTTTGGGGCTTGCCCTGATCTCACCTTCCTCCACTGGAGACTTCCAGATTCCCCCTCCCAACATTGCCTGGCCCCCCACAGGCATCCCTAGACGTGAGCAACGTTGAGCTGGCCACTTCAAACTGGCCACGCCCACCCAGCCACACCACGCCCACCTGGCCCTTTGAGGGCAACTATAATGCTGATGCGGCCCTCAGTGAAATTGAGTTTGACATCCCCGGCCTAGCACATCAGTTTCCTTTTTTTCATTCTGATCACTGATCATAATAGATCATGACATTATTCTGTTTTTTAAATGTTCATTAGAGTTTTGTGCTGTTAAAAAGTGAAGCATTATTAACATTTTGAGTTTTTCATTTCCCCCACCTTTTAAAAGAAATCATTTCAGGAAAAATGTATTACACCAGTTGAGTATGTTCTCAGTTAAGAGCACTGTTTTTCAAATTCAACAACTTTAAGATGAGTGGACTTTAACTTCTAGAATTCCCCAACTTCTACCAACTTCTTCTTTTTTTTTTTTATTAAAAGTTTTATTAGTTTTTATAGGGTTAGGGATAGAATGGGGTCAGGGTTGGGATTAGGGTTTAGGTTGGGGTTGGGGTCAGGGTTGGGGTTAACATTTTCAATACTTAGCAAACAGCATATTGTCTGGGTACATATATTTAAATAACAGTAATAGATATAGTAATAGATAACAATAATAGATATGGTTAATTATCATAAACAGTATTAATTAATCACTCCATGACGTTCTTCTTACTAATATGTATTCAAAGTTACATATCACAATCCTTTCTCTCTGGTTCGTTTTTCTAACCATTGATAAAAATTATCCCATGTTCTAAAGTAAACTGAGTTTTCTTTCTCTTTAATCTCTAAAGTCAATCTATCCATTTCTGTGTACTCTAGAATTTTCTTGATTAATACTTCTTCAGTTGGTAAGTTTTCATTTTTCCAATATTGGGCAAATACAATTCTTGCTGCTGTTAATACATGTAATATTAGATATGCGCTCTCCTTCTCATAGTTAGCTCCTATTATTCCTAACAAAAACAATTCTGGTTTAAAATCTATTTGTTTTTTAGTCATCTTCTCCAACCATGAGTGTATTTTAACCCAAATGTGATAGTAAGTACCAGCTTCTTAAGGCTACAATAAACAGCTGCTTGGAAGTAAGCTTTCCATTGCTTGGAAGTCAATGACACTTACTTTTAAGTAAGCTCCTAAATAAGATTGCAATGTAAGTGTTTTATTCATGTTAGAATTGTTGAGATTGAACAAAGAGGTGAAACTTCATTTTCATAAGTCATCAAAATTCTTACAGAATTATAGGCTTTGCAGATACAGCATTATAGACGAAGCCAACTTTATTTTAGCCTAATGTATTGTGGGAACAAATCTCATGTAGCTAATTTATGGTCAGTGTGATAGAAACCCAGAAAATACAATTACCTGAAGAAACAATAGCAAATGTACATCATAGAATGCTTCTTATTTCTTTCAAAAAATGGAGAAATCTGTAAAAGCACTATTTCTGTGTTCTCTAACCTGATGACCCCAGATGTGCTGGAATTTAAATTTCCACAATTCCTGTAGCTCATGTTGATTGAGTATATAGTCTTTTCTTACAATCTAGTGTACACTAAGTTGTGAAATGATAAGAATAATTGCAGTTTATTTAAAAGGACTCTTTAATGTTATGTTCTGATTTTCCTGAAATTTTCCAAATATAAGCTAGTCCTGAGGTGGGAAGGATATAGGTAGTCCTCAACTTACAACAGTTAATTTAATAACCATTCAAAGTTACAACGGCACTGAAAAAAAGTGACTTATGACCATATTTCACACTTACGACCATTGATGCATCCCAATGGTCATGTGATCAAAATTCAGACGCTTGGCAACTGGCTCATATTTATGACAGTTGCAGTGTCCTGAGGTCATGTGATCACTTTTTGTGACCTTCTGACAAGCAAAGTCAACGAGGAAGTCAGATTCACTTAATAACTGTGTTTCTAGCTTAACTGCAGTGATTCATCTAACAAATGTGTCAAAAAAGGCCATAAAATGGGGCAAAATTCACTTAACAACTGTCACACTTAGCAACAGAAATTTTGGGCTCAATTGTGGCCGTAAGTTGAGACTACTTGTACTGAAAAGGAATTATGATCCAGTAGTGCAGCATGTGTGTTGTGTGTAGAAGATCTTGAGTTCAATCAATAGCAGCTTCATTCTGTGCTGTGTGTTTGTATATAAACTGAGGGAGATGAATAGTTGCCTAAGGCCACTGAGGAGTTGATGGTTGAGACAAACAATCCATACTTCTTTAGTTTATACATTTACACGATTACGTTATATCATAACTTGGACTTATACCAAATAGACTTGCTTATTCAACACACTTAATACTGAATTCAGTTTGACAATTACATTTATATTCATATAAGGTGTTATTCCCACAAAAGATAACAACTCCTTTAAATTTAGCTCAACTCCTGATTACTTCACAGACATCAGCAATAATAATTTTTCCTCTGTGACTTTTTCAAGCATGCTTAAAATAAAGATTCTTAGCCTAGCAAATGGTCATGGTATTTCCCATAGTCTTTATTCATATACAAATCAAGTCCAATTCTACTTACTTTTTTTCCAGAACGCCCAAGATGGTACTGCAACTTGAATTGAACAAATTATTGTATGATTTAATTCATGGTCTGGTTCATGCAATATACTTAGGCAATGGCTAGATTCCCTAACAATCTGAACTACAGGCTATGCAGCACATTTTAACTTAGAATGTTATATAAACTTGGCCACCTTTCTTTCAACTCTTGTTTGACATTCAGCAATATACTACTTTTTATTGTATCCCTTTCAACCATCCAAAAGCTTGTAGAGAAAATTCCCAATACCACATTGGGAATTTTCTCTACAAGCTTTTGGATGGTTGAAAGGGATACAATAAAAAGTAGTATATTCCATGCCATCAAGCATATTAATACTACTATGCTCAAAGATTTTGAGACAGTTGTGGCTCAGACACCTCCAAAGCATACCATGACTGTGAAGACTGATCTATAATAATCACAGTTTGAGTGTCATATCCTATGTAGCCAAAAGTTCAGCATCCAAAAACAAAAGATAGACAACAGTAAGCTGAGGAAAACCTGAAAAAAAAATTCTAAGGAAACTACACAGAAGGAGATACATTGCCCTTCCTTCAATATAGCTCCATGAAAACTGAACACTTCGGAAGTTCTGGTGTGACTATGAAGACAAAAAAAATATATGAAATGGGAATATCACAAACAGGAGCACTCTAACTCCAATATTTTATTGCAGAACCATTTCCTGTTTTCATCCTGTTGTACAATAGCATTTAATTGCAAATAACATTTCCACACACACACACACACCATCCCTCCATATGTCTGGATGGAAAAATGGCTCCAACACAATATTTTGGCTGACTTGTCTGTCAATTCAAATTCCACATTTAGGTGATCCAGATACCAAGGACATGAACTTTTTGTTCATAATTCTCTTCCACGAAGCCAAACCCGGTCACAAAGCTATTGCAATACTTCTTTAAGAGACTCACTTATGGGCTATTATTGAATGAATGCATGAATAAGACCGTTGCTTAATGCAATATAGTGCATTTATTTTAACAAAAAAACGCCTCATATTCGTATGAACAACAAAGTTTTGTTCATTGTCTGACTATTTCCGCTTGTCTTTCCATTTGCCTGTATCTAATTGTAACTGAAATAGACTACACCATTGCATTTGACCCTAAAATTTAGAGCAGCTGAGTAAACTGTCTATTGGGCTGAAAGCTGGTATAATGGATGTTTTGTGGTTGAACTGAAAGATAAGGGCAAATGCAGTATAACTGGGATAACTGCAGCAATTAAGGATGGCAATCAGTTTTTCAATATTTGGGAGAATTTGTGGGTGTGCAAGGGCATTATATTTTGTTTGATAAAAATTGCTGTAGTGAGAATCTCATTGTTATATCAGTATCTTCTGCTTACGTCTCTTCCAAATTGGACAATATAATGGATGATGTTATGTATTCCCAGAATACATTGCCAGCACAACGGCTAAAACAAAATAGTCTTGTACATTATATAAATAATCTTTAAAAGGGTGGTGGTGGTGGAAAATGATAGTATTTTGTTACAAGAAGTATTTTTAACAAATATTTAATGAATCTATATTATGTAATACATAATCTATATTACATAGGCACAAGGCTAGAAATCAAGGTGAGTTCAAGTCCCACCTTAGCCAAGAAAGTCAGCTGGGTGACTATGGGCCAGTCACTCTCTCTCAGCCCAACCCACCTCACAGGGTTGTTGTGGGGAAAATAGAAGGAGGAAGGTGTGTTGGATATGTTTGCTGCCTGGAGTAATTTGTAAAAATAATAAAGGTAGGAAATAAATAAATAAATAAATAAATAAATAAATAAATAAATAAATGAATGAATGAATGAATGAATGAATGAATGAATGAATGAATGAAATGAAATGAAATGAAATGATCTAATCTTGTTTTTCTGAAAGTACTATTTTGCTGAAGACAAAAGAAAAAATTAAGAGGATGTAATCACACCTCTCCCTAAAAAGTTTGGTTTTTTTTTCCTGTTTAACCATTAAACTGTCTAAAATAGGCCACTAAGTAAGGGCATCCAGGATAAAAAAAAAAAAAAAAGTTGCTGGTGAAACCGAGTGAGTGAAGCCCTCAACATTTTTACACGCATCTCCCTGTGGAGCCCATCCCCAGTTCAGCTTTCCTAAAATAAATGCCCACCTGTTCTTCCCAATCCTGAGCCTGTATTTTGCAGGACAGAAAATAAGATTTGGAATTTTGCGGGCTTCCTTTTGGACAAAATTTAATTTCTGCTTAGGATTATAAATTCAATTGTATTTATTTAACTTTATATACGTCTTCATCTGGAAAGGCAGAAAGTGGCCAACCACAATAAAAAGTAAAACCAAAATTACCAGCAAACCTTAATAATCACACAATTTAAAATAGATAAAATTATATATATAGTAAATCCATTAAATCTATAAGAGTGCTGCTCTAATACATAACCAGTAGTTCAAAGTTAAGCTACGATTCCAAAACTTACATTTCATGCTATAGCCAATGTGTGCACTTGGAACAGTTCGATTTATGACTCTTTCATATCGTCACTTACTGTGTCTTTCTTATCTTCTGCAGCTTTACAGTGCTGGGTAAGTGTCCCTATTTTTCACCTCCTTCTTCCCATATTCTGTGCAATAATTCCTTTAATTAGCCAGAGAGGAACAAAAAACAAAATAAATCTAGTTACTTCCTCTTAGTTCTTCTATAGCAGCAATTTCTTTTCATCTGTAAAAAAAAAAAAAAAAATCCTGAGCAGTTGCTGAGTAAGAGAAACAATAAACTGTACTCTGGCTGTATTTGGTGCAATTGTGAAAATGCTAAGTAGAAGAGAATATTAGGAAATGGGAATGACTACATATCCTACAGTTCCAGAAGTAAAACTCCCCAAGTGTCTTAGGAGTGTTTAATTCTGGAAAAGGATCTGAACCCCATTGCTGTGTGGGAATATAAGGAGACAACTGGGTCTGGGTTGAAACAGGCCTAGTTTACTATCTTGGGAGCAATCATAAAAGTTGAAACATTCACCATAGTGCAGACAACTAAGGTGTTGCTGGAGGAGGCAAGAAAAACAAACACTCACTAGCACTGATAATGTTACCTAGCCAGGTAATGTAATGTCTGCAAGCAAAGAACCAGACTCAGAGAGCACCAAGGACTCCACTGTTCAACCTTGAGCTAGAGATATTCTTTTCTTTTAAAAACAGTTCTTCCTTTGATACATTACCATCATAGAAAGAGAGGTCTCCGCCGGAAGAGATTCTGGGAAGTCAATTCTGTATGTGTTCAGAACTAATTTTCATTTGTTCGCTGTACTTGATTCAATGTTATACCTGGTTCAAACCATTTTAAAAATTCAAAGGGAGGGTGGTTAGTGTGTTTTGTTTGAAATTTGCTCTTACAACAATTTTCCACAGCTGCTAGTTTTATTAAGTTTTATCGAGAACCAGCTACATACATCTAAACATTAGTAATTGCTATGATTTTTCTCCAAAAGCAATAAGAATAGATCCATGTACTTGACCAGATTACGTTACTTCATTATTTTCATCAAGATGCCTATATCTGGATGGGCAGTGTCCTTCAGAATGGTCCATTCAAAATTGCTCTAAAAACCCAACAACAATAAATGGTTTTGAATAACAAAAGAGAAGTGGGGGTTCCATTAATGGCAAAGTTTTGGCTGACAGTTGTGTGTCCAGGCTCTGCAAACACTGACTCGGAATACTTATCTTCCATGCAGCCAAAATCATACGTAGGCCTCTCATAATCTGAATTTTAAAATAAAAATGGTAGGGCATAAAAGCAGCAAAATTCTTTTGGTGCTGGGTGGCAATTTAGGGAGCTGAATTTTAATCAGATGAGTGGCACAGTCTGGTCACCTCTCGCGCTCTCTCTTTGTTGGATCATTTCCACCCTGAGCTCAGTACACAAACCATCTATTGAGCAACTTGTATTCAGTGGCAAGGATTATTCAAGACTAGATGCTTGTTTTGTTAAGTCTAAAGGAAAAGTGTAAGAAGATTCTCTTCTTTCCTTTTTATGTTTTCTAGGCTGTCTTGCACTTTCCTCAGAGAAAAAAATGAGCCCCATAGTTAAAGAAATGTTAGCGCAGGATCTTTCCAAAGGAGACTGAATGTTGGAGAGGAATGGAGAATTTGAACAAAAGCTGGGTGGTTTGCACTTTAATTCTTAATATATATATATATATATATATATATATATATATATATATATATATATATATATATATATATATATATATATATATATATATATATATATATATATATATATATATATATATATATATATAAATATATATATATATATATATATATATATATATATATATATATATATATATATAGATGGAGAAACTGGAGGTTTCCTAGAAAAGATGGAACATATCCACATGACAGATGCTTTGTATGATAAGCCGTTGTATAGCTGTACAATCCCAATAGCAATGCATTTTTTCCTTTTCTTCCTTGAGTAACAGATGCAGGAAAATACAGTGATGTCTCAAGGCCCCAGGCAACCCGGGTACTTGAGATAGAAATTCCTATAAGTAGCTTTTCCCTCCCTGGTGGTAAAAAATTAACAAATTAACTAATCATTTGTTCTCCTTTTGCGACAAACTTTGCTGTCTGGCACAACCATCCCTCTGTGCCTAGAGACAAGCACAAGAATAGGTTTGTTGCTGTGCCGAATACAAGCTGGGCTAAACTGCCTTCTTTTCTGCTTATTGCATAGAGGCAGATAGGATGGTGGGTCCTCTCTACAAAGAAGAAAAGGGGGCAGCTCATTTACGGTGCCACAAAAGGGCAGAGCAAAGGTTTCCTTCATTACTCCTATATTTTTTTAATCCCTATAGTGTTCTGTCATTATTTTTTTAGGCTTGCAATTGATTTTAAAAGTTTCTCACCATCTTGTATACATCATTTTGTGTATGCTTCTGATGTACCCAGGCTGTATGCATTTTTTCTCATACAAGCAAATTTCTCTCTCGTGTGTTTCCATGCATTTCTTTCATGAATACAGGTAGTCCTCAACTTACAACAGTTCATTTAGTGACCGTTCAAAGTTGCAACAGCAGTAAAAAAAAGTGACTTATGACCATTTTTCACACGACCATTGCAGCATCCCCATGATCATGTAATCAAAATTCAGATGCTTGGCAACTGGTTCATATTTATGACAGTTGCAGTGTCCTGGGACCATGTGATCAGCTTTTGTGATCTTCTGATAAGCAAAGTCAATGGGGAAGCCAGGTTCACTTAACAGCCATGTTACTAACTTAATAACTACAATAATTCATTTAACAACTGTGGCAAGAAAAGTCATAAAATGGGGCAAAACTCAGTTAACAAATGTTTCACTTAGCAACATAAATGTTGGGCTCACCTGTGGATTACCTGTATATAGATTTTGGTGGGTCCTTCTTTAATATAAACACATATTTCACAACTTTTGATTGCAGAATTAAGAAACATTCAATGAAAACATCACCATATTTTAGTTTACATATTTCAAATCAGAGAAGCATGCATTAAAATATGAATTGAGTTATCTTCCTCCACATTCTTCCCATGAAGACTTGCCAATTACCCACTTGGTCTCACCATTATTTTCTACTATTCATGCAATAATTGTCATCAGGATTTGTTATTAGACTGAGAAACAAACCAATAGCAGTAGCAATCACATAACCATTTGCTTTCTTTACTGAACTGAGACTTATTACTAGGATATTTCAATTTTCATGTCCCCAGGATAAAGATCTGGAGTGAGTTATCTTGTGAAGATAAAATCAATGAAACTGTTTAAGTAGCTTTCCCTATTGAGGATGGATAAGCAGAACAATCTTTCTTTAGCCTCTGTGATATGTTTGCAAAAAAAAAATTGTTTGAACAAAAATTATTCATTTCTTTTCTGATTTAGTTTCCAGATTGTCAGGGCATGTAGGGTAACTAGAACAACATCTTGCAGAATGATCTGGGATTCTTCTAATATTGCTGATATTGTGAGCTCTGATGATCTGGACTGAAGGCTGAACTCGTGTTCCATCTGGCTTCCTTGAATGGCTAAGGAAGAATTGTAAAGGTTGCAAGTGGTAAGGCTTCTTTGAAGAAGGAAGTTGTATCCCCAGCTTTGAAGGATGTATTGAAGAAGCCATCTCTCTATCCATCTTCTTGTTTACCTTGGGGGGAAGGCACTGAAATTATAAAGGATCTTAGATGAAGCAAGTTATCTAGATTATTTTCAATCAGATCTTGGCATGGAACTGAAACTGCTTTGGTTGCTCTTGTGGATGGGTGCCATCTGCATCTGGATAGGCAGAATTCGCTCTTCTGGATGGATTTCTTGGTAGTGTTCAATGTCATTGTCTGGGATTGCTTTCTGTCTGCCTTCAAAAATTAAAAGTCTGAATCATAATTTTGTAGTAGTTCTGCATCCACATGCTTATGGATGAAAGTTATTTCAACAATGTTACACCTATACTGACTTCCAGGAAGAAATGGCAGACTGAAGATGGCTCTACAAAAAGTGGAGTCAATAACTGCAATAGAATGAAGAGTTGGCAAGTAGATCAGTGTTTCCAGACAAGGAGAGGACTTCAGATAGCCCACAAGTGCTTCAAGTGGACAGTAGAGGAAACTAGAAGGAACCAAAAATTATAATTAAAAGAGAAGAATATTGAAATTCAGCTTATTAATACAGAATAAAGCAAAATATTTCAACGTTGGATATGTAAGCTGTTCAAAATAAAGCTGCCTTTTGCAATTGACTGATGGTAATTTTGTCAATGCTGATGCCATTCATGTTCCAGTTGTTCTGGGCTTGTACCCAAGGCACTAATTACTATTGGTACTACCTTTGCTTTCTTTTGCCACAGTTGTTCTATTTCTATTTGCAGGTCTTTGTATTTTATCTTCTCCAGTTCTTTCTCTTCTCTTCTGCTGTCTCCAGGTACTGCCACGTCCACTATCCAAAGGTTTTTTTTGTGTTTATCGACAATTGTTAAGTCTGGGGTGTTATGTGATAGATAGGTATTTGTCAGTTTGAATTCTAAAATACCAGAGCACTTTAGTGTCTCCATTTTCTATGACTTTCTCTATTTTATGATCTCACTAGTTTTTGCTTGCAGGAAAATGGTATTTCTTGCAGATGTTCCAATGCACCATTGTTACTTTGTCATGCCATTGTTTGTAGTCAGTCTGTGTGATCTTCTTGCAGCAGTTAACCAGGTGATCCATTGTTTCTTCAGCTTCTTTTCAGAGACAGCACTTGCTATCTGTTGTTGCTTCTCAATTTTGGTTTTGTATGCATTTGTTCTAAGGCATGGTATTGTGCAGCCAAAATTAGCCCCTCTGCCTCTTTCTTCAAATTTCCTCCTCTTCCTTCCTCCATTGTCAGGTCTTGTTATTATCTATTTTCCCTGCTGTTTTTAATAAAATTATATATTTTAAAAAAGTTACACCTTTTTGGCAGATGCTGCACTGCTTGCCCATATGTTTTCAAGTACAATTCAAACTGTTGGTTTTGACCTATGTGGCTTGAATCCATGTTATCCATGGGAATGTCTTCTTCAAACAGGGCTTACCTGCTCTGTTTGGTCTAACCATGAAACAATTCTTCAGATTTCTTTCCTTGAAATGTTAGAGAAGATGGGAATTCAAAATGATATTTCATTCTCCAATAGTCTGTCACTCAAGGTCTAGATGGCCCACTCAATTTTTTATTTTATTTATTTATTTATTAAATTTATATGCTGCCCATCTCACTGTCAAGTGATTCTTTTAGAATTGAGAAGAGCAATCAAGATGTTATTTCATTGAGTTTGGTGCTAGAAGTGCCTATCATAATGCTATTTCATTAGATGTTTTAAACTTATTATTTTATTATGTTTATATGACCTACCCAAACCTTTGGGAAATTGGATGAGCTCTAAATTAAGTAACATAAATCAATTCATTTTTAACCACAAAATGAACTTGGTATTCTTTTATTTTTAAACATGATCAGTATTTTTTTTGTTCATTTACTTGATCTAATTGAAGATTGTTTTTTTATTTATTTTTGTTGTTGTTGAACAGTACTAAATAGAAGCTTGCAGAGCTTGGATACAAAATGAGAAATGGTGCTTTGGAGCTTGGTGTGGACAAAATGGTATGTGAGAATGACCTTGGGAGATAGGAGGAAGAGCTGCAGACTAGGGAAAGATCAGATAAGAGGCAGTTGAGACCACAGAAGAAATGGGGATATGGCAAACATCACGGAAGGGACCCTCCCCAGTTTCTTGGACTAGAGGGGGGAGAGAGGTACTTTCAGACTTGCAAGATTCTGGTAATATAACCTTACCATAAAGCTGAAGCTAGTACTCCTGGATGTGCTTTTTATCTGGACCTTACAAGGTTGACTGCCATATATTTCAGCAGCTCTCCGAAGGAATTTTATATTTCCCTGAATTTTTACAGTAGGTCAGGGAAACATGTATTTGAGTCGAGGTGGTCTGATAGAGGAGGTGACAAGTTGCAACCATGTGCTGCCATCCTGTTGTCATATTCTTAACAACTCATCTCTTAGCTAAAATGCATACTTTCCTTATCCAATGTGGCTCCCATGGAAACCCAAGAAAAGGCATAGAAACATAAAAGAAGACACCAAGTGCAGCAAGGATGGCCATGCTAGGATTTGAAGCACTTTTGCTCATTTCAGCTATGAATATTTCACACCTCAAAGAGCATAACAAACAACCAGAGGTTCAGCATTTAATTTCTGTCTTTCAATTAACTAAAAGTCACAATATCCTGCAGGCTCTGATACATTCATCAAAATAAGGAAAAATATACCATTGTTAGGATCCATACTTTTTATTCATGTGTGCACCATGTTGATACATGTACAAAGAATCAGAGCTTGAATATTGGATGGCACAATGCTGCTTTCATCATTCCCTGTTTGAACATCACTGCAGACTTCTGTTGGGAAATAGCAAATATTTAGGGATGATAAAGGCAAATGGATAGCATTACTAGACAGTATGGCAAAGAAAGACATAGAAGCTTGCTCAGTTTCATATAAAGCTTTGCCTTCCAAACTGGCTGTATTTCTAGCAAGCAGGCAAGTTAATAAAAACCTGTTTGCATACATTAAATTTCAATATTTTGATAATTTGGATTGTGAGAAATAACTTGTTATGATTCAATGAACATAATTGGGATTTTCAAAATTAAATATATATTTATATATTTTTTAAAGAATATGCAAAGCAATTCATTCACACAATAAAGTTCTAAAGTTTATTTTCGATATGTTGGGATCTGTTGTTTTTAGGGCACTTGGAGGGGTTTTTTATTTGGGGGGGGGGTTATGTGTGTGCTTTTAAAAAACTTTTAAACAGTTTTATTATTGTTCCAAGCTACCCAGGGTTATGCTACATAGGTTGGGCAGGTGTATAAACCAAGTAAATAAATAAATAGGTATCATATTGCGATTGTATGGTTGGTTATCATAACAAAACTGGACAGGGGTTACATTATTGATATTACCCAGGATAATTAATACATTGCAGTGTTAAATGAAACAGTAGTGTGCTCTTTCACATGTTTACCTGGGAATAGAGCTCAGTGGTGTCAGTGAGTTAACAAGGATGCATAGATTTGCTACATCCCATTCCATGTGCAATAGATAGGGGCAAACTGGACATGAACTCTACAAGATAAGGTCATAGATACTTAGGACCAGGGCTTTTTTTGTCATAGAACGCCCAGAACGGAGTTCCGGCACCTTTTTTGGATGGAACCTTGTAGGGTAGGCAAGGCGGGTTGTATGATGTGTGTGAGTTCTGCCAGCTTTTTTTTTTTTTTTTTTTACAAAAAAAGCACTGCTTAGGACTCTGGACAGCTCACTATGAAACTAGTTATGGCTAGCATACTTAGAATCAAGAATTTACCCTTTTTTCCCCAAAGGAAGATAATCCTGAATTTAAGATGATCCCTCTTCCCCAAAGTATGAACCCACACCCACAAATCCTATCCCCAGTCCAGTTTCCCCAATTTATCAGTCTATACTTTCAAATCCATTTGAAATTAATCCTAGATACTTTCCATGTCACTGTGTGTGGGGGCGGGGTTTCCATGTTTTTTCATATATATGCACATTGACAGAAGCCACAGGGAAAAGAGAAAAATGAGCAGGGGTAGGATTTAAAAAAGAAAGAATGAATAACAACTGGTTGAAATTAATTCCCTGTAAAACAAGGTGCCCTGTTATATTTGCATAGTCAAACCATTCTCAAACAAAGCATTTTTTATAACACATACAAACATACAAGTTCAGATTTCCAAAAGGAAGGAAGGAAGGAAGGAAGGAAGGAAGGAAGGAAGGAAGGAAGGAAGGAAGGAAGGAAGGAAGGAAGGAAGGAAGGAAGGAAGGAAGACACAATTTTGAGATTTTAACGAGAAGCCCTATAGAATTGACATTAAATATGACAGCTTGCCTTATGAGGTGGGAGAGGAAAAAGCACTAACTGCCATTGCTGCTGCTTCCCTGAGAGAAAGATACAGAAGGATATGCATGGAGTCCCAGCACACACAAGGATTTCCATCCACAGACTTCTGAAGGGTTGTTCTAGAGCAGTGGTGGCGAACCTATGGCGTGCCAGAAGGGGCACTCAGAGCCCTCTCTATGGGCACGTGTGCCATCGCCCCAGCCCCACCTCCCCCCGTGGCCCCCTCCTCACCAGCAGCCCCCCGGAGAAGAGTCGCCCCAGGGTGTGGCCCGTGCGGAGCAGCACAGCCAAGAACATGGCAGCCGGGCAGCGGGGACAAGACTCTGCCCTCGTGCCCTGTCGCACGCAGATGATGCCGGAGGGCGTGGCCGCCATGGCGCTGCTGGGCTGCCTGGGCGATCTGCTGCGGCAGGCTGTGGAGGCCGTGGAGGCCATGGGTGGCCCTGCGGGCGGGTGGAGGGGTGGAGTGGGGGGACAGAGCAGGGGTGGAGTGGGGTGGTGGGTGGAGCAGGGGCAGGGAGCAGGGCGGGGGTGGTTTTGGGGCACTCAGTCTCTAAAACGTTCACCATTACTATTCTAGAGTCTTCTGCTGTAGTGAGGAAATAATATCTGCTTTTTAAAACAACCTACTCTATTCTGGAAATATATGACACCTTCCCATTACATAGATATGTGGGGGAATGGATAACAATCCTCATGTTCCTTTTGATATTCTCTAAGATTTGTTTTCTCTGTTTTTCAGAGACTAATTCCCATAGTCCTTCTTAAGTATGGATGGTGGGGAATCTGTCATTGGAGCCAATGACTCCTGAAGGGTTGGGTTAGGGTCAGATTTTACAACGCTTGGAAAATGTTCCAGCAGGGGCTCCCAGTACCATCAAGATGACCTTAAATCTAAGCTTATGAAATGAAGGGGTGGGCATTTGAAAGGATACATGAAGACTGACAATGCTAATCAACTCAATTTTAGACTCAATGGCTACAGCAACTACTTTTATGTCCCCAAATGTGAGCCAGTGTCAGGAGGCAATCTGGAGGATGGCTGCAGCTGCTTCTTTGGAATTTTATTAGAGTGATAGGTGAGATCTGACAGATGAATTACAGGGATTTTATAGAGAGATTGCTTGGAATAGTGGAAACTGTACCTTATTTTGGAACTGTTGGCTATGGCAGAACTGGAGAATTTCCCAATCTTCTTAAATACAATCTTCATACTTTGCAGCTTGTTATGGGAGGGAAATACCTATTAATTTAAGAATTGTAAGAGTTTCTTATCTTAGAGCTCCACATGTACAGAACTAGAAGAAAACATGTTCTCCACATGTTTTCTTAGAATCTTCATCTGGGAGAAGCTTAGGAAGTTGTAGTAGATGTTTAGGGAGCTTTCTATTGAAGTAAGAGTTTTAAAAGAGTATAGGAAGTGGAAGAGGTGTACCAGCAAGAAGCTGATTTCTTCAGAAAGACAGGCTAAAGTGCAAAAGGGGCTTACAACAGGCTTGCAAGGGAAATCAAAAGCAGCATAAAAGGATGACTGAGTTAGTAGCAAAAAAGAAGAAGAAGAAGGAAAGGCTGGTCTGCTTCTAGGACAAGGTGGTAAGACAATAACAGGTGATGAGGAGAGGGCAGGGCTTCTCAATTCCTACTTTATTTAATTTTCTC
This sequence comes from Azemiops feae, assembly GCA_023970755.1. Classification (NCBI taxonomy): domain Eukaryota; kingdom Metazoa; phylum Chordata; class Lepidosauria; order Squamata; family Viperidae; genus Azemiops; species Azemiops feae. Next base: position 1,300,891 of record JALGBA010004230.1, on the reverse strand, counting down.
CCTAAAGGAAACTGTTCAAACAAATCTAAGCAGAACAATAAATAAAAGGAAATAATGACAAGCCAAGATATGTAGAGGTGGTTAGGGAAAGAGTTAGGTTAGGACTTAGTTAGGTTTCTTGAAAGTTTTGCATTTTCATCAGCTATAAGTTTTTTTTATCTGATTCTTTTTACAGTGCAAGTTTTGTCGGGTGCAAGAATGTTGTTTGACTATTTGTCTATATATGAACAACTATTGACTGAAGCCTAAAACTATTTACATTTTGAGACAGATGGATAAATAAAGCATTGTGCTCTACAAGCATAAAGACACATATATTTGCTTTTTTTTCTTTGTACCCCTTACCACCCCATTAAAGCCTGATTGAATTGTTGGATTGGAAAATGGAATTCCCGCTGCCCAACCTTTTACCCCTTCCAGAGTATAAACCAGTGTTTTTCAACCTTGGGAAATTTAAAATGTGTGTGAACTTCAACATAGCTGGCTGGAGAATTCTGGGAGTTGAAGTCCACACATCTTAAAGTTCCCAAGATTGAAAAACACTGGCATAGATCCTTCTCTTAGCTGGAAGATTTTATTCTATTGTGAGGTAAACAATGGACATTTTCTCTCTCATTTGCATCCTTTCAAGATTCAGATAGCAAACTTTCAAAGGGGGAGGACTAATTTTCCTCTATTTGTGGAGTCTCCTCAGTGATTTAGAACTCTACATGCTACAGAGCAGCCTTTTTCAACCTGCCTTTCATAATTATTAGACTGCAACTTCCAGTAGTTCTCTTTTTCTGTTTTTAAGTATACAGGATTTGTCTTTTCCTAGTCCAATCTAATTCTCTAAACCAGTGGTCTTCAGTTTGGAGGGTGACAGGTTGAGGAAGGTTGGCTTAGAACATTAGACTAGGAGAGATACTGGATTGACTATAAGATTGATGGCCACCCTCCAAAGTAGGATGGGTTAGGAAACAAGCATGGCAGAGATTTCAGAAATGCCTTTTATTGTAATAAAGCAGAAAAACAGGAGCTTGGGCATTCAGGTTTCTGTCTGTCTGCTCTAAACAAAATCAAGTCAGGGCTATTCTGAGTGTTTTTCTTACCCTTTCCTCTTTCTCAGGGCTGAGTTACCTTTTTAAAAATTCTTCTCAGGATGGCAAAGTGGCTGATTGGTTAAGACGTTGGGCTTGTTGGCTGGAAAGCCAGCAGCCTAGATTCAAGGCCCGAGTGCCACGTGATGGGGTGAGCTCCCGTCCTCGCCCCAGCTCCTGCCAACTTAGCAGTTTGAAAGCATGCAAATGTTAGTAGATAAATAGGTACCACTTTGGTGGTAAGGTAATAGTGCTCTGTGACGTCATGCTGGCTACATGACTGCAGAAATGTCTTTGGACAGTGGTAGCTCAATGGCCTTGAAATGGAGATGAGCACCGCCCGCTGTAGTCGGCAATGACTAATGGAGTAAAATCCGCAGGGATTCCTTTACCTTTTACTTAATAGCTTACTCATTCCTTTCCTATGCCCAAGATAAGCTCAGTGTTCCTTAAAGTATTGGATTAGGAATGGGGAGAGCCAAGTTCTTGTTTATCTCAGCAGGGGAAGCTGTCTTTGTGACTTTGGGCCAATCACTCACAGCTAATCTGACCCCATATAGTTGCTTTGTGGGACAAAAAGAGAGGAAGAAGCATTATGCATTATTTCCAATGCTCCTAGATAAAAGTCAGGTTAGAAATCTGACATATTTGAAATGGTAGCAGGAAGATCATTCACTCCCTTGAGCTTGTTAGAGGAATGGTAGCATGCAAGAATAATAAGTAAATGGTATCAAACAACATCCTCATGCTCAAAGAAGTTCTGATTTCAGAAGTTTGATTTCCAGCATGTGAAGATATGCAAATGAATGGATGTTATACAAGAGATGTTATCATGTGATCAAAAGAACACTTGAAAAATTTTGTGCCTTATGCTTTGAATTAAATGCCGTTTACATGGTACTCCATTCTTCTATCAAATTATAGACAGAAGTACAAATATTTTACTGAGTAACTATGAAATTTGTATATGAATGACAAATCTTATAGCTAGTCCTAATATTTGGACAACTCAGTAGCAACTAGACTAGACTAGAACAGAACAGAACAGAATAGAACAGAATAGAATAGAATAGAAAAACAGAGTTGGAAGGGATCTTGTAGATCTTCTAGTCCAACCCCCCGCCATTTCAGACAAATGGTTGTCCAATTTCTTCTTAAAAACTTTCACTGTTGGAGCATTCACAACTTCTGGAAGCAAGTTGTTCCATTGATTAATTGTTCTGTCATGAAATTTCTTCTTAGTTCTAGGTTGCTTCTCTCCTTGATTTCCATCCATTGCTTCTTGTCCTGCCCTCAGGTACTTTGGAAAATAGCTTGGTTCCTTCTTTATGACAACCCCTGAGATATTGGAACACTGCTATCATGTCACTCCTAGTCCTTCTCTTCATTAAACTAGACATACCCAATTCCAGCAACCGTTCTTTACATGTTTTAGCCTCCAGTCCCCTGATTAGCTTTGTTGCTCTTCTCGGAACTCTTTCTAGAGTCTCAACATCTTTTTTACATCATGGTGACCAAAACTGGATGCAGTATTCCAAGTGTGGCCTTACCAAGGCATTATAAAGTGGTATTAACACTTCACGTGATCTTGAGTCTATCCCTCTGTTAATGCAGCCTAGCACTGTATTGACTCTTTTGGCAGATGCAGCACACTGCTGGCTCATAATAACTGCCTTAGATAGCTGGTAATGAGGATTAGTAAAGAGTTACATATTGTTATATGTTTTTATTTTTTACTGTAAAGGCTAGAAGAAAAGAACTTATGCTTTTTTTTTTTTTTTGCCTCCGTTGAATACATGAACTTTGTCTTGGAGAGGGGGAAACAGCCTTACAAAGCCAAATGCTTTGAGATGGCTCTGCTATTATCCTTTAGAAAACAAGATAAATACGATACAGAGGCAATCGAGTTGTATTTTACATTGCTCTTAGAATGCCTTGGCTCATAGTATCTTTTAGTGTAAGGCACATATATTCTATTTTTCCCCAGAATGGAAAAATATTTGATATGGTTTTATCTGACATTTTTACATGAACATCACATGTTTGTGATGTTCTTAGTCTTATTCCCAATTTGTACTAAAAGAAGCTGTGGCTCAGAAGAAAAAAAATGTGCTCAAGTAGAGTGCAATCTGAATCCGTTTTTTTCTCTGAATTTTTACACAGAAATGTAAAATACAGATTAACTACTTTTTAAAAAAAATTCTTTTGCAGAGAGTTGGATTGAAAGATGCCTCAGTGAAAGTGAAAATAAACGTTATTCCAGCCACACATCTCTGGCAAATGTTTCTAATGATGAAAGTGAGTATGCTTTATTTTCTATAGAAATATATAGATTCCCATTTGTTAAAAAAGATTTGAAGTTTATAGTGTCTATATAGATTTGGAAAGCCACATCTTCAAGCAGGGAAAAAATTAAGAGTTAAATGACAAATGCATCAGCCAGAAAAACAGCATTTTGTATTTATATTGGACAGCTGAGTACATATGGGCAGAGGGACATACTGTCAAGATAAGCCATTAAGATACTAGCTTTGTACTAGCTTTTGGGACCAAAACAATGCCCATTGGAATACTTGAATGAAAGTTCTTCACTGGCAGTCAAAAGGAAATTAATTGCCAAGGGAATTGTTCATCTTCCTGTGAAGGATTGCTATGAAGAGAATTCCCTGCTGAGTGTTCTGATCATATATAACTCAACAGCTGATTCTCAATTCACCACCTTCCACAACCATTCCAATGCTGGCTCCAGTTCAGATTTTAAATGATTTCATTGTTTTCTTGAAACTCTTTGCTAAAGACCAACATAAAGGCTGGCTGCTTAAGAGGAGATTCCCTGTGGGGTCTCCTTCCATATGGAATACCCTGACAGGAGTGGTCTCAAACAACCTGGCCAGGGTAGGTAAGTTACAAGCCTGTAAGGGAGTGTGATGGAAGAGGCAGAGTGACATTTTAGAGCTCTACCAGAATACCAAGCCTCTATATCCCTTTTGCATGGAGAACAAGGACAGTCTGATAGTTATGACTCTGCTAACAACTTTGTTTTGGAGACTGCAAAACATATTGATCTACTTGTGCATGCAGTGGGTATGATAATGGCAAAGATGAACATTTCCTTAAGAAGAATAATGCTTCAGGAATGAATGAGGAATGCCTGGTTTATATTGTCACTTGCCTTTCAGAGGTATCATTGGAATGGGAAGGAGAGTATTAGAGCAATATGGCTAAAAAAAGAGTGTTCAAATATGGCAATCATAGGAGATAAGCATGCTCTTCTGTCTTTCCTTATTTACTTGTGTAGGGTGTCCTGTCCTGGGTACTCTTTACTATTGGAATGGAATAGAGCCTATTCATCAAATGTCTAGAAGTAGGGCTGGTTAGATGCTTAAACTCCATCACAGGCTCAGATAACAATCTTTATGGGGGAAAAAACCTTCTTTCCTACAGTTAAATGGCTAATATAGTCTAAATGGCTGTAGAATGAATTCAGAGAGCAATAACCCTTTGTTTCATGCATTCTGGCATCTGAGTTTTGGCATCCTTGATTTGGGACTGTAGTCAACCCCCAACTTACACCTGACTCCTCAAAGCAACTTTTATCTAGGAAGTTCTGCTGAAGATTCTATGCATCTTCAGTTGGCTTCTGGGATTCTGTCTGTACAATGGGTTTCCATCAAAGAGGTCCATCAGCCTATATAATTCCAGCTCGGGATTGCACCTTGAGATATTAATGAACATTTTCCCGTTCTGAAAAAAACCCTATTGAATTATAGTGCAAGACTGTAATAACAATTATCTTATTTTCTTAGTTATTTTGCTACTACATTAAGTATGACATTTTTTACTGGGCAGAATATAAATGTTAAAAAACCTTAACCAGGTTGATTAGGATTTTAAAATATGGAGTTGCAGAAATAACATAACAAGGTCTTATTTTAGCTTCTTTAATATAATGATATGAATTTCCCAAGCAGCAATATGCAATGAAGAACAAGTTTCCTTTCATTTGGGGATTTGTTCAGTGTCAATACTGTGCATGTTTACTAAGAACCAAATCCAACTGAGTTCATCTAGGTAGATGCCCTCCCCCAAGCTGTATATGTAGGACTGTAGCCTTATAGATGTGGAATTTAGGCTAAATTACACGACAAAATGTAACAAATCAAGATAGAATTTCTCAAGAGCCAGTCATTTCATTATTCACTGCTGAATAGGTATACTCATAAAAATTATATTTTAGGTGATTTGAAAGTGATATGTTTTGTTGCATTTCCTTTATAGTGACTCATTTATATTAAAGACAGCAAGTATGGCTTGTATACATTACATTATTTTTCCCATGCAGAAAAGCTACACTGGGGCTTAAAAATATAGGCATTGAAATATAATAATAGTAGTAGTATAGTAACTTGAATTTCTTTTTTTTAAAATATGTTTTATTAATTTTTTAACATAATCACCTTAATATTTGGTAAACAGTGTGTTGTCTGGGTTTACATTTAAGAAACATTCACTAAGTTGATTTCTATAATCTATAATCCACATAATAACTTTACTTGATTTCCTCTTTTTCCCATAATGTTCTCTTTTACCAACCTTAAATTAATACAATTCTTGTTATTTTAGTGAATAATGATTGAGTATAAAAGTTTTCTAATATTTCTACAGATAATAATCACATCAATATAATATTCCTTTTCTATCTAGTCATTCTGGTTGTCTCATCATAGATCCTGTTTACAGTTCTTGTTTACATTTGTTTTTCCCACAATGTTCAAAACATTCTTACTGGTTAAGATTTTCTCAAAGTTAATTACATTTAAATATTTAAGTCTATTTTTTCTCATGTAAGCCAACCCAATACTTTTACCTTTCTTAAGGAATAAATAAGACTAAAAAAAGAAAAAAGAATAAGAATAAAAAAAAAAGATAGTATGCTACATAAAATCCCTATTTCCTATGAGCTAATAAATATGTATTTCCAAGTTATCTATTTCAAACTACAAGGAAATTAAAAACAACTTTGAAAATTTAAATAACACATCCTCAATTTAACCCTACAACAAAAAAATCTCAGAAAATAAAAATAGAGAGCAATCAGATAAAGCAGACAATTGAACATAAACCAGAGGAAAGAAATTTAAAGACGGAACCAAACAATGGAAGGAATTATAACTTAACCCAGACGGAGAAAAACTTGCAGGAAATATTGGACATGGAAAAGATAACCTACACTTCAAGATTGCAAAATAAGTCTGAGGACAAGAAAAAAGATTCGACAAAATGGATTATAGAGCTGTCAGGAGAACTACAAGAACATGAGAGACAAAAAATGATAAGAGAAATTAAGAGAGAAAGAAAGAAAGAAAAAATTCAATGAATATGAAGGGGTGAAAGCCTCCCAAAAAAATATTTTACTGGATTTGTCTCCTGTACCTATGACAACATCCACAAGACTATGGGAAGACTTTTTGGTCCAGCGGAGCATACTGATTAGGAAAGATGTTTGGCAAAAAAAAAAAAAAGGCTAAAGTTAGAATTAAGAAATTGGATGATGGGACCTATCAGATGGAATATTTAAAGACTAAACATTTGTTTGAATATGGTTAAAAAAAGAAAAGAAAAATTCTGGATATAAATGTATTTTAGTTTAAGAGGGATAGGCCCCTCAAATAACATAGTATTCTTTTTTTAAAATTTGTTTGTTTTATTTATTTATTTTTACTATATGAGAAATATAAAAATGTTGGGATGGTTTATATGAGGGAAAGGTTTTAGATATTTAAGTGTAATTGATCTTGAGAAAATCTCAATTGACAAGAATGTTCTGAATAGACTCAAAAGATTAGATGATTAGATTTATTAGATGGAATATTTAAAAATTAAACATTTGTTTGAATATGGTTAAAAAGAATATAAATTTTTTGGATATAAATGTATTTTAGCTTAAGAGGGATATTTTTTTAAGTAGTATATTATTTCCTTCTTTTTTTCTTCTCTCTTTTTTTTTTAAGATATGAGAAACGTAAAACTGTTGGGATGGCTTATATGAGGAAAAAGATGTAATACTTAAGTGTAATTAACTCTGAGAAAATCTTAACTGGTAAGAATGTTTTGAACATTGTGGGGAAAACAAATCTAAATAAGAACTTTGAAAACAGGACTTATGATGAGGTAATTAAGATGATCACTTAGAAAAGAAGCTTTATATTGATATGGTTGTTAAATATTAGAAAAATGTTTATATTCAATTGTTATCTATGAAAAGAAATGTACTAATTTAAGGTTGGTTAAAGAGAATATTACTGGAAGAAGAGAAAATCAAAGAAAGCTACTATGGGGATTATGGAATTATAGAAATTAATTGTTATGGATTATTTTAAAATGTAAACCCAGACAACACACTGTTTACCAAATATTAAGGTGACTATGTTAAAAAAAATCAATAAAATATATTTTTAAAAAAACTACCGAGGAAATAGTTCAGTGCACTTTAACTCATATCTATTAACCTGATGTCAATCTCCTAGCCTTTGTGATATCACTGGTTTCATAGCAATCCTAGCTCAGGGACTCAAGTTGCAGGCATTGGCCTCTGTAAAAATTTGAGCCTGGATAGTTCCCATTAATGCAAAAGCCTCAACCAGTTGAGACTACTCTTGTCTCCTCAATGTCTGTGAATGGGAAAGAAAAACCACCCATGAGGGAAGGGAATCAGATACGTCAATCAGTACCAGGTAACAGCATTGTTCTACTTCAGTGCCATGTCTCTCATCATAGAATTGCCCTGAGGAAGGACTACTTATTGTTCATCAAGATGCATCCTCAGAATTGGTAAGTCTCAGGAGAAGGATAAATACTTCCCCAAACCAGTCCACCTGACCCACATGATATTTGTCAGCAAGGGTTGCTCACCTCACTCTTCATCTTCTAAAAAAAGGGTTGATCCCACAGGCTATTGGTCTGTCATTCAGCCTCCACTTGATCATATTCCTCATTGTCCAACTGTTTATATGCTAGTCCAATAGTAGACAACAATAGACAATAATAAAACTTGAAAACATTGTCATAAATAGGTTTTCTTCCTGGGCAAAAAAAACCCTGATAAATATTCCTTGTTCCCAAAAATAGCATCATTACAACTGCTTTGAAAAATGAATTGGAACAGTGCTGTCCTGCATTTGCCCTCCACAATGATACCCCTAACAGAAAAGGACTTTTCTGGCTTAATAGATCAAGTTTTAATGGGAACCTCAACACTGAATGTATGAATGGCTGCCCATTCTTAAGAACAAAGATATGTTCAGAAATATTCTTCAAAAAGAGAACGTTTTTCTTCCACAATTTCTTCCATTGCTTTTAACAACATTTCTTGTTGACAACATTAAAATCCCAAACATTGTTGGGATTTGTTCTGGTGCAGCAAGAGAAGAGAAGGAGGGTGGAAGGAAATGTCTATTGTAATTACTGATCTATTGTATAATAGAACCTTCAGACTCTAATGAGACTTTCAGCCAGTATTTGGGTTTAAATAGTCACAACTGCAATAAAGAATGAAAAAGATGCTACATCTCTGTGGAGCTTGTAAGAGGTCCATTTTCCTATACATAGAAAGTCCTGCCATAACTTTTCTCCAGCTTCAAGTCTCTAAGCAGGAAAGGTAGCTTAATGACATAAGATGGTGAAAGGATGTGGAAGGGTAGATGAGATGTAAACATTTATTTCTTTTAGGTCCCAAAGAAGCTATTCATGGGATCACTGGTGCCCACAGGCATCAGATTGTACAGCCTGGCATTTACTTAAACAATCATTCTGATTCTCATAATCTTCAAGTATATTTGCATATTTCAAGGTTTCTTCTGGGGAATTTGAGAATATTCCTAACAGTGGAATTTTCTCATGCCTCAGCACTCAGCTGAAAGAATGTCCCCTGATAGTGTTTTCTCTTAACAGATGAGGAGAAAGAGAATAATAGAGCATCCAAACCGCACTCTACCCCAGCAACTCTGCAATGGTAAGATCTGTTTCTTGAAAAAAAACACATTTATTCGCAAGCAACTATTTTCAGGCAAATTAGAAATATTCAAGAGTATGATAAATACGTAGAAATGATTTTGACACTGTTGCATGTTGACTACATCAACATTCTAGTTTATGCTCATTAAGTGTTCTGTGCTCAGAATTCAGGGTCTGAGGAATAATTTCTTTTTAAAAAATATGTTTAAAGGATCTGTGCTTTGCTAGAATTTCAAAAGACAAATAAATAGCTCTAGCAAAAACTAGCAAAGCACTATAAAATATCAATAAATGTATGCACATAAAAGTATTCAGTTATATCTCTTTTAGTTACCCATCTAATCACTGGAGACATAGGAACATAGAGAAGGGTCTCTGGAAACTGATTAGTTGAACATATTCATATTCTTTTCTGAACTTATGCTCTCCTCAACTGTGTTAGCAAATGGTTATTCTTTCACAAATATTTAAACAGCGATTCATTTCTTGCTATTGTTGTTCTTTTCCAGCAACTAATACTTCAAGCCTCCTTAGGCAATCCCGTAGTCTTTCCTATAATTTGATGGACTCATTTCAGACAAATTGCCACAGCTAATTATCTCATAAAGCTCTTCTCCCAGGAGAAAGCAAGCCAATAATGGTAGCATCCTTAATCATAGAGGTTAATAATCCCAAAACTCCCAGGATATTCAGCTTGTTGGAATGTAGCCATTATTTGCTACCATGTTCCAATTGCCCAAGAGAGGCAATAAGCCATTTTCTATCATTCATGCCACCATCTTTAGCAGCATAGCTGCCCTTATGGCTTGTTTGTCCTTGCACTTTTATATGCCCTAGTTGTGCTTGTCTGGGCTCATTGCAAAAGAACTTCATGTTCTCCAGAGTACAATAACCATCACCCCTTTTGTTTATCTGCATTTGATTCTAAGCTGCTGTATGCAGATAAACTATACATGTTTGATCATAACTTCAGCCTGTAAGACCTTACATTTCAATGATTGTGAGGTAGAGGCACATCATTCTGCCTCCTAATAAGCCAGCAGCACTTTACCTCTTCCTCTTTTAAGCAATGTGACAATTGCAATTAGTTTGGTCAGGGGGAGTCTGGAGTGGCATGAACAGCATTTGAAAAGGGATAAAGAGGAGGCAAAGTAGCTATGGCAGTGTGCCAGTCAGTCTAAACTATGTTTGGGCTAGCTAACATAATTTGATTTGGTCCATATATCATGCATATTCATATATTATAGATTGCTTGTCTGAGCTTAGTGTGATGTGTGAATTCAGCTTATTGTGGCTTATCTGGCAAAATATTTTTTTTTAGCAAACTACAGCATAGTATAGTGTATTAACCTAGCATAGCATGGTGTGTTAACTCTAGCTTCATCTCTGGCCAAGACTTTGGAAGACCAATGAATTGTGGTGGCAGCAACCTGAGTGAGCTACATCCTCTGCATCTCATTCCAGGTTGTTTGGCCCATGCAATCAAGGCTGAGCAGAGATGATGGAAACCCAACCTAACCAGCTGAGTGAGAATGGAAGCTGCAGGGGATGAGTATGTGTTGGTGGGGAGAAGATAGCAAATAGAGAGGAGAGTTTAGAGAAAACAAAGGAGAAAGAAGTGAGGAGATGGCTGTGGGCATGGGAAAGCACATTTCTGTGCATCTGGTTTTTTACTTCACAAATTAATTAGTTATATATGAGTTTTGAATTGACTACCATGAACTTGATGCATTATGTTCTCTGAAATTATCTGCCTTTTGTCCATGGATTCATTGATTATTCCATAGCAAGTCAGGCACTTTTAGTGCTCTGTATCTGACATGGAACCTGGAATTTCTTAAGTTGATCTGTGTTGGCTTGAAACCAGTTATTTAGGATTAATGTTGAGAATCTTGTAGGTTTATTGTCATAGTAAATATTGTCATAGGCATCTGGTACACTATAAGGACAGATATATATACACATGCATACATACATATATTTTATAGGCTGTCTGACTCCCAACAACACTGGGCAGCTTATAATTAAGGTTTTTTTTAAAGCATAAAACACCCACAAAGAGATTCATGATGGCCCCAGAAACTTTAAAAAAAGTTCATTAATAATTTCCTGAACATCATCAGGGTGGGACACAACCAGATCTCTGGGAGGATGTTATTCTGCAGGGCAAGGGCTACAGCAGTCATACTTCCTAGGCCCCATAAGATGACATTGCTGAAGTGATGGGAGCTGGAGCACACCTATTCTGCCTGATTGCACCAGATGGACAGAAACAACTGAAAACAAGCAGTCCTTCAAATAATCCGGGCCTTTTGCCTTTATAGATGATAAATAGCACTTTGAATTGCACCTGGAACTTTACTGGTGCAGCTGTGGAACAATGGGGGGTCATCAACAAAGCATACCTAACATTGTCCATATCACTGCATTCTGGAACAGTTGTAGTTTCTGAATAGTTTTCAAGAGTAGCACCATGTACAGCACATTGTTGTAATCCATTTATGAGGCTATGAGTGACTGTCTGATGGGGCCCTGGTCCAAGAAAGAGTGCACCTGGCACACTAAATGTACTTAAGCAAGTTCCTCTTGGCCATAGCTAGTACCTGCTCTTCCAATAGAAGCTGTGTATCCAAGATGTTGTGCACCAATCTTGAATAGGAAAATGTCACACCACCCAAAACCAGATTGAAGATCATCAGAGCCTGAGGCTACCCATGAATTTTGGAAGTACTTTAACAGAATAACAAAGTTGGAAGAGACCTTGGAGGTCTTCTAGTCCAATCCCCTGCTCAGGCAGGAAACCCTATACCATTTCAGACAAATGGTTGTCCAATCTCATCTTAAAAACTTCCATTGTTGGAGCATTCACAACTTCTGGAGGCAGGTTGTTCCACTGGTTAATTGTTCTAACTGTCAGGAAATTTCTCCTTAGTTCTAGGTTGTTTCTCTCCTTGATTAGTTTACATGCATTGCTTCTTATCCTGTCCTCAGGTGCTTTGGAGAATAGATTGACTCCCTCTTCTTTGTGGCAGCCCCGGAGATATTGGAACACTGCTCTCATGTCACTCCTAGTCCTTTTTTTAAATTAAATTAGACATACCCAATTCCAGCAACCATTCTTTACATGTTTTAGCCTCCAGTCCCCTAATAGTCTTTGTTGCTCTTCTCTGCACTCTTTCTAGAGTCTCAAGATTTTTTTTTATATCGTGGTGACCAAAACTGGATGCAGTATTCCAAGTATGGTTTTACCAAAGCATTATAAAGTGGTATTAACACTTCACGTGATCTTGAGTCTATCCCTCTCTTAATGCAGCCTAGAACTGTGTTAGCTTTTTTGGCAGCTGCAGCATACTGCTGGCTCATATTTAAGTGATTGTCCACTAGTACTCCAAGATTCCTCTCACAGTTACTACTGTTGAGCCAGGTACCACCTACTATACTTGTGCATTTGGGTTTTCTTGCCTAAATGGACAGCCATTTGTCCAAAATGGTATAGGGTTTCCTGCCTGAGCAGGGAGTTGGACTAGATGACCTCCAAGGTCCCTTCCAAGTTTATTATTATTATTATTATTATTATTATTATTATTATTATTATTATTATTATTATTATTATTATTATTATTATTATTATTATTATTATTATTATTATTATTATTATTATTATTAAATGTAGAACCTTACTTTTTTCACCATTGAATTTCATTTTGTTAGATAGATTATGGTGTACTAATTAACACTTCTTTTCAATATTACAGCTCTTTGTGGAACTGGGATAATGCTGAACTAGAATGAAATGTACAGTTGCTGAATGCATTCTTTAGTCAGATACGTTCCTTTTTAATCCAGTTCAGGTTGTCAGAGCATTCATTAAATTCTACAGCTCTCTGTATTTGTGCCCTCTGAATGATAGATGGGTATTTTATTATAATAGTAATGAAAATTAAAATAACAGGTGGTTATGGAGAATTATATCTGATTACTTAACACAGTTCATTTAACTACAAATTATTTAATAAGCTATAATTGGGTGATCTTTTTCAATATGCTAAGCCATAAATCAAAGATTATGCACCATAATCAGTGATGGGATTCAGCCGGTTTGCATCATTTCGGCAGAACCTGTAGCTAATTTTTTGTTGTCCAGGCCCAGAATGGACTTCTGGAAGCAGCATCCACACAGAGAACTGGTTGTTCACATATTTGAATCCCACCACTGACCATAATGATTGTAACCACACAACTTACTAAATAAATTCCAAGCAAAGCAAATTATGAGTGACTTTGATGCAGGAATCCAGCCTTCATTCTAATGAAACGCCAATTTTATAACCCTGATTTGCTTGGATTTTTAAGAGTATATAAATAGAATGCAAATGAATTTGTTTAGCAAATAAAATATACTGAAATGTTGCACATAATTTTAAAGATAGTGTGTTAAGGACATTGCTGATAAAATAAATAATCCAAGTTCATTATGACACTATAGGCTAGTCCAGAGTTCAAAATATGAACTCCTGAAATGACAAAAATATGTAAAACTAAACAATGATCAAAATGGGTTTTGGTCATTAAAGAAAAGTTCAGACATAACAGAAGATTGTTTAGCACAGACTAATGATTCACCAAGAAAGAATGGAGAGAAAGGAGGAAAATCATTAGATATTATGAAGAGAAATAATTGAGAGTCTTTCTTCCTATCCTGTCTTGGTCAGAGAAATTGATGTGCCAATTAGCACCTATGGCATACAAACAGTCTGTGTCCTTTGAAAAGAGGTTTTGTTCAGGGTCTGTGTATTTGAGGGCAAATGCAGCAATGATATTGTAGTAGACAGAAAACAAGAATAGATGCTGCCTTTAGAAACCAATTCTATTCAACCACTCTTATGTCTTAATGAAATTTTTGTAGAAAGAAAAAAAATCACGTTAAGGCTAATGAAGTATTGGGGAGGAGAATCTCCAAACAATATAGCAAGACATATAAATCAGTTTTTCTAAGAAAGGTCTCTGCTAATTGGCTCACAGGTTACTTTAAGTTATTATTTTCAAATCCATATTTCTCTGAATTAGTGTTAATTGAAGGTTATTTTTATGCCACAGTTTAATAAGGTATTATACATAACAGTACAGCAGGGATATAAAGCTTAATTCAACCTATTATTCTAATATTCTTCCTAGATCATGTCTCCACTAAATAGTTTGGTCTTCACTGACCCAAGCATGCGTCTTCCATAATTAATCCTTCCAATGTTATTGGACATTACCAATGTTATTCCTAACAGTGTTAACAGCAGAAAGAAGATTTAGGGGAGCATTTAACTGTAGAAGCACAGATGCTTCTAAAGTGCCCATCCTTCTAGTAATGCTTCAGAGGCTCCATTTACTTCCAAAAATAGATGCAAGCAGCCAAAGAATTGCAAGAAGAGCTCTGAGTACTGCATGACATAATCAGAGTTGCTACTTTTAGCTTATGCCCAATTGGTAACAATCCATATTGTAGCAACCTAGGTAAGAATCAAGACTGCCTAGAACTGTTTTACCAAGGATGTTGTTGGGCTCTCCTTTGCTAAATGTATTCAAGCAGAGGCTGTACAGCCATCTGCTGGCGATGTTTTAATCTGGATTCCTGCACCGAACAGGAGACTGGACTCAGTGGACTAAATTAGTTTTCTAATTCTATGATTCTGTCTTGGCTGGAATTACTACAGAATGAAGGATGGATGCTATGGATGGAATACAGTGAGAATGGGGAGGGAGGAGAAAGGATAACAGAAGGTTAGGCTAAAGACATAAGTAAGTGAGCTGATGTGAATAGCATGGGAATGTAACTGTGACTCCATATGTAAATGGATCTTAAGATAGTTCCATCCTTAGATGTTTGGTCCTCAGGTCAAAGGTAGTTTTAAACTCTGGATTGAGGCAGGAGATACACTATCAAGGCTTAGCTTTGTTATCTACTTAGGTAGCAGGGTGGTTTAGATGAATTATACTACAAATGAAGTGCATATTTTGTTTTTCCTTTAAACTTTGAAAGAGAAGACTGGAAACGAATTCCAAAGTACTAACTATGTATGTAACTTTGGCTGTAATAGGCTGCCATCCTCTAGCACCTTGAAATGCAAGCAGAATTATTATGGGGTAAATTTTACAGAAAGGGTGCATAAGGAGCACATTGGAACAAGCACTGATACATGACTGTCTTGGAAAGCCTTTGATGATATGGCAGGTCCCCTATGTGCAGTACACAACTTTTGATGCTAGGATTGTTGTGCTAGGAAATAGAGCAAATTGGTTTGGAGGAGATTGGTGACTTCTTTTCTTTCAATTCTTTATACTTTAGTTTAGTAACATAAATGATATTACAGAATCCTTTTGGAATTGAGTTACATATAACTGCAAAAATAAATAATAGATAATGCATCTCAAATTGCATTTCTTTTTACTCATTGATTGGATTCATACTCTGACCAACACCATAAATGATAATGTGAAAATAGGGTAAATAGGTTCATACCTTACAAAAATTTTAAAATTTACATTATGATTGAATGTGCAGATTATAAGAAAATAGCAAACAGCTAAGAATATGTCTTTTTATGAATCTGTTTAAACATGTGCAAATTGTTCGTTAGATGCCAATCTGCTACTTGCTGTTCATTTCTGAGTAGACTCATGTAAACATATGTTTGCTCTTTTCAGTGAGAGAAAGTACTTTTAAGAGTGAAAGCTAAAATATAGTATTGTAGTATTCTGGGGCTTATTTTCATCTATGAAAGCATTGTAAAAAAATAAGTATATTTGTTTTCTTTGTTTTGTCCTTATTTTTAAGGCTGGAGGAGAATTACGAGATTGCCGAAGGTGTCTGCATCCCTCGAAGCGCTCTCTACATGCACTATTTGGATTTCTGTGAGAAAAATGATACCCAGCCTGTTAATGCTGCTAGTTTTGGAAAGGTGAGTATAATAAAACTTTCCAGCAACTAATTTCAGGGATTTAAAAGATAATGACTATGGGATATAATAATAATTTATTAAACTGTATGCCCCCTAACTCCCAACAATTCTGGGCAGCTCACAACAATCAAACAAAGAAATTACAATGGAATCAATAAAAAATAAAAACACAGGAAAGAATGGTAGGATAGATGAAATGAAGCAAGGTGTCTAACTTTCCCTCACCAAGGCTAGGGTGAAAAGCCAGTTCTTCCCTGCTCTTCTGAAGAACAGCAGAATGGGAACAACTCAGATCTTGGGGGAACCTCATTCCAGGGACCTATACTTTCCCCATACACATTATCGTTATTCAAAGAAAAAATAAACTGTTGACAGAACATTGTGCAGTTGAAGATTTCTTTAGAGGTTCCAGGGAGAGGAAAGTTTTTGCTGGATGAGTTTCACAAATTCCTTTGGTAAGATTACATTTTTTAAAGCAACCCAGATAGCTTTGTCTGACAGTTGATTCTGATATTAATGTCAGACTAAGAAATATCTTCAGAGGTCGTTGCAGGAAACATGACACCAGACTACATAATGGGTGGTGAAAAGTATAATGGGTGTAGCCGGTGGTGAAAGGGTTGCATGCAACCCACCAAAATGCTACTTGCCTTCTCCAGTCCTTTATGTCTAAACCTACTGATCACAAGCCCTGACCCATGCCTGATTTATCTGGGCTACCACTAAAAGCCCCATTGCCTATCTCACCATATGATTTGGTGGAATCAAGAAAGCTGTTCCTAAAGAAGTCTTGTTTGGGGGTTAGGGGTGTCCCTTTTTCTATCAAAAGACTGGCAGTTCTTAGAAGATTGATCCCTCCTTTCCTGTCTAAAAATAAAATACCCCCTCCCCCGTTACAATATAAGTTTCCCATCCATTGCAAGGAGACAATGCTTTGGATCACAGCTAGTATAATACTAAAAGGGGATTCGGGCTTTATCCTCAGTCCCCAGTGTGATGCACAGATAAGTTTTGATTTTTAACATCCCATTGACAGGGGCTCCAGACCTTTATTTCTTAAAGGGTAAACAGAACTACATTGCTTTGCAAGTTTCAAGAGAAAATAATAGTAAACCAATAGGAATGTTTTATTTGTCTTTGGGGTAGTTGAAGGAAAAAATCCTATTTGAGGAGTACTTGTCATACTTTCTAAATGACAGCAGGCATCCTGCTCCCCTCTGAAAATTCAGAAAAATGCCTTCTTCCCTCCATAGTGCCTGGGTGCCCCCATCTCTGTCTGCCCAAACTGAAAGAGAGAGGGGTGGGATTAATGTGTAATTAAAGAGAATTTGGAAGCCTGAGATGTTGCGGAATGTTAGATCAGTAGCTGGAACAGCATGTGGTGTTCTTTAGGTAGGCTTCATTGAATTAGTACAAAAAGAGAGAGTCAGAGAAAGAGGCTGCCTGCCTGTCTGCTCATTTATCAAATAGCTAGGCTGAACTTTCACAGCTCCACAAAAGTGTTTTTCTGTTTGCTGATTTCCCCCCACCCCACCCTTTACTTCAGAATTAAATCTGTACAACGTTTTCCCCTGTTCTAAGGCTTATGAAATAAGACATTTTGGTTCCCCATTACTTAATAAATAAATAAGCAAATGTGGTAAAAATGGAAGATAAATAATCATGGCATGTCAGGTACTTGCATGATACTTTGAGTCAGTTCCTTTTACAGGCCTTTTTGACATTCCCTTAGACTGTGTGGATGATTCCATGTATAACAAGAAGCAAAAAAAAAAGGGATGTGTATGGAAAGGATGCACAAGACTAATTTAATCAGCTAAATCTTAGTGTGATTCCAGCTGAGGAGTTCTGCAGTGAACATTAAAAATGAAGCAGGCATATTTGTAGTTATAAATCCAGTTTTTCCAGTTTGAAACAGAGAACACTCTTATTTCAAACTTCTTATTAAAAAAACCTCTCTTTTTTACCAATAAAGGAGAATATTTGTAGCTCAGGGTTGAAATGAGGGGTCCTTGGTGCTCTCTGAGCTTGGTTGTTTTCTTGCAGACGTTTCATTACCCAAACTAGGTAACATCATCAATGCTAGTCAATGCTAGAGCATTAGATGCCAAGATCCCTCACTTCTTCTTTTTTCTTAGTATTTCCTTTGATGTTTCTGTATGTAGTTTTATTTAAGTATCTAGTATTAAGAATGTGGAAGAACTTAATTGAGAAGCAATTAAGTTAATGGTTTCTGTACATTAACAGTACATTCTGCCAATAATCTTCTCCTCCAGCTATTTTATTTATAGATGGTTATTTATTGAATGTAGGGAAAATTCAAAATATATAAACTAGCATAGCTACAGACAAAAGAACAACCATATAATAGTGCAATTTGATCAATTCTTTTCCATGTGTGCATATTTTTGCAAGCAATTTTATCTCATACAATGTGTTTTATGTATATTTTTCTTTAATATATCCATTTGGAACAATTTTTGAACTATAACTGTAAGTTCTTGAAAATGACAAAAATATATATTTGTGCTCCTTAATATGTTCCAGTGATAAAAAATAAGTGATTCTAAAACAGTTTATTTCGTTTCCAGTCAATTTTAATTCTTTTCTTACTTTCCCCTCAAATAAGCCATTGCTAAATATACATGATTGGAATAGGATCTTATGTTTCTTAACATAAAATTATTATTAAATTATAATTTACAGATAATAAGACAACAGTTTCCACAGTTAACGACCCGAAGATTAGGAACCAGAGGCCAGTCAAAGTAAGCAATAATGTGTGTTTCATAATCACAGTAAGGCTAAATGTGTTATAGAAATGTGATTGTGAAAGATTTTTATGCAATGTGTCTATGGCAAAGACTTATGTGTGGTGAGAGGAAATCCCATCGATAAGCAAAGCTGGTTCAGTAAATGGTGTTGCTTCTTATGTTCTACCTCTTCTGTTTGATAGAATCTACAGGCTTCCTAGACTCTGATATAACATGGTCAGTTGTAATGGAGGACTGGGCTCTCATACCTCTAATAGTTGCATAGAAGAGGTTGCTTCAGCAAGTGCCAACATCTTCTTTTCCTCAGAGCTATTCAAGGTACAGAAGCACTGTCTTCTGTTGAATCCAGGTCACTTTGGACTCTGATTTGTATGCCACTGCTTTACCAGTGGCTTTTCCAGAGCTTAAGAAAAGTGGCAGTGGCCATTCCATATACCAAGAGCAGTGGCCATGTTATCAATCGGTACATGGGTGTGTATACTACAAGCTTGAATTATATTCTCTGCTTGGTCCTATGCCCCATCTTCTCTTACCTGCTCTTTATCTCTCCTGGAATTTTGATAGTTATAGCCTGCAGGAGAGAGGATGGTTATATTTCAAACTGGAGGAATAACAGACTGGATAATCTGCGATTCCCAGTTTTAAAAAAAATAAGACCAAATGCAAATATACAAATATGTTGGTGAATTATAAAATACAGATTGCTGTTATTATAAATGCTTATCAAAATTTGACAGGTAGGATTTGCTTCCTCCCTTAGCCAGGTGGGGATATGTCTGGTTGTTTGCCTTAGCTGTGTCTGCCAGTTTCATTTGTGTGATGCAGTATTTTTTATTCTCCAACAATGGTTCTCTTGGACTTGGTGTAGAAGTATATTGTCATCGTGTCAATTTATCTTTTCTGTAATGTATACTTGTGACATGACATATAAAGGCCCCATGTTCCTAACCTTTTATCACCAGACCATTTTAGTGCATCAGAGCGGTTTCATAGAGTATGGAAATCTATACTTGCTATTATAGATGTACTGGGCAATAGAATAGCAGCCAATCACAGCTTTCTAAGGAAGGTAATACCTTTTATGTCAAGTTCAGTGCTTGAGTTAAGGGGTGTAGGCAGAATGAATGTGAGAACTCAGTGCCATTTAGTCAGATATGGGTGCACTGGACAACTACTATTTCAGCATTGTTGGCTAAATAGATAGCAACATCTCTTGTGGATGCTGATGTCATATACCAGGCCAGCCAGTGCTTTATGTTTAGCAGTCATGCACCTGCCCATGCTGAGGGATCAATACCACAGCTTCTCTTATCTTTTCCCAATGTTTCTCGTAAGCGATTGAATCACCAGTCCCCAGGCACATATGTGTTTATATCGGAGGCTACTCTGTAGAAGAAAAAGAAGAAGGCAACGGGTGTGACAGAAACAAGGTGACATCACAGAGGGATTGAAACTAAATTTTCAGCCCTTTGACAGATTTGGGGAGGTTATGCAAAACATACTGAAAAAATTACTTGAGGCTTAAATACACTTATTTTATGGATTACTTTGTTTAAGAAATGGTATTATTAAAAGTCTGTTAATGTACCAACAAGTATTGCAGCATGAATCTATTGGCACACCAAAAATATGTCTGGGAGGCTACAAATTAGGTTGTAATTTATCCAGTCCTCCCAACACCATCATACTTAGCAATAGAAACAGCTAAATGTTCTGCCAGCAAACTTCTAAAGGAAGTTGCAAACTTCTAAAGAAAGCTACCAGTGCACAATAACTCTGTGGCTGTCCTTAAAAGGGGCATGTATAGAGAGCTTAAGAAAAAATATTAATTGCCATATAACAAATTATATACTATTTTTTACCCACAGAAGAAAAGAAGGTATAGGATTATCCCTAGTTTGCTTCTACCAAATATATCTGGCTAGAGCTGAGGCAAAAGCACCAGGCTCTGCCAATTTGTATCTTTCTTGGGTGCTCCTGTGGATGGAAAATGCAGCTTGTTAAGCACTTGAATCATCAGCCTTATGTTCTGATGGTGAATTTGCACTCATGCATTAACTTGCAAATTGGCATGAAGTCTGTTTTGTTAGCAATTTTCCTTTTTAACCATACTTGAGTGAACAAGTTCTCTCTCTTTAAAAAAAGTGTGTATTCAACATTTCAGGTACCATTACTATGGCATTGCAGTGAAAGAAAGCTCCCAGTATTATGACGTGATGTATTCTAAGAAAGGAGCAGCCTGGGTCAATGAAACAGGAAAAAAAGAAGTAATCAAACAGACAGTGGCATATTCACCACGATCCAAACTTGGGACGTTGCTGCCAGAATTTCCAAATGTCAAAGATCTAAATCTGCCAGCCAGCTTGCCAGAAGAGAAGGTGACGCTAGTAAAATATTCATTGGCTTGCTTTGGTCTCTGCTTTTTCACTGTTGAGGAAAGGCTAACTTAAGTATGAAAAAGTGCCTCTTCAAAAGATTGAGTTTAAGAAGGCTGTGACTTGATTTATGAAGGACTTGATTGCTCGCTGTACTTGAAACAAATAATTTCTCCCTGATTTATGGTATTTATCCAGTACTCTATAGATGAAAGAGACTGTACCTTCTGTATTGGTTCAAAGTAGACAATACGTCAAAGATCCATGATTGAATTTTCCAATATTTCTTTAGTAAAAAAAAACACAACCCCACCAACTTAGGGAAAGTAGATTAGTGCAAAAAGGCAGAGAACCAATTTTTTTCCTGGCATCATATCCCTAACTTAATTACAATCCAAAGCTGCAACTAGCTACTCTCAGGAAGGAATCAGATGCAGTTAATATGTGGTGGTGGTAGCAAAATAATTTAATTTGGGCAAATGGCTCAAGCCCACCCCCAAGTATTGTGCTCCCAATCTTTCCTCCTCCCTTGAATGCTTTTAACTGAGAAACAAATTTAAGCAGAGAAATTGGATGGACAATTTGACAATTTCTCAGGGATAGGACTTTTCTCTCATAATGGGGAATTCAGAATTTTGAAGGAGTAACTTTCTAGTCCAGAATGCTTCTGCTGGAATATCTTACATTTGGTACTAAGCAGGCTTTCTGGAACATAATGCTCTGAGGCAAAGATGACACCCTTTTAGCAGCTTGCTTTGGAAACCACGATACATAGGTATAGTGTTAGGCTCTATCTGGATTAAGGTTTATAGTTACAGCTTATGAGACCTGAGATTGGTACTAGTGTTTTTGCTGCCTTGAGGTTTTAACCTTCTTCATCTCTATCTCCATTGCTAAGAATTTGTTAGGAGTTGGAGGTCATGATAGATTATACTAGAAATGTTGTTTTAAATATGATATGCTTAATAAGTCCTCTTTTTTATTCTTCTAGGTATCTACTTTTATAATGATGTACAGAACACACTGTCAAAGGATACTTGATACTGTAATAAGAGCCAACTTTGATGAGGTTTGTAACGAAGTAAAAGTTTTTCATGGGATAGTTTATATTCAGTTATATTTATTGACGGTAGTGAAAACGTTTATATTGACTGGCTACATTGCTCCAAGGTTCAAAGTGTTTTCCACTGAGAATCGGAACTGTTGGAGATAATAGCATGTGTTAGTTCTGTTGGGTGAAAAGATTCTGAGAATAAAGGAAGCTAATGAACAGGATGCCTCAATACAAGGAAGCTGAAGAAATGGTGCAATCAGGCAATATACTGAAAAATAAATTGGGAAGAACAGCAGTATAAGAAAAAGGCTTATGTAAAAGGATGGAGGAGATGAGCAATTGAGATCAGAAGTATTAATGAGATAGAAGACTGTAAAAAAGCCCTCTATATTACTCAAGATAACATAGATAATACATATGGAAAATAGAATAAATAAGTTTTTCCCTGTAGAGTGGAGTGGGGTTATCCAGATTCTAGTACACCCTTAGTCATGGAAGCTTACTGAATGACTTTGGGCCAGTTGTTCTTTCTCAGTTCATGCTCCCTCACAGAGTTGGGGAAAATAGGAAGAAGTGCTTTGTACATTGCCTTGAGCTCCTGAATTAAAGGGAGGATGGAAATTTATTAAGTACCTATACACATAGTATTTCATATCTATTATATACACACATCTATAGTTATATATAAATTTATACACATATACTTATGATTCATAAAGCTGAGAATGTCTATGGCTCAGTTTTATATGCAATAATATTTGAAAGAAATCTTAGAATTAGTTCTGCAATATTAGCTTGGTGAATATGTCTTATGGAAAATGGATGCCATTTTTTTAACACCAAGATCAACTAAACTAGTACAGAAAATTGATTTCCAAAGTTCCTGCTTGCTCTATTAAACCCCAACTTTAAAAATATCCTAGAGTTCTCTGCTTTTTGTTTCTCTTTCAGTTCTCATTCATATGATATTTTTTTCATGTAGCCAGTCCAGATAACCAATACCTGTATAATGGCACAAATCTAAGGCTTTGTTTGTTTGATTGTTTGTTTGTTTGCTGCCCATCTCGCCACAAGGCGACATTAATTTAGATTTATATCTTAAATATATTTGCAATGAATCCCAAAGGTGCTTTTTCAAGAGGCAACTGGACTTTCTTGTTTTTCTTTGAAGACATTTTGCTTCAGCTTCTTGGATGAGAAGTGAAACGTCTTCAAAGAAAACGAGAAAGTCCAATTTTCTTTTGGAAAAGCACCTTTGGGACAACCAGGACCTGGATGACTGAGAATCTCCATAGACATTTGCAATGAATGATAGTTAGTTACAGTCTATATAGGATGATTTAACTGCTTCCTACCCCTCAGTATAATGCCACTTTCCTGATTTTGATTGCTTTTATATTTGATATGAAATCTCTTTCATTATCATGAATGGGAACCAAGTTGCTGTCAACAGTCATGTATTTTCAGAGGAAATTTGTTAGGGCTCCTTGTTAGTGTAATGGTATGTGGGAATGGCCTTGGGCGATGGGGGAGGAGCTGCATGCAGGAGAACAAGAGAACATAAGAAACAGCTGAACCTGCAGATGGAAAGGGGGAATGGCAAACATCTCACAAGTTACCCTCCCTAGTGTTTTGGACTGTAAATACAAGGGGGGAGAAATGTACTTTCAGACTTGCAAGATTTTGTTAATGTAACCTCACAACAATGTATAAATAGTTCATCTAGGCATGCTTCTTATCTGGACTATCTAGCAAGGCTGATGAGCAGAATCAAACCCAGTGGTACATGGACATGAAAGAAAGAAGGCAGAATCCACCCTTTATTTGCAACTCCTTTTTTTTTCTTTTTCATCAGCAAACTGCCATGGGTGAAACATATCATTTGATGGTGTTTTCCAAAAAGAAAATCAGAAGTGTATTTCTGCCACTCTAGAAGATAGACAAATAATAATTTAAAAAAATTACAAATTCCATTTATTTCTTCTGTTTGGGTGCATTTCTAGGTTCAAAGTTTTCTTCTGCACTTTTGGCAAGGGATGCCACCTCACATGCTTCCTGTACTGGGTTCTTCCACTGTAGTAAATATAGTTGGAGTTTGTGATTCAATATTGTATAAAGCTATTTCTGGAGTTTTGATGCCAACAGTCTTGCAAGCATTACCTGATAGGTGAGTATATTTTATAGACTGACATTTGTGTGAAGGTATATGTGTGAGTTCGCTTGCAACATATGCCCTTTATACAGTTTAAATCAGGGGTCTTCAAACTTGGCCCTTTTATGACTTGTGGACTTCAACGCTGGCTGAGGAATTCTGGGAGTTGAAGTCCAGAAGTCATAAAAGGGCCAAGTTTGAAGACTCCTGGTTTAAATAAAGAATCTTTCTCGCACAAGACCAAGTGACATTTATGAATAATAAAACCAAATGGGTTTGACAGAACACTGCAGATTGAGTTCAAACATCGAAGGAATGGTGGATTTTCTCCATTTAGGAATGAAGGACAAATAAGTGGGCAATATATTTAAAATATTCTATACTTGCATGCTTCAGTTTTGTTCCCTTCCCTACAGTCTAAGAATTTTAGCATTTTGGCAGTCTGTTTAATACAAGTGCAGTCAATGACATTTTTTATTTATCAGGTTTTCTTCCTTGAGATTCCATCTTGAATAATGCTTTTTTGTGAGTGTTACAGATCTTCATTCCTACATTGTTTTCTATTCCAGCCCTAAATTAGTAGTCTATTGATGAGTTCAACATCTACTTCATATTTCCCAACCAGAGTATCTTAAGAACTAAATCTTCTTGTACATACTTTCTTGAACCCTGAGATCTCTAGATGGCTTTGTGGCCTGAGAACAGTCTTTATAAATGGTGGTCCCCCCTATTCTGAAATGCCCTCAGCAATACAGTATGTCTTGTCCCTGTTTTAGTATCATTTGTGGGGCTGGCAAGATACAGTATACTTTTGTCCTCAGTTCTTAAACATGAAATACCCTAGATAGTAATGGAATCATTTAATTCAATCTGTTTCAGTTATTCCTGCTAACTAAAGTAGATAACTGTGGTTACTTTAGTAGTAGTAGTAGCAGCAGCAGTAGTAGTAGCAATAACATTTATTATTCTAGGTTTTAAACATTAAACACCTCTGCAAATTAATGTTATATAGCAATTATGGATCATAATTTTGAAAAGTGGCATAGTTCTGAAGAATGGAATATATCTTATTTAATTTATTTTTTTTAAGATCTGGGAGGAACATCAGATGCAAGCATTTGTACATTCATTTCAGAACTCTTTAGATTACTTTTTCTGTATACTTTGGTGTACTTTTCAGATTCCTTATTATTAGGTAGCTGTAACATAATATATATTCTCAGTGCAATCCTATGCATGTAACTGGGAATTAGTTCTCACAAAGTTGTGGAACTAATGCTAGATACATCAGGTTAGGAAAAATTTCCAGTTTTGAACTATAGGACTAAAAATTGAGGAGTTGCACAGATAATATTTTCCTGCTTTTCTTCTGCAAAAGACTCTTAATATATGTTCCTGAAGTGGTACTTTTCTTTTCAGCTTAACACAGGTGATCCGCAAGTTTGCCAAACAGCTGGATGAATGGCTAAAGGTAGCTCTTCATGACTTGCCTGAAAACCTACGAAATATCAAGTTTGAATGTACGTGTTACATACTTCCTTAATACAAGCAGAAAAATTGTTTGTGATGCTGTAACATTAAAGTTAAAGATATTAATCAAAAGATAGTATGCTGATACCAGTAGAACTTTAAAAAAATGCAAATGATTTTTTTTTAAATGAAAGAAACAGGTCAGATAAAGAATTCAATTCCCATCACTACATATGTGGTATGGCAATATTCTTAATCAGATCAGTCCATTCTATGTTCTATGAGTAATTTAAAAAAAAAACTGAAAGGGCAGCTATAGAACACATATATTCTATGTTGTGGTTTTCTTATTTACCTACCTCAATAACACGTGGAAGGTAGGGCAGTACGTATGAATAGATTTAAGGGTGAATTAGGTCCACTCCTATTTTTTTAATCTACAACAATTAAATTTATTCTTCCAAAATCAGGATGCTGAAATGAAGAAAGCTTGGAATAACTACTAGATTTTATGTAAAAAAGCTATTCAGATATCAGAAACAAATGCTTAGAATAAACTTGAAGGCATTCTTTAATTTAATGAAAGGAGTAGGCAACACAGTGTCTTTTGTGTCAAAATAATATATAATAATCCAAGAAAGCATTGGCAATCTTCCCAAATGTAAAAATGCCACAAATCTCACATGATCTTAGGCATGATATTGCCGAAAATGTTTAGGACTTTTAGGAGACATTTTGATAACTTTTTAAAAGTCTCAATATGCAAAATTACATACATGCTTGAAAAGGTGCTCTGTGTCTTAAGATCCTAACACGGTTTAAAAGAACAATAAGCATTGCATCTCTAATTTATCAATCACTAATCATCTCTAATTAGTTTTGTCAATTCTTTCAGTAATATGTGTGTATATCACTGACTGGTCATAGTGATGAAGCCATATTAGTTACAATTAATTGATAAGTCTCCTGTCTTTGTGGAACAAATTAAACATTCTCTCAAGGGATGGCCTGCAAATGCAAGCAATCAAGCACCTCTTCAAACTACAGTCCGAGGCCTTTGCTCAAGTGTCAAAGTTTAAAAAATGAAGACAATCAAATTATCCCATCTCCACAGGAAGGGCACTACACTCTTTCTCTGTAGATGCCTGCCTTGAACATTATATTTTGAGAAAGTCTGCTTTATTTCATCAATCCTGCTCCTTTTATATGGCTAACTTCCACATCACAAGTTTTTTTGAAGAGAGAGAATGTGGGCGAAGTTGAAAAGGGGAGGGAAAAATTCATTTAGGAGACGGATTAACCATTGATCAACAAGAATGATTAAAAGCACCTTTGTTGAGGAGACTCAGAAAATGACCCATTCAACAACATGATTTTGTAATTTAATAATTTATTGAAATAATCCAAGGCATGTTCCTTTCCTCAAAATGAATATGTTTTACTATATGTTTTGGAATTGATCTTAGTAAAGCAGAGTTGCAGCCAGAGAGATCAGTGTGAATTCTCTTCACTTTAGTGAAGTCATATAGTATTGGAGCTATTTGAAAAATCTCTGGAATCTGGATGCTAGCTTGTACATACAAGCAATATCATTGATTTCAGCATATTTTTTATTTACCTGTGGTAAAAAGATTAATACTATATAGTATTAGGATTTACCCAACGAAATATAGATATAAAGGTCACACTATTGATCAGTAGATAAAGAGATAGATAAATAGCATGGATTTTATTCTGTGCATGGCCTTGCCAATATGTTTACATAGCATACATTTAATCTTCATTTGTGTACTGCAGTCATTAATCATAAACCAGAGAATCTTAGTTCACTTGATATCAATTACACAGTCCTAGCAACAAGAGGAAGACTTTCTATGGTGAATGACCTACTTCTTCGATTTTTGTTGGAATGGAAAGCAGAATTACTAACCCAGTTTCATCCAGTTGGAGTCTGTAGATCTAGGCTATAATTGTGTCAGAAGTGAGGAGGCTTTGGATATTATGAATCTAAAACTACTTTTGACACTTCCGGGTAATAGCCCTATTGGAGACTTTCTGGTCATGGGAACCAGCAAATCAGCACACACAGAACTTTCTGCAGGAACATAGAATTAAGGATCGTTCTACTTCAATTTGATCATCAATAGTTAACTTTCAATGGGATTTAAGGTCATTGATTTTATTGGGTAATGATTTCTATCCCAAACATGCTTTTTAAAAAATGCCTAAAATATGTATATTCACATAACATGTGTGTGTGTGTGTGTGTGTGTGTGTAGTTCTTACAAAACAAAATCGTTAAAGATGGTTGCTGTTAGCAGAGTTAAAAGAAGATATGCTATATATTGTTTGGTGCCAAATAACCATTCTAGCTAACAACATAAATAATCTCCTTCATTGTCAGTATCCAGAAGATTTTCTCAGATTCTTCGGAGGCAGACATCATTAAACCATCTATGCCAGGTATTTTATCTTTTTTTTGTTATGTTTATTTTATTCCTCAGCAAGTACACATATGTTAGTTCTCAGATAAATGATTTTCATGCATCTGAAAAATCAAGGCATTCAGAGTTAAATGAAGCAGAAAAGCCATAGCTGCTTGCTATGTGGTTGGCTTAAATTATTTTCTATATTCTGGGACGATAGGCCTATCAATGATGACTAATGTCTGTATGCAGTTTCTAGAACCCCAGAGAGAAAGTCTCAAATAATAGCTGCTAGGAAGCAAAAGTAAAAGAGGACTTATACCCTCATTTCCATTCATTGGATCCTAAGAATTATCTGTCTGGCCTCTGTGAGACCCATAATGCTGAACTAAATAGAATTTTGACTAGATCTGTAATATTGCTTCTTATATTTTCCCATTTTATACACCTCTTCCCTTGCTGTTATCTAACTGGGGAGTTACAGCAACTGTAAAGGAAACATGTTGGAAATAATATTTGCATTGATTTTATCTTGCTGTCTCAGTTTTCCCCCATCTTATCTATCCTTTATCTTCACTTTATGACCAAATAAAGATGAAAACAGTTTATAAGCACTTTGAGCAAAATTGTCTTACTCCAATATGTTGAATGGCCTCTAATATACTACCACAATGAAATCTTTAGTAGCAGCAGTAAAAGCAATGCAGATAGTTGCAATGAAGTTCCCCTCAGTCTTCCTAACTATCTTAAAATCCCAAATAGCATCTGAATAAATACAGACTGTTCTGTTGAGTAGTCTGTCCATTGTCATGCATGAAAGTCCCACCCTCAGACTTAAGTTATAAACAGTCTCTGATGTTCCACTTCCACATCCCTTTCTAGGTACACAAGACCAAGTTTGTTCAGTTTTATTAGTATTTGACATGTTCTGAGATAGGGCCTAGTTCCAATATTGAAAACATGCTTCAGGTACTTTACTTACTTTAGACGTGTGAGGATTTCAAATAATTGTTTTAATTATTTTGAAGTTGTGACTGAATGTACTATTTAAATCATTGTGATCATTTCAAAAGTAAAAGTCTAGATACAAATAATCTGAATTTAAGGGAGACAATGAAGCATGAAGAATGAAGAAAATACCTTTTCCCCCAAATGAAGGAGAAGTATAGTATTACCTTAAATTTAGAACTTCCACATGAAATCTGTAATTTGAGAGGACTGGGAAAAGTTACATTCAAATTACCTACTGCACTCCATAATTTTTCCAGAACCTAAGGAGAAAAATCACCTTAGCAGAATCCTATCACAAAACCATATGAAGGGATAATGGGATATTATCTAAGGTAATAAATTCTAAGCTAATGAGTTGTTTGAATTGGATTATAGGCATCAAGAACTGTGATCCACAGTGCAGATATTACATTCCAAATGCTGGAAGACTGGAGGAATGTGGATCTTAATAGTATCACTAAACAAACACTATACACCATGGAAGATTCACAAGAGGAGCACAGGAAACTTATAATACAACGTAAGATTATAAGACTTTCAACTAAGAGAAATTAGCTCCAAATGTTAACAAAACTGAATGTGCTAGCATTGTTGCTTCTAAAATCAGCTCAGATGAAAAAAGATTCCAATTTTTCCCCACCTCCTCTAAATGTGATGGTAACACAGATGATGTGGGAGAAATATTGGTTGCCTAACACTTTCTCCGCTTTCTGTTAAATTTCTCTTTGCTCTCCAACAACTTATCTATCACAATGGAAAGTAGAGTAGGGCAGGACACTTCCATACAAGGGTTTTACTATGCAATCTTGGGTATGTTTACTAACAGCAAATCCTACAATATTTAATTGTTAAAGGTAAGCATGCATAAAGTTGCAATCTGAATCCCCTGTAGCATTTCTGCCTCTTAAATGCAGTTGTAAAACTTAATGCTACCTAGATTCATATTTCCATAATACGCCAGGAGAGTGGCTCATATGCACTTTAGCACTTCTTACTTATAACATCTCAAAACCTGTTTCCCTCCCATTACCACTTTACAATTCTTTTTAAGAAAACATGTTTTTTGTGACTACACTCTAGCTGCACTTTAAGAAATGGTTTCATCTTTGAAACATTCTTTCAAGGAAGAATGTATTTGAATGTACAGCCAATTAAAAGCAGTGCAGATTAGATACATTCCAAGTACTCCAAAGACTTGGACTGGAGGTTCCTTATATGGGTAAACATTTCTATGAAGATGATTGCAAAGCTGGACATTTTCCTGAATGGTTCAGGATGCTTCCGTTTCAAGGAAGAACACTTGCTGAATGCCATTTTAGCTCAGTTTTCAGAGGGAAGAAACATCTAATGAATGTTTAACTAGTAAGGATTTAGTATAGGACTGTAGTTGCGATGAGTGACTATTTCACCAATTTGCAATGCAGTAAAGAATTACTTTCAGAAATCTTATGATATTTTTTTTATATTAAATAAGAACATCTTCTAGATAATATCTTGAGAAACTATTAAAGAAATATATCATCAAGATCAACGAGACATCTGGCAATAAGGTTTCTGATATTTAGAAAATTTAAAAAAAATACAAATCACAAATCCCACTAAGTATATATTGAGTAAATTAGGCTAATATTAAATAAGATGTTCTTTCGGATGATGTAACACAAAGAAGATGGATTTGTTTGTTTGTTTGTTTTTAAAAATGTAACATAGAATCCCCTTATGTTCCACCAATGTGTCCTGTATTTATAAGTAACTCTAAATAATTTAGGCAAAATTAACTTGCTTTTATGAGCTTTAACTTCTATTAACAGTATCATCTCTGGTCATCTTCAGATGTGTACCTCTGAAGAGTACCAGGTTAGAAAAGACTGACTTAACACAATTGGTTCTATATACAATAAAGGATAAAACTGAAATCTCAAGATTCCTTAAACTCTTTGTTAGACAATCATTCATTACCCAAATAAAAATAATAATGTAATGATTTAACTTGGACTGCCTGGAGACTAAAAGTATCAGTTAAAGTAGAGAATATAGATCATAATTTGCATAAACACAATGTTTTCTGACATCCCCTTTTATAACCTCTACATTCTCTCCCTCATTAATTATTTTGAAAATTAAAAATATCCAATTTTTCACTGACCATTTTCAAGCTCTTTCTCATAGCATCCTTCTGTTATGTACATTTCTCTGGCTCATACCTTTTCCCATTTTCCAAACTTAATTACAGAACATTTTAACTTTCTATCTGATTAAAAATAAAATAAAATAATGTAGGCAGTTCACTATTCCTAGTTAAGCCCATACAATAACTACCAACATTGATTATTTGAAAAATTTTATATATGTATATAAATTTAATGTTTTGTTTACTAACATATTGTCTGTTTTTTAACATGTAGCCTGCTAATTCTTAAAAATTCCTAATTCTTAAAAATCTAATCCAAAGTAGTTTGCATTATACTAAATTGGATTTTGCATGCTACAAAATATAGCAACAAAAAACAGCAAATTCAAAATCAACAACTATTTTTGCTTTCCTCCCTTTTTAAAGGATATTTTAAAAAAAACAAATAGTGAAGACCCTGCACTGAACTCAGAGATTCAAAAAGATCTTTGAAATCCTTTTCATTATTCTTAAAAATAATTTAATTAATTTTGGTTTTTTTTAAGGTTAATTTATTCTCAATGATATACTGGCCGCTTATTGTTCAACTTCTTTGCAACTTCATCTATTTATCGATATTATGTATTTGCATCATTTTTCTCTTTTTCTTTTGGTTTTTCTTTTATTTTCCCTTAGAAAACTTCTAAAAACATTTTTTAAAAATACAAAAACAATATTTAAAAAACAACTGAGATAACATGATAATAAAAACAAAAGCAAACCCGAACCATTTCTTTAGATATACAAATTAAAGCAAGCTGCTCAGAATAAAAATGTCTTCTTTCCACTGCTTCATAATTTTTGTAAAACCTTTTTAGAGAGAGAGAGAGAGAGTGATTTTGTAGCTTAATGCTTATTTTGTTATGGAATTCACTTTGACCAGACATGGCGATACTACCACTTTAGATTATTTTGAAGGACTAGAAAAATCCATAGTGGTAAGAATATATTTGTTTGTTTCAAACATTCATGTAGCCATTCATCTTCTATCAAATTCTGAGATGCTTACAACCAAGAGATAAAACAACATATTTTTTCAATAAAAATTATTAAAACCAAACATTAAAATCCAAGGTGCTGGCGCCATGGCTAAGCTTGCATGCAGCTCACAACAAGTAGTAATAGCAATAGCACTTTATACTTACATACCGCTTCATAGTGCTTTACAGCCCTCCCTAAGCAATTTACCGAGTTAGCATGTTGTCCCCAACAATCTGGGTCCTCATTTTACCAACTTCGGAAGGATGGAAGGCTGAGTCAACCTGAGCCTGTCAGGATTGAACTCCTGACAGTGGGCAGAGTTAGCCTGCAATACTGTATTCTAACCACTGTGCCGCCATGGCTCTTTCAAGTACATCTCATAATCTCACTCAATCCCAGTGCATAGAGTAGAAGTCAGATCTTAAGTGGTTTTTGGAAGGTTAAAAGGGTGGGGGCCTACCAAGACTCAAAAGGAAGGGTCTTCCAAGCAGCAGGGACTGCCGTGAGAAGGCACAATTCCTAGGTCCTATAGGTTAGCAACATTTAAGGGAGGAGAGGAGACTAGAAATGTGCCCACTTATCCAATTTGGTAGGACAGGTTAGGTGTTCTTAGGGAGAGGTGGTTCTGCAAATAAATTGGTCATTGAATGACCAATGACTATAATACTTCATAAGAGCATAACTTCAGTAGCAAGTACAATTAGCAGAAAGCAAATGTGGAAGAGAGAACCTGATGTTCTAATTATGAGCTTTCAGGATGTATCTCAATAGCCATTGCAGTCTACATAGAATGTATAATCTATATAAAACTTTGACCTGATCCAACCAGACTCTCATGGTACCATGATTTTTAATGTGCTTCTAAGGCTGCGTGATAGTTACGAAACACACCAGTCGTGTTTATCTAGAAGTCAGTCAGCTTTTGTCCAGCTTTCACTAGAATTTTATTTATGCATAATTCAAAATATCTACATTTGTTTATTGAAAGAATGTTTGGGGTGGCAACTTAATAATGCTATATAATACACATTCATGTGTATTATAAGATCATTTGGACAGTTGCAAAATAAAATATTTATAAAAGTAAAAATACAATAAAACATGCTCACTGCTTATTTTCCTGATGTATCCCTATGGGCAACCCTGTGCCCAATTATCTCTAAACATCTCATAGCATTCTTGAAATCACAGAAAAGTGTATTTTAGGTATTGCAAATAACTGTTGCTTCTTTTCTACAGAATGTTTCTTGATGAGAAGGTGTTGCCTGTCCTGCATTTAAATAGCATCTTGATGTATTTTTAAATGAATTTCATGCATGACCTTTTCTATTCTAAAGGGTCAGAGTCTTGATTTAGTCTTGGAAGAATGACTCTCAGAATGGACTCTGACTTTTCCTTACAGATAAACAATACTGGAAAACATAGCAAAAAATCATGCAAAACTACTGATTATAGGCAATGTGACTAGGAAGGACTATATAACCAGAGGTGTTACCACATTACAAAAAAGATGTTGAGACTTTAGAAAAAGTACAAAGCAACTAAGACGATTAAAGGCCTGGAGATTAAAACATATGAAGAATGGTTACAGGATTTGGGACTGGCCATTCTAGAGAAAAGAAGGACTGTGGGGAACATGATAGCAGTATTCCAGTATTTGAGAGGCTGCCACAAAGAAGGGGCAGGCTCAATTTATTTTCCAAAGCACGTGAGATAGGATAAGAAACAATGGATGGAAACTAATCAAAAAGAGAAGCAACCTGGAATTAAGGAGAAACTTCCTAACAGTGAGGACAATTAACTAGTGGAACAGCTTGCCTTCAGACTTTGTGGGTGCTTCATCACTGGAGGTTTTTAAGAAGAGACTGGACAATCACTTGTCTGAAATGGTATAGGATCTCCTTCTTGAGCAGGGGGCTGGACTAGAAGACCTGCAAGGTCCCTTCCAGCTCTATTCTGATTCTGATTCTGGTTATAAGCTGGGCAACTATATAAATATTTTAAATAAATAAATAGGAATAGTCATGACAAACAATTTAACTTTTCTCTTCTTAAATATAGCATTAATTTTCTGTTATTTAATTTAGCTAAGGAATTTGTATAACTGTTCATTTGCTTTCATTTGTCATCTAAGAGACAACAGCAATTAATGATTTGGATTCCTGGGGTTTTATTTTGCCAGTATATCAGGAATTTGATCACCTTTTGGAAGAGCAGTCACCCATTGAATCATACATCGAATGGCTGGATTCCATGGTGGATAGATGTGTTGTGAAGGTCAGTAAAAAAAAGCAAAGGATGAAAGAAGCTAATCACATGGTGTATAAACCCTCATAAAACCTCCACATGTGTAGTTCTAAATCCAGTACTGGTTAATTTCTATTTAATAACTGGAGCTGAAGGCAACTTCTTGAAGCAACTTCCAAACTTGAGGATTTTTTCCCCTTCAGTTCAGGAGACAATGTTTTGGTGATGTCAAGAGCATATTAGCCAAAGTGGTAATGCAGGTACATAGGAAGCTTAACATATGAGTCAGATCACTGATTCAATGATCCCATTATTGTCTGACAGGTAGCACCTGTTCAGTCTTTCAAACAGAGATCTTTCTCAGTCAGTCAGGAAATGATGGGGACCTTTTGCATGCAAATCATGGTTTCTACCAATAAACTACAGCCATCTCTGGCCAGAACTGGAAAGGAACAGTAGTTTAGAGTCAGCTGGTAGCTGGAACAGGGGTGAGGAGTTTGTAGTAAACTCTTTTTTATTTGAAATATCAATATTGGCATGTGTTATGTTTCTTTCTGAAATCCTTTGTGACTTGAACAGTTTTCATATCCATGTACCTTTGATATGAGAACTGCAACTGTTCTGTAACAATAAAACAAGTTTATAGTCATATTTCCTTAACTCCTGCTCTAACATATTCATTTTTTTGATAATAAATTGATCAGAAAATAGTATTTTTTTTAATGTTATGGGTTGAAAAGCATGACACATCTATTATTTATTCAACCAATTTCAGCAATTTCTTAGCAAACCAAAACATTGCAATATAACCAATATATTTTTATAAGCAAATGTGGTTTGTTTGCTTTCAGTGCTTGCTGTTTTTGATTTCAAGATTTGCTGTACCAAATCTATTTGCTGTGGGTCACAGTAATTATAGTAAACTTTTTGCAAGTGAGTTGTAAGTGATGAATTGCTTGAGACTATAATGGGGACAGAAAAAGAGCAAATGATTTGGAAGCTCCAATGTGACCTACCTTGACTAGATATACTTATTTACCTGGAGCCTATATGGATTCATGGGTTTTGTCTGAATTATCTGACACCACATGAGGTTCCTGGAGTACTTCACTGTATTTCACTGTACAAATCTATCAGGGGAATCCCAAAATAGAAAACAACAACAAAAATAAAAAAGAGGGGGGGAAACTTTGTTGATTTGAACAATGACAATAAAATTGAAATATGAACTAAAAAGTTTTATTCTTTCCATTGCATTTGCAAAGTTATAAATAATGTTAAATGGGAAGTATTCACTTTCTGAAGATGTTAATTGAGACAGTTTGGAGGCTCTGGTACTGAAATTTTCAGAAGTATTTTGTATTCCATAAGATCATTTTCACGCACCTGTATCTCACCCTTTCCCTTAGTTTCACAAAAACATTACTGTATTTCTTTCTCCCTTTTCAAGTCTAAATTCATTTTCTTTACCATTTACTTCTCTCACACAGTTGCAATCTTCCATATGCCATCATCATCATCTTCAGATTGGCTGGTATATATTGACCTCTGTTATTTATCATGTTTTATCAACTGAGACATTCATATGACAAAGAAGATATAGACTAAATTATCAGCCTTATACTGTTGTCCATATGCAACATTGCCTACTAATATTAATGCCAGTGCCAATCGGATTTGACACATTTTGGCAACAATTGCAATTTTAGCTAAATAGGCTCATGCTATTCTCTGTTAACAAAGATCTCTAATCTAACGGCTACCTTGCAACCCAACGTACTACAGTCGGCATCTCTCCTACAAGAATGCAGCATAGGCAAAATATTGACATATACTCGGGATGATACCTTGTAAGCACACTTGGATCACTTGTTTCTTTTTATTGACAGGTAGCTGCAAAAAGACCGGGTTACTTGAAGAAAGTGGCTCCGCAGTTCCTCTTGATGTGGTCCTGTTTTGGCACAAGAGTAATTCGGGATATGACTTTGCATAGTGCACCTAGCTTCGGTACTTTTTTTTTCTTTCTGGGATTTGAGGAAGAGCAATTTTGCACCATAATAAAAAAAAGTGGGGACGGAGAAGTTTCATATCTTTCCATGTATACAAGGTTAGGGAGTGGCTGTTTTCAAGGAGAAAATGGGCTCCAGTGGAGTTGAAGGTAGTAATAATGGTGATGATAGTTTTTGAGAAAAAAATGTTCTGCTTTTTTTTTCTACAACCCTAACCGTCTACCCAAATAACCAGTTTCTATTGTGGCATAATACAGGTAGTTCTTATGACCACAATTGAGTCCAAAATTTCTGTTGCTAAGCAAGACAGTTATTAAATGAATTTTGCCTCATTTTACGACTTTTCTTGCCACAGTTGTTAAGTGAATCACTGTAGCTGTTAAGTTAGTAACATGGTTGTTAAGTGACTCGGGCTTCCTCATGGACTTTGCTTGTCAAAAGATCGCAAAAGAGGATCACATGACCCTGGGACGCTGCAACCACCATAAATATGAGCCGGTTGCCAAGTGTCTGAATTTTGATCACGTGATCCTGGGCATGCTGCAATGGTTGTTAGTGTGAAAAACGGTCATAAGTCACTTTTTTCACTGCCCTTGTAACTTTGAATGGTCACTCAATGAACTGTTGTAAGTCAAGAACTACCTGTATAAAAAGATAATTGTTGAAATTAACAATAAGAGGAGTTTGATGGTAGAATTTCTTATCCAGAGAATTTCCCCTTTACTGGATATATTCAGTTAGAGCAAACATGTCAAACTCGCGACGTCACATGACGTTGCGCAATGTATCGGGACGGTTTTGCCATTGCCGGCAATGGGGTGGGCGCGGCTTCCGGATGACGCGTCCGGCCCATGGGCCGGCAGTTTGACACCCCTGAGTTAGAGGCTAGACAGCCATCTGTCAAGGATCCTTTAATTCCATAGGACAAGAGGTGAACCCATCCATTTTTGATGTGGACATGGAGGGAGGCAGGAAGCAGTATTAGAATAATATACTTTTTCACATTTTAAAAAATTGATAACCCTAATGTAGGCAACAGAGAAGCTCAAGTAGCCCAAATAATATAAAATAAGCAAATACACTGAATATTATTAAATAATAAACATGTATAAAATCACAGTGTAAACAATAATTTAATGTCCTTTCATATTATCTTAACTTAAGTTGATATGGCTATTTTTGCATCTTAACATTGAATTTCTCCCTACATATTACATAGTTATTTGATAAGAGAGATAAATATTAATGTGTAAGGAGAGGTTAGAAAGAAACAAAAGAAAAATCTTGGCTTGACTGAAAGGCAATCATACTAGAATATTGTCCTCAAGCAGGTCCAGGTTTTGACCAAGTTTAAGTAAGATTGGCTGTTTTTTGCATTTGCTTCAAATCTTTGGGAGCTGATATATAACAGAAAGTTGAGATTATCAAATTATCAAATCAGATTGAAAAAATACAATCATTAACTCTGCCTGAAATTGATAATTATTATAAAGGTCATTCTAGACACGGCAATTTTCTAGTCCCCCCAGAGGGTGCTCTATTTCCTCTGACGCAATCTTCCCTAATCTGATGTCTTGTATATCTGATAAATTTCAACTGCTGATTAGAAAGGCTAAATCCAATATATATGGAACCAGGCTTTTATAATTAGTATCTGAGTTAAAAACCAAATGTCATCCATCCTCCATTCCGCATGTAGAACCAGTATGCCATACTGCTGGGAGAGCCTGTGCAATGCCAGAGCTAAGGCGTTATACGTACACCAGGAAGATGCATCAGCTGTAAAAGCTCCCTGGGTGACTTTGGGCCAGAGTCTCTCTCCAAAGTCATTCTTGTAGGGCAAAGCATAACTGCTGCCTACATCACCCTGAGCTCTTGGATGGATGGTAGGATAGTCATCTAACAAAATAAATAAATAAAATTTTGAAGCTGGCCAGCTTATTCTGCCACTTTACCAGTTTGAGGAAGCAGGACACATGCACTCATTTTCTTCATATTAGGTTGCTATTAATTTGTCTGTTTGGTATTTTGGTCTTTAAAGGTGCCATTATTCCAATCTGCTCTCAGTTGTCAGATTCAGCAGTGTGCAAATGCAATAAATAAATTTGTTTCATCCACTAGAACAGGGCTTTTCAACCTTTTCACCCATTGTACCACATTTAGGATATGGCAACATCCGAGTACCACCAGTCGCCTAGCAAGGTGTCAAAAACTTGATGACAAAAAAAAAAAAAGAAAAAAGTGATAAAGTACAAGTAGTCTTCGACTTACAACAGTTTGCTTAGTGACTGTTCGAAGTTACAATGGCACTGAAAAAAGTGCCCCCAAGCCACAGCCGAGCAAGACACCTGCCTGCCCGCTCGGCAGCGCTTTTCCTCCTGTCCGAGGTTTTCATTGTTGTGAGCATTTCTGTTGAGGATTGGCAGTGGGGGTGGGGTGGGGGGGGGTGTTTGGTTTTTATTCCCCCCATCTGCTGGGTGGTTGCAGCAGATTTTGGTCAGTTCACATGACCCTGGGACACTGTGACTGTCATAAATATGAATCAGTTGCCAAGCATCTGAATGTAAATCACAAGACCCTGGAGATGCTGCAACATTCCAGCTGATCAGCGCTTCTTCTGGGCTCAGCAGAAGCACCAGGATCAGTGCTGCTTTCCAGCTGGAGCCTGGTGCTGATCCTGGTGCTTCCACTGAGCCCTGACAGCCCTGAAGAAGCGCCAATCAGCTGGAAAGCGGCACTGATCCTGACGCTTCTGCTGAGCTGACAGCCTTGCAGCTCCAGCCGTCTCTCACTCAGGCTTGTGCAGTGCTGCCACTGGTTCAGCTCATTCCCCTCCCCCACTACCACTTTTCTAGGATGGTTGCGTACCACCTGCCAGGTGCCAATGTACCACAGGTGGTACCCGTACCACTGGTTGAAAAGCCCTGCACTAGAAGGCAATTGATGA
The DNA here is from genome assembly GCA_023970755.1 of Azemiops feae. Lineage (NCBI taxonomy): Eukaryota > Metazoa > Chordata > Lepidosauria > Squamata > Viperidae > Azemiops > Azemiops feae. The sequence goes on along the minus strand of JALGBA010004230.1, from coordinate 1,261,233 downwards.
GAAGCTGGGGAAGAACAATTGAGAGATCTGTTTCACACTGCCCAGTGACAGAGCTGAACCAGCACTATGGAAAGCACCAAACTGATATTACGCAAAGCAGAGTTTTCTTATCATATTTATTGTAAAGCAAATTCCTTGATTGCACTAGATTTGCTGTTTATTCAGAAGTGTACCCAGTGTGATTGACAACCACAACAGTTTTTTTAATAACATTTCCTTCTATTGCTAACCGCTAGCTTAGTCTAGCGGTTAAAGCATGAGGCAAGGAATCAAGCAACTCTTAGTTCCAGTCTTACCCTAATCCGCTAAATAAACTTGGCTCTGTCACTTCTTTTAGCTCTAGAAATATTGAGCTGGCAAGCCGCTTTCAAAAAAGGCTGCCAAGAGAACTGCAGACAACAGTTGCCAGAAGTCAAAACTGACTCAAAGGCACAGCACTTTTGTCTATCAAGCAACTGATTGGTGGGCAGGCAGGAGCAGTGAAACTCCACACCCATGGCCAGCCTCTTTGTGTGTTTGATAGCGTCTCTCATATTGCCTGCAACCAGAGCGGATTACCCCAACTGCCCCCCTTGGGTACCATAGTTTCTTTCTTTCACTTGGGGCTCACAATTAAGTGATTAATAGCAGGACTGTAAACGCCAATGTCTTTCATGCAAATGGCATTCACTTTTTTCCTCACATTATTTTGTCACCAGGATCTTTTCACCTTATTCACCTGATGTTTGATGACTATGTGTTGTACTTGTTAGAATCACTCCACTGCCAGGAGAGAGCCAATGAACTGATGAGGGCGATGAAAGGTGGCACTGGAATAGGTAAGGTGGTTCTCTTGAAGTTACATCAATCTACCCCAAATGGTCCCATGTTTGTCTATGTTTGTTATTATTAGAATAGTAGGAAAAAAATGTGGCAATGGAACATCTGCTTTTGTGTGTGGTACTAAGGACAAAAATTGATTAGGCCTGACTGTGTTTGCACATTATAATAAGTCATAATGAAATGACTGGCTTTGACTTATTTTTTTATATGATTCCCCGTCATTTGGATTTCTGTACCCTGGGTTCTGGGTTAATGCTCAGTGGTTACAAAGATGCTTTGCGGGGGGGGGGGGAACTACTATGTCTTTGTTAGGGAGCTGGGCTAGAAGCACCTGTGGACATTATGGGCTAGATGAAAATTTTATAAATCAAGAAGCTATATGGTATGAACTTACCCTTTAGCATGTATCTTGTCTAAATCAGGGCAAAGGAAACACTTCAGTTTGCAGGCTTGAAGCCTTAGAAACTATTAAACTGATTTCATAGAAAGGTCAGAAAGCTTTAATTCCCAAGTAGAAGAGTGTGGCGCCTTCCATATGTAATCTCTGTAGAGCAGGAAGGACTTCCATTTTGCATCTGCAACCTTCTTTCAGGCCTGGATTAACCATTCAGCAAAATAAGCATGTGTTTAGGGCACCAAGGTAGAGGGGGTACCACTGAGTTTTTTCCGCTAATTATCATCTTAATTCTTTTACTGCCATACTTGATTTTCAATAATTTTTTTATATTTGCATTTTCCCTTTTGCAAAAGGCACTAAAGGCTTATTTGCTGGTGCATTACATAGAAGAGGAAGTCTTATCAACAGTGCCAACCAAAGTTTTCTAAAGACTGCTTTATACAAAGTTCTCTCTCCTACTTTAGCAAAATAGGAACAATGTCCTTTCCTGCCGGATCAGAAAGGCACATTAAAATCGCAGTTGCTTCCAAATTACTCTCAAATGTAGCTGCTATTATGCAGTAGCATTCCCAGAAGATCACAATTCCCACCAGTTTTCTCCAATTTGATGCCTTGCAGTTGTGTTACATGTAAACTCCTGTTATATCCAGATAGTTTGGCCGGTTAACTTCAGCTCTCTAAACCCAGATTTCTCATTCTAGAGATTCTCAATGCACCAGGACTGGTTCCACTATATTATCTACTTATTTTTTTTAAACTAGGCATTCCGCTAAATTAACTTAACTCATTTGATTTAGGTTTATTTATTTTATTTACATTTATTAATAAATATCAACAGTAATTAACATTCATTCATTATCAATTTTATTTATTTATTTTATATCCTGCCTTTATTATTTTTACAAATAACTCAAGACAGCAAACATACCTAATACTCCTTCCTCCTCCTTCCCCCCCCCCCAACAACAGTGGGTTGGCCAGAGAGAGAGAACAGCTGACCCACCAGAAAAGCTTCTCTTAAGGCATGACAGATGTTTGTACTAAAGTGCCTTGCGATAAAGTAAAGTCTGCTTTGGGAGCTTGCAATATTCACTTAGAATTTTATTGAAGATGTGCATCCTAAAAAAAAAAGAAAGAATAAATACAGAAAAAAGAATGCTGGGATATAATTCTGATGTTTATATTTTCTACTCCTTTTTCTCCTGGCTGCAGTTGAAGTACGAGAAGAGATCACAGTGGCAGAACCTGTCCCATCGAGTCCCTCCCCTGTTGCTTTTTCTCCAGCGAAATCTGCCACCTCAGTGGATGTTCCATCCGTTCCCTCTCCTATAACCAGCCAGTCCCCAGAGTATGCTGGCTTAGCAACCTCCACAGGTTGGTAAGACTAAGTAGAACTGTAGACTTTTGAAAGGATAATGTTGACCTAAAACTGCAAGGGAGGAAGAAGTTTTCATTACACTTCAAATTTATACAGAATGAGAAATACAATAATTTCTTTAAGACTATCTGATCATCAGTAGCATCAGTGAATTATTAGGCGCAGAGTTGCAAAATTTATCTGTCTTTTTAACATCATATCAAATCCTTTGGATAAAACTGGAGGCAGATCAGGGATGGGATTTGCTGATTTAGTTATTAGCAAAATTTAGATTCTACCCAACTCTAAGCAACTCTGTGTGGCTTATGTTAAAAATAATAATAATAAAAAGAAACCAATAGAAAATCCCATGCTTTTGGCAGCACATTCCCTCAGACAGAAAACATCACCAATAAGGCTCCACAGATATTCTAGCCCAAGCCCTGGAAGAACAGCCAATTTTTAGAACATTTGGAACATCATTAGGGTGAGAATTCTGGGAGGGTTATATCCTTCCAGAGGCCAGTGCTGCAACAGAAAAGGTACATTACCTGGGTTACAGTAGGTGCTGTTGATTGATTGAAGGGACTCAAACCTCACTGAATCTATCCAATCTTACCAGATGGGCAAAAACCATGGGAGACAGCACTGTCCCTCAAATAATCAGATCCTATGCCAGGAAGGGCTTTGTAGATCATAACCATCCTAAATTGCATCAGAAGCTAACTAGCAACCAGCGCTACTCTCAGAGGAGCATTGTCACATAAACGTACCAAGGCTTGCTATGCTGCTACATACTGGACCAGCTACAGCACCTGAATGGTCTTCAAGGATAGTTCCACATAAAGCACAGTACTGTAGTCTATCTGTGAGGGGATTAGGGTATGAGTGATCATTTGGGGAGCCTCCTGATCAAGAAATGGGCACAAGTGGCAAGCCAGATGTAACTGGGCAAAGAGCTATCTTGACTACAGTAGCCACATATTCTTTGAGTTATTGAGCTAAGATGACCCCCAAAATTGTGCACCCGTCATCCAGGACTAAAGAGCAAAAATCCTGGAGGAGACAAAAAATTCATAGACACTCAGGCTAGGATTGAGTTTGAATCTCTTCCTCCCCTTTAAGATTCACACAGCCTCCAGACATCAGGACAGGACATTGACAGTGTCACTTGGCAGACCCTAGATGAGATTACAGCTGAGTGTAATCAGCATATTGATGATTATTGGATTCTGACCACTGGATGGCTGCCCCCAGAGATTTCATGTAAATGTTAAACAGGAGGGGAGAATGTATCAATCCCTGAGGCACCTCATAAATGAGGGTCAAGGGTGTGACCTCTCCCACCACTACCACTAACTGGACTACCATTAACTGGACTAGCAACTAACAAAAGAGAAAAACATTGTCACATAGTGCCTCACACTCTTACTCCTGCAACCTGTTCAAAGGATACCATGGTCAAAAGGCTGCTGAGAGATCAAGAAACACATGGATGAACACACTCCTCGCATCCCAGCTTTGAATTTTTGCAGCCCAAGTACCATAACTTAACCCTTAAAGAATATACTGATGTTTTTGCACGGACTCATAATCACTTAATATCTGGACCTTCACAAAAGATAGGAAAACTGGACTTACACACGAAGAGAAAGATTTGTGATTTTAATGAATGAGAATGGCCCGGCCTGCTTTCCATACGGTGCTTCTCTTCCATTCAGTTTTTACAAAAGAATTATTTCCAAGAATCTTAAAAGAAAACCAAATGTATTTCTGAGATAAGCACAGAAAAAGAGACATTTGGAATGGAAGGAAATAAGATGGAAACAAATTTCCATCACTGGTATTCTGTTGTTCTAGCCCCATCCCCATCCTTGGTCATTTTGGTTAGTCTTTTCTACAGATTTTCCAGGCTACAATATCCTTTTTATTTATTATTTATTAAATTTATTGGCCACCCATCTTACCACATGGTAAGATGCAATTTTTGAGTTGCAGCTATCAGAATTTCCTTCCATAAGGTAATGAAAATGGCCTTAGAGAGAAAGTGAAAACCACATGCAATGCCTATAATAAATTCCTGATTACCAAAAAGGTTTGGAAAGATTGTTTGGAATGGGCATATTAATGTGAGGAAGGTGGAAAGGTAAGGCCTTTGCCATTTTTCTACTCCTGTGCTACCATGCCTATTCAGTCATCTTCTGGGAACAAGTTGCAACCTCTCTGGAATTTGATAGGAGACAAAATTAACTATTGCAAGGGAGAGATACATTTACAATCATCTCTTCCTCAGTCTGACCCCAGTTGCGCTCTTAATACTGAATCCTTTAAAACAGGGGTGTCCAACCTTGGCAATTTAAGACTTGTGGATTTCAATTCCCATGCTGACTGGGAAATTCTGGAAGTTGAAGTCCACAAGTCTTAACGCTGCCAAGGTTGGACACCCCACTTTAAAGGGTTGTGCGCTTTGTGGAAATGGTCTATTTGTCAATGACACAGCATGACACAATATACAGGGTAAATGCATAAAGTCTCAGGATTTTGAGTATCATTTTGGAAAAGGGTTCTTCTCTTGCATTGTCACTTTTACTTTTCCATTTTTTCAGCCTGACATATTTCTGCAACAGTTTGCCTCAAGAAACAAACAAACAAAAAAAGCTATCCTGCTATAGATGCCCTGGATAAGCAGGACTGGAATTTGTTGGTTCTTGGATGGGAAAGAAAAATGAGGACCAACACTTTCTATATTATCACTTCATGGACATAGATATAACATCACCAAGACTTCAGAGTTTTTATATCTGTGCCTTCAACAGAAGCTCTTCTGCAGCATTTATCAGCTGATGTAGTCTTACATGTTCTGTGTGGTCTTCCTATATAGAATCTGCCTTCACAGATATGGCTCCTTACTATGCAACATTAATGTGAGGAAGAGCATATTCTGAACAGTTGAGAGGATCTTTCCTTTGCCATTTTAACCCCTTTCAAATATAATACATGAAAATATTTTTTCTGCATGTTATTAGATCATGATTTACTATAATTAACCATCTTTGTTCTCTTGGTAGGGAAATGTAATGTGTACAGTTCCAAGCAGCTTACTTTATGAAATCGACCAGTGGTTATCTTCTGTACACAAAGCTTTCCCAATCCTTCTCTCAAAACTTGTAGATCTATCTGGGATTCTAGCATTTACCATCAGGTCGCCCTCCTCCTCCTACTCCCTCCTCCTCCATTAGGAATCTACAAGATCTATAGAGCAGGGCTTTTCAACCTTTTCACCCATTGTACCACTTTTAGGATATGGCAACATCCGAGTACCACCAGTCGCCTAGCAAGGTGTCAAAAACTTGATGACAAAAAAAAAAAAAGGAAAAAAGTGATAAAGTACAGGTAGTCCTCGACTTACAACAGTTCGCTTAGTGACTGTTCGAAGTTACAATGGCACTGAAAAAAGTGCCCCCCAAGCCACAGCCAAGGAAGACACCTGCCTGCCCGCCCAGCGGCGCTCTTCCTCTGTCCGAGGTTTTCATTGTTGTGAGCATTTCTGTTGAGGATTGGCAGCGGGGGTGGGGTGGGGGTGTTTGGTTTTTATTCCCTCCCGTCTGCTGGGTGGTTGCAGCAGGTTTTAGTCACTTCATACGAGCCTGGGACACTGTGACCGTCATAAATATGAATCAGTTGCCAAGCATCTGAATGTAAATCACAAGACCCTGGAGATGCTGCAACATCCCAGCTGATTGGCGCTTCCTCTGGGCTCAGCAGAAGTGCCAGGATCAGTGCTGCTTTCCAGCTGATTGGTGCTTCTTCAGGGCTCAGCAGAAGCACCAGGATCAGTGCCGAGCTCCAGCTCGAGCCTGGCACTGATCCTGGCGCTTCCGCTGAGCCCTGCAGCTCCAGCCATCTCTCGCTCAGGCTTGTGCGGTGCTGCCACTGGTTCAGCTCATTCCCCTCCCCCACTACCACTTTTCTAGCATGGTCACGTACCACCTGCCAGGTGCCAATGTACCACAGGTGGTACCCGTACCACTGGTTGAAAAGCCCTGCTATAGAGTATCCTTACATTTGATTTTAATAGAGATTATAAAGTATTTCGAAGCTAACTGACTCTTTCTGTTTTATGTAGGGGCCATGCAGTCTTATACATGGTCTCTCACCTACACTGTAACTACAGCTGCTGGGTCACCTGCTGAAAACTCTCAACAGCTGCCTTGCATGAGAAGTCCTCATGTTCCTCATTCATCTGTGACACACAGGATACCTGTTTATCACCACAGGGAAGAGCATGGGTAGGTTAATACTTTTTTTTTGCAGAGGAAAGGAGTAAACAAGCATACAACATCCTTCCTTAGCCTTGTGCCTTTGAACTATTATTTTTTTTTATATCCCACCATTATTTTTTTCCAAATAACTCAAGACGGTATCTCCAATACACCTTCCTCCTCCTATTTTCCCCACCACCACAACCCTGTAAGGTGGATTGGGCTGAGAGATAGTGAATGGCCTAAGGTTACCGAACTAGCTTTCATGGTGAAAGTGGGAATTGAACTCACAATATCTGGCTTTCTAGCCTGGTTCCTTAACCAATAGACCAAACTGGCTTCTCCAATTAGCCTCAGTTTGGGGAAGGGATTGTTGTATGAAATACAGTTCCAAGATTCTTCTGTGTTTTTCCAGGTACACAGGAAGTTACAACTATGGTACTTATGGAAACCAGCATTCCCACCCAATGCAGAGCCAGTATCCATCTTTACCACACGACAGCACTATTTCTGCACCCCTCCATTACTCAGCTTATCACCGAAACTCTTCACAGGTCAGTGTCAATCCCTCCACATCAATGTCCTAGCTCATTAGGTTAAATGAAACATCCATCAGGGCAGCCACAAGAAGGGGTTTCAAAAAGCCAGGGTGGTAGCTGTGGCCATAAGATCAACCCTGTCCCTTTTCACATTTGGCCAGTCAATGTTTGATTGTTCATTTGCTTTTAAGTTTGTTAGTTGACAAGAAAATTGATACAGTTCTGACAAATGCAGGCTATATACAGTGTTTCCCCTAAAGTAAGACCTACCCCGAAAATAAACCCTAGCCTGATTTTGGGGGGAAGCGCACCTAAAAATCAAGTTAAGGCAGGGGTAGAGCTGCCCCACACACCCCACACCCGCTTACTGTTGTAGCCAGGCCTCCCATGAATCGAAACCTGCCTCGCTGGCCCACTTCTTCTGTGGTGCCCCTCAACCTGCATTTCGCCATCAGAGGCCTTCCGGAAAGGCCTCTGCAGCCAAGAACTGAGCTACGGATTCAATCTGTAGCTCGGTTCTCGGCTGCAGAGGCCTTTCCAGAAGGCCTCTGATGGCAAAATGCAGGCCGGAGCTCCATTCTCAGCTGCAGAGGCATTTCCTTCAGCTGCAGAAGAAGTGGGCCGGCTGGACAGGGCTATTGGTGCCACCGCCACAAGGTGAGACCGTGGAAAAGACCCCCCCCCTCCCGAAAATAAGACCTGGTGCCTCTTCTGGAGGCAAAAAATAAAAAATAAGACCAGGTCTTATTTTGGAAGAAAAACACGGGTACTTGCAATATTTATGAATAGTAAACAATTAAACTAAAGAGGAATTTCCAAGGGCCTCCAGGTTTGATGTGCCTATTTTATTTTACTGCTTTTGAGCAGAATAAAATGCATGTGTGAACAAAACATGATTTTCTTTCCTTTTAATGGAGCATGAATGGGAGAATTGTCAGGTTCAGGGCACTTGCATCCTTCCCCTTGTTGAAGTTATTTGTATCCCATTGGCCGGTCATATTACCTTGGGGACAAAAAGTACAACTTGCAATAGAGCATCTCTGAGATTTTACACTAATGTTTGAGTGGCATTAACCATTAAAATTAAAATTGTCTCTGCTTGTTTCCTTTTGGGCAAACCTACTTCACCCAGTGGATTTACCAGACTTGCCTCCATGATTTTATTAGGAGCCTTGTTAAAAATTTAACAGAAAAAAACCTTTCTTGGCTTGATGATGAGCAATACTCCACCTCTTATTTTCAGTCTGAAAAGCTGAAAAAGATCAAGTGCCAACCATAACAAACGGGGAGGAAAAGATTTAATGAAGCTGACTAAATAACCCATGTGCATTCAAGTTGTAAGCAAGGAGTTTGTCTTGGGGTCCAGAGATCATGTAAAGCTATACTGAGATTCATTTGGCTTCAGCTTAGACTATTGCATGAACTCAGCTGGAATGACTTATAAATCATGAGTTGTGATACAGGTGGTCAACCTATGGCTCCAAGATTACATTCAGCTCTTAAAATGTTTTATATGGTCCCTTCTGCTACAGTTATTAAAATTGATAACATTTTATTTATTTATTTATTTAAAACATTTATATGTCCACCTACCTTATAACCAACTCTGAGTGGCTCCCAACAAAAGTTAAAACAGTGTAAAATCCATAATAAAAACATAAAACTAAACAAAATATTAAAAACAAAAAACTGGTGCCAAGCCAAACTTCTGAGTGCTGTCATCTCATTTTATTCCAGTGCTGGGAGAAAAAGCCAGGTCTCCAAAGCTTTATGGAAGGCTAGGAGAGTAGAGGCCTGCTGAGCTTCAGGGGGAAGTATTTGAGAGGCTGCCACAAAGAAGAGGGGGTGAAATTATTCTCCAAAGCACCAGAGGGCAGGACAAGAAACAATGGTTGGAAACTGATCAAAGAGAGAAGCAACCTGGAATTAAGGAGAAAGTTCCTAACAGTGAGGACAATTAACCAGTGGAACAGCTTGCCTTCAGAAATCGTGGGCGCTCCATCACTGGAGATTTTTAAGAAGAGACTGGACAGTCACTTGTCTGAGATGGTATAGGTTCTCCTGCTTGAGCTGGGGGCTGGACTAGAAGACCTTCAAGGTCCCTTCCAGCTCTATTCTATTCCATAGGGCAGGGGCTGACTAACATCTCCTGCTCAAGGAGCAGGTGGCAGCCATAGCCAGAGGGTCTTTGCATAGATTCATCTAGTGTACCAATTGCACCCTTTTCTGGACGGGGAGGCCTTGATTCTTGTAACTCATGCCTTGGTCACCTCCCATTTGGATTACTGCAAAGTGCTCTAAATGAGCTGCGCTTAAAGACCACCGGCAAACTTCAACTAGTCTAGGATGCAGCAATGTGCAAAATAATGGGGGAGGGGACTAGGTTTGCCCTTGTAACACCTCTGTTGCACAGGCTGCACTGGCTTCCAGGTGCAATTCAAGATGCTGATCATCACCTTTAAGCACTTTAAAATACGACCACCTATTCCTAAGGACATCTTTCAAGTCAGATAGGGTAGGCTTGCTCCTTCCCCTAAATATTGCCATCTGATTGGAGCTAGAAGTGTGCCTTTTCTGTCATGGTTTCATACCACCAAGAAGTAGAAAAACACATAAAAATTCTTTATTTAGTTTAACACAGTTAAAACAAATAAAAAACACTTTCCCCCAGACTAAAACACCCTTTATCTGCCCACTTTGACCTTTGTTCTTCCCTAAGTAGTTAAGTATGATCTTCAGAAGACAAATTTCCCTCTTGTATGGAGCTAGTTCAAATCTCAGTACAATATTTATTTTATTGTGGGGTGGGCCAATCCCAGTGGGATGAAACGGTCCCTCAAGTAGCCTGGACCTATGCCACCAAGGGTTTTAAATGTGATTATCAACTCCTTGAATTGCACCCAGAAGCAGACCGGCACCCAGTGTGGCTCGTGAAATAGTGGTGTTACATGAGCCATTCTTGGGGTCCCAAGAACTGCCCGTGCTGTCACACTCTGCACCAGCTATAGCTTCTGAATGCTCTTCAAGGGTAGCCCCATGTAGACCACATTGCAGTAGTCCAACCGTGAGATGACTAAGGCCTGAATGACTAAGTGCAAGGACTCCTGATCCAGGAAAGGCCGCAACTGGCACACAACCTGAAGTTGCACAAAGACTCTCCTAGCTGCGACTGCTACCTGCTTTTTGAGCAGGAGTCACAAATCCAGGAGAACTCCCAACTTGCGGATTGGATACATCTGGGGTAGTGCGACCACATCCAGAATTAAAGATGACAAAGTCCTGGATCTCGGGGTCCCATGCATCCAATGCCATTCGGTTTTGCCATGGTCAAAGCCTGTTGTCCCCCATCCAGGCTCCACAGCCTCCAGGCACCAAAAGAGGGCAGTAACAGAACAGTGGAGGACAGTATCTTGAGCTAGAACTGGGTTTTTTAATCCCGCTTTTATTATTTTTATTATTATTTTTATAAATAAGGCAGCAACTAGAACTAGGATTAGAACTTACAATCTTCTGCTTTGTAGCCTGGTGCCTTAACCACTAAACCAACATGGCTATCTTCTGAAATCACCAACTGAATTTCAATAATCCCATAATATTGTATATTAAGTGAAAGATAGAGAAACATTTGACATGGAAAACAAAGGTTGTAATAATATATATAAAACCATCAATTTAAAAAAATCTGTATCATGTCTTGATTTTACAACATACATTCCATACTTCCTAATGTGCATTTTTAAAAGACCAGTGAAATATATTACAACTCTGTAAGGCTAAATGTTTGAAAGCAATATTTTGCTTTATATCAGAGATAGAGTAAATTTTCTAAAATATGAACAAAACTCTTATCATGTTAAGAATTGCATTTATAAGAAAAATATTTTTGCTGTTTGAACAGAGACACCTTTCATTCTGCATAATCAACCAGGAAGCTGAAGGATAAGAATAAAAAGATTATTCTTCAGATTGATCTTCAAGAACTCAACCTTGGTTGGGTGGAGGAGAACTTAAAATAGCATTTCCTAAAATAATAACGGGAAAGAACTGGAGCTCATTTTAAATTTGAGGGAGAAAGAGCCTTAACAATAATCAGCTCAAAGTCACCCCAACTTAAAGGGGCCAGTGTTTCTTGTCAAGATTCAACGGCATGGGGATGGCAAGTGAGTTGACCCAGAAAATGGTAATTTCCTGTCAAGAGCTCTCCAACAAATGTCGCCTTTATACTAGGCAAAGATCACTAGGCCCCAGTGTTTTGAGATCAGCGTGCTTAAGCACTCTTCATTAAACCGGATGCAGAGTGTGAAAGGTGATTCAGGCTTCTTGGGCAGGCATCCGCGCAGATGGTGAAGCCTTGGACACTCCAACAAGCCTGAATAGATGCTTCACTAGTGAGTTAATAGGCAGGCAGGGTCCAAGGCGGATTTTAAAAATATTGTTTCTCAATAGTCTCTTCACTGGAAGGAAAAAGAAGTCCCTGACTCATTTGCAATTAGCTGACCTACCCATACAAATCTTTCCATGCTGGGGCTTCAGCCATCACAGATTTTATTGTAAAAATACTACATATTTGCAATGCCACATTATTTTCCAGCAATTATTCTTTCTTATATTCATGACACATTCATAAACCCAGCTGCATCAACGGGGGGGGGGGGCAGTGACAGGGTTGGCTGCACAGAGAAACAATTCACTGTGTCCCAGATTCCCTTGTTTTTACAGTTGTTTATTAGCTCTTTCTTTTTGCCTGGGCTTGCTTGCCTCGGAATGTTAATAAAACGGAGAATGGTGTATCATAGTATCTATGGCCATGTTTAAGGAGACTCTTTTCTTGTCTGGCAATCTGCACTGCCAATGAGAAGAAATAGTTTTATCCCACCAAGATTCAGTAATGGCAACTATATTGTATCTGCCTTCATGTACTAATACTTCAAGTTCACCTTGTTTGTTCCCTAAACTTTGAGCATTAATGTATAAGCATTTGAATCCTTTATGGATTTGGGGTATGTTTCTTATATCTCCTACTTTGTAATTGGAGTTGCCATCCTTTCCATCACTCTCTATTTCGTTATGTTTTCCTTTTTTATTTCTTCTTTCTCTTTACTCCCTATTTCCTTATATGATTGGTTATTTAGTGTTTTTTGCTTGGAATTAGGTTCTAAAGTTCGTGAAGATTGCGCCCCCTCCCACCTCAATTTTAGTTTTAAACCCTTTTGATAAGATGAGCTAGTCATTTTCTGAATATATTATTTCCAGTTCTTGTGAGGTACAGTCCATCCCTTGCCAGTAGCCCTTCATGTAGATAATGCAGACCATGGTCTAGGAAGCCATGGTCTTGCCCCAGTATTACACACTGTGTCATGCCTCCATGAATGATACAAGAAATGATTGATTGATTGATTGATTGATATTGAGAATTTTACATACATTAAAAGCCAAATCTAAAGAAAAAATAGAAAAGAAAAAGGGACAGTAAAAAAATAAGGTTATGAAGCATGTCTTCTGATCTTCTCTTTAACAAACATAATCTTATAATCCTCCCTCCTAGATGTCATACAAATCCTTTCAAGCCCTCACTTTGTCCACATCTTTTTTAATTCTCAACCCATGAATTCTCATATCATTTTTACTTTTTTTCAGCAAAAAAGTCCATATAAGGTTTCCATCTAGAAATATCATCAAATATTAATATGTCTGATTGAAAATGGTTTTTTTTTAAATTAGGCCTTTTCCCCTGTTTCCAAATAAAGAATATGATTTTCAAGTGAGGAGATACAGGTTTCAGGTAGGCCTGAAATCTGGAGCAAAAGAGGTCTGGAATAAAGGAGGAAACTGTGAATGAAAAAACTTCTTTCACATCAAGGCTTATTCCTATACAATAGAATACACAGCTTCCTCCAATTTGCTTGATTTTTCACCTTACTTTAGTTGTAAGATCAGGAGCTTTTCACTTAGGAATTCATTAAAACATTCAATGTAACTAGGTGTGCCTAAATGTTTGCGTACAATTGTACAATATGCGATAGTATATGATATAATGTGAGAAATGTTTATTTTGTATTAATTGCAATAGCAAACCTTTATTATTTATCTTGTGCTAGGTTAAAATTCATAGACCAACTTTGTTTTCCCTTGCACAATCATCAGTTTTTGTAATTCTGTATTTCCCACCATAAAAAGTTAAGGAGACAGCTTTGACAGAATTTGCATTTTATTTATTTCTTTTCTGGGGGGGGGGATATGAAATGTAGTTGCATGACCATTTTTTTTTCACAATATACTTTTGTGTCTTTAGTACCCTTTCAATAGCCCGTCTTCACGGATGGAGCCCTGCTTGATGAGCAGCACCCCAAGACTGCATCCCTCTCCAGTTACACCTCGCTGGCCAGAGGTGCCCTCGGCAAACCCTTGCTATACAAGTCCATCCATGCATTCCACAAGATATGGAAATTCCAGTGACATGTACACCCCATTAACCACACGGAGAAATTCTGAATATGAGCACATGCAACACTTTCCTGGCTTTGCCTACATCAATGGGGAAGCAACCACAGGATGGGCAAAATAAACATGACTGGTAATAATATCAATCCTACATATTTAATAAAAATCAGACAAAAAAATCTATGCCTGTTAGTAGAGTAACAGAAGTCTTATCTGGACATTGCTAATGACTATGAAGATGGGAAATCTCCTCGGCACATGACTATAATGACTATAAGCATGGCATGCTCTAGGCCAGTGCAATGGTTCCTCCAAGCAAGCAAGTTTTTAGTGCTGCTATTAGCATTATGTAGGCCAAGATGTGCCTTTTATTTTGTGTTTTTCTCCACATGCTAGAATCTGCCCTAAGTTAGTTGTCACCTCAGTCATCACTGAATGTTCTCCATCTGCTTTGCTTGTTCATAAACCTACAATTGCAGTAGACCTTATCTGCATCAGAGAGGCCTATATTCCTCAGAACACCATGGAGGCATAATGGACTTTAAAATCATCCGGTCTGATCATCAAAAAAATACAAGTCTTGATTTAATAATCTACATTACACTAAGCTACCATAAAAAGAATCCTCTCATTTTCCTGTCTTGAGTCCGTTTTTTTTTTTTTTTTGTGGTTAAAACTGTGTGGAGCTAGCTTCTTGAAATCCTCTTTCAAATGCAGCCATTAATATGGTTAAAAAATGTCTAGACCCTTAAGCTGGATATGGGAGATCTTACAGTGCGGAGGGCATGTTTTCCTTTTCAGTGCATGGCTTACCATTTTATCATTATCAACCTATACAGTTTAACAGCTAGAAGTGTTGACTGAGAAGCACCCATTTTGCCTACGGGCCAGAAATAAGCCTATGGTTAAAATGAGATTGCTTCCATTTCTTCTATTAAAAAAATAGATAAGATTTTAAAGTGCACCACGGGCAGGCAAGAGAAGGGTATCAGTGCTTTCCCCCCTAAGTAAATACTTATTTACCATTTCATATGCTTGTTCCATATGCTTATTTTAACTTCTCAGTGGAATGTAGGCAGTCCTCATTGAGAAAAGCAGATCGGGAGGGAGCACAATCAAAGAAAATGGAAAATAACTCCTTCCTATTGCTCTTCTTAGTTTCTCCTGCAGCATCGAAGTATCACATGTCATGCAAGTAATGGTATTATGCAACACAACCTGTAATGCAGTGATTATAATACTGCCTTACTTATCTGAGATTTGAAAAGATGTCTGATGTGCAGTGTTTGATCAGCATCCATATTTTCTCACTGAGACTTTATAAATGATCTTTAAGGAAAACATATTGGAATGAGCAAATTTTTACTAAAGGAAAATGAAATAAGGGTTTTGCCTCTCCTTAAAAACCTTCACTTGCTTTTTCTAGAGTTATTACTGTTGTCCTCAGTTTCTAATGATATTTGAGGCTTTTAAAGCAGCACGTTAGTTGTGTTTTGGTGAATTTCAGTTGTACCTTTATATCATGGTGCACTTTCCTATTGATCAAATAAGTGTTACCTTGAAAAAAGATATGTAGCATTGAATGATCACTGCCTTAAATTGCTGTGTTTTGTATTATGTTATCAGTATTTATATCACTCTATGGTTATTAAAGGTAATTCACCCTTAATTACAAGAGATGCTGCCCCATTTCCACAGAACATTATTGTGTGCGTGAAAGATAAGGAGTATATTGTAAAGACCAGGTAGGAAAAAACATACTCTCCTACTGAGCAGCTCTCATGTGGATGTGTAATGTCAGCCTTGGTGAAATCCTTCCTTCCTTCCATAACTTCACATTGCTTTCCACCTGGCCCCAGGCACAACTCTAGACCTTCTTTCCCCCGAAGTTACTGGTAAACCAATCTGGTGATCTAGGGCAATGGGCAATGGTATACTATCTGGGGAATTCTGGGAGTTGAAGTCCATACATGTTAAGAGTTGCCAAGATTGAAAAACACTGATCCAAGGCATAGCTAGTAGTTGGATAGTCCATTGGGATGTGTGGAAGAGCCCTAAATAGTATCTCTTGATGTTGGACATTAAGACTATGGCAATTAGCAGAAAAGCATCCAAGAAGAGGGCTATTTGGGCTCCTATGGGACAACCGCTATGGAAAGAACCTTACGAGAGCAAAAAGAAAGTGAGTGTTATGTGTGAGACTTACCATAAAAGATGACAACCAATTTATAAAGTCTTATCCTGATTCCTTTGCTAAGACAATTCCTTACATTTATACAAATTTCAAAGTTGTGCCTTTTTAAACCTATTCTGTGTTATGTAAGGAGAAATTGTATTTTTGAGTCTTATTTTTCATTGGTATTTTTGGTGAAATTCATAGTTCTTTGTGAATTCTTTTGTAGAAGAACTATTAACATAGGGTGTTATGCTTCTATATTATATAAAAAAGCACCTAGTAATTATGGTGGACTTATTACCCTATGGGTAAGATATTACAAGAAAATCTGGCATCAGGCATTTTAATGTTTTGTAAATAAAATATTTGATAGCACTCAACTGTGGTGATAACTGTTTATGGTTAAAATGGAATTATGTTATTTGTACAGTTATCCAATATATATATATACTGTATATATATGTATATATATATAAAGACTTTTCACACTTAAATAAAAAAATGGAACCAATATTATCTTAATTAACTTGAAATATTTTAAGATCTAGACAGGCAACCAAGAATGGTGGTTTTTATATATTACACTTCTAAATGTGTCAGAAAGAATATCTACTGTATACTACATAAAATAAAATAAGTTTGGAACCAAAGTTAAAGAAGAACTTTCCTGCTCTCTGTCCTGCAAAGTATCTCTAGAGAGTTGATGGCTTGTACATAGAAATGATTCCTGAACCATGCGGGGTGGTATAAGAGGAATTTTCTAAGACAAGATAGATTATGTAAGGTCATATGCTCATACCTCCTTTTCAAGACATTTGTTCCCCTCCACAAAAAAAGTTGTTTTCTGATCCTGAATAACATGTGATGGTTTGTAGAGGGTTAATGAGACTTCCCCCAAATCTCCAGAGATTTTCAGGAGTTTTTTTCAGGTAGCTGCAGAAAGAAGGACAGAATTAAAAGGCTGCTTATTCTTAACTATAATTACGTGAGCAGTTCCTGCAGCCATAGCCCATCAGAAACCTTCTGTAACTGAACTTTTTTTTTTAAAGGAAGTGGGCTCTTCCTATGCTTGTTCCTGAATGCTATTCTCACTGTCCTCCCAGTGTTTTAATAATCACTTAGTAATAAATTAGAGAGCTGGTTTTGTGCATTGGTTAAGGCATCAGGCTAGAAACCAGGAGACTGTGAGATCTAGATCTGCCTCACACACGAAAGCCGGCTGGATGATCTTGGGTTCTCTCTCAGATCCAGAAAATAAGCAATGGCAGATCACTTCTGAAAATCTTGCCCAGGCAGTCATCACGAGTCAACACTGACTTGAAGAGACTAAAAAAAAAAAAACAGTTAACGATCAGTTTTTTAAAAAAGTTATTGAAGCAGGCTTTTGAACAGCGAACAATGGCATCCCCATTTGATGAGCAGCATTTTTTTAAAAAAATATCTTTTGTATTCCATCCTTTCTGTCATTTGCTTTTGAGCTGAACAGATTTCACTGTCAAAAATATGTTCAGTTCTGGGACTCTTGAGAGATCATAACTTTTGATTATGAAGGAAGTCACCTTCAGTTACACATTGGTGACTGTTCATGAATAGTTGTCTTCTGTCTGATTTTATTTCTTTGAAGACAATTTCACTTCAGCCACAGAAAGGAGTGACTTAAGTTTATTCCATCACAACTTGCTTTTATTCATATTGTGGTATTAAATACTAATGAAAGATCATGCCCTGTACCTGATCTTTGCTTTCAACAAATACATCCAACCAAGATTCAGAAGGAGAGTATTTCAGATTAGTTTTCCTCAGAAGACTTAAGTGACATCTATTTCTATGTGGCTATTTCCCCAAAAGATTTATTTGTGTTCAGCAATATTTCTTAGCAATTCGGGATATTGTTTTTCAGTCCGTCATCTATCCTCAGAATTTTCACCAAACGTATGACAGTGATCATGAAGGTCATCTTAATCTAGTGGGCATTCACAATTACAGTATTTCAGTTACTGTCTTCATTTTGTCAGCTAGTATATTGGAACTACCATAGCTTCTGAATTCTCAGCCACTGGGTCATATAAATATATAGAAGTGCTGTCTGGGCCTTTCCCAAGTCATAAATCAGGGTCTATCTAGATTCTCAGTCAACATGGGCATTAATACCATCTCTTCAGGTCCTAATTTCCACAATGAATGTGCAACATGCATTGGTTTGGACATGGTCTGACCAGTATTGATTTATCACCATTCTCCACTCAAGATTGGATCTCCAAGGATGGGGTTTGATTCTCCCTTTTGTATGTCTCTTAGTAGGTTCATTCTGTTACAGTTGTCACTTTTTTGTGACTATAGATAGCCCCTGAACTGGTTAGATAGCCCATTGTGCTGATTTATTGTGAGAGAAAAAAATGGATGCTGGAAGAGCAGTTATGCCCATAGCTCCCAATTCAGAGGCTTACTTCAACAACTTTTTTCCTTAGGTTGTTTATGAAAGGAATAGATTATTAATCAGAAATTTCTAATGAGTAAAGTTCAGTAGAAGAAGCCATAAAGTCATAAATTCAGACAAGTTAATAAGAAAAGCGGAAGCTAGTGGCTAAGTGAAACCGCAAGTAGAGGAAACACAAAAACTGAGGATAAAGTTTAGGGCTTAAGCTAGCAAAGGTAAGCAAGTTCCAAACAACTTGGGGGCTCGTCCGGGATATCCAAATGGTCCCCAGATCCCCGGGAGTGGCCCCCCCAAGGGGACAGGCGCCACGTCGATTTTGACAGTCTCCTGAAAGGTGACCGCCCCCGGCCCAGCACCTATGAAGAACCAGACGCTAAATAGTAGATTCCAGGAACAAATCAGGTCAGGTCAATTTTTTGGGATGCCCCGAGAGTCCTGAAAGACTGGCAAGATATACATGCCCTACAAGGTGTTTATTAATTGAGGAAGAGAGGGGAAAAAGGGATTCAAATGTAGAATTAGAACATTTCTGCATGGATATTCTAGACCTACAAAGTAAAATAAGAAGCGATTTGCAGGATTCTCCACTAGAAAAGGAACTACACTGATTTATAGATGGGTCATCTCGTGTGGTAGAAGGGAAGAGACAAAATGGCTATGCAATTGTAGATGGAACTGATAAGACTCTGGTGGAAGCTGGAAGCTTGCCTAAATCTTGGTCTGCACAAACCTGTGAACTGTATGCCCTTAGACAAAGTTTGAAATTATTAAAAGGAACATCTGGCACTATTTACACTGACTCTAAATATGCCTGTTGAGTGGTCCACACATTTGGAAAAATTTGGTTAGAAAAGGGATTGATGAATTGAAAAGGAAAAGGGTTAATACATGAGGACTTAGTTAAAGAAGTAATGGAAGCTTTAAAACTACCCAAACACATTGCTATATTACATGTAGCCGGACATCAAACAGGAGCAACTTTTGAAGGTATAGGAAATAATTTAGCTGACCATGAGGCTAAGGCAGCAGGAAGCCAAGAACCAGAAATGATTATGTTTACAACTCCAACTTTAAAAGGAGAGTTAGTCCCAATTTTCAGTGAAGATGAAGAGAAGATGTTGTCAGAAATGGGGCCAGAAAGGAATGCAGAAGGAAAGTGGATATTACCTGATGGAAGGCAGATGTTGAATAAGCCCATAACACGTGAGGTGATCCAAACTCTCCATGAGGGATCGCATTGGGGAGCTCAGGCTTTAATGGATGTGCTTTTGAAAAAGTATGGTTGCAAGGGAATTTTCACTGTTGCAAAGCAAATAACGGCAGGATGTTTAATTTGCAAGAAAGTTAATAGGCAAGCTCTGAGAGCAATGGAAATGGGAGGGAGACCTCCTGCATTGAGGCCTTTTGAACACATACAAATAGATTACACTGAGTTGCCACCTAGTGGTCGAATGAGGTATTTACTGGTCATGGTCGATCACTTAACCGGATGGGTAGAGGCTTACCCAACTGCAGTGGCCACAGCCAAAACAGTAATCAGGATCTTATTGGAGCATATTATACCAAGATATGGGGTAGTGAATGTGATTGACAGTGATCAAGGTACACATTTCACATCTAAAATACTACAAGGGGTCATGGGAGCATTGGGAATAAAGTGGGAACATCACGTGCCTCGGAAAGCTACGTCATCAGGCCGCGTAGAACGCTCAAATGGTTTATTAAAAGAACAATTAACCAAGTTAATGATGGAGTTGAAACTCCCTTGGACTAAATGTTTACCACTGGCACTTCTTAGATTATGAACAAAACCTAGGAAGGATATTGGTTTATCTCCCTATGAGATGTTGTTTGGATTGCCCTACCTGGGCAGTCTGGAAAAGGATGAAGAAATAGAATTAAGGGACAGAAATGTGAGAAAATATGTCTGTGATCTGTCCAGATATTTATCTATTCTCAGGACAAAAGGACTGCTGGCCCAACGCCCTCTACTTGACTTTGTGGTCCATCCTTTCCAACCAGGACAGTGGGTGTTGATCAAATCCTGGAAAGAGGAAAAACTCCAACCAAAGTGGGAAGGACCATTCCAAGTGCTTCTCATCACAGAAACTGCAGTCTGCACAAAAGAGCAGGGGTGGACTCACCATACCAGAGTGAAAGCCGGTATTGAACCAGTTTGGACTATAGAACCCAGTGAAAATCCTCTGAAATTCAAAATTCACAAGCATTCTAAATGACTCTAAATGCAGTTCTAACGGGGAGTTGGGCTCACTGGAATATTGGTTGTTGTATGGTTTTTGGTTCTGTTCTTCTTTTTTTAGATGTCCACATTGTTATTTGGCAAACTACAACCTGAGGAAATTGAATTACCGAATCAGAAGACTGAACAACTACCTGATGTGCTGGTTTTGTGATTGCAGGTGTTGGTGTAATTGCTGTTGCTGTACACACTGCTGTGATTGTACCCCAGTTCATGGAAATTGTGTATAAGAGTATGATATAGTTATAATTGAAGACCTCTTAGGACTGCCTCATGACGAGGAAGAGGACTGGGATGACCTGGTGATAGTTGAGTGGTACTGTCAGCACTTTTATCGAGGGATCCAGTTTGTTTATTCTTAGTATTCAGTAAATGTTAGAAGAACATTGGGGGTGGGCATTGGGGGTTTCTTTGTTAAGTTTGGGGATCCTGGGGTATCTCCTAATCAACAAGAAACTCTACTGTGAAAGACCTAACCCCAACCTAGGACCTCACCCACAATCACATGTGTAAATTATGTGATTGTCTTTGTTGATACAATTACCCAACCTGTTGTTGTTGTTACCACTGCCTAAATTGTGGGGACACCCATGGGTTTTGTGCCTTTTTCTATGGGTCGTGTGATGGTACTCCCAAGCCTGAAGAAAATGCCAATTCTCTCCGGAGTGATATGTCTCTTGATAATGACAGCAGGGATAACCCAGAGCAGGGACCTGGAATGCTGTAGGCCAGTAACTAGGCAGTCTAAGTATTCCAGATTTCCACTGATTATCCCAGCCAAAATCTATGTAGGAATTCCACTCTCAAGCTTTGGTGAAACAATGGAAGAAGGAACTTGTGCTGGTGAAAGAATATATCAGATTACCCTGATTAAGGATCATAATGATCATAAGAGGGGTGAGAAAGTTTGTATTCAGCTGAGTGTGGGAAATCCCAGTAATCTAGGGTTATGGAAACAAATCCAAATGGAAAGGAGGAGGCAGTTACCACCAAAAACCAAAACCAAGCCTAAACCAGCACCAAAGCTGCCCCCTGAAAATCTGTGTACAGTATCCCCTAAAGTGGCAAAACCAATTATCCCAGGACCTAGAAAAAGATATCTAAATACCTGGTTAGAATGGGTTAAATATACAGTCAGAAGTCTAAATCAATCTGACTGTTATGTTTGTTCACAAGGGAGACCTACTGTATAGGGAATGTAATACCTCCCCACTGGAGCGAATAACCTGGGAATGCTTTCTAGCTTTATTCCAGCACTGAACTGCATGGGATAAACCAGAATGCCAAGAAGCTGTCCATTGGTTTCCCTGGGAGAAAGGACATAACTTCCTGGAAGCCCCTTACTTTAGTGGGCCAGGGAATGTTACCTTTCCCCACGGTTTAAGCCGACCTGGAAACGAATCTCCTCAATATATTGGGACAGTGAAACAATGTGAAGAGATTACCCTCTGTAATAAAACTGATAGTTTGTGTACTAACCTGACACAGATAAGCATTCCCAGAGCAGATATCTGGTGGTATTGTGGAACAGATATCCTACACCCAACTTTACCAGCACAATGGACTGGGACATGCACAATAGTTATGTTAGGAACCCCAGTCTTAATTGCCTCCCTAGAATCACCTAGTACAAACTTCTCTAGCCCAAAAAGAGTAAAAAGAGCACTGGCAACCTCCTTTGATGATAGAATATATACAGATCCCATTGGAGTTCCTAGAGGAGTGCCAGATGAATACAAAGCACGGAATCAGGTGCTGGCTGGTTTTGAGTCATTTTTGTTTTGGTGGGTAACTATAAACAAGAATGTGGATTGGATTAATTACATTTATTATAACCAACAAAGATTCATAAACTATACTAGAGATGCAATTAAGGGCATAGCTGAACAACTGGATGCTACAAGTCGAATGGTCTGGGAGAACCGATTAGCATTAGACATGTTGTTAGCAGAGAAAGGAGATATTTGTGTAATGGTAGGAGAAAAAGGATGCTGTACTTTCATTCCTAATAACATGGCTCCTGATGGAACAATAACCAGGGCTTTGCAAGGGTTAACTACTTTATCAGAAGAATTGGCTACCAACTCTGAAGTGGACACTTCAATAACAGGAATATTAGAATCATGGTTTGGGAAATGGAAGAATATACTGTGCCACTTATCACTTCTTTTATTGCAGTTTTTGGAGTTTTAGTAGCCTTGGGCTGCTGCATAATCCCCTGTATAAGAGGACTGGTACAGAGATTAATAGAAACTGCCATTACTAAAAGAATGCCTTTAGGAGAACCCCCACCATATAAAAATGAGGAAATGATGTGTCTGAGGGATAATGATGAGGAAGACTAACAGGAAAGTCAGACACTGGAAAGTCCCAAAGAGGTAGAACAAGAACTATCAGAGTGGATGTAAACCCCTTTATAACTGGGGTCACTATCGTTAGGCTTGCTTAAAAGAGACTTGGCCAGCAGCCTAGACAATAGATAAGACTTATAACCTTGAAACATCAGCTGTGAAGCCCAGCTGTGTTCCATACTCAGTGACAAATTTTTTTTACATTCTCTGATTGTAAAGCTTTTAACCTAATACACTACTAAGAGAATATGGATGAAGATCAGGAACAGATTCTCTTTATGCTGAAAGCAATTTACCAAACTATTCTTACAGCTACTGATGAAATAAGAAGTTGCAGAAAAGAACGGGATGTTAACCCAGATATACAAACTCAAACTTTGATTACAACTAAAAAATCAACTACACAGAATATAACAGAAAAAGTGGAACAATTAAATATTATGACAGAGGATTCAACTGATCAATAAATACAGTC
Source organism: Azemiops feae (assembly GCA_023970755.1). Classification (NCBI taxonomy): domain Eukaryota; kingdom Metazoa; phylum Chordata; class Lepidosauria; order Squamata; family Viperidae; genus Azemiops; species Azemiops feae. Next base: position 1,237,716 of record JALGBA010004230.1, on the reverse strand, counting down.
AATGGAAAACCCAGAAAAGGGACTGACAATATGGAAAAGGGAAAAGATTTTCTACATAAATCAGAAGAAACTTGAGGATCAAGAAGAACAATAGACTGAAGAGAAGATAAACAGCTTAAGACAACTACATCAAGATGGAAAAATAGAGAGACGATTAGTTAGTCCTCTCAAAAAAATGGTGATCAGATGGTTTTTTCTATGTCAAACAATATACATAACAACAAAGGGAGATTTATTTGATGACTCAAAAGCACGGACATGGAAGACGATTTGGCAAAGAAAGAAAGCTAGAATAAGACTGAAGAAAATTGGGGTTTTGACTTACTAGTGAGAATTAAAACAGAATATTCTCAAATAGATAAGATGTGTACCTTGAATATTAGAAATTGTTATGAGTTGAGTTAAAGGATACTTTGGTCATTTAAGACTTGAAAATATAAACATTAATAGTTAAATTTGAATATTGACTTACTTATAAAGGTTAAATATAAAGGCAATTAAAATATATATAAACTAAAAATGTATTGATGAATGTAACAAATATGTTTTTACTTAGTGGTAATAATAAAAATTACTAGCTTAAATATGAGATAGTAGATATTGAGAGAAAAAAGAGGAAGTATTAAATGTTGAAATAAGAGAAATTTTGGTTATTAAATTTAAGATATTTGGAAATTACTAAAAAATAAGAATATTATATTGTATTATTAATCAGTTGATGTAAGATCTTGGGATGAATTGTGATAAAGGGAATTGAGGTTATTTAAAACTTGGAAACTATAAATATTAAATGTTAAATTTAAATATTAATGGGAAACTGAAAATTGGGAAAAACTTATCAGGACATTGATTGTCTAAAAAGATTGAATGTTAAAATGACTAAGATATGTATAAACTAAAAATTATTGATAAATGTAAGAAAGTTTTTTTTATTAAATTGATTTAATAAGAATTGTATTAATTTAGATGTGAGACAGTAAATACCAAGGGGAAAAGAGAGGAAATATTTAATGTAATAGTTTGTGATCTGTACTAAAGAAATTTGTATGTTATTGAATTATGAACCAACTCAGCCGCCACGTTGCTTTTCAAATATTTAAATGTAAAACTGGAAAACCAATAAAATTTTCTAAAAAAAAAAAAGAATTGAGCTTTGTTAACAGAAAATTAGATGGTGATAGATAAGATGTGCACAAAGGGGCTTCCTGGAACATGGGAGGGATAGTGGTTTTAGGCGGTCCGGATTAGTTTATCAGATGATTAGGGAAGGGGCATTGAGTGCAACAGGGGAGGGGGGGAATCTGCGTCGGGGATAGGATATAAAAATGTGTCAAACAGCTCTTTAAGGTGTGGCTGGACTCCTACGTGTGCTTCAGCTCATCAAGCCTTTGCAAAGGCATCTTTCCAAATAAAGTTTTGTTTCTGGAATTCCAACTGAGTTTGTTTGTTTGGGGATCTTGAGCCACATTCCAAACATTTATTAAGTGGGTTTTTTGTTTAGTTTTGTTTTGTTGACATAGCAACTCTTTGGTCAAGTCCCTGCATTTTTTTGGCAAGATATTCAGAAGGGATTTGTCACTGCCTTTTTCCTAAGGTTGAGAGAGAGAGAATGGCCAAGGTCACCCAGATGGTTTTGTGCCTAAGACAGGACTAGAACTCATGATCTCCCACTTTCTAGTCTAGTGCCTTAACCTTAATACTAAACTGGCTCTCAATCATATAAATACACAAAGTAAACTGCAACACCCACAACTCCAAAATGTTAGGTTTATACAGAATAGATGTTCCTGATTAATCCCCCATTATTGGATCTGGAGAGAATTTTCAGTAATTATGTTGATCAGGTGGTAACCAAACTATTATCCAAATATCAGAACGACGCATAAATGAGATTACTCAGAATTCTTTTAAATTCTCATGACTGAGATTGTGTCAAAGAGTTATAGTAGGTAGTCCTCAAGAAATCTGTAGTTGTTCTGTGTCTGTGGCATGGGGAAAGAATGTCTGATCATTTGGAGATGTAGCATTTCACTCTGTGTGAATTGGGTGGCTATATAAATTTTCATAAATAAATTTCTTAAATAAAAGTGATAATATGAAATTTGAACTTCTGGAAGTAGATTAATAAACTGGCAAATTGTTTCTTGAAAGATGTTTCCCATGGCAATACAAATTTCATTAAGGATAATTATCTTCATTCATCTCCAGTTGTTGAGTATGTATCCTAGTCTTGACAAGGTGAGAAAAAAGGAAAGTTTCCTTTTGTGAATTTCTTTAGTTCATTTAGGTTTTACACCAACTCTTATTGTCCTGTGATCATTTCCACCCTCAGAGGATGTGTTCATTGACAATGTTTACACACCATTCTAAGCTGAAATGTGATTACTTGTTCACAGTTCAGTATGAACCAACCAATTAGATCAATTCAGTTAACAATTAAATAAATTATGGATTAGTAAATGCAGCTATTGAATCTATTTGTGTACAATTAACATATATATGATCATACAAAGCTTTTTTATACAGAGGTTCTTTAGTATAAAGTGTCTGCATTATCTCTAGGATCTTCAACTACAGGTGCTTAGCACTGAATCTGGTTCCTCTGCGTTCAAAACATGTGCTTTTACTCCTATGAAATGTGAATATTGCAAAGGTTTTTTTTAGTTTCCTATTAACACCTATGTAATAAATACTGTGAAGTTATTGGTTTCCTTATGGTATAGCCATTGCTTGTATGTATGACGATTTACACAGAAGTTGGCAGTGATTTGCATTACATTTGCAAAATTAATAAAGTGTGGAATTTGCTGCCATCACATATGATAAATTAACTAATTTAAAAGGGAACTGGACAAATTAATGAGAGATCAGGTTATCTGGGGTTTATGGCTGTTTATTAATTCTGGTATCACAGGCAACATACCTGTTGTGTCCTGGGCCTTGCTGAGTCAATCAGCAAGGCTCAGGGAATCTGCAGAACAACTGCAGAGGCCCGGGCAGACCACGTGTTGCTCGGGACCCAGACAGGCTGTCTCCAGCCTCGTGCGCATGCGCGAGGCGGGAGAATAGCCTGCATTCATTGGTTGAGTCTCCCCTTGCAGGGGGAGTATAAAAAGGGCATGTTGCCATTATTTGCTTCGCTTCTGTTCAGCAAATGACCTTAATAAAGAACATCTTTTCCACCAACTGCCTCGTCTTCATGTCTGCCTTGCGAACAGAACATTGGTGACGAAGGTGGGATTCGCCGTTGGGAATCCCGAAGAAACAGAAGTAGGCCTACTCACCTAGGCCGGGAAGAGAAGAGAAGCGCGGCGTCCAGGAGAAGCAGCCGCCGGCCAGCATACATACGCTGGAGGCGGGCTTGGCTTCGTCGGACCCCTTCTCAATTCCTTATGGCGAGAGACGTGGGCAAGGCCATCGAGGAAAAGATGTCCAAGCTGGGCCGTCTCGGCGAATTCGACATCTCGCATCCGGAACGCTGGAGCTCGTATGCAGCTCACGTTGAAAACTATTTCAGAGTAAATAAAGTCCAGGAAGACGGCCTGAAAGCGGCTACCTTGCTGTGTGTCTGTGGGCAAGAGACTTTTGAAATAGCTGAGAATCTAGTCGCCCCGGCACCATTGGAATCAGTCCCGTATGCCGAGTTGAAGAAGATGCTGCGAGAACACTTCAAGCCCAAGCTCTCGATTATAGCTTGGAGGCATCAGTTCGAGCAAAGGGACCAGCGGCCCGGCGAATCAGCTGCGGATTTCGTCGCGGCCTTGAGGCAAGCCGCACGCCCATGCGCATTTCAAGATTTGGAGGAAAGGCTCCGAGATAGACTTGTGTGCGGGTTGCGAAGCTGCGAAGTACAGCAGAAGCTGTTTGCAAAGACGGATGTCACCTTTCAAGACGCCTTACGAGAAATCGCAGCAGAGGAAGCAGCCGGAGGCGCGGTGAAGGCCTTGCGGTCCACGAAGAGTCATCCAGCGGCCGTCCCGATCCACCAGGAGGCCACGCGTGAGGCCTCGGGAGAAGACTCCGAGGAGGAAGAGGTGGACAAGATCCAGCCATTGGCGGAGAGACGACTGCCGGATCGTAGAGGGCCACCGCCTGCATCCCTTCGCTGTTTCAGCTGTGGGGGTCGCCACAGGAGGGTCGACTGCCGATTTCGATCTGCTGTCTGTCGAGCGTGCGGAAGACAAGGCCATATAGCATCGGCCTGCATGGGTCGTCCCAAGAACAGGTCCCCTGAATTGCCTCTGAAAGGCCAAAATAGGATGGGTTTTTGCGCGTCCAGGAGGGGGGTGTTCAAGACAGGAACCCATAGGCCCCTTAAGAAAAAGCTGTGCATAGATGTGAAGCTGCAGGGAGTTCCCCTGGCTATGGAACTGGACACAGGGTCCGCTCTTTCTATCATTTCTGTGGACACGTTCAATAAGATTTGCTTTCGGAGTGGCTCAAGAGTGAGACTCAGGCCCTCCAATCTTGTCCTCACGATTTCCAGAACACGCGAGTAAGCGTAAAGGGAGAAGCCACGCTCAGAGTGCAGCAAAAAGGCTTCAATGGCTTATTGGATGTAGTGGTTGTTGGGGGTGATAGAATGAGTCTTATAGGACTCGATTGGTTCGAGGCGCTTGGGATCCAAGTGACTGGTCTGAACCAGCTGCAAACAGCTAGCCTTACAGGAGTATGTGAGGAGTTTGCAGATGTGTTCAGCTCAGAACTTGGATCGTACAAGGGGCCTCCCATTGCATTAAAATTGGATCCAGGCATTACACCCATAAGGGCCAAGCCAAGGAGGGTGCCTTTTGCCTTAAAGAGCAAAATTGATGCCGAGTTGGACAAGTTGCTCCAACAAGGCATTCTGGAACCTGTGGACTCTAGTCCATGGGAAACCCCCATAGTAATTCCCCTAAAATCCAATGGGGAAGTCCGAATCTGTGCGGACTATAAATGCACTTTGAATAAGGCTTTACAGCAGCATGCATATCCTGTGCCCATGGTGAGCCACATTTTGGCCTCACTGAAAGGAGGGAAGTACTTTGCCAAGCTTGACTTGGCCCAAGCCTATCAACAGTTACCTGTTGATGAGGCAACTGCTGAGGCACAAACCATAGTCACGCACAGAGGTGCGTTCAAAGTAAAGAGGCTGCAGTTTGGGGTCAATGTAGCCCCTGGCATTTTTCAAGGGGTAATGGAGCGAACGCTCAGAGGGATTCCCGGGGTCTGCCCCTATTTTGATGACATCCTCATTGCAGGAGAATCATCAGGAAACTTAGCTGAAAGGCTGAGGGCTGTCTTGCTGCGTTTCCGCCAAGCTGGGCTGAAACTACAGCGGGACAAATGTAAAATAGGTGTGACATCCACCGAGTTTTTGGGGTTCTGCATCGATGCAGAAGGCATCCACCCCACAGAGTCCAAATTCCAGGCCATCCAACTGGCCCCTAGTCCCCAGTCAAAGACGGAACTTCAGGCTTTTCTGGGCCTCTTGAACTTTTACCATTCTTTTCTCCCCCACAAGGCTGCTGTGGCTGAGCCGCTACACAGGCTCTTAGACAAACAGGCTCCCTGGGCATGGACAAAAGTCCATGAGGAAGCCTTCACAAAAGTCAAGGCTTTGCTATCCTCCAATGCTGTACTGGCTCACTTCAATGAGCAGTTACCTGTGTGCATCGCATGTGATGCTTCCCCTTATGGGGTAGGAGCTGTGCTAAGTCATCTCAAGGAAGATGGAACTGAGGTCCCTGTGGCCTATTATTCTAGGACCCTCTCATCTGCAGAGCGTAATTATGCGCAGATTGACAGGGAAGCCTTGGCAATAATCTCAGGCATCAAGAAATTTCATGATTTCTTGTATGGACGCCATTTCATGGTCTATACCGACCACAAGACTTTGCTAGGGTTGTTTACAACCAACAAACAAACTCCTCAGATTATATCTCCTAGGATGCTGAGATGGTCTATATTCTTAGCAGCGTATGACTACACTCTGGTTCACAAACCAGGTTCTGAGATGGGCCATGCTGACGGCCTAAGCAGGTTACCTCTTAAGCACATAGAGGCAGACCCTGCCCCTGCTGTGCATATTCTGTCTATTCAGGACTTACCAGAATCGCCCCTCAATGCTAGGGATGTGGCTGCAGAAACTGCCACTGATCACACGCTTGCACGCTTCTGGCGTAGGAAGCACGAATTGTCCACCTTCAAGGGGTGTATCCTGTGGGGCAACCGAGTAGTCATCCCGGCCTCATTGAGGACTAGGGTCTTGCTCTCTCTTCATGAGGGACATCCGGGAATAGTCAGGATGAAGGCGCTTGCGCGCAGCCATCTTTGGTGGCCTGGCCTCGATAAGGACATCGAGGCCCAGGTTCAGGGCTGTCAAGTGTGCCAGCAATCTCGGCCAGAAATGCCCCAGGCCCCTGTACATAGGTGGGAGGAGACACTCTCTCCATGGTCACATGTCCATATAGATTATGCTGGGCCATTTCAGGGGCAATTCTTCCTCCTCCTTGTGGATAGCCATTCCAAGTGGCTAGAGGTCATTCCTGTGTCCTCCACTACTACTGCCAGGACCATCCAGGTGCTCAGAGGAATCTTCACTTCCCATGGCCTTCCTGATGTTTTAGTTTCAGACAATGGTCCACAATTTACCTCTTCTGAGTTTCAGGCATTCCTCCATGCCAACATGATCCGGCATGCCACATCTGCTCCTTTTCATCCTGCCACAAACGGTCAGGCTGAACGCATGGTGCGCACCATGAAAGATGCATTAAAGAGAATCACTCAAGGACCCTGGCATCACAGGTTAGCTGATTTTCTTCTCACACAACGCACCACACCATGCACAGCTACTGGAAAGAGCCCTGCTGAACTCCGCTGGGGTCGCAGACTGATTACAAAGCTGGACAGGCTCCACCCAGACCGGGTGGCTTCACAGGTGTCGCCGCCGTGGGCACCTAGGAGACTGCAAGTGGGTGATTCCGTGTGGACCAGGAACTATGGGCAGGGGCATCTCTGGGTCCCTGCTGTAATTTCTAAAGTCTCTGGGCCTCTGTCATACGAAGTGGTCTTGGATGATAGGCGTGTCCTAAGGCGCCACATCGACCAGCTGCGTTGGCGGCTGCCAGGCTGGCATTCCTCCCCTGACTCCGCTCTCGGGGGGAGGGGGACCCCAATTACGATTGTGGATCACAGTCTCTCCAAGCAGGGGGGTCTCCAAATGCTCCAGATGAGGGTCTTGCCATGGAGGCGGATCCTGACTCTGGCATAGAAGCAGGGAGTTCTGCCATGGAGGCAGCTCCTGACTCTGGCAGAGGTCCCTGGCTTAGGGCAAATGGCCGTAAATCGGCTACTCAGGGCACCCCTGCTGCTGGCCTTGGGCCTGAAGGACATTGCTCCCAAGGGGAGTTTCAAGGGTTTTCGGGGAACTTCACCCCACCAAGGAACTCGGGGAACTCGACCCCTCCAAGGAAATCTGGTTTGGGTTTAGCGGATCCAGCCAGTCAGCAGTCAGGGGGAACCCCTGAGTCTTTCGGGTGACAAAGTCCTGGTTTGTTGTCCGCAAACCGGGAGCAAGCACTCCAGGCATCCAATACACTTCCCCCAAACACCATCACACCTGTACCTAATCCGGCTCCACGGAGATCAGAGAGGGCCAAGGGTCCTCCTAAATATTTGAATGAATATGTAAGGTCCCTGCGGGCGATTGTTGTCAAATAGTGAAAGAACGTGGAGTGACTTAGGGTCCCACGGGGACCAGGTTACTCTGGGTACGGGAAATAGCCAGGCCGCCGTTTGGACTAAATGTGCCATGGTACTAGTATCAGGCGGGGACAGCATTGTCCAAGCCAAGGGGGGAGGGGTGTTGTGTCCTGGGCCTTGCTGAGTCAATCAGCAAGGCTCAGGGAATCTGCAGAACAACTGCAGAGGCCCGGGCAGACCACGTGTTGCCCGGGACCCAGACAGGCTGTCTCCAGCCTCGTGCGCATGCGCGAGGCGGGAGAATAGCCTGCATTCATTGGTTGAGTTTCCCCTTGCAGGGGGAGTTCCCATTATTTGCTTCGCTTCTGTTCAGCAAATGACCTTAATAAAGAACATCTTTTGCACCAACTGCCTCATCTTCATGTCTGCCTTGCGAACAGAACAGTACCTTAAATAACAATTGCCATAGAACAAGATTGTGCTCCTAGCCATGTAAATATATGCATGTGTTTGCAACACTAAATGGACCAAGTCTTGTGTTTCCTTGAAGGGCTAGAGATTTAGAAGAGAAACAGCAATGGAAATCAGATGGATGAAATAAATTCACCTTTTTTTGTTCAGATTTCCACTTACTTTGAAGGTCAGTAGCCTTTAATAAAATGGATTCTGATCTTCTTCAGCTCATCAGAGCCGATGTGACTGACTGCAAAACCACGACCTTCTGAAGCCAACTGCCAAATACTTGCAGAGATTAAATCTAGCTACTGTCAGAAAACTTGCACCATGTACTTAGTTGGACACTCCAATCTTCAAAGAAGAAAATGGAATTTATTTTGCATTTTCTCATTTAATTTCTGATCCTTAACTTTTTTTCCTGATAACTTCACAAGTATAAAATGCACTGCTGACTAGTTTCTCAGTCCATTTAGTAACCTACTGAAAAATCTTGAGAAACGCTCTTCCTGACTAAAAGCTAATATAGGTAATCTTTGTTTAGTGACCACAATTGGGACCAGCTGTTAAGCAAAATGATTGCTAAATGAAACCTGGATTGTGCTTATGTTTTTACTTCAGCTTTCCTTTGCTTTATAGACCTGTAAAGGTCATAAATATGAGGATTAGTCATAAAGTGACTTTTTTCATTACTGTCATAACTGCAAATGGTCACTAAATGAGGACATGTGTTTTACAGTTCATGCCTGCTGGACAGCAGGTTTGGAAAGGGCTAGTAAGTATAAACATATGCTTTGTCTTTAAGTTTTATTTACATTTTAATACATGAGTACTAAGCATTTAACAATGCTGGAAAAGCTTCCTTCTTTGGTAGTTGCCCACATCGTAACTTCAGGATATGTTCAGACAACATCAGAGAAATGAACAAGTTCTTCAAGCTTGCTATGTCAACTGAGCTTCTCTCCCTGTTGCCTCTGTGGAGGCAGTTGCTGTTATATGAACAAACTCCTTCTGTGAACTTCCCTCAGGGCTTTAAAATCCTTTGAAGTGTGATCTTCAAAATATTCCCTTACCACAATCTGGAAAGCAAGTGTTGTGTAATACCTACAGAGCAGAAGGCCATTTCCCAGTTTTGGCTTCTTTTCACAAATGAAGGAGAATTGGTTGATAGCTCATAAGTCTTGTGCAGCTTTTAAACAGATTATTGGAACTTTAGAAACAATTTGTGGGGACAAATAGATAAAGAGAAGATAGTGAAGGACACTCATGTTGGAGTTTTTTCCAAGGCATACGAATGAGCACTTCAATGACTTTATTGGTGTTTATTGAATTAGAGATTCTCACAAGATAATTTATTTAGGATCAGGTTACATTCATCAAGGTATACTTGCTAGAAAATCAGTGCAATTTCTAATAATTAAATTTATCCTTCCAGTAGATATGCTCTATTTCTATGGTTAGCTAACAAGGGAAAGCTATACTAATAACTTTTTTAATTTTAAAAAATTAAGTGAAATCAAGTACATTTATCACTCTTCTGCTACTGGAAGATGGGCTTCTCATGGGGGAATTACTTAAATTAAGTAACTATTAATCTCTTGAGCTAATCTACAATGATATAATCCAAGTAGTTTGATAGTGTCAAAGAAATTGTGATCCAGGTGCCTCTTGAGCAAATGTTATCCATAAAACCAAAAAAATAATATTTGTCCAAAGAGTTGGCTGTGTGTGAATATGTTACAGCAAAAATTGTATCATGGACTTTAACAAATCAACATTTATTATGGTAATACAGTAGTTTTTGGTGGATTAGAATCCTGCATTGACCTAATGCAGGAAATGTCATTTTCAATTCCAGATTGAGGTTAAATGGAAATAAAATGTAGAAAATACTTTTAATTATCATATTAAGAATAACCAAGACAAAAAAGAGAAAATAAACACACACATATATTGTATGCATGTAAACTTTTTTGGGGGGTGGGGGGTGTCTTTAAGTCTGTTTTTGACTCCTAGCTACTGTCTGGACAAGTCCCTGCAGTTTTTTTGCCAAGGTTTTTTGGAAGTGGTTTGCCTTTGCCTCCTTCTTAGGGTTAAGCAAGTGTGACTGTCCCAAGGTCACCTAGCTGGCTTCAGGCTTAAGATGGGACTAGAACTCACAGTCTCTAGCTAGCTGGTACCTTAACCATTACACTAAACTGATTCTCATGCCTGAATGTAGATAGCTCCGCATATTGAACAGGAGGTCTATTTTCATCTATAGATTCAAGACTTTTCCACCCAGAAACTAGAGCTTAAATTAAAATTCTGTTCTCATAATTTCGATTTACACTGAGGTGTGTTTAGTGTAGCTATTGTCAGAGCGATCCTGCTAGCATGGGCAAGATATGTATACGCTACACGGGGGGGGGGGGGACTGTGCTACCTAGGGAGGGAGCGAGAGAAATTGAAATCCATTTCGATTTCAGATCACTGGACGAGGAACGCGATGACATAAGCCCCATGTAATACGACTTATTCCCAAGGAATTGTGCTTTTCAGTCGTATACACACGAGTCCAATTCTAACTTCCCCACCTCCATCCTCTTCTTTATTGAACAACGCTCCGCCAAATCGAGGGGAAAAAACTCCCATAATGCAATACATCCTTTCTAGCGTCTCCAAGTGCGGCTCCAAAGCCTGCCGGAAAATGTAGTATCCTCTAAGAATCCATTTCTTCCGCAACATCCCTCTCATCCCCGAAGTAAATAACACTCAACCAATAAAAGGAGACTCACCCGCCTCTTCGGCTTCCCGTTAGCCAATCGAAACCTATTTTGCCTCCAGAGGCGGGGACGGTTGCTGGGGCTTACCGTGGCGTCATTCGAGGTCAAAGGTAGAAGAGTTAAAAAAAAAAAAGAGGCGGTGGTTGCTGCCGCTGCTGCTGCTGCTTCCTGGCCGTGAGAAGGAGCTGGCCGTCTGGCCGCGCCCTAGTCAAGAATGGCGGTGGAAGCGGCGCTGGCAGCGGTCGGAGGGAGAGACGGGGCTGAGCAGGTCCTGAGCCGCTTCAATGAGCAGGTACTGACAAGATTCCGCTGGTCCTCGCTCTGTTAGCGGCACCGCCCCCCTTTGTCAGCCGGTAGCCTTCGGGGCACCCTTCCCATCTTCCGCCCTCCAGGTGCTGGAGAAGCAACGCCCATAATTCCCACTTGGATTAAGTCTGGCGCACTGGGGAGAATGGGAGTTGCAGTCCATGCACCTTTGCATGACGCTAGAATAGAGAAGCCTCTGAGGGAGTCCCCACCCCTCCCGCCAGTCCTCTGGGCATCCTTCCTGAGCCCTTCACTAGGGTCTGGGCTGCCTAGAGCAAAGATGGATCCTCCCTTGCTGCTCTCGAGAGAAGCCGGTTCTTGCACCACCACCACCCCACCCCGACACTCCCAGCAAACTGCATAATCTGGGTAATAGTGCATAAGATTGCCAGGTCCTTACCTCTTCCATGCCATGCAATGCTACGCCATCATTACCTTTGTGTAATGGAAAGCTGACCTTTTTTGTTCTGCCAAATATGAGCATTCAGCTCTGCCTATCATCCACACCAAGGATGTTTTTCTTTCTAGGCTTAATCCATTTCTTGAATCTTTCCCAGTAATAATATTATTTTCTCTTATATTTTTTTTGAGCCAATGCTATTAAATTTTACCCATCATGCATTTTCTGCCCAACATCCAGTACTGCCATGGTGATCACCATCACTATTGTAGGCTGTAATTTCTGCTATTTCAATATTTATATTTTTCCAGAATATAATGCATAGATTCTCAAAAACCTTTCCCACTTCCTTTAGGGTCATGTTACTTCCTCTTCTGTGTATGCATACGAAAATGCAAGCTTACGCAATGAATTCAACAAAGTCTGTACCAAAAATCCATGACACTATTAACCACAGTAAAGGTTCTATAACAATTAGAATTATAATTTTACACTTTGTGTAAAAGTGACACTTCTGAGACAAAAAAATTGTCAAACATTAAGTTCCATGAAAACAACTAACTGATTTAATTTTTCTCCAGGATCATATTTTACACCTTTTCTCTTTGAACTTTCCTCATTTTTAGGGTTTTAGGGTTTTCTTTTTGTTTTTTTTTTATAATTTGAAGAATGGAAAACAAAATTCCTCATTTGGTTAGATATAGACCTATGTTTGTTTTTCTGTGTTATGAGTTGAGTAATTAACTCTATTCCTTTGTGTACTCCTCTACACAAAATTACCTTCAGCAGCCCTCCCTCCCCCCACAGGTAATTGCTTGGCTACTAAAAAGACAGCTCTAGCAACATTGCTAATCGATACTGCTTGATAGTATATTGCGAAGATAATTGAAGTGTCTAGTTAAAGTAATTTGCTAAGCCCTGGTTGAAATATCTATTGCTTGATGGTGATCTCAAGAATTTTTCTAACTTGGGTCAAAACACATCCTGTAGTTTGTTAGAACATATTATTACTTGCATTATGTAGTCCCAGATGTTTGTATGCGGATTAAAATTTGAGATGCTTCTTGCCACATATTTGATGCAATAACTCTTTCACTGCTGAATATTTTAATAGGCATATGCACTTCTAGCTTCCTTTTTGTTGCCATGGTTAATAGTCATGGTAACCTGTTGTCCATGAACTCATACTTTGTAAAATTCATCTTGGCACTGTCTTGGTAAGGGCCTTTTGCTAATAGCTCTATTGTAATAATTCTGATAGAGCAATCCTGTATAAACTCCTCTGAGCTTGATGGGGTTTCATTCTAAGTACACATCCTTAGGATTGCACTATCAAGAGTATTAAGGTTGGCATTTCAGAGGATGGTTTGTCAACTGGCTGGGGAAAAATCGCTAACTGTGCAGTCCTAAGTGGGTTAAGGCTGCTCTGTCCAACATGATCGTTCGTAATTGTAAAAAAAGGTATTAAGCCTCAATAACAGTGCCTCAGATTTCCATTTCTCCAATTAAACATAGGTATAGAAGGCAAATGAATTGCTAGCTAATCTGTATTCATGTTTAATTCAAAACTAACTCAATTTTGGTAAAGGTTCAGACATTGAATTAAAGTTTGTTTTAGTAAAATAAACTGCAAGTGTGTATGAAAAATGTATATTCACAATTTTTTTTTAAAAAAATGACTTTTACTTATCTCTTCAGAATAGGGCTACTTTCAAATTTGAGTCATCAGATGAAGAAAAAAGAAAGGTAAGCATGTTAATTCCGGGCATCAAACTGTGTGTACATGTACATTTCATGATATATGAAATTTGGTTTGATTGAGTAGTACCCATGTGATTGAAGCTGACAGCTTTTACAACAGTAATACAATTATGTTATTGTACTTGAAGGTACAGAAAAAAAAACATTTTTCACACATGGCAATTGAATTGATAATACCAACAACCAACATTTCATTCCCAAAGAGGAATCAGGGATCCTAAACGCACATAATGTCATGGTTCCGACTGATGAAACTCTTCAAAAGAACTTTGAGGCATTGTTTATCTTAAAGAATCTTTTATTCAAGAAACAAAGTATCGGCACTACATAGTTGAAGCCAAAAACTGAATTCCCCTCCCCTGGGCACAAAGTAGCAAAGCACAATTCCCTCCTCCAATTTACTGTCATAAATCATATTCCCAGCCCAGCTCTCCAGCCCGCCAAATCTTTATCAACTCTGGGCGCAATAACCTTGGATTCCCACGGCTGAGTTATTATTGTTATGACTAACTGGACTCTCATCCACATCCCCCCTCCCAGCATCAACTAACTCTAAAAGCGAAAGAGAAAAGATGGCTACATTCCCATCTGTTGTCAAAGCGAGAACATCCACTGTTAGCAGCGTTGACACATGAGTTGTTTAATTTGCTTGTTTGCTTCTCAAGCTTTTTTGTTTAGGTCATGCCTTTGAACTAAAAAACATGGGTAGTTATTTAGTTTAATTTTTCCACAACATTATTCAAATTGGATTTTTGCAATATTGTTGATGATTCAGGATGCCTCTTAAAAAATAGATAAATTGATGGTGACTGCAGGCTTATTCTGCACTGTACGAGGGAGATCCCAAACCTACATTTTCTAGTAGCTGTAGTTTCATGATTTTTTTACATTATATGCATACTTGTCCTTTTTTGGAAAACATATGTACATTGAGTTTCTCTGGTTGTGGGATCAGTACTCCAATCATAGAAAAAAGAAAAATGAAACAGACAAATGAAACTTTTATCCTTCAGAATTGTGTCTGCAGATGGTTGGTATTGAGAACAAGTTTTACCGTCCTTGACTTATGACCATAATTGAGGCTTAGCTGTGAACTGCACCCCCCTGTCAGAGATTATTTGTTTAGGTGTGCCATGCAGTCTGTAGATGTGTTTCAGGAACATTTTGGTTAGTCATTGGGCGGACAGGAGCCCTTCGCAGGCAATGAAGTGAGCCTGCTTTGAAAACAGATCTATCACAGTCCAGATGACCGTATTTCCCCTACTTTCAGGTAGATCTACTATAAAATCCATAGCAATTTCTTCCCATAGTTGGGAAGGGTCTGCCATCAGTTACAATAACCCAGGGGGTTTCCCTGGAATTCTTTTCATGGTGGCACATACAGCACAACTCCGGACATAGTTTTCCATGTTCCGTTTCAGTCCCGGCCACCAGAATTAATGGCGAATGAGGTGTAGTGTTTTTAAATATCCAAAGTGCCCAGCCTGTTTTACGTCATGGCCCTGTCGGAGTGCATTAAGGTGGAGGGTCTCTGGCAAATATAGTTTTCTCCCTTTAAGCCAAACCATCCCTGCATGTTAGGGAGGTTTGATTGTCCTTGAACCATTGGTCGGTGAAGAGCTCTTGTTTTATTTTCTTTGCCCCAGGGTCATTGGGATTAGGGGCTCTTGTAGGTGGGACTCTGCGCGGCGTAAGTTGAGAAGCAGTTTGTGGATTGGAGATAATTGCCTCATTAACCTCTTCATGCTGGCTTTTGTACTGGGGCAGTCTGGATAGAGCATCAGCTAAGAGATTTTTTCCTCCTGGTATGTACTTTAGGGTAAAGTTAAAACGGTTAAAGTACTGCGCCCATCGTACTTGTTTTGGAGACAATTTGCGAGGAGTCTTTAGGGCTAGGTTTTTGTGATCAGTCCATACCTCGAAAGGCACCTTATTCTCTTCTAGATAGTGTCGCCAGTTTAATAGAGCCCAACGGATTGCGAAAGCTTCCTTTTCCCACACAGCTCACCTCCTCTTGCAGTCAATGAATTTTTTCGAGGTGTAGGTGCAGGGTTGTAGGGTCCCACTCTGGTTCTTTTGCAGTAGCACAGCTCCGACGGCCACGTCGCTGGCATCGGCTTGAATCACAAAGGGCTTCCCTGGGCAAGGATGCTTTAAGACCAGTTTGACCGCATATAGTCTTTTTACATTTTCAAAAGTGGATTGACAGTTCATAGACCGTGCTAGTGGTTGGCCCGGATGTGGCTTTCCTCCCTCTTTGCCTGTTTTTAGTAATTCGTAAGGGGCAGGGCAATTTCAGCAAAGGAGAGGATGAATTGACGGTAGAAGTTGGCGAGTTGGATTTCTCTTTCGCCGGCTGCTGGGCTGGTTTCTTTCTCGCTGGTGGTCCTGGTGTATTCTGTTGCTGAGGGTAAAGGACTGTGCAACTCGCTGCTCGATGTCACTGTTGTTCACATCTGAAGCACTTGATCGGTGGGCCTGCAGGTAGCCTAGGATTGTCAGTAGTCGTGGCGGTTGGAGGATTTCGGGGGGGGTGGCTGTCATTTGGGTTGATCTGGCCTCGGCTCGGGTGGCTTCTTATAGCAGGCAAGCTGAACGTCCAGTCTTATTGCTGCCTGGTACCATTCTTGCAGCTGATTAGGAACTGCTTGATAGATACAAGCCTGGGAGAGGTGGTTGTCCAGTCCCTCCTTGAAGTGATGGACTAGGGATTGCTCGGGCCACTTCTCTATTCGGCGGCTATCTTGTGAAACTCTTGTACATATTTCAGTGCAGGCCTGCTGGCTTGCTTTCTCTTGTGAACTTGCTCCTCCACTTTGAGGGCAATGGATGGGTCCTCGAACCTTGCCCTCAGTCCTAGGAGGAAAAGATGGGGGTCCTCCAGCTCCGGTGCT
This sequence comes from Azemiops feae, assembly GCA_023970755.1. Taxonomy (NCBI): domain Eukaryota; kingdom Metazoa; phylum Chordata; class Lepidosauria; order Squamata; family Viperidae; genus Azemiops; species Azemiops feae. Next base: position 1,221,454 of record JALGBA010004230.1, on the reverse strand, counting down.
TGCTCGTTATATAAATTGTTCAGCCACTCAGATGCTTCCCCTTCCAAGCTGGAAGCAACCACGTCGACCATAGCGGGTAGGTTCGGGTAGAAATAGGCACAGCGGTTCAAGTGAGAGTGCACCTGGTTGAGGAAAAAGATCAGCTTCTCCAGGTCCCCATCAAAAGTTGCTCTAAGAGGTAGCGCCACCAGTGGTTGCTGGCCTCCCCACTGTGGATGTTGCACTCACAATTGTTGCTGGCCTACCCATGGCGGCTGCCGTATCCCCAGTTGCTGCAAGCCTCCCAGCGGTTGTTGCACGTTCGGGGGCTCTTGCCACACCCACGGCTGTTGCTGCATTGCTGGCGGCTGCGGCATCCCCAACTGCTTTACGATCCCCAATGGTCTCAGTGGCTGCTGTAACGGCACCCCCAGGTGCTGCGGGCATCCCAGTGGTTGCTGCATGGGCGGGGTTGCTGCCATCCCCACTGCTGCTGGCCTGTGGGGGGTTGTATCCCCAGTTGCTGCAGGCCCCCCTGCAGCCCCGGAGGTGATGGTTGTTGGATTCCCATCAGTTGTGGGCCCCTCAGCGGTTGTTGCACGTTCGGAGGCGGCGGCCAGCCCCATTTGTGCTGCTGTACTCCCAGCGGTTGCTGACCCCCTGGCGGCTGCTTCACCCCGAGGTGTTGCAAGGCCCCCATCTGCTGCTGCACATTCGGGGGCTGCGGCCAGCCCTAGCTCGGCTGCTGCACCGTCAGCGACTGCTGGCCCCCCACCTATGGAGGCTGCGACATCCCCCATTGCTGTATGGGTCCCGGGCTGGGTGGCTGGTAAGTGCGTCGATCTGGGGTTTGGCTGTCCTGGTGACAGCTCGGGCTCTTATCCCATCGGGGGTGATCTGGACTTTTGGAGGGGCGACAACTGGAGCTGTCTCTCCCCGTGGGGCTGGAGGCCATGGTAGGTGGCTTCAAGGACGGGGAGGCTGCCTGATCTGCACAGGTGGGACTGGGGGCTCCCCTTGGCTGGAGTTGGTGACTGCCTCGCCGATCATCATGATCGCTCGCGTATGGGGAACGGGGTAGCAGCCGCTGCCAGGGTGCTGGTTCTAGGCGCTCTTTCTCCATGCTGAAATCTTCCCCGAATCTTTGTCAGTCTATCCCTCAATTCTAGGGATAGCGACTGGCACTTGGGACCCCAAGATAGTTAGGTAAAAATTGGAGTTTTTGGCTTAATGTCATGGTTCCGACAGATGAAACTCTTCAAAAGAACTTTTTTTTTTTTAAACAAGTTTTATTAGTATTTTTTGGTTTTACAACAGAGTGCTTTGAGAATCCACGTGGAGATAGGGTGGTCAATCATCCAAAGAAAACAATATAATCAAACATAAATAATTCAATAATTCCTTAAAGGTTCTTCTCTATTTCCCTCAAACTATAACCTAGTATTAATACATTTCTAAATAAAATTCAATCATTGTAAAAAAAAATATCAATAGTAATTCACTTATATCAATCAAAATCCTGTTTTTAAGTTTAACTATTTTAAAATTACCATTTTCCACTTTAGCCTAAAATGAACAGATAAGTTACATTTCGGGTCTCCCAATTTCCCATAAAGCAATAATTATTTCTAAAATATACATATTATATAACTATTATATTTTAATACTTCTCAACTATATTCTATTTCCTGTACTCTTATCAAATATATATTTTATAAATCAATCCATATCTCTAAAGATTCCTCAGTTGCTTTAACACAATCAAATTAATACATTTCTAATTAGCATTCAATCATTGTAAAAAAAATATCAGTAATATTTCACCAATATCAATCCAACTCATTTTTGAATTTAAAATTTCCAATTTTCCATATTACCATTCCCGACCATAATCAAATCAATAATTTTCATCTCAATAGTATTATCTCAAACCAAAATCCTAAACCTTTAACATCTCAATAGTATTAGCTCAGTCAAAGTCTCTAAAAGCCTTTTTAACCCATCAGATAAGATTTTAACTCTCATTTTTAAACCTAATTCTAGCTTTCTTTTTGTGCCAAGCAGGTTTCCACAAACGAGCCTCTAACTCCTCAAATCTTAATGTTTGGCTATACATATATCTCCACAATGGAGTCTGATCGTAGTCCTCTTCTCTTTCTTCCAGTGTAGTCTGCACTATGTAGTCAGTCTTAATCAATATGGTAGTTATTCGTTGTTTGTCTGCCTTTGGTCATCAAAGTTCTCCATAATTTGCATATGAGATGTAATATCTTCCTCTGTCTTGATTGGTTCCTCTTCAATAGATTGTAGATATATTTCCTCCATCTTGTTAAATTGTGAATATAGTTGCATATTGGCCTCTTTAGTGTTGATCTGTTCTTCCTCTGTTGTTCCTTGTTTCATGTCCATTCTGAATTGTTCTTTCAGTTCCAAAATTTTTTCTAGTAAAAGTCCATAGTCAAGCTGTGGGTGGAATTCCATTTCAATAATAGAATAGCCTTGGTCTATAACTTGATCAGTCAAAGTTTGAGATTCAATTTTTAACTCTGAAACATCATCTTTCATGTCCATTCTGAATTGTTCTTTCAGTTCCAAAAATTTTTCTAGTAAAAGTTCATAATCAAACTGTGGGTAGGATTCCATTTCAATAATAAAAGAACATAGTCTTCGTTTTTTGGTGAAAGTTCAGCTTAAAAAGTAAATACAACAATAAAAATTCTGTAATAGGAGTGTATAAGGTCTAGCATCCAAAGAAAAACAAAAAAAAAAGCAGAAAGGTCAGGCCAGAGAAAATGTAATCCAAGATCATAATAAAATCTTTAAGTTCCAAATTTTTTCTGGTGTGAGTCCATAACCATCAAGCCAAACAAAAAGATAAAGGCAGAAAAAATCCAAATCAGTATTGTGAGTGTCCAATTTGTAATCCAAAATAGTAATATAAAAATATGCCTTAAAAGTCAATTATTATATTGTAATCCAAAAGGGAGAGAAAATCCATTTTTCTAGAAAATATATTTTATATTGTAAAGTCAAAATGAACTACTAGTAGACAGAAAAGGAAAAGAAGAAAAAAAAAGGAGCCCTTGAGCTGGTTTCCATGCAGATAGGAATGTCTGGGCGTCACGCCAAGTTCAGGGCAAAGTGAAAGTTAACAGCTTAAAATGGATACTTTGTTGCTTTCATTCCACAAAAACCCGGCCAGACAGCCGGAATTTTTTTTTTAAATGAACAGCAATGTTCAGAAGGGGGGGGGAGAAAGAAAAACACTCCACCCCCCTCCCTAAAGGCTTCCACTTAAGCTAAAAACAAGCAGGCAAATAGAAAGAAGGTCCACCTTCACAATAAGAATTTTTTTCAGGATCCCCGAAATCCAACAGTTCAAATAGTCAGTAAAACTTAATGATTTTTTCTCAAAGCTCGTTTTCCCAAGTATCCAAACGCTGCTTTCTTAAAGTAGGGAAGTAATTCTAGAAGCTTTTCACAGGAAAAATAGGGTATCAAGAGGGAAGGAAAGGTCTCACCCGGATCACCCACGGTGGTTCTTTTTGCTTAGATGTTGCTGTGACTTTCGGCTGAAGCAGCTAAGTGATCGGCCATGTTAATGGCTGATCTTTTCCCCGTCGGCCCAAAGGAGATTTCTCGGACTGCAGAGGAAGCTGCCACTCCCTCTGCCATCAACGACCACCACTCCTCCATGGTGGTCGCCCCTCCAGGGCGACTTTCGACCCTGTCCAGGGTCTACCGGCGGGGGGAAACCGGCCATCAAAGAGAACAGACTCTTTGCGCGACCGCCTGCACTGCGACCGGAACCGGAAGTCTCTTCAAAAGAACTTTGAGGCATTGTTTACCTTAAAGAATATTTTATTCAAGAAACAAAGTATCGGCACTACATAGTTAAAGCCAAAAACTGAATTCCCCTCCCCTGGGCACAAAGTAGCAAAGCACAATTCTCTCCTCCAATTAACAGTCATAAATCACATTCCCCAATTAGTTTGAAGTGTGGGCTTTCTCCCCAGCTCTCCAGCCCGCCAAATCTTTATCAACTCTGGGCGCAATAACCTTGGATTCCCACGGCTGAGTTATTATTGTTATGACTAACTGGACTCTCATCCACATCCCCCCTCCCAGCATCAACTAACTCTAAAAGCGAAAGAGAAAAGATGGCTACATTCCCATCTGTTGTCAAAGCGAGAACATCCACTGTTAGCAGCGTTGACACATGAGTTGTTTAATTTGCTTGTTTGCTTCTCAAGCTTTTTTGTTTAGGTCATGCCTTTGAACTAAAAAACATGGGTAGTTATTTAGTTTAATTTTTCCACAACATTATTCAAATTGGATTTTTGCAATATTGTTGATGATTCAGGATGCCTCTTAAAAAATAGATAAATTGATGGTGACTGCAGGCTTATTCTGCACTGTACGAGGGGGATCCCAAACCTACATTTTCTAGTAGCTGTAGTTTCATGATTTTTTTACATTATATGCAAACTTGTCCCTTTTGGGAAAACACTTATATGTACATTGAGTTTCTCTGGTTGTGGGATCAGTACTCCAATCATAGAAAAAAAAAATGAAACAGACAAATGAAACTTTTATCCTTCAGAATTGTGTCTGCAGATGGTTGGTATTGAGAACAAGTTTTACCGTCCTCGACTTATGACCATAATTGAGAGCAAAATTTCTGTGGCTAAACGAGATATTTGTTAAGTGAGTTTTTCCCCATTTTACAACCCGTTCTTGCCACAGTTGTTAGGCGAATCACTGCAGTTGTTAAGTTAGTAACATGGTTATTCTGGCTTTCCCATTAACTTTGCTTATCAGAAGGTCAAATAGGTCATCACATGACTCTGGGACACTGCAACCGTCACAAATATGAGTCAGTTGCCAAGTGTCTAAATTTTAATCATGTGACCATGCAGATGCTGCAACAGTTGTAAGCGTGCAAAACTGTCATAAATCACTTCTTCAGTGCCATTGTAACTTCGAATGTCACTAAATGAATGGATGTAAGTCAAGGGCTACCTGTAATATTTTCTTAGAATAAATAATATTAATCCAAATCATCCTATTTTATTAGAAGTAGACAGTAGAATAAAATGTAAAGGATGTAAAAATGTAAAGTGTTTTTTATTGCATAACTTGTTAACATAATCAAAGCCTTCTGGAAGGTATTTGGGACTAAAATTCTTAAATTGGTTATTTAGCATTTCAGAAATATCTAGGTTTTGGTGAATCTAGGAAATAAGTATTAGGAAATTGATGAGAGCCCCAATTCCAAAAGACATCAAGCTGTTGGATCAGAAGAACAAAGGGAAACAAAATTTATGGTTCCTTTGAGAGTATTATAGTGTACTTAAGAAGATGGAAATTATAGGCAAGTTACTGAATAATGCAGCTATAAAAACTCTCATACGTGCCAGCAAAAGTATTGCATATAAAGGAGTTGCTTTCAGCATTGCTAGCATCTAATTAATGTTTCATAAATCTGAGGCCTTTTGCTGTTCCCAGGAGTTAGCATTTTTCACATAAATCCTAAGCTTCCCTCAAACTTGGATTTCTTTTAACTGTAAAGTACATATATATATGTAGTAGGCCTGATACTTGTGATTTTTGCAGAAGAGAAGGCTGCTGGAAGAATAAATTCTTAAAATAGGAACAGAGTATAAACACATGGTATGAGGCTGCATGCATTCTCTAGAAACTAGAGAACTATACAGATCCAAAAAGCATATATTTGCTGATAAGCAAATTGTAATTGGTTAATTAGCCAGTTCCTGGTTTCTTCCTCTTTATTTTTGCTGTTCTCACCTGGGTCTCAAATAATGTAAAGATTTGATTGAGGTATAAAAACTAAAAAAAAAAAAAAATTACTTCCTGTCAGAACTAATCCTTCCATCACCCCACCATCCAGCCAGAACTGATGAAGCTTCTTGGATGAGAAGCGAAACGTCATTGTCTTCTTCCCGAAAGAAAAAATACAGTCTGGTTGCCTTTAGAAAAAGCACCTTTGAGACAACCATGATCTGGATGACTGAGACTCTCCACAGACATTAAGAAAATGACAAATTATCACCATTTCCATATACCACTAAGTCACAATTGCAATTAATAAGCTAACGCAACCCATGGTTTCAAAGTGAGGTCCTTCCCTTAAGCGTAATTTATTTGTTCACATTATTCTAAGCCAAAAACAAGCACAATTGTTTGATAATTGGCATGTTATATAACCCCAGCCACTGATCTGCTTAATGAATTTAACTTAATAAGAGTAGTTCAGATTCTGTTTCTACTAAATAATTTATTAGTTGTTTCTAATCATTCATTCATTCTGCCGCTAAAAATACATTTTAGGGCTGTCTGCTTAGCTTAAATTTTAAACTCTTTTATCTTCATTAATTTGATTGGCTGACCATGGAAATGATTTAAATTGTTGAAAAACAAATATGGCTTGGTTAACTTTTGTTACCATTTACTACTGTAATATGGAAATTAGCTCTTTATGGAGGTTTATGTCCATTTACCCTGCCTTTTTTCCTTGTCTCATTTCAGTTGCCAGCCAGTTCAGATTCATTTGATTATGGTTGGTAACATTTGAGGAAGTATATTTCTTATTAAACCCAAATGACCAGCATATATTTTAAAACTTCACCAGAGGAATGTTTATGATCAAAACCATTAAACGTTATACTGTAATATTTTCAGTATTATCCAAAGGTAGAAAATCCATCCTTCTTGGTTGTTTTAGCTAAATACAAATCCTCTTGATGTGTTTTAATTTTATATGTAGTTTGTACAAAGAAGCAGTCTTTGGGCAGCAGTTACCATCCATGTTCTCTGTCAAGCAGTCATGTTAATCTGTTGGAGCAAAAGTCACAAATCATCCTGGTGTCCTTTAAAAACTAATCCATTTATTACATCAGAAGGTTTCATATGCCAGACAGCCCACTTCTTAAGATTCATCAAATCTTGTGGCTTTCTCTAGACCAGGCATGTCAAACCCGCGACGTATCGTGACTTTTTCCCCATTGTCGGCAATGGGGTGGGCGCAGTTTCAGTATGATGCATCCAGCCCACGGGCCAGCAGTTTGACATGCCTGCTCTATACAGTGGCAAATTACAGTGATCAAAGATCAGACCCTTTGCTATTTCTTGTCTGATTGTGTTCTGATCATACCATTCTAAGATAGCCTTCCCCCAAGCTGGTATCCTCCAGATATTTAGATTAAACCGTCTCAGATATTTGCATCCAGGTTTGGAAACACCATGTTAGGCAGTACGGTCAGGCTCAATGTGGAGAATGAATTTGGCCATTGTGTTTTGTAAATTATGATTTATGGCTTAGCACAGTTTATCAGCCTAGCAAATTAACATACAGTGGTTTATCCGGGTAGGATGCTTTTTTTTTTTTTTTTTTGCTTTTCCCATTCCTTGCCTACCTGAACTCAATTAAAATTGTGGTTGCTAGTGTCAAGGACACTAACAGCAAGGATTAGGTAAGGTCTTGTAGTTTCACTTTGTTCTGTGCCATGTAGAATCAATAGTGGGAATGATGTTGACTTTCTACAGTCTGAGTTGAGTTATAAAGAAGCTGGAAAGGGGAGATCAGCTAATTATTTAATTTATTCGTAGAGTTCTTATGTACTTCATTATAACATAACTTCCTAGTGAAAAGTTACAAGCCTCTATTGAGTTCAATAAATTTAAAAACATTTGATGAGCCTCCTACTGAGGTGTTAATCAAAATCAATTGAGAATTTAGGATTGGGATGTTCCTGGGACAAAAAAAACCCTCAGCATAATGAACTACAAAATCTTAAGGCCAATCGAGCATGACACAATGACAATTATTTATGTAGGAGGCAAGGAACATCATGTACTTGGCAAACAAATCTTGGTGAATCCAAAACACTGGGGACTGCTTTTGCTTTCCAGTTATTAGACCCTGTTGCAATAATTGCTTGTTTCTAAAGAAGAGACACACCAAACTGTGGAAGGAGTTTACTGCAGATCTGTTTTATTTTATTTTAGTTTCATTTACGTAGTTTTGATAGTAATAACTGCCAAGCTCAGCTAGATTGTTGTTATTCTGGAATACATTTCTAAACTAAATCTTGGACAGTAACATATATAATACAGTGTTTCTGTTTGGTTGACAGTGATTATTCCCAGCACATGTTTGCACAAAGGTAGCGAAAACATCACCAAACAAGCACAAGAATGAAATGGATCATAGTTTGGATATAAGCCTTGATTCAAGCAGAAATCCATAGGGATGAACTGCCTATAGATATTACTGGAGAAATACAAGTTTTTAACTGAGATGTGAGAGTTTTTATCTCATGAAGCACCAAATGGGCTGAGAAATGGAGAACAGCCTAAAAACTGAATATAAACATTCTGACATGTCCTGATTCTGGAACATACTTTGTATTCTTTTAGTCATTGTCTTTGTAATAACAGTTGTATGTTCAAAAAAACAAGATTTTAGATCTGGTTGTGGATGGGAGTTGGTTTTTTTAGTGATAATTTCAAGACTTATTAATAACTTTCTAGCAATAAACCAGGTAGAGGACACAGTAAATAAACATTATGAAGATCATTAAAACTTTGTGATTATGGATTTGTATATTCCAGAGGAAATAATATCTGCTTTTCCATTTTCTTTATTTAGCAACTATGTGAAGGAATATTGCAACTATTAAGCAAAGATATAAACACATCCTATAGAGTCACTTGCCTAGAAGCTCTTCGCATTCTCTCAAGGGACAAGAAAGTCTTAGTTCCTGTAACGACAAAGACCAACATGCAAACCTTGATGAAGCTAGCAAAGCTGGATACTTTGGAAGATCATTTGGAGGATGTGACTGATTTTCCCGTCATAGTGGAAGCTTTAAAATGCCTTTGCAATATTGTTTTCAATAGCCCAGCTGCCCAGAAACTCAGTTTAGAACTGAACTTGGCAGCTATGCTTTGCAATCTTCTGAGAAAGTGCAAGGACCAGCAATTTGTGGAAGACATTAAGTGCTTTGATCTACGACTCCTTTTCCTCCTTTCCCTCCTGCACACAGATATCAGATCCCAGTTGCGTAATGACCTCCAGGGTTTGCCCCTGTTGACTCAGGCCTTGGAAAGTGCATTTAGCATAACGTGGACAGATAAGTACATCACGGCTGAAGACCAAGACATGTCACCATTGTCTCTTCAAGAAACAGATTGTGCCATTGAAGCATTGAAAGCTCTCTTTAACGTCACTCTTGACAGCTGGAATGTACACAGCGAGGTAAGGCTTGAATTGAGATCATTCCGATCATATTTATTTCTGCTTGTAGATTTCTGCACTGATGTTTATGGATGCAGCTATGTACAGCCTAAAGATGCAGGCAGGCCACAGACAGTAAGTTTATCCAGAACAAACTACAGGGAGTCCTTGAGTTACAACAGTTTATTTAGTGATCATTCAAAGTTAACAATGGCACTGAAAAAAGTGATTTATGACAATTTTTTACACTTATGACCATTGCAGCATCATGTGATCAAGATTTGGATACTTGGCAATTGGTTCATGTTTATGACGGTTGCAATGTCCTGGGGTCATGTGAACAGCTTTTGCGATCTTCAATTATTCACTTTGCAATTATTCACTTAACAACTGCGGCTAGAAAGGTTGTAAAATGGAACAAAACTCACTCAACAAATGTCTCACTTAACAGCATAAATTTTTGACTCAATTGTGGTCGTAAGTCGAGGACTACCTGTATGTATGGATAAAATAGTTGCTTTTTCATTCCCAAATGGCAGCAGTTTAGTTCTGTTTCAAAACATTATCTCAACTAGTGATGGAATACCAAAGGATATATTTACTCTCTATTTCACTGGCTTGCAAATAGTATAGCCAAAAAGTACCGAACTACTAATGGAAAGAATAGCTTTTTTCTTTACTTGTTTATAAACATTTCTGATAGGTATTCCCATAGCTCCCAGTTAAATATGTACATTTCTTTCACTGTATACATGCAAACACCAAATTAATTAGAACAGCAAATTGTTGCAAAGTTAATTCATGTCAAATTAATATATAACAAAGAAACCTTAAATAAATAGATAGATTGAGGCAAATATCAGTAGATTAGCATTTCAGAGAAATATATTATAGTGTGACATGAAGAAAAATAATACTTAAGCTAATAATTCTCATTCCAGAAATTACATACTTCCAATAAACTATTTGAATGCTAAATTTTATTGAGTGTATTTTGACAACATTCTGCCATCATTAATGCCCCAAAGAGAAAAGTCAAAAGCCTACATAAGGAGAATGCAAGTTAAAACTGTGATCTGAAACTGTCTGTATATTGATGAATTACAGTTTCCATCATTACCTTCATTCCTTATATCGATTGAGATTGTGGGTGTTGAAGTAAAAAGTACGTCTGAAAAGCAGTAGGTTGTCAGCTCTGTGTTCACGTTATAGGAGAGGAAAAAATTAATTGGAAAGGAGGGAGTGGAAATTCATTACGAATATCAATCCAATGTCTGTCATTTAGTGGTGCAATTTAAAAAAAATTAAAGTAACAGATGTTCTATATTTTGAACATCAGTTTTGGGTAATATAACAAATAGATTCCTTAAAACAGAGCTATCTTATTCTAATAGTAGACTAAACATCTCATATTTTTAGGAAACCCCTTGCAATTTAACTAAACACATACAGTTGTATGCAAGAGGTTAGGCATGTCTGGTTAAATTGTACATTTCAGGGAAACCCTAAGTACTGATGCAACCTCATGTTACTTCAAAATTAAACATTACCTCTTTCTGCAAATTTGAATGTGAGTCATTTATAGGTTCAGAATAAGACAGTAGTGAATACGATATATGCAGAAGTCTCTTATAAATTTGTATTAAGTACTTTTATTACAAGAGTAAAAATAAGAAAAATGGAGCTTAGAGAAAGAGAACAGAATGGAAAGAATTAAAAAGTGCAAGAAAAAAGTGAAAGAAAAGACAATATATTAAGAAAAAAGAAAAATGTATAAAGATGTGACTTGCAGTATTCCTCTCATAAGTACAAATAAAAAGTTGTTTAATGGTATAAGGTTAAAAGATACTGTATCTCTTCATCTGATATTCCGTCTCTTATATATAAGCAAATCCATAAAACATCAACTTTTCAAGTCGGATATCAGCAAAAAGTCCATAAAGAGTTGCCAGAACATTGCCAAAAAAAAGTCTTATTTTAACCTTGATCAAATAAACAAACTTTATATTCTTTCCATTTATGTCGTAACAATCTTAATCTTGTAATTCAATGAAACATTTGTAGGATTTTATTTCTCTTCAATGGTGCTTTTTCAAGAGGCAACTGAACTTTCTTGTTTTTCTTTGAACACGTTTCGTTCTCATCCAAGAAGCTTCTTCAGAGCTGAAGAAGCTTCTTGGATGAGAAACGAAACGTCTTCAAAGAAAAATAAGAAAGTTCAGTTGCCTCTTGAAAAAGCTACCTTTGGGACAACCGTGACCTGGATGACTGAGAATCTCCATAGACTTTTATTTTTCTTCAATTTTTCTTTATCACAGTGCACAGATTCCATCAAGGCTTTAACAACCCTCTTTTGCACATATAAGAAAACATTTTGCTGGTCATTCTTTCAGTTTATCATTTGTATTTCCTGTTTAATTTTTAATTTTTAAAACTTCAGACAGTTACTTTTATATAGTGTCATTTTTTGGTAAAGTGTCATTTTCCAAATCATTATCTTGCCCTGTCGTTTATAGTTCTACATTCTTTCATTTATCTCATCATATAAAATTTGTTCCACATTCTTTCATTAACATTCTGTAGACATAGTCTATCCATAGAAGCAGACATCATTGTTGACGATGTTGATATTGTAGTTAATTTCTGGCTCCATTCTTCAAAGTTCTTTTTTGTTATAACATTTTATAAATTCCAATATTAACATCAGACTTGTATTTTTTTCTTCAGCTTAAAATCTTTAATCCTTCTAGCACCGTTTCTAAAATCATCATTTATCTTTTGTTGTGATTTGTATTTGTCAAGATAGGCAAAATTGTTTCTCAAAGTTTTTGTTTTTTTATAGTTAGTTCCAAAACTTCATAGTAAAAGTCAATGTTCCAAATTTCTCTGGACTCTTATAACATTTTAGATCAAAATCTTACTTAACTTTTTGCAGTACATTTCAAACTCTTCTTATGCTTGTAATTAATTTTTCTTTTTTTCAGAGCTGAATATAAACTCACCCAATAAGTCTTTTCAAATTTGTCATTTTAAGATAGTTAATAGGCCATTTTTGAAAGTAGTTAGAAAGTGAATTTTGCAAATTTAGTGTGCTTTAAAAGGCTGTGCCGCAGTCACAAACAAGATGACTAATCCTGTCTTCCTAATAATAATCCTCCCGGCACTCAAATTGCAGAAAACTGCTGTCCTGCTTTCCCTTTGTCAGGAGCAGCCATCCAAAGCACATGTGGGCAATCTCCCATCCTCTCCTTATCCGGAGAGATTGCAAGGAACTGATCTGCTCATCAGTTCCTTGGCCTTTGCCTCATCTTTACTTCATATTCAGTTCACCCTACCACCCCAGACATCTATGGTAAAATGATTAGTTTCCAATTATTGCCTTACTAAAACATTCAGCCTCTTTTCAGCTTCAGTGCATAGCATCATCTTTAAACAATCCAACTCTATTAATTAACCAAATTTAAAGTTAAATAATGACTTTTAGAATATCCTTTAAAGTGATATAGGGCAAGTAACTGAGATATTTTGAAAAAATAACTCCACATTTCAGATCCCATGCTTATTTACATATTTATATTTTACTATTTTTTTAAAAAGGTCAGCAAGGTTGGTGCTGATCTAACTTCAGTTGGAGCACTGTTCCAAATGAGAGGAACAACAATGGGAAAAGTGTAGCCTGGCTGTAACACTGCTTCAAAGATGGCACTCAAAGAATATCTCTGTCATCTCATTGGACAAGCAGAAACAGCTGGGAGAAAGTGGTCTAACACAGGGCTCCCCAACCCCCGGTCCGTGGACCAGTACCGGGCCACAGCATGCCAGCAACCGGTCTGCACAAACAAGCAAAGCCCCATCTGTGGGATACAAGCAGCACACAAAACCACACGCCCTCTGGTCTGCGGAAAAACCTCTCTCCATGGAACCGGTTCCTGGTGCCCCAAAGGTTGGGGACCTCTGGTCTAACATATATCCCTGACCCAAAATATGTGATTAAAGATGACAACCAGCAACTTTAATTGCATTTGGAAGCCAACTGGGAACAACTTCTCAGTTCTTGCAGTTAGCATGCCCCTAGCTACTTAAACTCTTCATTCTGGACTAGTGTACCTTCTGAGTAGTCTTCAAGGGAAGCCCCATATAAATATATTGCAATAATCCAATCAAAAGATGACCAAAGCATGAGTGACTGTGAATAGAAGCTTTTCATTGTTTCAGTTACAAAATGCTCATAACTGGTGTGTGAGTTGCAAAGGTCCTTCTGTAAGTCTCATAGTAAGCAAAAAGAAGAAGAAGCAAACAATGCATTAAATGCTAAATTTTCAGAAAGTTGCTGCATCTAAATGTTTATTCTCTGGAGGTTTTTATTCCGTTGAAACATATGACTTGACCAGAGGGGGGCAAACTTTTATTGTACATGGCAAGGCTGTTTTTGAAAAATAACGTTTTCTCAGTTCAGATTCTCATACAAATCTTTTTCAGTAATCATTTAAGAATGGCTAGTTAGATTTTTCTTTTTTAAAGAGAAAATTAACAGTACCTGAACTAAAACTATGGGCAAGATTTAGTTCAAAAAAACAAATTCAGGGGCAATGATAGATCCCTGGACTGAAAGTCTCTCTCTAGGGGAATGTATTAGAAAGACATGTGGGCCATCTTCTGGAGATTGGTCAGGTTCATCAACAGTCCAATATGGATGGATGGTGGCAGAGAAGGGTGTAGCCAAATCTGCAATTTTACTTCCAAATTTTGCTGTGTAGTATTTGTTAGTCAGGGAATAGCTAGATTAAAGGTGACAAGTAGAAACTAGAAAAAATAGAGTTAAGAGGCTGGATCCTGGCATTTATAAGGATTGGTTATTTTATTTAAGTCTCGTTTAATGTGAAAAGAATGATGGACATAAGTGACATAATCCTGCATGAATAACAGGGCTGTGGAATGGGGCAGTTTATGGGATGGAAGGAGGCTGCTGGCTTTCATGAACATGTAGTTTAAAACAAGAATAATCCAAAATATGTGCATCAAAAGCTTTCAGATTGATAAGGATTCTATAGTGTAATTATCTTCTTATTTTATGTCTTTTCATGATTTTGAATTTCTGCTTTGGAACCTTCATAATGTAATATGTTCCTCGTTATAATTGGATTTATACAGAATGATTCTCATGAATTTCGTTATATGACTGCCATTCTGCGTCACTGCTTATTGACTCTGGGCCCTACCGAAGATAAAACTGAAGAATTACACAGGTTAGTGAAATTACAAATTCAGTTATTCTTAAAATGACATTCTAGTTAGGTTCTCAGCTATTATATCTAAATAATGATGTAAGTAAGTTAGTGCTTTTTGTACATAGTGGACACAGCTTCCATAAGTTTTAATATTATGATTAATCTTATGGATTCTGAAATAATTGGTCTCTTCTTAAAGTAGTCACTTAATTCCAGGGACTATACAAAACGAAAGCATGGCTGACCATCTGAAATTTTGTTTAAAACTGAATTTGTGTAATGAGAGCTTGCTTGCTCAATATTGTATAATGATTTATGTTTTACTCCAGTGGTAATATTGTTATGATACAGACTTGTCCAATATCTTCCAAAATATCATTTTTTTCTAAACATTTTAGAAAAGAATTGTCACTATTACAATTTAAGGATTTTTTTCTGTAAACTTTTGGTTTTAGACCTGTTGAAGCTAGCCACATTAAAAAAAAAAACTTCAAAAGCCACTGCAAAAATCTTCCAGTTTTTGAAAGTAGGAAACTGCAGGATGTTTATGCAATTAATGAATTTTTATCATTTATTTATTAGATGAGCCCAAATACAATATCATTCCAGAGTCCCATTAGATGATCTAGAAGGGACCTGAAGCATATCTAGTCTGTGGGCGACAGGCAGAAAGCACTGGAGACAAGTATCTCACAAGCCCTGTGGCATGCAGGACTTTAAAAGTAACAACTTGCATATTGAATTGCATCCAGAATCCTACTGGAAGCTAGTGTAGCTCTCATAGCAGTGCTGCTACATGGGTGTATCACAGTGTGCCCAAAACTGCATATGCTACCACATTCTAGACCAGGTGTATCTTCCAAAAACTTTACACATAAACTGTATTTTAGTAGTTGAACTGAGAAGTAAAGACATTAATGAGTAGTGAGCAGTAACTCCCATGGGTACAATTGATGCACAAGATTCAATTATGCAAAGCCCCTTTTGACCACAATTGTCAGGAGCCACAAGGAATCCTAAGTTGAACACCAGCTCTTTCTGGGGTAGTGCTACCCCATCCAAGTTAATGATGGAAAGCCAAGATCCAAGGATCAGATCCTGACCCACAGTCATTTTGTTTCAGGAACCTTTTGGAAGGTTGAGTTAAAACTCGTTCTTCCCCATCCAGATTTTCATAGCCTCCAATCACTGAGAAAGAATCTCAGTGGCATCCTTTGGATAAAACTGGTTTCAGAAGTCATAATGATAGCATATTTTCTCCAGCTTCTCCCTGAAAACCCTGTAAATTAAAAACTTTAAAATGAACATATATTAAATCTTATTTTGTACATCAGATACTTGATTCATTGTTCTTAAATTACCACAGTAAAAGCTCTGTTTAAACAGTATTTTGAAATATGTACATTACTGCCACACTTATTTATTGCTATTGTTATTCTAATATAAATAACCGGGAGATAACCTAAACTTTTCATTGCATAGCTCTTCATTGTTTGGGAGAGCAATTGTGAAAGACAGGATTTATATCCAGGTAAGAACTTAAGAAAAATCCCATAGTGCCCAAATTTTTAAAATTAAGATAGTTCAGTGAAATGGTGTACCTGAGTGACATAAAAAATGTAGACTATTTGACAAAGACCTCAATATTCATAAGTTACTCAAAAATAAATTCAAATAATGCTTGTTTCACACTAAATACAAATCAATCAGCTGCTTCTTAGCTTTTTGGCTAAGATTAAATGTAATATAGGTCATGGAAAAAGCCTCTGCGTAGACCTTGGTGAGCTGTTGAATGTCAGAAAAGTGCAGACGGCTAAGGGTCTAATCTTATCCATTCATTTGTTTTCTAGTTCCCTCTTGTAAAGTGATTCTTTCAAGTATGCCTGGAGGGTCTGAATTTAATTTTAAAGAACTGTGAATGGAGACTTTAAAGTATATTCAGATATTACTTTATAGTTTTAATGATAATTTTAAAGAAAAAATACTATGTTTAGAGGATAAATCTGAAGGGAGACTGTTTTTTAAATGTCTCTTATGAATATGAATTTAAATTAATAAAAGTAGAATGTTCACCTTATTAATTTAAATTTGTATTTATAGAGACATTTTAAAATTATTTTCCCTTCATTAATTAAGAATGAGTATAATAAAGAGATTCTTTTGGTTCTGTGCATTCTGTCACATAAAATAGCCAAATTTCAGTGAAATAAGTTATGGTAAATGCCATGTTTGCCCATTCTGAAGATTTTAATCACAGCTTTCGCTAGTGCTAAAGTGTTGTTTGCTTTCACATTTGCATATCAGGAGGGGGCTGAGAGCCTGAGTAGGTGGATGTCATGTCTCTGTGATTAATGATCTTTAGGAAGCTGAGAGAGAAAATAATATACGCAGCATTTCTACCCCCTGGAGAAGGAATGCAAACACTATTGTGCCGATCTGTGCATAGTCAGTGACTTCCTGGTAGGTGGAGAATTTCATACACTCCTCTACCACAAATAAAACTGTCAGGTGGAGTGACAAAGTTCAGAAAGCCAGACTCCAGTTATTGAAAAGAATAACTCGAGCACAGTGATCCAGAAAATTAATTTGGTAGGTGTTTGAGAACACCATTGCTTCATAAGAAACCAGCAAAAAGAAGCTTTCCGTGGAAATGATCCAAGCTTCCTTTATTTTTCTGAATTAAAATCCTATTGTTCTTGGCCAACCCTTGTTTTACTTCAAGCAGATTATTTTGTAAAAAGCAAAACTCAATCCCACATGTGTTAAGCATTTCAATTTAAATTGGTCCTGCTTTAAGGAAGTTAAATAAGAGCACTGGCTGAAGAGACAGAATATTAGTAGACAGATACAATTGCATCCTAGTAAAATTATTGCTTTAAGTGAAATAAGGGATCCAAATACACCAGTCTATAACTCTTAACTAATATCTGAACATAACAATACTACTATATAGTTAGGTGAATCTGTTTAGGCTTACAGAGAAAGTTAATGGACCAAATGACTTGGAGGGGAGGGAAATGTGATATAAAATACAAGGGCTTGTTTGCAGAATTGTGAAACTGCTAATTAGCAGTAGCTTTACAGATAGATATGCCATACTGTAACTTACAGTATACATAATATACATCATAATAAAATCCAGCATAAGAAAATCTAAAACAAAAAAATTAAAAAATAAAATGCAAGATATGATAAAACAGGTTAAAACAAAATCTTACACAAAACAATAAGAACTGTGGTAATTTATAGTATGGCTAATAAAATCTCACTTAAAGCAGCAGTTCCTAAAATGCCTGTTAAAATAAAATGATCCTTGCCTGCTGTTAAAAGACCCTAATGTAGGTACCAAATGAACCCTTCTGGAGTGTTCCAGAAATGGGCTGCTAGTGTTGAAAATGCCATTGTCTTTATTTCATCTTACTTCACCTTTATAGGGTTGGAGAACCTGGCGAAGTGTCTTTAATGAAGGTCTCAGTGTAGGACAATTTCTTAACCTTGGCAACACTTAAGATGTTTGGACTTCAACTCCCAGAATTCCCCAGCCTGCATATTGGCTGGGGAATTCTGGGAGATGAAGTCTATACAGCTTCAAATTGCCAAGTTTACATAACACTGGTTTAGGACAATAAATGCCTCAAACCTTTAGGCGTTTGTAGATAGAGACAGCACTTTTAAGTTTGGCCCAGAAATGTACTAACAGTCAGAAGAAAGCACAAGCCTACTATTTCATCAGTCACCTTTTGAACTAGATTCCAAGGCAACTCCATATATAGTACATTGCAATAATCGTAAGTGGAAAGTTACCAGAATATCTTTGCTGAGTGGTGTGGCCGATTGGAGTCTATGTTTACTTATATGCCACAGAGAATATAAAAATGATGATGTGATCAGGCAGCTGCTCTTTCCATGACCACCTTTCAGTCTGAATCATGGTGACAGAAGAAGCATGCTAGCAGAAGCAGCTACTAGCATACCGCTTCTAGACAGCATTGTGACTCTGGTTTTCTCTATCATGGTGCCCAGGGTGGGTAAGCTTTTGCTTGCATGCTTCTGTACTCTTCCCTAAAAGTGCAAAATTCATAGCCAAGACACTTCTGTGTTTTGATTCCATATTGCATCCTGAAAATGCAATACAACAATTTAGTGAATTTCTGAAAATACCAATTAGAAAAGTGTAAAACAGTTGAAATGTAACTTGTAGTATTGAGGTGCATTAGTTGTATAAAATTATAACATTATAATCCATGCTGTTATGTCCATGTTTCAAGGGCTTCATTCGCATATTATGCACAAAAGTATGTATTATACTTACATTCAGAGAATAACTTCTAAAATTTCTTTCAGCAATGCGATCAACCTGTTAAGTAATGTTCCAGTCTCTTGCTTGGATGTCCTTATCAGTCCATCAACTCAAGAAGAGGCAAAGGAAACTGATGTGAAATACAATGGCATGAATATGGATGCCATTCAGGTGCTTTTGAAGTTCATGGAGAAGAGAATTGACAAGGTAAGAACTTTTGAATTTGGGAGCCTTGTCCCATTGTCTGCAGCATAATGCTGCTTGGACTTTAATTGTGCAGTATTATAGAATGCTTCTTAATCAAAATAGTCCTTGCGTACTAACCCCCAAGTTTTAGATGTTTGAAAACAAATCAAGGTTGGAACATGGCCATGAGAAATACACGGTCATGGAACAAATTGAATATTCATCTGAATACCCAAACACAAACTAAAACTGACTCAATGTTGCATGTGGAAAATAAATAGTTCAGCTGGTTTGTTCAGATTCTTTGGGAAGTGCAAAATATAAAATAATTTCCTGCTTATCTTCGCTTTATTTATTTTCAATAAAAAGTATTGACTGACACACTACTTAATACTCTGCTCAAAAATGCATTGTGTTGCAATCAGGGGATGTTAGGATGTTCCTGTATCTGGAAAAAAGGCACAAACATACATTGGGGAAACTTGATTAGTCATAGCTGCTGGTGTATATCCTGTGAGCTTTCAGATACAGTTTTTAAATATTTTTTAAAAATGATTTTACATTTTAAAAATGTTTTAAAGTTTGGATGAGCCATCATGGAAATAGGTGGCCCTATCTACTAGAATTAAGATTTTTGTGTGCCACAACATTTGAGTTATGTTGTTGGAAAAATGTTGCTAAATTCTTTATTCTTTAGGGGAGCAGCTATAGGGAAGGCCTCACTCCAGTGCTCAGTTTACTAACAAGATGCTGCCGGTCCCATCGGAACATTAGGAAGTTTATTAAAGCTCAGGTGAGACATGAGGATATCCAAAGACTAAAATGTAATGGAATCTCTTGTACTGAATACGCATAAATATTAGTTTCTATTCATTAAACAATCTGATCCTTCTTCAGTATTTTTTTGGCATTGGATGTGTAGGACAAACACAAAGCTGAATAAGGAATAAATGCATGAAATTGCTGATTTTGTACAATGTATATGTTTTCTTAAAAGTAAATATGAACTTTGGTCAGTGGAACTTGTTTACAACTTAAGCAGCCTAAAACAACTATTTAGAAGGAATGGAAAATGATATACAGGTAGTCCTCATTTAACAATGTTAAGTAGGATTGGAAATGTAAAAAAAAAATCACGTGAGCATGCTGCTTAGCAATGGCAGTCCCAGTTTTCGATATTAAGTGAGGACATGTGATCGCTGCTTCCAGCTTCCTTCCAGTTTCCCCATTCCCCACTATAGTACAAGGTCTACTCAAAACTACCATTCGTTCAGCACCGTAGTAAGTTTCAGCAGTGGCTGAATGAATGGTTATTAAATGAGAACGACCTCATTCACAAGAGCATGAAAGCAACAGAGTTAAAATTGTTGAGTCATAAAAATAGTCTATTTTTATTAAGATTATGATGTTCACCCCGTATGTTTTCATTTAAGGCTGCAGAATGATGCAGTATTAGACCATTCTGAGGAAGGAGTTGGATTACCCCAAGTCCACAACAAAAAATCTTTTGTTATTTCTCCTAGACATCTAAGTTCTGATTGCTTGGAAAAACAATAAAATGTGCTTGTGTTTTAGGATGAAATGGGGTATAAATGTAACATTTATAAGAAGCAACAAGCATACTTAAATAGGATAATGGCATGAGTCATATGGTCCCCAAAAATGGAGAGTCACATTCTTTTTTTAGAACTGAATATTTCATGACCTTCTTCTTTTCTCCCACCCCGTTACGGATGAGCCTCTCATAGCAATTTTCATATCATTAAGATTTAGCAGTGGTGCATCAAGTCCTAAATCTACAGAAAATGTTCTAACTTTGAAAAGTATTTTGGAAAAAAAAATCCTAAAATCAATCTTTAGTGATAACCTAACCTGCAGTTTCTAATTCAAAACTTAGATTCGGTCATTGGGAAAAGGAATAAAGCTGAGTATTGTTGGTGCATTACTGTACTATTAGCTGCATTGCTTTGTTTTCCATTATCTTGGGAAATGATTGGATAGAACACTTACCAAAGCAGCCAATCTCCTATCGCCTGTCAGACCTTGCCACCAACCAGTTGGATGCAGGCCAGGGCCAGAGGGAGATGGGCAAAAGGGTGCAGTTTAGTGCTCCCACTTTCTCTTGCCCTCATGCAAATTGTTTAGGTAGCCAAGAAAAAAAGTGGAATTATTTTGAGGAATGCAAGGGAATAAGTGTGACAATACCTTGCATTAGGATTAATTCCTCTTCTTATCTTTCTGTGTCTTTAGGTGCTGCCTCCTTTGAGAGATGTTTCTAATCGTCCTGAAGTGGGCACAACACTGAGAAACAAATTAGTGCGTCTTATGACTCATGTTGATCTGGGAGTGAAGCAAATAGCTGCAGAATTCCTTTTTGTTCTTTGTAAGGAGAGAGGTACAGAGGTTTTTACTAGGCCATGAGGGTGGTTATAGCATATGTGCAAATACAGAGTGTCCTCAGTTAATGACCATAATTGGGACTGCGAACTCTGTCACTAAGCA